>CM057351.1:254600552-255833990 GCA_030015575.1 Agapanthus africanus
TGCTAAAGGGGTCACCCGCGGTGAAGGGATCGTCGGCCCTTTCCTCGTCGAATGAGGTGCGGGATATATCATATATATCACTGTGCAAAGCGTAAACTATAGAAGCGATCAAAGTCAAACCGAGGGTTGTAGCATCTGCCAGTTATTTCTAAAGGAGTCACTCCCAGTGAAGGGATCTCGGTCCTTTCCCTATCGAATAAGGTGCAGGATGTTCTACAAGGAACACCGCGATGCAAAGCAAGAACTGTAGCTACCTGTTTTATTTTGAAATTCGATTCCACAACATCAATTAGGTTTATTTTCTTTCATTAATCTCATTAATGAATATCCCATCATTTAAATTACCTAAACACCACAGATAAATATGACGTACACTTATGCCATCCGCATTCGCCTCGATGTCCCCTTGTGCACCGTTAGGTTAGGTAACTAACGGCAGAGCGGGGCAGGGCTAGCACGGGTGTAAAACATAAGCAACGTCTATATAATATATCATATATACTATATATAATACCTGTCACAGAACATCGCATGATCACATCACAGATAAAGTACAGCAGAAGAATCATATGAAATATTGGATATACTAGGATGTCCGTGTTTTCAATACGAGCCAGTATAAAACACGGATTCCACGGTCGTGATGAATAGCCAATCCCACACCCCTAGACCCCTACGAGAGCGGCAAGCAACCCTACCAATTCTAGGGTTAGGAGACCCGGACTCGACTCCTCGAGTTGGTCTCCCACTGGACCCCAGAACCCGGTTACTTGTGCTCCCCTCCTTGGGTCTATCCTAGTGCAGAAAAGTAAATAATATACATCAACGGTGACAACTTCCGCAACCTGGAAGTGCCCCAATAAAAGAATATTACATACAAGTTTTTACATGAATGAAAATGAAAAACACTCATCTCACATAAAAACCCCCCGGCTATTCAAATACGACGATCCAATATAACATATCCAGCAACACATAACATCACATGTCATCAATGTAAGTAAATATGCGCATCCCAATTGTCGTTGACATATAGCAACGAAACCGGCGACATCACATATTACACTTACGGTCACAGAAAAGAAAGTGTAAAACTACAACAGTTGGAATCCGCAACCATCTCAGACATTGCATGCCTGACCAAATGAATTCCTTAGACATCGCATGCCTAACAACTATAAACCTCGCATTTTAGTCTCAAAATCGAAAACACTTTTCAATATCAAGTCGGGCAATTCAACAGGATTCCCAACATTCTGATCGAATGCTCGTCGCAAACTTCAGTAGACGGCTGCACCCCCGACGCCGTCGACAAAGTGCACCAAGGCGGAACACCGCTACCGCGAGCACCCGAACGGATGCTTTCGGCGACGGGGTTCTCCTACAGTCACTTGGTCGGGGCTATGGAGTGAGGCTGTCTATTAAGTTTACCCGGCGAGTATCCGCGTACGCTACGTGATTGCGACGGAATTTTTGATCACATCAAAATTCCGTGGCAACCGATCAAGTGAGACTAAACTGCTACGTTTATAATATTCATTCCGTTATCTCATAACAATTTGTGAATTCCAATTATTGTATCACATTCCGGATAAATAGAAAATGCTAAACTTTTCGATCGAACAATCGAACACCCAAGTTTTCCCGATACAGCTTAACACATGAAATAAGTCTAACGATATTCAGTTCGTGCCTCAGTACCAACGGTCCAGCCGTAGAAGGGTCAAGCCAACGCCTCACATGTGGCACGCCATACTTCCCCAAACCCGAAGGTTCAAAGGGCAGTTCAAGACGGTCACATAATCGAGTTAAGGTTTGTTGTCTTCTAGAGGGTCCATCGCGTTACTTGCACTACTTAGAACGTCGTTAAACTACGGAAAAATCCAACAATTGGAAATTTCCCGGCAGGGAAAAAGTGGGTATTTATATCCGGTCGAACTTTTTAACATATTCTAAAAATACCCGGAAAAGCACACCGACAAAATTAGACAGTCCGATCGAATACACCGAGTCCCCAATACAACTCAGAAAATACAACTCTGGAATAAATTATTAAAAATTCCCAGGAATATGAGCACAGAAAACTAAGAATTATTGTGCAGAAGTCGATGCACAAAACGACAAACGTGCCGCGGAACCGCCGCACGAACGACGCTCGTGCCGCGGAACCGCGGCAGTTTAATGGAGTTAGGGTTACGAATTGCACAGTTAATCTTATATTTTCCTGCTGATATTTATGGATATTTTTAATTCACAAAAATCCCAGAAATTGAAAAATGTACAGAGAGCATATTAAGGGTTGGGTTTTCGGGTCGTTCGGACTTCAAATTCCGTCGGGACTTCGCCTAAGGCTCTAGCTAGGCTCTGATACCACTGTAGGGGTTCCTAGGCACTCTAGTGTAGTCTCACAAGTGATCGAACATGCACAAATCAAATTTTACGGGTGCCTACAAACCCTAATACGGATCGTTTATTAGATATCTAGGCAAAGAAGTAAACTAGTTAACAGTTAACTACAAGATAACGGAAATACAACCTTTGTAGATCCGGTGCTCCACCTCCACGGCTCCGCGATGAGCTCCCTCCGCTGTCCAAAAAGAATCCCGAACTCTAGCATCGGCTTCATCGAAGAATGGGCGGGCTTGATCGTCGGTTCAGTGCCGAAGATGATGAAGAAGAAGAAGAAGATATGATAAGTGTTATATTTTTTAAAAAGGAAAATAAAAAGAATAATTATCATAACTTCAACCATGGTTTAGTGTAGAGATTTAACCAAGGTTTAGATGAGTGGTTAGGGTTAAAGAAGAAACAAGAATGGTTGACTTGTTCAAAGCTTCAAGAAGCTTTAAAGAAAAAACAAACTAAGCCACCATTTCTTTTTCTCTTTATCTTTTCCAAAACAATAATAAATGGATAAATAAATAAGAGAAAAGAAACCCTAACCATTCACTAAACATGGTTTAATCTTTACACAAACCCAAAAGAGCAAGTATCATCAAACATGATACAATCTTGTGCACAAAACTATATCGCATATACAATGTGTACAATTCAAGTGAGAAAATCCTTTTAAAGTGAACCAATACTAGTTAACGCAAAGTAATATATCAAATATATAAATATGCACTAAATCATTAAATCAACACTTGATTTAACGATCCGGTCATATCGGATATAACCGACTAGTATCATATGTATCGGCTTATCGAATCAATCCTTGATTCGATAACTAGGTTATATCGCATATAACCATTCGATACATTCATCGCGAGAATAGAATACGGTATCACATACACGCATTATTCTCGGTCCCGCCCATATCTCATATGCGCTCCTATTTCATTTCGCTTGAGCCGGGAAACCTCTGTGTAGGACTCTAAAGACTCGTCAATACGCCGGCAGCAGATGATGATCATATCAAACACCCATAAGCCGCAAGCGGTCTGCTAAACGTAACGGCCACCCGGGTATTGAGCGATCAGAAGATCGACGAGGAAGCCCGCTCACACTCCTGTGAATCCAACCAGTAACACTTACCGTACAGTCCGGTCTGTTCGTCTGATATGTCGCATATCTCGCCTAGGGGTGGTAAACGTCAGACCCCAATAGCTCGATAAGTCATGCCGACGTAAGGTCCATAACATTCGTGAAACTACTGATAACTCTTACCAGTATATCACTGCAACCCTGGCCAGGGATTTCCTGTTATGGCCAGTCGTGCATTGCGCAACATCAACCCCCAATACCGGGAGAGACGAATCCCCTCCTATCGCTCATTGCCTCCATATGAATCGGGACTGTACCCAAAAACCACCTGTTTGCACAACTCAGTAGAGCCGTGGTAGCGTGGAAATCAAAGCACAGTGGGAGACACACAAGACTCTATGACGATCTCGGGTCAACAGACTAAGCTGTACCAGTGTCACCAGAGAACTGCCATCTGACGTGAGGTATAATACCATCTGGGAGTTCTCGGCGAGTCCGTTCAGTGTACCCAGTCTCCACTGAGCACCCGCATACCATCTTCGATGTCAAACACCAATGGATATGGGATCATCCATCGCCCATCGCATGGGTCGAGAAGATATGCGCTAGTCTACTCTGGAATATCGATGCCCCGTCTCGATATTCCCTCGACTAGGAACAATGAAGGATGTACTCATTGACTACCCAGGCCCCACTAGTATGATCTTCATCATAGTCCTGGAAGTCGAGTACACATCCTAAGGGCTTTATCAACATGTAATCAGAGAGACAGAAAGTATACACGTTAAGATAAAGAGCAACCAGATAGCGTACTATCATGTCGAGCAAGAAAGTCCTACCTATATATGTCCCAGCATCCAATACAATATACATCCAATGTACAGTAATGGCCTCTAGGGCATACATATAACTAACAGTATTAACAAATACAATGATTCTGAACGAATGTTATTAGATATCGAATCTGATATACAACATCATATCAGTCTCTTTATTAGTAAAGAAGGATATAATTTTGTATTGTTGGATAATGTTTTGGACATTTCCTATATCAAGAGTTGATCAGTTCAGGCACGTTATCTAAAAGCATAGACGTTCTAAATCAAACCACAGTTCTTTGTATAAAGAACACACATAAGAGGAAGAGTTCAGAAATGAACGAATCCTTCTTGAGACATTATAGACTAGGTCATATCAATGCGACCCGACTAGCTAAGTTACATTTAGATGCATATTTAAATTAGTTTGAACTTACATCTTATGAAACTTTCCTGTCATATCACAAAGATAAGATGACCATAGCTCTGATTATTGGAAACAGAGAAAGAGTTAGTGAACTCTTGGAATTGATACATGATGATGTATGTAAGGTCCCTTGTCTACACATGCCAAGACTGGTTCTTTGTACTTCATTACATTCTCTGATTATCTCTCAAGATCCGGACATATGTTCCTGTTGAAACCCAAGTCAGAACTTTTGAGAAATTCAATGAATATAAGTTAGAAGTAGAGAACCAAAAACGGGTATAAGTATTATGTCCTTTGATGAGATCAAGGAGGAGAATACTTGAGCACGTAATTCCTGGACTTTTCTGAAGGAGAATGAGATTCTCTCTCAGCATTACTCCTCCGTATACACCATAGCACGATGGTATATCGGGACGGAGCAATAACACCCTATGAGATATGGTGTGCTCTATGATGAGTACTACTGAGTTTCCTATTTCCTTTTGGGAGTTATGCACTTGAGAAGCTGCATACCTATTGAATATGGTTCAAATCAAATCAGTTGCCTACCACTTCATATGTGATATGAAAAGGGAAAAGCCCATATCTTAAGTTTGTTAAGATTTAGGGTTGTCCAGCCTATGTCTAAAAGCATAATCCGGACAAGCTCGAGGCAAAGTCAGTTCTGTAGAAGTTTGTTGGATATCCCAAGCATTCGCAAAGGAATATCTTCTACCAAACCAAGGAACAAAAGATGTTTTGTTTCTCAGCATGCCACCTTTGTGAAAGGGAATTTCTTGTGAAGAAATTAGTGGTGATGAGGTAGAACTGGAAAGAGTTACAGCTATACAAACTGCAACTGATGATTTGGTAGAACCAAAGGATTCAATAGTTTCCAACGAACTTCAGCCTCTCAGCCGATCTAGTAGGGTTCCTCACCCACCTGAGAGATACTTCAGTTTCTCTATGACAGTGGGAGCGGGGATTGCATCATGAGATGATGACCCAACTAGTTTCGAGCTGGCTATCAGGAGTGGGGACTCTATAAGAATGGCTGGATGCTTAGCGATCTGAGATGGAATCCTTATACACCAACAAAGTATGGACTTTGGTTGCTTTATCTGAAGGGTTAAATCCCCATCAGGAGCAAGTATATCTTGAGAAGATTACTTGGTGTACATGGAAAAGTTGAGACTTTCAAGGCTATGCTTAAGTCCATCCAGATCCCTCTTGCCACGGTTACATACCATGACTACGATATCTGGCGGTTGGGTGTCATGACTGCTTTTATAAATGATTTGGAAAAGAGCGTCTATAAGTACACAGCCAGAGGGTTTCGTAGACAGTGGGAGCAGCGGAAACGTGTGCAAGATGTTTTATGTGATAAATCAGCCATCGTGGAGTTGGAACATCTGTTTTGATGTGGTAGTCAAAGAGTTTGACTTCATCAAAATGGTTGATGAACCTTGTATATACAAAAAGGTAGTAGAGAGTATGGTGGTGATCCTCGTAGAGTACGTTGATGACATACTCTTGATAGGGAAAGAGTTTCCTATGCTACGCTCGGTCAATCTCCGCATATCACAAGGATTTTCCATATAGGATCAAAGTGATACCTCCTAAATCCTGGGTTTTGGATCTATAAGATAGATCTAATTGGATGTTAGGATTCTCACTAGTTGTAGTGAGATGGTATCTATCGATCCTGGGGAGAATCACTGGAATGGTTCCAAAGTGATAAGGAAGACTGAATGTCAGTCACAGGCATTGTCTTTACCCTCAGTGGAGGGACGGTATGTCGGAAGAGTTCCAAGCTAGATACCGTGACATACTAGACGATTATAGGCAAGATACATCGTTACCAAGGATGCTACCAAAGAGGAAGTCTGGATATATAAGTTCATAAGATGAACTTCGTTCCTACCATTGTGTGACAATGGAGTTGTGGCTTATGCCAAGGAACCCCCGTCCCATCAGAAATCCAGATATAATTCTTAGGCAGTATCACCTGATCATGGAGATGGTTGATCTCTAGGGAGATCGAGGTTAGGAGTGTAGACACAGAGGATAACAATACGGATCCACTCATAAAGGCCTTTTTCCCAGTAGAGATTTTAATGGGATGGTTGAGTATGAGATACTTCAACCGCAGCTAATTGTTGGGTATGTGATACCACAACAGATGGCCCTAGTGCAAGTGGAAGATTGTTAGTTATATGTATGCCCTAGAGGCCATTACTATACATGCGTTGTATATTGTAGTGGATGCTTGGACATATATTGAGAGGACTTTCTTGCTCGACATGATAGTATGCTATCTGGTTACACTTTATCTTAACATGTACTCTGATTGTCTCTATGTTACATGTTGATAAAGCCCTTAAGATGAGTACTTGACTACAAGGACTATGATGCGGATCATACTAGTGGGGACAGTGTAGTCGCCAAGTACATCCTTCAAAAGTTCCTAATCATAGGTGTATCGCGACAGGGCATCGATATACCAGAGTACACTAGCATATGCTCTTCTTGACCCATATGATGGGCGATGGATGATCCCATATCCATTGGTATTTGACATCAAAGAAGGTATACGGGTGCTCAGTGGAGACTGGGTACATTGGACGGACTCGCTGAGAACTCCCAGATGGTATTATACCTCACGTCAGATGGCAGTTCTCTGGTGACACTGGTACATGTTAGTCGGTAGACCCGAGATCATCATAGAGTCTTGTGTGATTCCTACTGTACTTTGATTTCCATAATACCACGTCCAAGAGGGCGTCCAGAAAGGTGGCTTTTGGATACAGT
This sequence comes from Agapanthus africanus, assembly GCA_030015575.1. Classification (NCBI taxonomy): domain Eukaryota; kingdom Viridiplantae; phylum Streptophyta; class Magnoliopsida; order Asparagales; family Amaryllidaceae; genus Agapanthus; species Agapanthus africanus. The sequence continues at coordinate 254,608,077 of CM057351.1, forward strand.
CCCGAATCACATGGGGCAATGAGCGATAGGAGGGGATTCGTCTCTCCCGGTATTGGGGGTTGATGTTGCGCTATGTTCGATTGGCCATAACTGGAAATCCCTGGCCAGGGTTGCTTTGATTTATTGGTAAGTGTTATCAGTAGTTTCACGAACGTTATGGACCTTACATCGGCATGACTTATCAAGCTATTGGGGTCTGACGTTTACCACCCCTAGGCGAGATATATGACATATCAGACGAACCGACCGGACTATGCGGTAAGTGTTATTGATTGGATTCGCAGGAGTGTGAGCAGGCTTGCTCGTTGATCTTCTGATCGCTCAATACCCGGGTGGCCTTTACGTTTAGCAGACCGCTTGCGGCTTATGGGTGATTGATATGATCACCATTTACTACCGGCGTATTGACGAGTAATTAGAGTCCTACACAGAGGTTTCCTGGCTCAAGCGAAACGAAATAGGAGCGCCTATGAGATATGTGCGGGACCGAGAATAATACCAGTATGTGATACTGTATTTTATTCTCGCGATATGTATCATCGGTCGGTTATATGAGATATAGCCGGGTTACCGAATCAAGTGTTGATTCGATATATTGATACACTAGATATTAGTCGGTTATATGCGATATGACCGGATCATTAAATCAAGTGTTGATTTAATTATTTAATGTATAATTATATATTTGATATATTACTTTACATTAACTAATATTGGTTCACTTAAGATTGATTTTCTCACTTGCTGTGCACAAGTTGTATATGTGATATATGTTTGTGCACTAGTTTTTATCATGATAGATGATACATGCAAGCTTGGGTGTGTGTATGAATTACACCATATTTAAGATAATGGTTTGGGTTTTTATTTATTTTGGTGAAACAAAATGGTGGCTTTCTTTGTCTTGGCTTGAAGCTTCATGAAGCTTTAAGCATATTTGACAAAGTCCACTCATTTTGTTTTGCATAAGATTTTTATTAACCAAACCATTAACTCAAACTATGCTTTAGTCTCTACAAAGGTTAAATCACCCATGGTTGCATTATGATAGACTTCACTTGATTATTCTTTTGAGAGAATTCATTTTTTCATATTCTTTCTTCTTCTTCTTCTTCATTTCAAGAAGAAAAGCTTGCTTGAAATTTTCAAGGGAAGAAACAAAGTGAGAAATTAAAATCCAAAGTGAACCCACTTCCTATTTCATCATCCTCTACTACTTGCCATTTAGTTTAGGGTGTTCTCTTCACAAAGTTCATGACCTAGTGAAGATGGAGCTTGAGTTTGAGTCTCCTCAACGTAGATCATCTTCGGCCTCGAAGTCAACGAGCTAGCCCGTTCATTTCTCCGAGGAAACCATCACAAGAGTCCGGCATCGCGATGATCGCAGCGAAGGGACGTCAACACGGAGCTTTAGAAGTGAAGGACCAGATCTACAAAGGTTGTAATCCCTAACTCTTAGAAGTAAAGTTGTTTACTTTCTATTAGTTTCGCCTAATCTCTAGTTTAAGATCTTGGTTAGGGTTGTTCGGCACGTCTAAATTTTGAATCGGGCATGGTTAATGCCTTATAGACCCTTATGACTGTGCCTAGTAATCCTACAATCCCAAACATTCGTGAGGGAATATCTTCTACTACATCGAGGAACAAAAGGTGTTTTTTTTTCTCGGCATGCCGCATTTTTAAAAAAAGGACTTGAAAAACAAATTAGCGGTCATGAGGTATAATGGAAGAAGTTCTAGCTACACAAACCACGACTGATGATTTCGTGGAACCAGAGAATTCGATAGTCTCCAACGAACCTCAGCCTTTTCGCAGATGTGGTAGGGTTCCTCATCCACCTGAGAGATACTACGGTTTTCTTAATGACGGTGGGGGCGAAGATTGTATCATGGAAGATGATGACCCAACTAGATTCGGGAAGGCTATCATGAGTAGGGACTCTGTGAAATAGCCGGATGCAATGTGATCTACGATGGAATCCATGTACACCAACAAAGTATGGACTTTGCATGTTGCTCCTGAAGGGGTAAAACCAAACGGGAGCAGGTGGATCTTTGAGAAAGATACTTGGTGTAGATGGAAAAGTTGAGACTTTCAAAACTAGACTTGTAGCAAAAGGTTTTCGTCATATAACCAATTGTGGATTATGATAAAACCTTTTCTCCAATGGCTATGCTTAAGTCCATCCGGATCCTAGTTGCCATCGGTGCATACCATGACTACGAAATCTGGCAGTTGGACGTCATGACCGCTTTTCTAAATGGTGATTTAGAAGGGAGAGTGTACATGACAGCCAGAGGGCTTCGTAGACAGTGGGAGCAGCGGAAAGGTGTGCAAGCTGCTTAATTCAATCTACGGGTTGAAGCAAGAATCACGGAGATGGAACATCTGTTTTAATGTAGTAGTCAAAGAGTTTGACTTGATCAAAAAGATAGATGAACATTGTATATACAAGAAGGTTGAAGAGAGTAAGATTGTCTTCCTCATATTGTACGTAGATGACATACTCTTGATAGAAAATGGTGTTCCTATGCTACACTCGGTCAAGCTCCTCTTATCAAAAGGATTCTCCACGAAAAATCTGGTTGATTTCTCCTGCATCTTGGGGATTAAGATCTATAGAGAAAGATCTATACGGATATTGGGATTGTCCCAATCCAGGTACATTAACACCATACTAAAGGGGTTTAGTATGGAAGATTCTAAGCGTGGCAGTTCGCCCACTCACTTAGGAATCACTCTCTCCAAAAATATATCCCCCAAGACTGATTTGGAGAGAGCTCGCATTCAAGGGATACCTTATGCTTCGGTATTAGGGTCTATCTTGTATGCAATGTCATATACAAGACCAGATGTAGCTAACTCATTAGGTGTAGTGATCATGAATTAATCGGATCTAGGGAGAATCACTGGAAAGCTGTGAAGGACATTCTTAAGTACTTGAGAAGGATTAAAGAAATATTCTTGGTGTATGGTAACGGTGAACTCCAATGGGAGTCCTTTACCAATTCGAGCTTCCAGAGTGATAAGGTCGACTGATAGCCAGTCTCGGGTTTTGTCTTCACCCTCAGTGGAGGGACGGTATATCGGAAGAGTTCCAAGATAGATACCGTGGTAGGCTTGATGATAGAGGCCATATACATCGCTACCAACGATGATGCTTAAGAGGCTGTCTGGATATTCCTTGTTCATGAGATGCCATTTGTTCTTACCATTGAGCATCCAATAACTGGTATATAAGTCCACGGTAGCGCCCCGGCCGTCTAACAGACGCCAAATGTAGAACAAAAACTTTTACAACTGGCGCTATCGCGTACTATAACTCGGATCTGCCATTAAAGCTAAACTAACAAATTACAAAGTGGGTAGAAATGTTATACCGAACGATCCGAGTCCTTCGGTCTTCAACCATCATCCCACGCTTTGTTGCGGCTGCTCCGATCTCCTGAATCTCCAATCTTCTCGTCCAGGTGGCACCACGTCGACGGATCTTTAAACGGGCTCCCGCCTCTAAACCGAGGCAACTCGATCATCAAGTTTGCTAAAAGAGATGACCAAGATTAATGTAGAGAATGAGTAGAACACTTTGTCTTGTTATGTCCAAGGCTATGGATAAACAGTTAATGAAGTTGCCTTTTGGATCGAATGGAAAATGAGAAATGGATCACATCAATTTCTATGCACCAAACTTATATCTTTTTTCAATCAACAACCATCAACGTCAAGAGGGGGGAAGGCCGGCCACTTATAGGAAGAGGGAGGGTGAGTGTAGTTGAGGGGGGAGGTGACCCTAAGCAATAATGCAAGAATGAGTCATTAAACACCTAGTATGAACACATTAATGAGAGTGATGATTCATAACCCTTAGTCATCATCTAATTAATGCACCATTAATGAACAAAGCCACCTCACCATCCTAGTCACCATCCTAGTCACCTTTTCTAGAAGCTTCCACACTTATCCCAAGAAAAGATAAATCCGTATTTAACCGAATGTTAAATACGGGCGATAAAAAACTGGAAACTGGCAACTTCCAAAAGTGATCCTGAAACGAATCTCAGAATAACCCCGTATCAGTATAAACATACCCGCATTTGTATTACGACCGAATACAAATGCAACTGAGACAAAGCAATTATATCTACACAGCATAATACTCGGATCCGGCTTAAACCAAAACCGATCAGTATTATCTGCCCGAAAAATGACACGTGCGAAAACGCACGTGCATTTTCCGAACCCTGCCATATAATCATACGGCCTCTACAACGTTTCGCCCGAACTTGGGAAAGTGCCTGTGGGGGACTCTAATGACTCATCAACACATTGGCACTGGGTATAACCACTAGCACATCAGAGGTATGAGCTGTACGTAACGTTTGCCTATGTATTGATTGGAAGGGAAGCTGACGAGTGAACTCATCCATAATCCCTACTGAGCCTAACAGTGACAATATACATACAGTCCGGTCCGTTCGTTTAAAGAGTATCGCATATCGAGTCTAGGGGGGTGGATAAAGTCAGACCCCTAATAACGCGATAAGTCGTGTCGGTATGAAGCCCATCACCACCTGAGAAACTACTGATCCAAATCAGTAATTCTCCACTACCTCGGCCGAGGGTTTCTAGAGATGGCCACCCGGGCACTGTGCGACATCAACCCCCAATACCGGGAGAGACGAATCCCCGACGATCCGCTCACTGCCTCCATGTGGTTCGAGACTGTACCTAAAAAATACCTGTTTGCACGTCTCCTTTGAGCGTGGTAGGGTAGGAATCAAAGCACAGTGGGAACTCACACGAGACAAATGAAGATCTCAGGTCGACAAACTAACCTGTACACATGTCACCAGGGAACTGCTATATGATGATATGTATAATACCAAGTAGCATGTTCCCGGCGAGTCCTGTCCGGTGTACCTATAACCCAATGAGCACCTGTATACATCTTAGGTGAATCAACTGACGCCAATGGCTTGTGAGACCGGCCACCGCCCCTCGTCGGGGTCTCGACTGTATACACTAGTCTACTCTGGAGTATCGATGCCCCGTCTTGAAACTCCCATGACTAGGGACACTTTAAGGATGCGCTTACAGACTCCAACTCCCACGTATATGATCGCCATCATACTGTTGGCAGTCAAGCAAGAATTCAATGGGCTATATCAACATGCAATAGTGAACTAAAGCATGTATACGATGATAAAGACAAACCAGATAGCATACTATCATCTCAAGCAAGACTGTCATATCGGTATAGGTCCAGCCTCAATCATTGCAATCACGTACTTGCGATCCAATAATTGACTTTGAGAGCACTATCTCCAACAATCTCCCACTTGCACTTAAGGCTAATTATTGCGATGTCGCATACTCACAGTCCGTGTGATACCGAACACCTAACTCCTCTACTAATCAGTTTCGCAAAGCTAGTTTGTAAAACTCTTGTGTTTGAGAAATAGCCTCAGTGAGTGAATCAGTCCTGATGTTTCTTTCTATGTCTCTCTTAATCTCAAGTTCATGGAGAAAGACATCTCCCGAATCGAGTAATACCTGTCTTAGAATATGTCTGAATATCTGATGGGACCTAGTTCATAAATGAACTCCAAATCCAAACTTCTTAGACTTTATTGATAACTGAACCTAATCAGTATCCAGCACCATGCCTCCTACAGTATCCACTTGGACCACCTGTCCATAACACTGTCCCTCGTCAGAGGGAAAAATATAACTCTGACAATTACTCTGTCATCCATGTCACGTTGGAAGCCTGGAATAATAACCATCTTCCGAAGGAGGCTGCCGTCATCAAATCCGTAGAATATACACTCATGTTCAAAAAATGTTTCCTTATGTTTCTTCAGGATTGGATTAATATAAACTTATCGCAACTAGTGCATAAACAACATCTGGTGTGGTACTTGATATCTCATGATTGACTCAATTGCCTAAGCAAGTGATCTGCCAATCATGCACATCCCTCTCCCCTTCAGTCTGTAAGACACCTTTAGAGAGGGTGACTCCATCATCTGCAGGTACACCACCATGCCAGGAGTCATCTATTCTAAAATACTATTAGAATACAGTCAACGTACCCACATTGGAAAACTACCCACATTTAGATCTAAAACCATAGATCTAGTATCCAGAATGTCAGATATTATATCCATGTCCTTTGTAGAGAAACAACTGTGTGACGACCAAAGTACAACCGAAAACAGTATAGGAATTTTACTTCCTATTCTGTGTATGTCATCCAAATGCCAGGACATCACACCCTACTATCTTCTCAACAGATCCATCCCCTTATTCCGATGAAGTCAAAACCATGACTGTCACATCAAAATTAGATGATCTTATCTCCGCTATATCTGCTCAAGCCTATAAATAGACATAAGCTACTTTCCCACTATGCTTCCGCTGCTCCCACTAACTACGACAACCCTCTGGCAGAATAATATATACGTGTACTTCTAAAACTAGTTTAGAACGACGTTATAGTTATCCTTCTGCCGGGTCTCATAGTCTGGAACAACAGTAGTGTCAAGTCTGGGCAAACAAGAACCTCCATGTCACCGTCCTTGAGGCTACCTAAGTACCTCTCGGGTGTCTGAGGTTACCCACCATATCTGCGGAGTGGATATTGGAATGTTAAACCTGATTGAATATATAGGTCCTATTAAATTTTCCGTAATCGTTTGCGGTTCTGGAATCACTTCCAGTTCTACCATACTCCCACTATTGTTTTCTGAAAAAATCCATTTTAATAAAACTGTGGCGAGTCAAGAACAATATCACTATTGATCTTCCAGATGGTAGAAATGTCAACCTTCGTCAAAGCCAGGGTCAACCCACAAACTGTAATTACAGAAACGTGCCTTGAGTTATCCAGTGTCTGGTTTTAAGCATAAGCCGGACAACTCCCCGTATCTTAACATCGTTAATATATGAACCATTCTATATACCATATAGAAATAAAGGCACTAATTTAACTGGAACCAGATTTAAACCATGCAACTGTCTCCAGTGCATATCATCTTAATGGAGAAAGGCTAATCAGTATTACTCAACTTAGGAATCCATCCAATTATGAGTAACCTGAAAGAGAAACAAGTTTCTCAAAACCATTACTATCATCTGAATACCAATTACAAGAATCTACATCTTCATACTCTTTGAAGAATCCTGATACTTGTGACACCTGGTTCTCTACTTTATTCTTATACCCACAACTTCTCAAAACTTAGACATTGTATTTCTACGAAACACTTGTCTAAAAAACTAGAGAAGTCATAAGTAAACAGAACATAGTATGAGGACCTACCCCTTTATCCTGACGGACACTAGACAACATACAATACTCTGTATAAGTCCGTTGAGTTGAATAACTCAAAACCTGTGCATCGTAGGTTGAAAACTATACCCAGGCGATATCCTCAAATATCACCAATTACAACGAATTCCGATATAATGAGGATGATTACCTAATTCTCAATAACTTACTACCACTCATCATCTGTAAAATTATACAGATATGAGAATGAAACCTGGTAAATACATACCCTAGAGTAAGTATCTAATTGGGAAATCAGTTTTCCATTAACAATGCACAGTGAAACTGAAACATGAAAATGTTTCATAGGGGTATCCTGGTATTCTTAGTAATGCCTCTTCCATAATCCAATTCATGACTTTAACCGTATATTTCCTTTGCCATCTCCCAATTTATTTGTCTTTAGTCGTTACCTTCTGTACACCATCGTTAGGCTAAATGGTTTTCTTCCTTCTCTACCGTTCGGCACCAGCCTATGGTTTGAAAGAAGACTATCCAGTAAGCATAATAGGTGTACTCTCCTAAACCAAGGAGTACTCGCAACTTGAGAGAAGGTGATGATAAAAGACAACTGAATAATACCTTATTCTATTTCTCCCGAACTGGGAAAAAAGCAAAGGTGAAATAGGAGTGGCGATGAAGTACGCGGTTTGGTCGTGAATGATAACAGTCGCAATTTACTTTGCCCTCTTTCTAATCCCTTTATTTTGTCTTTAGTTATTACCTTCTGTACACCCTACTTAGGAAAATTGGTTTTCTTCATTTCCTACCTTTTGGCACCAGCTTATGGTTTGGAATAAAACTATCCAATAAGCCTAATAGGTGTACTCTCCTAAACTAAGGAGCCCTCGCAACCTGAGAGAAGGTGATAATAAAAGACAACTGAATAAACTAATTCTATTTCTCCTGAACCTGGATCCATCCTCGAAGAAGTCCCTTCAAGTTCGTATATAACCATACGATGGATCTATCCAATGGAAGTGGATGTCCGTAGTAATACGGGGTGTTCTGAGAAATACAAAGGGTAAAAGAAGGAGCGGTAATAACTTATGCAACTTTAGACAATCCAAAAGCCAGTATTTTTAAGAAGGTTCGGTCAACTTGGTTACCGAGTCATGGTCTAGGGTCGGTCAAAGGTCGCTGCCAGAGAGAGAGAGAGAGAGAAAAGAAACACTCTGCGTGCACTCTAACCTAGATCAGAATGGTTATCAATTTATCTAATCAGGAAACCTCCCGCTGTAATCTCAAATTCTCCTCCAAACCTGAAAGAAGAATTAGTCGGGATCACCTGAAGAATAAACTAACTCATCAGTAAGAATCGGGATCCAACTATCATCACATGATAACTTGATGGAAGCCACTCAAGTTATCACACTCCAGAAGGTATGCGCATGCCTGGCAAGTTTGCTGTATGTTTGAAACTCCCGATGTGATTTTTGCCTCGTGCTCTTATGACCTTGACGAAGGTCAACAAATCATAAGTCACATGTCAAGTTCTACCCGTCATTGTCCAGGTTAATTTGAACCCACCCGTACAAGCCCTTGACGAAGGTCAACAAGGCTATACGACTGTCCCAAACCAACACATCTATCTATGCAACGAATGAATACCCAGTAACTACCAAACACTATGCCTTGACGAAGGTCAACAAACATAGCTTGAATACTACCGACCATCCATAAGAAATGACGGAGGGCTACGGCTGGTTTTTAGCGAAAAACCTTTAACGTAATGAACTTGATATCGCTGAAAGAACCTGATAGCTTTTTATAAATATATAGTGGCGAAAAACCTTTGCTAAAGAGGTTACTCCCGGTGAAGGGATCTCGGCTCTTTCCTCGTGGAATGAGGTGCAGGATATTCCAACTAAATACCGCAATGCAAAGCAACTTGTAATCGACTATATTGAAGTTATTACCCTGACGTAAACTTCTGCCCAAGGGGTTTTTCCCGGTGAAGGGATATCATCCCTTGCCTCGTCGAATGAGGTGCAGGATATTCTAAACTGAATATCACTATGCAAAACAAAAAGAAATGTCTTTGTAATAACACTTTTTAAAACTTGTTCCAACAACATCAAATATAGGTTTGTTTTATCCTTGCATTGATAAGAATCAGCGCAATCCCATCAATCAATCACACCAGAAAAGAACGAAAATAAAATGTACGTATATGCTATCCGCATTCGTCACCGGGTCCTGTCATCACCCGTTAGGTTACTTAACTAACGACAGAGCGGGGACTGGACTAGCGCAGGTGTAAAACATATACAACATCTAATAGTATATATACCAATATACAATAATCGCTCCAGTTGTGATAATATACAACATTACAGAAAAGTAATAAGCATCACGGAACAATACAGATAATCTGGGATCCCCGGGTTTCACAGAGCCGCTGCTGAAACCTGACGTTCCCCTGGTCGTGTGGATAGCCTGTGCAATGAAATCTAGACCCCTACGGGTGCGGCAAGTTACCTGCCAAAACCTGAAGCGAGGTAGTCCCCACCAGCATAGTGAATGGAACACCCGGCACTTCATGGAATCCAGTAAATTGAGCACCCCTCCTTGGGTCAACCTGTACCCCCTACGAGTGCGGCGAATAGTCTGCCAATTCCTGAGTGAGGTCCCTTTGCCTCTCAAAGCGATAAGATACGGACCCGTTGCCCTCCAGAACCCGGCTATCCATGCACTCCTTTGCGGGATAAACCTAGTACAGAAATAAAAATGTGTACAACGGGTACATCGACCTCAACCTGGTCGTACCCCAAAAGAATATTATACAAACAGGCAGTAACGGCAGTCCACATGTTGGACGCTCGCCCCACAATATCAAATGTACAAATAAATCCAAACTGCACTATCATTGCACCTTGCTATCCACCACGACATATCCGCAACATCACAGCACAACACAGAACATCAACGCGAATGTCACGTTCGCAAACCCGTCTAAAAGAACTATAGCAATTAGACGCGGTTTACCGCTCAAATGACATTCCCGGTCGGAGATATAATGTAAATACTGCATACTAACAAATTTAAAATTTCGATCGACCAAATTTCCCGAAGTGGGCCCCACGTACATCTGCTGTATAGTAACAAAATCTGGGCCCAAAAGAATTATACCAAAAACCACAATTTCAAAAAGAAGCTCTCTTGAAAAATTTGGTCCACTGTTCCCACTAAAGCGCCGCGGTTCCGCGGCGACCTTGTGGGATCACGTGCCCAAATTTTTGCACAATGCTTAAAAAAACCCAGCACAACTTTCTGTGATATGTAAAATTATTTTTAGGCCCTTAAAAAAATCGACAGAAACTTGTCTGCTAAAAAATGTGATTTCGGAAATTCCGTTCGATCGATCTTTTAAACGCGTTAGCACAAGTTAGTAAAGCTTAATGGTGAGGCTCTGATACCACTGTAAGTCCACGGTAGCGCCCCGGCCGTCTAACAGACGCCAAATGCGGAACAAAAACTTTTACAACTGGCTCTATCGCGTACTATAACCCGGATCTGCCATTAAAGCTAAACTAACAAATTACAAAGTGGGTAGAAATGTTATACCGAACGATCCGAGTCCTTCGGTCTTCAACCATCATCACACGCTTTGTTGCGGCTGCTCCGATCTCCTGAATCTCCAATCTTCTCGTCCAGGTGGCACCACGTCGATGGATCTTTAAACGGGCTCCCGCCTTTGAACCGAGGCAACTTGATCATCAAGTTTGCTAAAAGAGATGACCAAGATTGATGTAGAGAATGAGTAGAACACTTTGTCTCGTTACGTCCAAGGCTATGGACGAACGGTTAATGAAGTTGCCTTTTGGATCGAATGGAAAAGGAGAAATGGATCACATCAATTTCTATGCACCAAACTTATATCTTTTTTCAATCAACAACCATCAACCTCAAGAGGGGGGAAGGCCGGCCACTTATAGGAAGAGGGAGGGTGAGTGTAGCAGAGGGGGGAGGTGACCCTAAGCAATAATGCAAGAATGAGTCATTAAACACCTAGTATGAACACATTAATGAGAGTGATGATTCATAACCCTTAGTCATCATCTAATTAATGCACCATTAATGAACAAAGCCACCTCACCATCCTAGTCACCATCCTAGTCACCTTTTCTAGAAGCTTCCACACTTATCCCAAGAAAAAATAAATCCGTATTTAACCGAATGTTAAATACGGGCGATAGAAAACTGGAAACTGGCAACTTCTAAAAGTGATCCTGAAACGAATTTCAGGATAACCCCGTATCAGTATAAACATACCCGCATTTGTATTACGACCGAATATAAATGCAACTGAGACAAAGATATTATATCTACACAGCATAATACTCGGCTTAAACCAAAACCGATCAGTATTATCTGCCCGAAAAATGACACGTGCGAAAACGCACGTGAATTTTCCGAACCCTGCCATATAATCATATGGCCTCTACAACGTTTCACCCGAACTTGGGAATGTGTCTGTGGGGGACTCTAATGACTCATCAACACACTGGCACTAGGTATAACCACTAGCACGTCAGAGGTACGAGCTGTACGTAACGTTTTCCTATGTATTGATTGGAAGGGAAGCTGACGAGCGAACTCATCCATAAACCCTATTGAGCCTAACAGTGACAATATACATACAGTCCGGTCCGTTCATCTAAAGAGTATCGCATATCGAGTCTAGGGGGGTGGATAAAGTCAGACCCCTAATAACGCGATAAGTCGTGTCGGTATGAAGCCCATCACCACCTGAGAAACTACTGATCCAAATCAGTAATTCTCCACTACCTCGGCCGAGGGTTTCTGGTGATGGCCACCCGTTCACTGTGCGACATCAACCCCGGGAACTCACACGAGACAAATGATGATCTCAGGTCGACAAACTAACCTGTACACAAGTCACCAGGGAACTGCTATCTGACGATATGTATAATACCAACGAGCATGTTCCCGGCGAGTCCTGTCTGGTGTACTCATAACCCAATGAGCACCTGTATACATCTTAGGTGAATCAACTGACACCAATGGCTTGTGAGACCGGCCACCGCCCCTCGTCGGGGTCTCGACTGTATACACTAGTCTACTCTGGAGTATCGATGCCCTGTCTCAAAACTCCCATGACTAGGGACACTTTAAGGATATGCTTACTGACTCCAGCTCCCACGTATATGATCACTATCATACTACTGGCAGTCAAGCAAGAAATCTATGGGCTCTATCAACATGCAATAATGAACTAAAGCATGTATACGATGATAAAGACAAACAGATAGCATACTATCATCTCGAGCAAGACTGTCATATCGGTATAGGTCCTGCCTCAATCATTGCAATCACATACCTGCGATCCGATAATTGACTTTGAGGGCACTATCTCTGACATGGTATTGTGACAACAATGGAGTTGCGGCTTTGTTCTAGGAACCCCGGTCACATCGGCGATCCAGACATATTTTGAGGCAGTATCATCTGATCAGAGAGATAGTTGATCTCCAGGGGATCAAGGTCAGGAGAGTTGAGATGAAGGATAACACGGCGGATCCACTCACCAAGGCCTTTCCCAAGAGAGACTTTTATGGGACGTTGGGTATGAGATACTACAACAGCCGGCCTTAGTGCAAGTGGAAGATTGTTAGTTGTATGTATGCCCTAGAGGCCATTATTGTACAAGTTTGTATATTATAATGGATGCTTGGACATATATAGGGAGTACTTTTTTGCTCGAAATAATTGTATGCTATCTGGTTACTCTTTATCTTAACATGTACACTTGTATTGTTTTTCTGTTACATGTTGATAAAGCTCTTAGGATTTGGACTTGACTACTAGGATTATGATGGAGATCATACTAGTGGGGTTAGGGTAGTCCATAAGTATATCCTTTAATTGTTCCTAATCGTGGGAGTATCGAGATGGGGCATCAATATTGTAGAGTAGACTAGCGTATACGTTTCTTGACCCATATGATGGACGATGGATGATTCCATATCCATTGGTGTTTGATATCAAAGATTATATACGGGTGCTCAGTGGAGAATAGGTACACTGAAAAGGACTCGACGAGAACTCCTAGATGGTATTATACCTCACATCAGTTAGCAATTCTCTGGTGACCCCGGTACAGGTTAGTCTGTATACCTGAGATCGTCATAGAGTCTTGTGTGATTCCCACTGTGCTTTGATTTCCACCTTACCACGTTCAAGAGAGCTAGAAAAACGGCAGTTTTTGGGTACAATCCCGAGTCATATGGAGGCAATGAGCAATAGGAAGGGATTTCGTCTCTCTCAGTATTGAGGGTTTGTTCCCCTCCGAAAGACGGCGCAAGACTGGCGTCTTGCCTGAGATTCGGGGCAGATGCTAATTGGTGCTATCCATCCACCTCTCTGAAGATACCAAGTTGATTTATGGCACCATGTATCGAAATTTTAAACGGATGTGGCCGATGTAGCAGACTTCGTCAGATTCCCCCTCGCCTGAGGGGGTTTTGATTGTGGGGACGCTCTTCCCTGCAGGCGCAAGCCCCTGCAGTTAATTACGCTACCGCATCACGGTAACAACTTTCTGCTTCTCTAGATGGTCACTTCGTGTTGTGTGTGTTTGTTTTGTTTTCGGTTGCCCATGAATTGTATACGGAGACTAAGTTATGTTGTCGCCCGTTGGACGTGGATTAGTCAAAATCCGTATTTTCTTAGATTTGGGTTTGGGGTTGGGTTTAAGGATACATCAGCCTCATTTGAGACTAAGATCAACTTAAATGTTAGTTAAGGATACGTCAGTATCATTTTAGACTAAGATCAACTTAACGGGATCGTTTAGATCCAACAAGAGAGCATTTAGACTCTATTGTTTAGTTTATGGACATTGCGGTCGATAATTAGTTTAAGGACATTACGGTCCAATGTTAGTTTTAAGACATCGTGATAGAGGTTAAGGACATCATAGTCCATGGATTTAAGGACTCCACAGTCTGTTATTAGTTTTAAGACATCACGGTCGAGGTTAAGGACGTCATAGTCCATGGATTTAAGGACTCCACAGTCCGATGTTAGTTTTAAGACATCACGGTCGAGGTTAAGGACATCATAGTCCATGAGTTTAAGGACCCCACAGTACGATGTTAGATTTAAGACATCACGGTCGAGGTTAAGGACATCATAGTCCATGAGTTTAAGAGCCCCACAGTCCAATGTTAGTTTTAAGACATCAGGGTCGAGGTTAAGGACATCATAGTCCATGGGCTTATGGACCCCACAGTCTGATATTAGTTTTAAGACATCACGGTCGAGGTTAAGTACATCATAGTCCATGAGTTTAAGGACCCCACAGTCCGATGTTAGTTTTAAGATATCACGGTCGAGGTTAAGGATATCATAGTCCATGGGTTTAGGGACCCCACAGTCCGATGTTAGTTTAAAGACATCACGGTCGAGGTTAAGGACATCATAGTCCATGAGTTTAAGGACCCTATAGTCCGATGTTAGTTTTAAGACATCACGGTCAATATTAAGGACATCATAGTCCATGAGTTTAAGGACCCCACAGTCCTTGAAATGTATGGTTGTCGGGACCCGTCACCTCTTTGAAGACGTTGAGGAATTACAACGTCAAATATCAAAGGAGTGAAGAGATGTACCCTTGAACCCAGGTGGATTAAATGATCTATAGCCCAGTTTGGAACTAAGACCAATTAATTATATTATGAGCACATTGGCTCAGTTAAGTCTGAATTGAGGACTTATGGCCTTCTTGGGCTAAGTCCAATCAAGTTTGGAATATTGGCCCTCTGTTGGTCCATTGAAGGGGAGGCTTTGCCTCTAGAAAATTAGCCAATTGGGCTGAAGTTAGTGTTCAACACTAAAGAACAACATTGTTAAACACTGGTAATAAGATTATCAAATTAGTGCTTAAACAATAGAAATGTGATTCTCAAATTAGTGTTAAACACTAACAGATAATAGTGTTAAACACTGGCAACAAATTATCAGATTAGTGTTAAACACTAGAAGAGGGAGGGAGCACGTGGGAGCACGTGATAGGATCAGAAAGTGGGGCCAGATCCCCATATTTTGTTCTTAGGATATTCAGATAAGTGTTAAACACTTTTGGTCTTCAGGCCATCACATGTGGGCACGTGATGGGCTTCCAGTCATTGATTATTAAAGCCTTTTACTAGGGGTCACGTGGGGACACGTGAGGGCGCCCAAGAATGGTTCCGCCTTTGGATTCGTTCTCTTTTGTTTTAAGGGTCACGTGGAAGCACGTGAGGTATTGCCTCCGAGCTTTTTCCTTTCTTATTTTGGGGATCTTTTCAGGGGTCACGTGGGGCCACGTGACCTTAGTCCTCTGCATGCATGGAGATCCTTCGAGTCTCTTTATTTTTAAGAATTGAATTCTTTTATAGGGTTAAACCCTAATTATGATTTTGGAGGAATTAAATTCCTATTGTGAAAGAATTAAATTCTTATATAGGGTGAAACCCTAATTTCATTTAGGAGGAATTAGATTCCTGTAAATCTGAGAGAATTAAATTCTCAATTAGGGTCAAACCCTAATTCTGTCTATCTTGAAGGAATTGAATTCCTATAATTGTAGGAGAATTAAATTCTCAGATAGGGTTTAAACCCCAATTTCATCATGAAGGAATTAAATTCCTATGAGTTTTGGAGAATTAAATTCTCATATAGGGTTAAACCCTAATTTTGTTTTGGGAGAATTAAATTCTCCAAACTCAATTCTCCCTCTAAGTTGTGGATCTGCATGGTAGGATCTCAACCCGATGAGAATTAAATTCTCATCTTATAGGGAGATTGCTCTGTGTAGATCTTCAACCAGAAAAAGAACTAAGTTCTTTTTTTGTAGAAGAGTTAAACTCTTAGATTTGAGAATTAAATTCTCTGTTTGAAATTTTGATCCCCTTTATTTTCTCACCTAGGGTTTTCTTTGTTGAGAATTAAATTCTCCTTTCTTTTCTCTCAGAAATTTAAGATTCCAAAACTCTATCTCCTCCACTTTTTCTCTCTTGGCTCCTATTTATAGGAGAAGAAAAAGAATCAATTTGTTTAATAAATCTTTCATTGAAAGATTTTGTTTGTTTTTCGTGATTAATATAATCCTTTAGATTATTTAGTGTGTTTTATTCACCGTTGGATTTTCAATCCAAAGATATTCTGTTTGTTATTTCTGGTGAGATTTATGGAAATCTTTCCTTGTTTAAGATTTTTCCATAAATTGGTGATTTTTAATCACCCCTGGATTTTTAATCCACCGGTTCTCCTTAATCCTTTCCTATTTGGAAAGATTTTGGAGAAATTCAGAATTTTAATTCAATTAAACTGTAAGGCTTTCAAAGCCTGTCACGTGCTGGCACGTGACCCTTGGTCACGTATGAGTGAGCACGTGACCCCCGTTGAGGTATTTTCTGATTTTTTTAGAATTAAATTCTATTTTAAGCTGCAAGGCTTTCAAAGCCTGTCACGTGCTGACACGTGACCCTTGGTCACGTGTGAGCACGTGACCTCAATTGTGTCATCTTTCACCCTTTCTTTTGTTTTTCGTCTCTGTATAATGAGATTTTAACCATCACGTATCATCACGTGGCCTTTGGTCACGTGTGAACACGTGATACCTCATTGAGGTAATTCCTGATCTTTTAATCAGGAAACAAATGCCCCCACAGCGTTGCTCTCACGTGTCTGCACGTGATTGCAGCGCTGTCACTTTTGTGACCGTTGGATCCATATAGGGAATCGGGAAGATGAAGCGTTTCCATCACATCCTATAAATGCAGGGGTCTCTTCAGAAGCGCCTCCACTCTTTCATCTTCCTCCTTTGGCTATCTTTTCTTTTGAGAATTAAATTCTCGTTTCTTAGAGCTTAGTTTTCTGTTTCGAAAATTTCCAGAGTTTAACTCTGTTAAAGAAGATTCCTTTTTCTCAGGTAATGATCTTGAATGGCTGAAGAACTTTCATTCATATGAACTCTTTGGATTTTAAATCCACACCAAGGGTTTTTCCCTTTTAACTAGAACCCATTTTTCTTTAAGTTCTTTAACAAGAACAGAAAACCATTTAACCTTCAAATAGTAGATCTCTTAGGGTTTCTCTAATCTTTAGGGATCGGTGGTGGTGTTTGTCTTTTCCATGGAATTTAATTCCATCATCAAAAAGCTCTGGCTATGGGAAAAGAATTTTCTTTGAATTTAATTCCCTTTTTCAAAAAGTAATTTAATTCCTATGAAGAATTTAGTTCTTCTCAGGTGACTTCTTGGGTTTTCTTGCCCCGAGTTGTCTCTCTATAACCAAGGGGAAGATGTTTGCTATGTCTCTTTCTGGGAATTTAATTTCCTTGATTCTGTTTGATTTGCCACAGAGTCCAAGATGAATTTCGTTTTAGGGGAATGTGTAAGGTCATTTAAAATCCGCTGCTTATTTAATGAAAATCTTCCTTTTATCTCATTATAATTGCTTTGCCTCATCATTAGCCAGCCGCCATCTTGATTTCGTGGGACCCACGTGTTTTGTAACTAATGGTCCCATAAAATGAGTCCGCTGTCGCTTTCTTCCACTGTCTTTTTATATGTATATATTTATAGTCATATATATATACACTGTTGGCTTTGCTTTTAACAGTTTCCCCTTATTTTATTTCAGGTACAATGACTTCCGTTCCGTACTTTCTTTTCACTCGCTCGGAAGCCGCTTTTCCTCAGTCATCATCTGATGAGGAAGTGTTGGCGATGATCAGGGCTCATGACCCGAACTGCACCAACTTGCTTTTGTGGGGGATCTGGTATGGTCATATTATCCGGGGTTGCCGGAGTTTTCTTTGCGAAGTGCCGACGGAGCCTACCTTTCCATTCCTACCGATGGATCGACCAGGGACTGTCTTTGCTGTGGAGATGCCGAATTGGACCCCGATGGGACGGCTTGAGCCTTCGACGACTGGAATCCCAAACCATCCGATACCGGCCATAAATATTCTAGGACACTGTATCTGCCAGGGCGAGGCCCAACTGTGGGGGCAGATTTATAAGATAGGGCTTACCCCTCGACTACCCACGGGCTACCTTCTTTGGGCTCACTGCATCCTATCCGCCCACCGCGTGCGACTGCAGAAGGTTGGGCTTTATCAGGCGATCTATGCGTCCTTCTTCCACTACTCGTCTCTTCACGTCTGGTGGGTTAAGGCCTTACTGAACTAGTGGAATCTTCCCACTAACACTTTCCTCTTGGGGGACCGTGAAGTTTCAATTTCTTTGGAAGAATTTCGCGAGATCTTGGGGCTGCCAATCAGAGGGACACTTTATGAGGAATTGCTGCTTTCTGACGAGTACGTCTTTGAGACTGAGCCTGCAACACATGACGGCTTGTCTACCGAGAATGTCGTCTGCCATAAGCGTCCGAGTTTGATCAAGGCACTGGGCATCTTCGACAAACTGTTCACAGAATCTGAGGAGCAGGGCGTCACTTTCAAGAGCTTCATCGCTTGCTTCCTTGGCGAGGATGTCCTGTCGAAGAAGGCTCCCAAGTTTGCAAGCATCAACGACCCCTTTGGGTTTGGTTTGAACAGGCGGCCGACTAAGGAATCGGATTTACCGCAGTATTATATTCCTATCATGTCACCGGTATCTTTTGAATCGATTGCAGCTCCCGGCATGGACGAGGAGACATTCTTTATGGGCTTTATCAGTGTCTGGCTTAGCTGGTTCATCATCCCTATGCAACGCCGCTTCATGAGAGTCTCGGTTATCTATCCGGCTTATCGTATCGCTGAGGGGACACTACTGGCCATAAGCATCCCGGCGCTAGCGCATCTCTATCATGGATTGGGTGCCGCCGCTAACACCTCAACTCCCGGTGTGGATGTAGTAAACTTCTCCCTTCACTACTTTACATCTTGGATTGAGATGCACGTGTTGGGGGCTTTTGCTGTGCATCAGAGACCTACTTTTTATGACGCCTACACTTTTCCGCGACTCATGCGGCTGGTGGACGCTGCTGCTCCCGACCCGACTCAGTTCGGGGCTATTCGCGTGTTAATTGCTCCCTATGCTAGTGCAGGCTGGCTGGCATTTGCTGATCGGGTTCTATCTGCTCCTTCAGGCCCGATTCAACAACTCTACGACCAGTCAAAGGTGAGGTGCCTTCTATGAAGCCCCGGGAGGCCACACACTTGTACGTGATCAGACCGGGCTATCTAGTATTCCGTCAGAACAGTGCGGCTTTGTTTATGCGGTACAATCCGCATTGCTTCACACGAAAGCTTGGATATGATCAGGGCGTCCCCTTCGAGGCTTTTACGGTTATGCCGGTCCCTTCACCCGCAGCTGTTCGTGATGCTGCTCATCATTTCGTGAGGCTGAACACTGGTTCTTACTTCATGATCCCCGAAGCAGATCATACTCCCCGATGCGTGGGGTCCTTCACAGGCTGGTATATTCCCCAATTCTTATTCGTTTTATAATTAAACAGGTGCTTTTGACGCATGTCTGCTGCATGTTACAGGATACAGGTTTCTGGAGCGAAAACAGTGAAAAAGACAGAAGAAGACACAAAAAAAGGACTTTTGACCAACAAGTAGACGGATCCTAGTCAAGCCTAGACTAATAACAGTTCATATAGGTACAAGGCAACGCATGGTCCGAAATGTCAAAGGAAACAGTCAAAAGATCATTACAAGTTTTCACTGAAGATCTAGAGAAGGCCCAGAAGTCAAATGGAGAAAAGGAGTGGAAAAATAGAAAGCCCAAGAAGCCAAGAAGAAAGCCTAAAAATTACAGAGCCTAACTCCCCAGTTTGGCCGCGGAACCGCGGCCAAACCTAGGCTGGCGCCGCGGTTCCGCGGCCATCAAGTGCACTTGTCGGTGTATCTTTCTGGTGTCGGTGCGTCGGTGCGGGGGTTTGGATTTTTCGTGGGCAAATCTGTAATTGCACGTGTGCGAGAATCTATAACCCTAAATTCTCCTGTTTGCTTATAAATTGTAATCAAAAAATTGTAAAACCCTATGCCTCTTTTCAATAAATAAAATTCAGATCTATTCTGTATTCTTGCTTGGAGGGAGCCATCAAATTAGTAAGTAATTTTATTTCTGTGCTTTTAATTCTCTTTAATTAAAATGTTTTTTCATCCCCTAATGAGCGAGTAATCTCCTCGCTTGTTAGGGTTAGCCTTAGGGAAAGGTTTGAGAGATGAGATCTCTCACCCCTTTCATGCCCCTTCACAACTAAAAATTAGAACTCCATGCATACACGCACAACCACTCCCTACACACCCTACCCCTCGAGGTAACAGTGACACCGTAGTATAAAGGCCCGGTTGCACGTGTTTTCCATGGGGGTTAGGGTAATTATCGATAAAGGAAGAATAAGAATCTAGAGGAAGAAACATCTTCCCAAAAGATTCTAATCCACTTTATTGATAATTACACCAACATCTAATAGATCAAAAATAGGGCAATGAAAGCGGTGAGGAAACCTTTAATCTCCAAACTTCCTCTAAACCTAACCCTAGCAAGACTTTAATTTAGATTAATTTAGTTTAGTGATAGATCTAGTTTTTTAGATTTAATCAATCCAATACAACATTTGGAATCAACTCGTAAAGACACATTAAGAAAACTACCCATCTCTGTGGATCGACCCGTACTCACCGGCTAGCTGCAAAGCGACGCCGTTTCTGATTACGGTTAACAAGTATTTTTGGACTAATCAAATGGCGCCGTTGCCGGGGATGGCCTAAAATTTCTTTCTGTGTAATTTCGGGTTGATATAAATTTTAAAAATTATAAAAATATGAAAATAAAAAAATAAGAAATAAAAAAATTATCAATTTTGATCTGTTTGAAGGGTGTGGCGTTTGAATCTTGCAGGAACAGCGAAGACTCTCGGATCTGAAATTTTACAGAGGTCAAATCAGAAAAGTGAATATCAGAACAGAGGAGGAGGTCTACAAGGGTGCAGCACAAATTTTTGTAGAGCCTGATCTCTCCAGGAGACCGCGTTTCCGCCGCATAAGAGGGCCCCAGACCGCGCTTCCGCCGCGCCTTAGCCACGTCAGCACCTGAAAATTTGCTGGTTTGTTTTCTTCCTCTCTCCTCTGCAACCTACAATATATCTTTCTGTAAAAAAATTTCTGCAGGAATTCTTTGCGCTAAAAATCTTCTCTCCCCTTCTAAATAACAGATTTTCTGCAGGTTTCATTGCGCCGCGCTAAAAAAATTGATTGCAAGTGAATTCTATTGTTTTGCATAATTTAATCGGACTTTAAGGGGCTAATTGACCAAACTCAGATTGGGTGGGGATTTCATCACCCTTCCCAGGACCCCAGAAAACACCTAAAGCATTTGCATTGACCACGATTAATTAAAAAATACTAGACTCAGCCCTAAGGACGTCGAGCTTAATAGGAAAAAGGACTAGTATAGGCATCGACCGTTTTTCCTAACTGACCTTGCGGTGTCTAGGAAAGTGTGTCTAGGCTAGTGGTTATTAATTAGGCCCACTATCGTGGTTCCTTCCCACTTACCTGGCACTTACCTGGCTGCAAGTGTCGGTGAAGAGGCGGTTTGAGGTCTTATTTCTAGCCCTAGTTAGGAGCTGTCTAGCAGACCTAGGCGACCCTAGATCTAGGCCTGATTGTGCATGTGTGGTTGATACATTTGTGTCACGAGTCTCGTTTCAAAACTTCTTTGCAAAACTCTCACATAAAAAAGAGGAAAAAAAATTCTTTTCAAAACTTGCAACTTGTCGCTACGAAAACTTGCAACTCACTTCCACCACTTCCCTCTATTGACGTTATCTTACCCCCACATTCTGTTTTTCTATTTTTCTGACTACACTACTCCTTTATTGTATGTCACTTTGGACTAGGGATACTAACGCCCGATTAGTCCGTGTTTCGTTGGTACCGACTGACGAACCTTTCGTCACCGAAGTCGAAATTCCCTCCATTTCCTTACCTCCACCTTCAAATTCTTCTTTCGAAGGTATGTCGGGACACGACCCCAATAATGCCATACCGACGGGAATGATTCCACCTCCGTTAGGTGCGAATAACCCGAATCTTCCGCCTGTTGTAGCGCCCGCACGAGTTGCGCTCCAGGATCTCTTTTACCCTGTCCGCACTTCTTTACCTACATGTCTTTCACCCCCACCGGCAAATGGGGACAACTTTGAAATAAAACCGCATTTCATCAATATGCTGCCAAAATTTCATGGTTTGGAATCGGAAGATGCGTATATTTTTATTAATAAATTCCAAAATGTGTGCGCTATGATGAAAACGACCCAATTTAGTGATGACGCTATAAGGCTAAGGGTCATTCCTTTTACCTTATGTTACCTAGCCGAGAAGTGGCTATACAGCACCGCATCACTTTCCATTAGAAATTGGGACGAGTTTGTGAGAGCTTTTCTGAAAAATTTCTATCCTCATCACAAAACTGCTAGAATCCGTAACGAGATAATACAATTTTCACAGCTTCCTTCCGAACCATTTTGGAAGTGCTTCGAGAGATATAAAGACCTACTTGTTCAATGCCCTCATCATGGGATCGAAAGTTGGCAACTTTACCAAACATTATACGAGGGATTGAACTCCGCAACGAAGCAGTTGCTAGAAACCATATGTCAAGGTCATTTTCTCTCCAAGTCTAGCGACGAAGCTTGGCAGTTTCTTGAGGATCTTAGTGAGCAAACAATTCAGTGGGAGAGTACCAAGACCACATCATCTTCTTCTAGTGGTCAATCTAGGGCAGGCATACATTAAGTAGATATGTCGATTACTATGAAGGCCGAGATGGCCGCACTTATGAAAAAGCTAGAAGCCATTGAGACCAAAATCTCATCGTCTTCTCATGCCCCTGCTTTACCTCCACGAACTGTTTGTGCTTGTTGTGTGAATCCATCACATCTAACCGAAGAGTGTCCTTATAATGCATCTACTCAAGGACAGGATCAAATCAATACTACATTTCAGCAACGATAAAGACGATCCGTACTCTTCAACATACAATCCGGGGTGGAGGAGTCACCCAAATCAACAGTTCCAAGGGAATAACAATTTTCAAAGACCTGCTCCACAACAACAACAAGCACCTTCACAAACTAACAACCAGCAACCTTTCCAACAACAACCTTATACAAATCAAATGAACAATTTGGTTCAACCAAATGATGACAAGGTTATCTCGCTCGAAAAAAGTCTAGATGCATTTCTCAAGCAATCTACAGAATCCGCAGCAAGATTTGAAAATTATGTTTAGTCTTTGATGCATAACAATGCCTCATACGATCAAAGTATCAGATCTATTGAGGCACAAATTGCACAATTAACTGCTGCGTTGAGCGAGAGAGAAAAGGGAAAGCTTCCATCTCAACCATTGCCAAATCCCGGTCACACACAAAACGCATATCACAATCACAATGTAAATGCGGTGACCACGTTGAGATCCGGAAGAGTGTTGCAAAATAATGTGGATACTAGTGATGACATCCCCGCCGGTGGTTCTTCTTTTTCTTCTTTTTCTCCATCGTCATCTTCCCCTTCTTCATTTTCTTCACTCCCTTCTTCACCTTTTTCTTTAGAGCCTATTCTCCACCCTTCACACGGCTCTACTTCTTCTAGCTTGAACGGACCTATTTCTTACAACATGAACACATCTACACCAGAATCCGTTCCCACTCCACATTCTACTCCACAGACATTTGACTCAACGAATTTTCAAAACGCTCCATTCCCAAACAGGCTGAGTCCTAATAAACCAACTGCACAAGTGGAGAAGATTGTGGAGATATTTAAGAAGGTTAGCATAAATATACCTCTCTCGGATGCAATCCAACAAGTCCCTTCATACGCAAAAATCTTAAAGGGCTTATGCACCTCGAAGAGAAAGGCATCTCAAGTACCCAAGAAAGTGCTAGTGGCTAGTGCAGTGAGCAATGCTATTAACCACCATCAAACCTTACCCTAAAAACGAAAGGACCCCGGCTGTCCTACGATTTCAATCACAATTGGGGATAAGAAAATTAATCGAGCACTTTTAGATCTTGGGTCTAGTGTTAACTTGATTCCCTACTCTGTGTACGAACAATTAGGGGTTGGAGAATTGAAACCCACTCGTTGTACTCTCCAAATGGCTGATCGATCAATCACCCATCCAAGGGGTCAGCTAAAGGATGTATTGATCAAAGTTGGGGAGTTCATATTCTCCGTTGATTTTATTGTTATGGATACACAACCTATTGCTAACCCAAGAAACCAAATTCCGGTGATCCTCGGTCGACCATTTTTGGCCACTTCCAGTGCTGTAATAAACTTTCGCAATGGCTCCATGACTCTATCCTTTGGGAAGATGTCTAGTGAGTTCAATATTTATAAGATGGGAAGTCTGCCCCCCGTGCCTAAAACTAGTACACGAGAAGTTTGCTCTATTCACGAAATCACGCAGGAGGACTGCGAGCTTGAAAGAGTCTTGTTTGATGAAAACAGTTTTGACTCTACTAGTGTGTCCCTCCTTGAGCCTACCACCGTTGACACAACCTATATGGATTATGAATGTTTCACTTTTCCGGATGATGACGACTCACAGCCCGAATATGAGTCTTTTGAATTTGTGGATGAGTTAGTTGAACCATCCGAATCGGTTGTTTGCAGTGATTTCGAACCTGTGTTGGAGTCCTTTGAGTTCGAGGTAGATTCCATAATGATTCTTTCGCCTCCGAAACTCGAACTCATGTCCTTACCGCCTCACCTTAAATATGCTTACATATGTGAGAATGAGACTTTTCCCATTATAATATCAGCCTCTCTAGCCTTCCAGCAAGAGAACGCTATTTTAAAAGTCTTACAAGATAGGCGGCAAGTTTTCGGTTGGACTATGGCGGACATCGAGGAGATCAGTTCCCTTATAATTGAATATCATATGCAATTGATGGATGATGCCAAGTCAATAGAGGACCCACAGGAACATTTTGGGGGTATTGTGGTTAGTCAACCTTCTCCTTTGGAAGTTGAACCACCCCCATTTCTTTTAAGAAACTACGAGAATGCCAACATTCCACTGATTGCTGATCATTCGCATTCTCGTTTTGATTCATCACCACCTCCTGTATATTCACCTCCACAACTCCCATACCACCACTTCTATCTTCCCCAATTCTTTGTGGATCGCTACAATTTATTCTTCCACCAACCAATACTCTTTACTGATAAATTTTTCAACTGGTAGGTGTTGACGTTTGGTCTATACAAAGTTCGGCAGTAATGTCTAACATAGTTTAAATGAAGTTTGGGGGATGGCCTTTTTGTATATATTTTTGTTTTTCTTAACAATAAAAAAAACTATAAATAAATGAACAGGGAAGTGCCGGTATTTTGACCCTCTTAGTTTAGCATGACAGTGAGGACACTGTCAAGTTCAAGTTTGGGGGTATGCTCGGTACGTCTTCTTCCTTCGCATTCATTTGTACATATTTTTGCATTTGCATACTTATTTGAAAACCCATAAAAATTTGAAAAAAAATTCAAAAATTATAATAATTATTGTATTCAATTTTTGCTTATTTGACTAGAGTTTGACAAATAGGTTAACTAGCTAGGAACAACTAGATCTTAGACTTAGTGAATTAAAAACCCTAAAAATAACCTTCCTTAAAGTTTTACGGTAAAAAGTATATGCCTTGTAGCTTATTTAGAAATAGGCAAATTTTGGGTTTACTTCTTGGGCTTAGTCAAAATGAGGGAAGAGTATTGATGTTCTTATTAGAGTATAAGTTTGAAAAATAGTTTCTAGCTTAAGTCTAGATTCTGAAAACGTATACCCTACAAAATGCACAATCACGCATCTTGAAACTTGGAATAGTAGAAGAGACCTTGAAATGCTCTTGTCTAAAGTCCTTAGTACGATGAAAATAAAAGAAAAAAAATGTGAATGAAGAATAAAAAAATGGACACTGGTTTTTGTGATTACTCAAGGCTGCAAAAATAGAAAAATATTTAGCGAGGGTGCTTCATCACCTAGTGCCTTAGACCAACTGGTTTGGGAGTCACTGCTAAAGCCTTGGGTGTTGCAAAACTAGGAAGTACGCTTTAAAGTGCTAATGCATCTTGTAATCGGTTGTTGGTACCTCAAGAAGTATTAACGGTCGCATGAAGGATGTGTAAGCAAATTTCATTTAAAAATTCACTAATTAATAAGTGCTTTGGACAATGGACGAGAGTACGATTGCTTGATTTGAATTTCCAAGTGTAGGGGTGATATTTACACACACGTGGGGATATGTGATTGGAGTTTAGATGAGAGAAATGGATGAAGAATAGAACTTGTATCTTTAGTAGAGTTGATAGAAATTCCTAAGTGGAGATGAAACCCTAGAAGGAAGACTTAAGAGATGCCGAAAGCTAAGTAGGTCTACATAACATATATAATCTTAAGTTAAATAATAAGGAAGTGTGAAGAATGTGGGTGGATAATTTGTGAGTCAAAAGATAATAGAATTCCTTGTTAGACAACCTAATCGGAGAACAAAAGTCAATGGGCCAAGTTGATAGGATTTTATGGGTGTAATCCGCTGAAAACCCTCAGAAGACAACACTCCTCCTACTAGGGACACCTAGAGGTTTAACAGCTTGTTGCACGTGCTCAGTGCAATCACGTTTTCCTGCGAAAGTGTGGTTAGGATTTTAGTGAATAAAAATAAGTTTGCTCGAGGACGAGCAAAAGATACGTTTGGGGGTATTTGTTCATACCATAATATTGCAATTTATATTCCCCAATTCTTATTCGTTTTATAATTAAACAGGTGCTTTTGACGCATGTCTGCTGCATGTTACAGGATACAGGTTTCTGGAGCGAAAACAGTGAAAAAGACAGAAGAAGACACAAAAAAGGACTTTTGACCAACAAGTAGACGGATCCTAGTCAAGCCTAGACTAATAACAGTGCATATAGGTACAAGGCAACGCATGGTCCGAAATGTCAAAGGAAACAGTCAAAAGATCATTACAAGTTTTCACTGAAGATCTGGAGAAGACCCAGAAGTCAAATGGAGAAAAGGAGTGGAAAAATAGAAAGCCCAAGAAGCCAAGATGAAAGCCCAAAAATTACAGAGCCTAACTCCCCAGTTTGGCCGCGGAACCTAGGCTCGCGCCGCGGTTCCGCGGCCATCAAGTGTACTTGTCGGTGTATCTTTCTGGTGTCGGTGCATCGGTGTGGGGGTTTGGATTTTTCATGGGCAAATCTGTAATTGCACGTGTGCGAAAATCTGTAACCCTAAATTCTCCTGTTTGCTTATAAATTGTAATCAAAAAATTGTAAAACCATATGCCTCTTTTCAATAAATAAAATTCAGATCTGTTCTGTATTCTTGCTTGGAGGGAGCCATCAAATTAGTAAGTAATTTTATTTCTGTGCTTTTTAATTAAAATGTTTTTTCATCCCCTAATGAGCGAGTAATCTCCTCGCTTGTTAGGGTTAGCCTTAGGGAAAGGTTTGAGATATGAGATCTCTCACCCCTTTCATGCCCCTTCACAACTAAAAATTAGAACTCCATGCAAACACGCACAACCGCTCCCTACGGCACCCTACCCCTCGAGGTAACGGTGACACCGTAGTATAAAGGCCCGGTTGCACATGTTTTCCATGGGGGTTAGGGTAATTATCGATAAAGGAAGAATAAGAATCTAGAGGAAGAAACATCTTCCCAAAAGATTCTAATCCACTTTATTGATTATTACACCAACATCTAATAGATCAAAAATAGGCTAATGAAAGCGGTGAGGAAACCTTTAATCTCCAAACATCCCCTAAACCTAACCCGAGCAAGACTTTAATTTAGATTAATTTAGTTTAGTGATAAATCTAGTTTTTTAGATTTAATCAATCCAATACAACATTTGGAATCAACTCGTAAAGACACATTAAGAAAACTACCCATCTCTGTGGATCGACCCGTACTCACCGGCTAGCTGCAAAGCGACGCCGTTTCTGATTACGGTTAACAAGTATTTTTGGACAAATCAGCTTCCCACGGGTTCACTGCCATGCTTGGCGAGGACCAGGCTCCGCCCTGGATGTTTTCCGGGGTACCATAGTTTAAAGACATCCCGGTCGAGGTTAAGGACATCATAGTCCGTGGATTTAAGGACTCCACAGTCCGTTACTAGTTTTAAGACATCACGGTCGAGGTTAAGGACATCATAGTCCGTGGGTTTAAGGACTCCACAGTCCGTTGTTAGTTTTAAGACATCACGGTCGAGGTTAAGGACATCATAGTCTGTGGATTTAAGGACTCCACTGTCCGTTGTTAGTTTTAATACATCACGGTCGAGGTTAAGGACATCATAGTCCGTGGATTTAAGGACTCCACAGTCCGATTTTTGCTCTGGATGCTTCCCTTGGGTTCACTGCCGTGTTCGGCGAGGACTAGGCTCCGCTCTGGATGCTTCACACGGGTTCATTGCCATGCTCTGCGAGGACCAGGATCCGCTTTGGATGTTTCACACGGGTTCACTGCCGCGTTTCACGTAACCAGGAATTTTGCTCTAGATGCTTCCCACGGGTTCACTGCTGTATTCGGGGAGGACTAGGCTCCGCTCTGGATGCTTCACACGGGTTCACTGCCGTGTTCTGTGAGGACCAGGATCCGCTCTAGGTGTTTCACACGGGTTCATTGCCGCGTTTCACGTAACTAGGAATTTTTTGCTCCGTGTACGGCGAGGACTTGGCTCCGCTCTGGATGCTTCACACGGGTTCACTGCCGTGTCCTACGAGGAGCAGGATCCGCTCTGGACGTTTCCCATGGGGTCATTGTCGCGTTCCACGTAATCAGGAATTTTGCTCTGGATGCTTTCCACGGGTTCACTGCCGTGTTCGGCGAGGACCAGGCTCCGCTCTGGATGTTTCCCACGGCGTCAGGATTGACGTAAGCCGCATTCTACGTAACAAGGAATTTTGCTCTGGATGCTTCCCACGGGTTCACTGCCGTGTTCGGCGAGGACCAGGCTCCGCTCTGGACGTTCCCCATGGGGTCAGGATTGACGTATGCCGCGTTCCACGTAACCAGGAAGGGTTGATTTTATCCGCATTTCACGGAGTGGGGGTTTGACTCTTGGTTATCTGTGCACCGCCGAATCATGGAACTGGGAGTTTCCGCTGTTCCGCTTTGCTTGATATTGTGTCTGTTGTAATGAGATGAATGTTGAGTTGATCTTCAGGCTATCTGCGAACCGTCGAGATTTGGCTTCTTCTTCTGATGAAACCTGGAGAGGAGGAGTGTGATTCCTTCTTTATTTGCGCCTGTGGATTGTATACAGGGACTGCTGTGATATCACCTGTAGAGCATAAATTTCATTTTTATTTCTATTTTATTTCTTTCCGCGATGCTCTATCATTTCAGCTTTTTATATCGCGATGGTCGCGATTGCCTAATCATTTCGGCTATTTTTCGCGGTGCCCAATCATTTCGGCTATTTATTTTATTTTTACTCGCTGTATTTTATTGCGAGTTGCCCAATCATTTCGGCTATTTTGCATGCATACCTTTTTCTTTTACTTGCTGCTTCTGTTGCAAGCTGCCCCATCATTTCGGCTATTTCGTATGCATGTGTGGCTCGCTAGCTTTTTGCCGCAAGCTTGGGATTAGACACCGATTTCGGCCTCAGCACCGCTACAACTGAGATATTTCCAGGAGAGAATCTTCATTTGCCTCTGTCGATATCGAACAAAGGTGGCTTAGCAGACAGGGTTAGGATCCTGTCGACTAAGGCTTTTGACTTCATAAGCTGTAAGGGTCTCACAAAGGTATTTCTCCCTACAAGTCATGAGGATCTCGTAGGCGTGTTTTCTCCTTAGGAATCGTGAGTACTCCTAAGTGTATGGCTTCTTGTAAGTCATAAGGATCTTACAAGAGTGTTTTCCCCTTATAAGTCGAGAGGACTCACAAGGGTTGTTCACCGTGCGAACATATCCCTAGTCACGGGTGGGACTTGGTTAGGGAACTGTTTATTCGCGCCCGTGGATTGTATACAAGGGTCAGTGTTGCATCGCTTGTAGGGCAGTATTGAAGGTTGTGGGGGCTGCTTAAGAACAGGTCCAGGTCTCTGTAACTTAAGACATTCAAATCTTATGAGTCGTGAGGGTCCCATAAGAGAGTCCTCCTTACGAGTCGTGAGGATCTCGCAAGTGTAATTTCTCCCTAGGGATCATGGGGATCTCTAAGTGTGTTGCTCCCTTGTGAGTCATAAGGATCTCACGCGGGTGGTTTCTCCTCACAAGGTCGAGAGGACCCTGCAAGTGTCTCTTAACGAGGTTGCGCACTTTCGGGTTTTCACAAACACTCGCCGGTAGCCCTGCTGTTTTTACTCACGGAGCCCTTTCGGGTTTTCATTCGTGCCCATTTTGCTTATGGACATACCGTTTTTTTGTTTTTTTCTTCTTATTCTTTTTCTCTTTTTTTTTATTCGAACGAGTTTGCGCCCTTTCGGGTTTTCACAAGACTCGCCGGTAGCCCTGCTGTTTTTACTCACGGAGCCCTTTCGGGTTTTCATCCGTGCCCATTTTGCTTATGGACCTACTGTTTTTTTATTACTCTTTTTTTTGTACCAGCTTTGGGATGCTGCAATCCACTGTAGTTTATCGACATCTCAGTTAACAGCTAGTTTTAGGACAAAGTGGTCCGTTGCTAGTTTAAGGACGTTTCGGTCCGTTGTTAGTTTAAGGACGTGATTTACACGAAAAAGTGTTTTTGTAGTGTAACCACAATCAGAACGGTGTCGCGTGTAGCTAGACCGAAGTGAGTACGGGTCGTCCTCAGGGAAACGTGGAACCTTTTACTCTTACTTTAGATGTGTTGAGAAAGAGAGGAGGGATAAAGAATTTTGAAGAATGGTTTCTAGATCTACTATAAGCAAGAATGCAAAAATATAGATCTAGATTATTTTAGGGATGTAGATAATATAATAAGAGGGCTTGTAGGGTTCGTTAGGATTTAGTAGTTATGGACGATTAATTAAAGGTTACCCTTTTTTATCCTTTAATAGATTTAAAACTAGAACGACGGTGATGCGTGTAGATTAGGGTTTCTGGAGGGAAAAGGAATCCCACTCTTAACCCTTATCTCGACACGGAACTCCGTTCAAATCTAACCTTTACCAAAACAATCATTAATCTAATCTCTAATTGCGGTTGGAACTAGCAAAGAATTGCTAGCACGCCCGATTAGGATGTTAATGATTCTTTTGATAAAGTTCATAAACTTTATAGGACTTAAAAAGGGTTTAGGGATGTTCATCATCCATTAGCCTACCCTAATCCTACGAACCCTAACAAGCGGAGAATTACTCGCGCATGTTGGGAGAAGAAGATGAAAAGACAGAGAGGGAAAACATAATGTAAAATGCAAAAGAATTAAATAAAATAACTACCTTTATTAATCAACTTGAAAAATCTACACTTTATTCCGTAGAAAATGATTACAAAACTAGTTGCTTCTCGATCTTTCCTAAGGAGGTAGACGAACAGTTGATGATCAGCCTGGATGCGTGAGCGTCCGGGACTTCGTGATCTCTTCAGCTTGATGAATTTTCCAAGAAGCTCTCGGTGCCTTTTTATAGTGCAAAGCAAGAATCATTTGCTTCAAAATTAGGTAAAATGTAGAAAAGATTTTCCCCAAAAATCCTCAACTCCCAACTCACTATATCTGCGGCGGATCCGCGACCCAAGTGGGGTTTTGGCCGCAGATCCGCGGCCAATGGTCGAGATCAATTGATCAAACTTTTAGGGCTTGCTCCCTGTGACATGTGTCGATATCTGGAACTTTAAGAATTTGGAAATCTTCTCGTGGTTGCTGCCAGATTTGGTCTTCAAGTTTTGATTCTTAATTAGGCAAGTCTTCTTCAACAACTTGATTTGCTTGATTCTAGTCTTTGAAAAATTCTGCACACTTGGAAATCTTTTGCACAACAACTCAAATAATATTTAGTAGACTTAGTTCTACTAGGATTAGGTCAATGAATTTATTTGCATACATTTTTCTACCAAATGCTAATTAAAATATATTAACACATGGAAAATAGTGTTTTTACACATAAACCCTCATATGTATAATATATTATAATAAAGTCCTTTTTTAATATGAAAATGGTAGGAAAAATGTAATACAAATGTGCAGTTTTATCAACTAAACAAATACCCCCAAACTTATATTTGATCGTCCCGAGCAAACTAGTTTATTCAAGAGGAGAAAAAGAAAGGAGAAAACTAAGCACACTTTCGTAGGCAGACACGATTGCACTGAGCACGTGCAACAAGCCGTTAAACCTCTAGGTGTCCCTAGTAGGAGGAGTGTTGTCTCCTGAGAGTTTTCAGCAGATTACACTCACAAAATCCTATAACAAAAGAGAGATGGTGAAATTTACATATAAAGATAAGAAGCATAAAAGAAAGACTTTGAAAATAAGAGTTTCCAACTACACTAGCTTTTCAGTTATCATGAGCCCTATCTTAATAGTCATGAAAAAATGTTAGAAATCACATCATCCCTCAATAAAATATCGTCTTTATTCTTCATTCCTACCTTTCATCCAAACATTGATCATATAACCCCACGTATGTGTAAAGAACATCCCTACACTCGGAGAATTCAATTCAAGCTATCATACTCTTGTCCATCTACCTTAGTACTTTTTAATTTGATGAATATTTAGATTTGCTCACACATTTTCATGCGACCGTTAATACTTCTTGAGGTACTAACCGACCGATTACTCATGTGCTTGCTGATTAGGTGATAATATTTTCCTCGTCTTGCACCACCTAAGGCTTAGCAGTGACTCCCAGACCAGTTGGCCTTAGGGCACTAGGTGAAGAGGCACCCTCGCTATATTTTTTTATTGCTGCCTTGGCGATACAAAACCAGTGTTCATTTTTTTCTTTCACCATTTTTATATTTTCTTCATTTTTTCATTTCCTTCATACTTTGGCTTTTAGACAAGAGCATTTCAAGGTATCTTTTACTATCCCGAGTTTCAAGACGTGTGTAAGTGCATCTAGTAGGGTATCAACATTCAAATGTTTGGCTTCCCGAATAGGAACTATTTTTCAGACTTATTTTTATCCTCAGATTAGTGACTTCTTTCATCTTACTAACCCTTGGGACAACAGCTCATAACTACTTATTACTAGTTCGTTTAAGAAAACTTCTAATTTTCTTAAACTATTCCTATCTTTTGGATGTAATTTTTCACTTTCTACTCTTTTATTATAAAAGAAAATTTTTGAATTTTTTTTTGAAAATGTTGTGCTTATGCAAAATATGATGCAAATTGATGTGTAAATAAGCACAAACCTCCCCCAAACCTGTTTACAGCAGTGTCCTCACTGATGTCATCCGTTAAGCTCAAAAACCTGTAGACTTGGGAGGAAATTATTAATGGGGGCAAGAATATATGCAAGTGAAATCCTCCCCCAAACTTATTTTTTTTTCACAATTTTGTAAAAATCATTTTCTTTCAAGAGCCAAAATAGACCCTCCCAAAATTGAGTTAAACAATGTTAATCTTTTAAAATCACACGAGGGGGGGGGGCAAAGTTATCGGTCAATGCCAAGTTTTGCAAAGACCGAAGGTCAACACCAACCATTCAAAAATTTTATCGATGAAGTGCCAAGGTTGGTGGAAGAAGATGTCACCTTTCGACGTGAAGACGTGGGGAGGTGATAAGAGGTATAGTGGAAAAGGATTGCGTCTCAATTTGGAGAGACGACACAATGATAGTGATGATGGATTACTCGCATTATCGTGATTGTCAAGAAGAAGGGGTGGAGGTTCAATTTCTTTATCTTGGAGTTGATTCATCTCACCACCCGTGTCTTTTAAATATGCGAGTTCATCAGCGAAAATTTCCTCAAAGCTTTCATCGATACCCCGAAAAATAATGTCATCAGAAAAAATGGGGTGATCGTCAGACTCTATAAAAAGTTCCTTATCAGCGTTAGATGTTGACCCGAATAACTCGGTGGAAGAGTTCGTGTCAAGCAACAACATATGAAAAGAGTAAGAATTATGAGGTTAATCATATTCGCTGCTGTCGACATCCATTAATTCGACAGAACACACATGAGCATAGGGTTCGGAGGGTTCACTTCCCAACTTGTAAATGTTAAGCTCAATTGACTTCTTTCCAAAGGATAGGGTCATATAGCCGTTTCTACAATTGATTACTGCGTTGGAAGTGGCCAAAAAGGGTCGACCGAGTATCACCGGGATTTGATTGCGTGGGTTTGCCACAGGTTGTGTATCTATAACAATAAAGTCCACAGGGAATATGAATTACCCGACTTTGATTAATACATCCTCTAGCTCACCCCTTGGTTGGGTGATAGATCGATCGGCCATCTGAAGAGTGCAATGCGCAGGTTTTAACTCTCCGATCCCTAATTGCTCATAAACTGAATAAGGGAGCAAGTTGACGCTAGCGCCTAGATCGAGTAAAGCACGATTAATATTTTTACCCCCAATAGAAATAGAGATTGTAGGACAGCCGGGGTCCTTACGTTTCTTTGGTATTTGTTGGGTAAAAGCTGTGCTAACATTACTCGTCATGAAAACCTTTTTAGGCACTTGAGTTTTTCTCTTCCCAGTGCACAAGTTTTTAAGGATTCTTGCATAAGATGGGACTTGTTGAATCGCATATAGAAGAGGAATATTCACGCTAACTTGCTTAAACATTTTCACAATCTTCTCCATTTGCGGGTTAGGTCTGTTGGCCCTTAATCGGTTTGGAAATGGAACTCGATCAATAAGTTTTGGGTCCAACGTTTGTGGAGAAGACTGTGGCGACGGATTCGATCCCAAAATTGGAGTGGGCATCGACTTAGATAGATTTGGCGAAATGTTCGAGCCTTGGGGAAAACGGAGAATAGGCTCGGATGAAGGTGGGGGATTAGACGAATTAGGGGAAGAGGAAGAAGAAGATGGGGTATCAAATGTGTCACTAACATCAAACTGCTCACCCACTCGGTTATTCAGCTCTTTCCTCGATCTCAACGTAGTAACGGCATTCACATTATGATTTTTTGAATGGTCAGGATTCGGTAGGGGTTGAGATGGGAGTTTCCCTTTCTCTCTCGCACTCAACGCGGCGTTTAACTGTGCGATTTGGTTTTCTAATGATTTAATACTCTCACCATGGGAGGCGGAGTTTTTCTTTATGGTATCAATAGAAGACCTCATCTCAGCCGAAATTTGCATGGATTGTTTCATGAACATATCCAAAGTTTGTGCAAGAGAGTTGTTAGTGCCGGCCACTTGTGGTGTAGAAATGTTGGCCGGATTTTGGAAATTCTGTGACTGAAAGGGGGGCTGATTCTGTGGTTGTGGTTGCTGTGGAGGAGGTCTTTGATAATTGCTTTGTTGGTTTTGATTCTAAGCAAAGTTAGGATGATTCCTCCATCCTTGATTGTATGTGGAAGAATAAGGATCGTTTCTAGGTCGCTGCTGAAAAGCAGCATTAGTTTGCTCGTGACCTTGAAACGGTGCATTCATAGGACATTCTTCCGTTAAGTGTGAAGGATCCGAACAGCAACCACAGACGGTCTTAAGAATCGTAACCTGATTTAGGGAAACTGATGAGAATCTGCTCTTAATAGCGTCGAGTTTCTTCTGTATCGCTGCCATTTCGGCTTTCACTGCGATGGAAACATCGAGCTGGTAAACACCTCCCTTAGATGAAGGTGGTCTTACGCTTTCCCACTGCAAAGTGTGTTCAGCGAGGTCTTCCAGATACTTCCAAGCTTCACCGTCGTCTTTAGACATGAAATTGAATTGATACATTGTTTCAAGCATCTGCTTTGTCGCCAGATTAATGCCCTTATATATAATCCGACATAAATCCCATCTATTGATTCCATGATGAGGACATTGGAAAAGCAGATCTTTGAAATGTTCAAAGCACTTCCAAAATGGTTCATTGGGAAGCTGGGTGAACTGGTTGATCTCGCTCCTGACACGTGCAGTTTTATGGTTTGGGTAAAACTTCTTAAGAAATGCTATGACGAATTCATCCCAATTAGTGATAGAGTGTGCGACAGTATTGTAAAGCCATTTTCTGCCAAGTTGCACAGTGTGAATGGGAGAAGACGTAAGCGCATAGCATCTAAAGACAATTGTGAAGTACCCATCATTACGCATACGTTTTCGAATTTGGTGATGAAAACGTACGCGTTTTCCGACTCAAGCCCATGAAATTTGGGCAGCAGATTGATGTAGTGGGGTTTAATTTCGAAATTATCCCCGTTAGGTGGTGGAAGAGATAGACAAGTAAGAAGAGGACCACGGATATGATAGCATCTCTCTTGGAGAGAGATGCGCGGTGGATTCTGCGCACCTCCGGACGGTGGCAGTGTGGTGTTATATTCTGATGGAGTGCCGTCCATCTCGGTTGATGTGGTGTGTGGTAGGGGAAAAGAAGATGAAGAAGTACCAACTTCGGCGTCGATAGCAGGAACACGGACAAGACGGGCACTAGGATCCCGTGTCCAGCCGAGCATGCACTAAGCGGGTTTAGTGCAAGTGGCAGCGTGTGTGTGATTTAAAATTTGCTTGTTTTGAAAAAGTGGGACTCAAGACAAATCACCCTAAGATGCATAAGCAACCCTAGAACTAAGGTCACCTAGGTCCAGTCACTAGACCGCTCCTAGACTTCCAAAGGACAAGCCGCAGTATCAATCCTCTACTTCCTCTGTACTACCCTTGTAGCCAGGTAAGTGCCAGGTAAGTGGGAAGGAACCATAGTAGTGTGCCTAATTAAAAACCACTAGCCTTTGACACACTTGCCTAGACACTACAAAAGTAATGCGAATAAGCGATAGATTACCCACGACCTTCCTCTGTCCTTATTGAGCGCGACAGTCCTTAGAGTCTGGTCTAGATATTTTTTAAATTAATGAAGGGTTGATTTATATGCTCGGTTTGTGATTTGTGGGGCTTAGGAAGGGTGATGAAATCCCCACCTAATCTTGATTTGGTCTTTGCCCCTTAAAGTCCGTATTAAAATATGCAAAACAAAACCAATCACAAAACTTTTGCAAAAAGATTTTTGAGCAGCGCTATTTTGCAAAAGAATCCTGCAGAAAATAGATTTTATTGGATTTGAGAGGAGAGAGAAGGAGTTAAGAAAGATACCAGAGAAGTTCGTAACCCTAGATCTCCTGTTTCCTCAAGTCTGTGACTCCAGATTCCCTCGCAAAATTCACACACAAATCGTTAAATATGCAATTTGCAGTTTTGTTTTATTATGATATAGATCGTATAAGAATTCAACACAAATAGTAAAAATAAAAAATTACGCACGTATCCCCGGCAACGGCGCCATTTGATTTACACGAAAAAGTGTTTTTGTAGTGTAACCGCAATCAGAACGGTGTCGCGTGTAGCTAGACCGAAGTGAGTACGGTTCGTCCTCAGGGAAACGTGGAACCTTTTACTTTTACTTTAGATGTGTTGAGAAAGAGAGGAGGGATAAAGAATTTTGAAGAATGGTTTCTAGATCTACTATAAGCAAGAATGCAAAAATATAGATCTAGATTATTTTAGGGATGTAGATAATATAATAAGAGGGCTTGTAGGGTTCGTTAGGATTTAGTAGTTATGGACGATTAATTAAAGGTTACCCTTTTTATCCTTTAATAGATTTAAAACTAGAACGACGGTGATGCGTGTAGATTAGGGTTTCTGGAGGGAAAAGGAATCCCACTCTTAACCCTTATCTCGACACGGAACTCCGTCCAAATCTAGCCTTTACCAAAACAATCATTAATTTAATCTCTAATCGCGGTCGGAACTAGCAAAGAATTGCTAGCGCGCCCAATTAGGATGTTAATGATTCTTTTGATAAAGTTTATAAACTTTATAGGACTTAAAAAGGGTTTAGGGATGTTCATCATCCATTAGCCTACCCTAATCCTACGAACCCTAACAAGCGGAGAATTACTCGCTCATGTTGGGAGAAGAAGATGAAAAAACAGAGAGGGAAAACATAATGTAAAATGCAAAAGAATTAAATAAAATAACTACCTTTATTAATCAACTTGAACAATCTACACTTTATTCCGTAGAAAATGATTACAAAACTGGTTGCTTCTCGATCTTTCCTAAGGAGGTAGACGAACAGTTGATGATCAACCTGGATGCGTGAGCGTCCGGGACTTCGTGATCTTTTCGGCTTGATGAATTTTCCAAGAGGCTCTCGGTGCCTTTTTATAGTGCAAAGCCAGAATCATTTGCTTCAAAATTAGGTAAAATGTAGAAAAGATTTTCCCCAAAAATCCTCAACTCCTAACTCACTATATCTGTGGCGTATCCGCGGCCCAAGTGGGGTTTTGGCCGCGGATCCGCGGCCAATGGTCAAGATCAATTGATCAAACTTTTAGGGCTTGCTCCCTGTGACATGTGTCGATATCTGGAACCTTAAGAATTTGGAAATCTTCTCGTGGTTGCTGCCAGACTTGGTCTTCAAGTTTTGATTCTTAATTAGGCAAGTCTTCTTCAACAACTTGATTTGCTTGATTCTAGTCTTTGAAAAATTCTGCACACTTGGAAATCTTTTGCACAACAACTCAAATAATATTTAGTAGACTTAGTTCTACTAGGATTAGGTCAATGAATTTATTTGCATACATTTTTCTACCAAATGCTAATTAAAATATATTAACACATGGAAAATAGTGTTTTTACACATAAACCCTCATATGTATAATATATTATAATAAAGTCCTTTTTTAATATGAAAATGGTAGGAAAAATGTAATACAAATGTACAGTTTTATCAACTGAACAGGACGTTTCGGTCCGTTGTTGAAGAAGGCCTGTCACTACTTATAGAGTTTAGGCTTAGGAAGATAGCGAGCGGACATAGTCGTCGTCATCTATCATTGACCTGGGCCGTGACTCGTTAGGCGTAGTATTTCTTCAGGAAGCGACCATTTATTGGCCTGAAGGGCCTCTTGCCATGCATGTCCATGAGTAGATAGGCTCCACCCTGGTAGAACTTGTCTATAATGTACGGGCCTTCATAATTCGGCTCGAATTTCCCTCGTTTAGCACGATTGGGGATCATGGGTATTTTGGCTACCAACACGAGTTCGCCCTGGCGGAATGTCCTCGGCCTAGTCAATCTTTCGTAGGAGTGCGTCATCTTTGCTTTATAAGCTTCCAGATTTTGTTGTGCTATAAGCCGGGTTTCATCAAGGGCATCGAGCTCCTCGAGCCGAAGGTGAGCATTCTCTTCGTCCGTTAGATCGTAATGAACTGCCACTCGTAAAGAGGGTAGCTCTATCTCAAGGGGGAGTACCGCCTCTGTACCGAATACCAATGCGTATAGGGTGGTGTTCGTGGCCGTCTTGAATGTAGTTCGATATGCCCACAGAGCTTCATGCAGTCTGTCGTGCCAGTCCTTCTTATTTCGGAACACCGTCTTCTTCACGATCTTCGTCAAGGTCTTGTTGAAAGCCTCAGCTAGACCGTTAGCTCGGGGATTATAAACTGAGGAGTATCTTCAGTCTATGTTGTGCTGTTGTGCGAAGCGGATGATCTTGTGGCTTCTGTAGGCTGGCCCGTTATTGGAGATGATCCGTCTCGGAGTTCCAAACCGATAAATGACGTGCGTCTTTAAGAAATGGAGGATATTCTCCGTCTTCACTTCCCTCAGCGGTACTGCTTCTGCCCATTTGGAGAAGTAATCAGTTGTCGCTAAAATGAATCGATGTCCTCAGGACGATACCGGTTCGATGGGGCCGATTATATTAGTTCCCCACATTTCGAACGGCCAGCTAGCCACCGTTGGATGTAGTGGATTTGGATGCTGGTGGATGAAGTCCTCATGGATCTGGCACGAGTGGCATTGCTTCGCATATTCGAGGCAGTCCCGAATCATCGTGGGCCAGTAGTACCCCATCCGTTTAATCTTCAACTTCATCTTCGGCCCGGCTTGGTGAGAAACGCAGAGTCCGTCGTGAACTTCTTGAATGACTCTCTTCGCCTCTTCAGGTCCAAGACATCTTAACCACAGAGAATCAAATGACCTCTTGTACAGAGTATCATTGACGAAGGCGAAAGATAGGGCTCGCTTCATGAGCTAATGTTTTGAGGGTGCATCTTTAGGCGTTCGACGGGATTTGAAGTAGTCAATAAAAACTTCTCTCCAATCCTCAGCCTTTTCCTGGTCTTTTATTTGCATAGCCATTTGCTCGGTCGCTCCTTTTTCTTCGGACGACTCCGGAGATATTTTCACCGGTGCGAGAACCCGACGGCTTTGAACAACGATCTTCACGTCATCGAGGTTCTCGTCGGCCAATTCTTTAGCGAGCTTAGCTAGTGCATCTGCTTAGCAATTTTCCGCACGCGGTATTCTTTCCAAGGTGTAGGAAGGTATTTGGGTCAGTAGTTGCTGTACCCTCTCGCCGTACTTTACCAGCTCTGGTTTGCACGTTTCGTAGTCACCATTTACCTGACTAACGACCAGTTGGGAGTCTCCATATATGAGAAGGTCTTCAATTCCCATGTCGATGGCGATCTCAAGGCCCGCTATCAAAGATTCATATTCGGCTTCATTGTTTGTCCTCGGCTCTGTTAAGGAGAAAGCAAAGCACATTATCTCTCCTTGTGGGGTCACGAAGATAAGGCCTACCCCTGATTTGATTATGGGCGTGTTCTGTTTGCGCTTCTTCATGGAAGACACTCCATCAAAATAAAGTTCCCATCAGGTATCACCACCATCGATCGTGTCAAACGCATGTTCT
Source organism: Agapanthus africanus (assembly GCA_030015575.1). NCBI lineage: Eukaryota > Viridiplantae > Streptophyta > Magnoliopsida > Asparagales > Amaryllidaceae > Agapanthus > Agapanthus africanus. The sequence goes on from CM057351.1 coordinate 254,649,205, forward strand.
TCTGGCAGCTCGCAATTCAAAGAAGAATCGGTAGGTATCGGATGCTCAACGAGGAAGTCAGCGATGGCCTGGCCTTTCGCTGCCTTAAGAGGCTGATAAGTTTTTGAGAACTCCATCAAGAGCAAGGCCCATTTAGCGAGCCGTCCCGTCAATATGGCCTTTGACATCAAGTATTTGAGGGGTCCACGTTCGATATGAGACGAACTTCATGCGCCAACGCATAGTGTCTGAGCTTCGTTATCGCAAAGATCAATGCCAGGCAGTGTTTTTAGATGGGAAAATAATTTCTTTCTGCCCCCAGTAGAACTCGACTCAAGTAATAGAGGGCTCTCTCCTTCCCTTGGTCGTTCTCATGTGCCCATAATGCTCCTAAAGAACCTTCAAGGGCGGTTGTATACAGAATGATAGGCTTTCCCTTGATCGGAGCAGCCAGCACCGGCGGATTCTGCAGGTATTGCTTGATCTCGTCCAGTGCGCTTTGGCATTTTTGATCCCAGACGAAAGGATTTCCCTTCTTCATCACGTGACTGTAAGGGCGGCATTTCCCTGAAAGATTGGCTATAAATCACAGAATATACGCGAGCTTCCCTTGGAGAGACCGCAATTGTTTGAGAGTCCTTGGCGGGGGCATCTCCATAATTGCTTTAATCTTTGACGGATCTATCTCGATGCCGGAATCCTAGGAACTTGCCCGAGGAAACTCCAAATGCGCATTTGAGAGGGTTCATCTTCAAGTTGTATTGCCGAAGGCATTGAAATACGATCTTCAGATGCTCTAGATGTTCCTCATATGATTTGCTTTTCACCACAAGGTCGTCGATATAGCATTCGACAATTTCATGTATGAGGTCATCGAAGATCTTCGTCATGGCCCTCTGATAGGTGGCACCAGTGTTCTTTAGACCGAAAGGCATCACCTTGTAGCAAAATATACCCAAAGGGGTCCGGAAAACGGTGTGCTTCTGGTCCTCGAGATGCATCTTTATCTGATTATATCCTGATGAGCCGTCCATGTAGGAGAAAGCTTCGTGAATGGACGTGTTATCTATCATCAGCTCGGTGACTGGTACTGGGAAGTCGTCCTTCGGGAAAGCTTTATTGAAATCCCGAAAGTCTACACATATGCGCACCGTCCCATTTTTCTTCATCACCGGGACGATATTGGCGATCCAATCAGGGTACTGAACCTCTTGGATGAAGCCGGAGTCGATTAGCTTCTTGACCTCGGCGTTGATACTCATTTCAAGCTCGAGCCGCATTCTTCTCGGTGCTTGTTTAATTGGCTTGGCGTCTCGGGATATTTCCAATTTGTGGACAACAATCTCTGGATCTAGTCCTGGCATTTCGGAATAATTCCATGCGAAGCAATCCTTATGCTGCATAAGCACGTCTTTTAGCGTAGCCACCTTTTCCTCAGACAGCAACTCACTGACAAATGTTGGTCGCGGGTCATTCACCGTCCCCAAATCAATTTTCTTGAGGTTATCTGCAGTGGTATGTATTCCATCTTCTAGCTCCTTTGGGGCCGGTAGGAACTCTGAGATCACATCGTCATCATTGTTTTCGAAGCACCAGAGGAGGTCACTCTTGTCCTCAGGCTCTTCTTTTGATAGTGTTATCATGTGACAAGTGCGAGCTCGCTTCCATGACCGATTTTGATCCGGTTCTACTCTCGCTGTATGGGAGGCTTTTGGTTCGTGCTTCTGTGGCGGATTTATCCTCCGGCTGCTGGATAGGGCGAATTTGCCGAGCTGATACTGGTCCTCGACCCAGTTCTTGAAGGTGAAGCAGTCTTCAAGCGGATGTCCTATTGCTCGGTGATAAGAGCAATAGTCTGGGTGGGAGACTTCGCCTGCTTGCTCGGGGTGTTTGGACTCCGGAAGTGTCATCATCTGATGTCTTATGGCGAGCTCAAGTATCTTCCGTGTTTTATTCTGAGGAAAAGAGTATGCTCGACCCATCTTCTTTATAAGAGACGAGTCCGGATTGCTCGATTCCCGATCGCGTGGCTCCTTGGTCCCGGTTTGTCGCTGTTGAACGCCTTTCCCATTCTTTGATTTATTTTTGCCTCTGCGTCGGGCCTTTTGTATGACGGGTTGATAAGGAATAGCATTGTCATTCTCCGTGACCTGCTGAAGGAGGCGCTGCGTCCTGACTTTCTCGTAAATGGCCATTTCACGGTTATGGTCATCCCGGATCTTTTGACCCTCTTCCCTGATAAGCTTGTCCATTCGTTCTTCAAATGACGGACTCAGCATTTTGATTGCAGGATCTCGTTTGTGCTCAGGGTCAACGTTTTCTGACAGGGCGTCCTCTTCTTCATCGAAGTCATATATGACGTAGCTAGCATGGACTCGTTCCTGTTTCCCGGATTTCACGTATCTAAGCCCGAGCGTTTCCATTCTCCCGTTGGGCAACTTGTGCTGAGTTCCAGGGACATCCTAAATCCTGTTGTAGAACCGAGCTTGTCGAATGGTCTGTTTGAAAGGTACCCCTTGGTGCTTCAAGAGCCTTCTCAAGCCTTCCGAGTAATATCTAGGTAGACGGATGGGATGGAGTCTGTCGAGCGTAGAATCGGCGCCACGCCAGATTTCTTTCTCCACTTTGGTTTCCCCAGATCGGTAGAATAGGATCGCCTTTTCACCCTTTCGCCTGGGAGGGACGTAAAATGTCTGCAGTTCTTGCACACTATAAGCTTTATGTGCATTGAGCTCTTTGTAATGCTCCCGCGGAACCATGATAATTTGCAGATTCTGATTATCACCAGCGAATGCTTGTGTTGGTGACCGAGCAGAGAATATAGCATTAACATCATCTTCCGAGTCACTGCCGAAGATCAACATGGAGGCGGACGATCCCGGATTGTTGCGTCGAGGCGGCCCTGAATAAACTATCTCTTCTTCTTCCTCAGTATCACTCCCGAAGACTGGAATAGTGGTGATATCTTTGTTCTTCGGTTGGTGACATCTTTTCATATCCTCAAAATCCGGCAAAAAGTATTTTGCGTCTTCGTATTTTCGGACCTCGTTCACAGAGAAAGGGTTCAACTCCCCTGTTACAGTATACTCGAGACCATCCTTGAAGTACTTCATACACTGGTGTTGTGTAGAAGGGATGATGCTGTATTCGTGTAACCAAGGCCGGCCGAGCAAAGCATTGTAGCAAGTCTTGGCATCAATGACGTGAAATTTAATATCCGTGACGAGTAGCCCAAAGCGCAGCGTCAGTATCACAGACCCAAGAGTCCGTGACGACTGGGAGTCAAAACCAGAGATGGTAATTTTATCACGAGCGAGATGCTGAACGCTCATACAGATTTCCTTCAAGACTCGCACGTTAAAGAGATTGACGGAAGACCCATTGTCAACCAGGATTATGCCTATCTTTATATCATGGCTGTATCCTTAGACACAGAGGGGACGGTTGTGCACGCACGTCCCAAGGAGGATGTCTTCATCGCCGAAGGTAATATCGGCTATGTGGACATCTTCCATCTCGTCTTTCATCTTTTCTTCGGCCAGAAAAGCTTGGAATTGTCCTGGCTCTTGTAGCGCCTTGATCAATGAATCTCTCGCCTCTTTGGATAACAGAAGGGCGTCGAGAATGCTGAGCTGTGAGGGTAGCTTCTTCAAGTGTGCCAGAACGTTGTAGTCCACCTTGTTCTTCTTTGGCGGGTCCTTGGCAGTCAGCTCTTTGATGACTTGGTTATCTAGGGCGATATCCTCAGAGACCTTTTCTTTTCCCTTATCTTTCTTATTCGTGGGTCCGAGATTCTTTACTGGAAGCATGCGGTTGCGTAGCTGAATATTTTCACAAGCCTTCGGTTCTTCCTCTTTCCCCAAGGGGGATTCTTTAAAGAGAGGGCCAAGAGCCATTTCCTCGTTAGAGTCGCTCCTGAAGGTGAGAACCTGCGATCCCCCAGTGTTGTCCATGCGACAGTTGCCGGTAATTCTTTTATGGTCCTCGGTCGTACTTCTCTGCTCCCGACGAGTTTTGCGTTTTATCCGCTTAAAATGTTGCCGGTGAGCAACATATCCATGCCACCATCTTTTAAAAGCGTTGCACTCTTCGGTGGGGTGCGCAATCTTTCGATGATATAAACAATAGCTCGGACACATTTCGGCTTCACCAAGAGTACTTCCTTCGGAGGGTGGTAGCTTCATTCCCACTGATATGGCTTTCACAAACCTTTTCCTCGTCTTGATCTTGTTTTTATTTGCAACCGATGTCCTTTGATTTGGCTGGAGTATCTCGACTCTTTCGTCCAGTCGCCGACGTTTGGCTCTTTCAAATATGTCCATCTCACACTCCCGATCGGCTTTACTTTTCAGATGAATTTCACTCAGGAAGGCGTCGATCATTTCGTCTGACGGCCATAGAAGTTCCGGTTCGGGGCCTGCCCCCAGTCTCTCGGTGCAATGAGTCTCTTCATCATCTATCAATGAGTGAGAGATCACATGACAACTTGCTACATAGTCCTCAGATTCATCTGATGAGTCTTCTCCATCATTTTCGTCCTCAAGGGCGTGGCTGAGGAACTCTTGGAGCGTGATTGGAGTCCGCGCCTTCTGGTTATACTCTTCCAGCACGTCAATTTGTTTTTGTAAGTCCATGCGCTTGTCGTCAGGCTTCTCGGACTTCTTGGATTTCTTCTTCTTTTTCGAAGGTTTTGACGGCTGGATATGAACACTTTGGCTATCACCACCAGTCTTTGGAGTTGGGCGCGGCTTCAGTATTCCTCCGATAATCTGGGGTTCCAGCGGGTTCTTCCACCTGATCGCCGGGCATGTCTGGAGATCACTCAGCATCCTTTTGGTTTTGGCTGAAAGAGCCACCTCCCATGGAGCTTCTTCAACAAAATAGCACGTTGCCCCCGGTGTATCCATCTTCTTAGGAGAGTGCGGTTGTGGTGGGCTTACTTTCCACTTTTCAGACAACACAAACTTGCCCTGTTGGTACTGATCCTCGATCCATCCCTTAAAAACGAAGCAATCTTCAATTGGATGGCTTACCGTTTGGTGGTAAGGGCAATAATTGGGATTATTCGCTTCATTGGGCTGCAATGGTCGCTTGGGATTCGGCAAATTAATAAGCCTATTGCGCATCGCCAGCTCGAAGAGTCTCCTCATTTTGTCTCATAGGAACGAGTAAGGACGCTTCATTTTCTCATTTTAATAGCGTCGTCTCTCTTCCAGTTGATCCGTTAGCTTTGGAGCACTGGGCTGCTGTTGAGTATTCGCCACGAAGGTCGCCTTTCCTTTACCCTTTTCATTTCGCAGCTCCGGATTCGAGGGAGACGGTCTATGACCCATCTGATCCATCTGGGCTAGCTTGTCGATTAAAGCCTGGATTGTGGTCGGTTTGAAGAACATCATGAACAGTGAAATAGTTGCATGAGGGTCTAAGGTGCCCACGAACATGCCCACCGCTGGCGCTTCTTCGATACGCTCTTCGCATTTTGACCACAGATTTCGCCATTGGATTCCGTATTGAACCCAAGTTTCGCCCGGCTTCACCCTTGCATTGATCAACGCCGTTATTGGGGTGCGTTCGCTGGCACTCGTGAATCGCTAGGTGAACAGCAACTCCATCTCTGCGAAATTTTTGACGGAGTCGTTTAGAAGCTCGGAGTACCACTCAAATGCGGTCTCCAACAAGCTGCCGACGAATTGGCGGAGCAAAAGCTTATCATCGCCCCCGGTGTTGCTGCATAGAGCTCTGAACTGGGCGACGTGCTGGTAGGGATTGCCCGTCCCCTTGTATACGTGGAATTTGGGGATCGTGTAGCCCGGCGGGTACTTTATCTGATCATACCAGCTTGGACACGGTCGCCCAGTTTTGACAACTTGGCCGGCTGCTTCGTTTGCCTGGTGAACTCGTATTTGTTGAGCAATATAATCATCCAGGGCGGCCTTGGAAATAGTTTCCTCTTTGGCTGTTGAAAGAGTCGGAGGTGGATTTGATGTTTCTCCTCTGTCATCTTCAAGGATAATCGGAGGATCTTCAGCTGGAGGGTCCTGCTGGATCATCATACTCACCATGTCTTGGAAGAGAAGAGCCATTTGCTTTATATTGGCCGCTTGTTCCGCAGCCTCCTTGTCCTTCTTTTCGAGCATTCTCCGAAGGAATTCAGCATCAATCTCATGTTCGTGACGTTGTTCTGAAGACGCCTCCGGGCTTTCTTTTTGACCGGTGAGTGTGGCCATTGCAGTCAACATCTCCTGGAGCTTCTGCTGTTGCTGTTCCTGAGCCCATGTGATGGATCGGGTGAGTGGTCGGTAGCCCGTAGAAGCGCGGCTATCCTTTTTCTCGGATGCCATGTAAATAGTATGGACCGTTATGCCCCCAGACTTAGGGCGTTTGGGCTCAATGCCTTTGACATTTATCGCAGGCACGGGGATCTTCTCCGACATTCTCTTCTTATGAGCGGTCGAAGTTGAGGGGGCCGTCGCAGTGGGCACCCAGATAGCTTTTCGTGGCTTGGCAGGATAGCTTTCTTCTCGTTGAACCTTTGCTCTTTTTTGTCGGCGAGGGTAATCTTGATCAACTACTGAGTTCCGGACCTGACGCCGGACTTTGTCGATCTTGGAGGACAGTAGCCGAGGGGACTGTTCTGGTTTTGCTTCCGCAACATTCTCCACCGGAGGGGGAGATCTTTTCAGTACGGCGGTAGGAGAATTCCTGTGCACCTTTTTCAGCAGCTCGAAGCTGTTCCTGGTTAGAACAGCAACATTAATTTCCACCGTTGGAGCTGGTGGAGTTAGCCCAGAAGGGGAGTTGCCCCGGCCTTCCTTACTCGGCACCAGTGGTGACGTCGAGCGTGTCGAGCCGTTGGTATTGGTTCAGCGATGGGAATGGCTTCGTCTTGCCCCTTGTTCAGATGAGGGGCTATTGCTGGTGTCAGCCTGTTGAAGACTGATGTCCTTTGAGTAGCAGGAGCGGGAGTGGGAGTTCGGACAGTCAGTCTTGTAAATACCGACCCCTTGGCAGGAGAAGCCGCCTTGACGACTTCAGGAGCAGGGTTGGTTACTCTCTTCGGAATAACCTTCTCTAAGATTGCAGGCATCATTGTGGGCCCACAGGAATTTTGGCCCAATCTGGAGAAGACCGAGGCCCCGGTGCTGGACGACCCGTTAAGAGGGGCCGTAGTAGCTGTAAGCCGATCGAAGACCGACTTCTTGGGAGCTTCCGGTGTTGGCATCGGAGCGGTGAAGCTCGTTGGCGGGAGCATGGTCCCGAAAAACAACCCTGTGGTGGCTTGAGTGATCTGTTCCACAGGCATCGTGAACAGGGAAGCCGCTTGGGGCCCGTAGGCTATGCCCCCTGTTGAGACAGGACGTGGGTTGCAGTTGCATGTGGAACACTTTGAGCAGGTGAATGCCATTAATCCTTTGCTTTCTGCACCAAGCAAAACGCCAAATCTTAGTACCTCGAAACCCAAGGGAAACCATTAGCAAACCGCGATTGGTTCGTGAACAAGACACACGAAGTGTGGAGTGGAAAGAGGAAAAGGTCCCACCGGGCATGCCAGAATCTGTTCCCCTCCGAAAGATGGCGCAAGACTGCCGTCTTGCCTGAGATTCGGGGCAGATGCTAATTGGTGCTATCCGTCCACCTCTCCGAAGATGCCAAGTTGATTTATGGCACCGTGTATCGAAGGTTTAAACGGATGCGGCCGATGTAGAAGACTTCGTCAGATTCCTCCTCGCTTGAGGGGTTTTTGATTGTGGGGACCCACTTCCCTGCAGGCACAAGCCCCTGCAGTTAATTACGCTACCGCATCGCAGTAACAACTTTCTCCTTCTCCAGATGGTCACTTCGTGTCGTGTGTGTTTGTTTTGTTTTTGGTTGCCCATAGATTATATACAGAGACTAAGTTATGTTGTTGCCCGTAGGTTGTGGATTAGTCCAAATCCGTATCTTCTTAGATTTGGGTTTGGGGGTTGGGTTTAAGGATACGTTAGCCTCATTTGAGACTAAGATCAACTTAAACGTTAGTTAAGGATACGTTAGTCTCATTTTAAACTAAGATCAACTTAACGGGATCGTTTAGATCCAACAAGAGAGCATTTGGACTCTATTATTTAGTTTATGGACATTGCTGTCGATAATTAGTTTAAGGACATTACGGTCCAATGTTAGTTTTAAGACATCGCGGTCGAGGTTAAGGACATCATAGTCCATGGATTTAAGGACTCCACAGTCCGTTATTAGTTTTAAGACATCACGGTCAAGATTAAGGACATCATAGTCCGTGGATTTAAGGACTCCACAGTTCGATGTTAGTTTTAAGACATCACGGTCGAGGTTAAGAACATCATAGTCCATGAGTTTAAGGACCCCACAGTCCGATGTTAGTTTTAAGACATCACGGTTGAGGTTAAGGACATCATAGTCCATGAGTTTAAGGACCCCACGGTCCGATGTTAGTTTTAAGACATCACGGTCGAGGTTAAGGACATCATAGTCCATGGGCTTAAGGACCCCACAGTCCGATGATAGTTTTAAGACATCACGGTCGAGGTTAAGGACATCACGGTCGAGGTGTTTAGGGACCCCACAGTCCGATGTTAGTTTAAAGACATCACGGTCGAGGTTAAGGACATCATAGTCCATGAGTTTAAGGACCCCAAAGTCCGATGTTAGTTTTTAGACATCACGGTCAAGGTTAAGGACATCATAGTCAATGAGTTTAAGGACCCCATAGTCCATGAAATGTATGGTTGTCGGGACCCGTCACCCTTTTGAAGACGTTGAGGAATTACAACGTCAAATATCAAAGGAGTGAAGAGATGTACCCTTGAACCCAGGTAGATTAAATGATCTATAGCCCAGCTTGGAACTAAGACCAATTAATTATATTATGAGCACATTGGCTCAGTTAAGCCTGAATTGAGGACTTATGGCCTTCTTGGGCTAAGTCCAATCAAGTTTGGAATATTGGCCCTCTGTTGGTCCATTGAAGGGGAGGCTTTGCCTCTAGAAAATTAGCCAATTGGGCTGAAGCTAGTGTTCAACACTAAAGAACAACAGTGTTAAACACTGGTAATAAGATTATCAAATTAGTGCTTAAACACTAGAAATGTGATTCTCAAATTTGTGTTAAACACTAACAGATAACAGTGTTAAACACTGGCAACAAATTATCAGATTAGTGTTAAACACTAGAAGAGGTAGGGATCACGTAGGAGCACGTGATAGCATCAGAAAGTGGGGCCATATCCCCTTATTTTGTTCTCAGGATATTCAGATAAGTGTTAAACACTTTTGGTATTCAGGCCATCACGTACGTGATGGGCTTCCAGTCATTGATTATTAAAGCGTTTTACTAAGGGTCACGTGTGGACACGTGAGGGCGCCTAAGAATGGTTCCACCTTTGGATTTGTTCTCTTTTGTTTTAAGGGTCACGTAGGAGCACGTGAGGCATTGCCTCCGAGCTTTTTCCTTTCTTATTTTGGGGATCTTTTCAAGGGTCACGTGGGGCCACGTGACCTTAGTTCTTTGCATGCATGGAGATCCTTCAAGTCTCTTTATTTTTAAGAATTGAATTCTTTTATAAGGTTAAACCCTAATTATGATTTTCGAGGAATTAAATTCCTATTGTGAAAGAATTAAATTCTTATATAGGATGAAACCCTAATTTCATTTAGGAGGAATTAGAATCCTGTAAATCTGAGAGAATTAAATTCTCAATTAGGGTCAAATCCTAATTCTGTCCATCTTGAAGGAATTAAATTCCTATAATTGTAGGTGAATTAAATTCTCAGATAGGGTTTGAACCCCAATTTCATCATGAAGGAATTAAATTCCTGTGAGTTTGGGAGAATTAAATTCTCATATAGGGTTAAACCCTAATTTTGTTTTGGGAGAATTAAATTCTCCAAACTCAATTTTCCCTCTAAGCTTTGGATCTGCATGGCAGAATCTCAACTCGATGAGAATTAAATTCTTATCTTATGGGGAGATGTGCTCTGTGCAGATCTTCAACCAGAAGAAGAACTATGTTCTTTTTTTTGTAGAAGAGTTAAACTCTTAGATTTGAGAATTAAATTCTCTGTTTGAACTTTTGATCCCCTTTCTTTTCTCACCTAGGGTTTTCTTTGTTGAGAATTAAATTCTCGTTTCTTTTCTCTCTGAAATTTCAAGATTCCAAAACTCTATCTCCTCCACTTTTTCTCTCTTGGCTCCTATTTATAGGAGAAGAAAAAGATTCAATTTGTTTAATAAATCTTTCATTGAAAGATTTTGTTTGTTTTTTGTGATTAATATGATCCTTTAGATTATTCAGTGAGTTTTATTCACCGTTGGATTTTTAATCCAAAGATATTCTGTTTGTTATTTCTGGTGAGATTTATGGAAATCTTTCCTTGTTTAAGATTTTTCCATAAATTGGTGATATTTAATCACCCCTGAATTTTTAATCCACCGGTTCTCCTTAATCCTTTCCTATTTGGAAAGATTTTGGAGAAATTCAGAATTTTAATTCAATTAAACTGTAAGGCTTTCAAAGCCTGTCACGTGCTGGCACGTGACCCTTGGTCACGTGTGAGCACGTAACCCTTGGTCACGTGTGAGCACGTGACCCCCGTTAAGGTATTTTCTGATTTTTTTAGAATTAAATTCTATTTTAAGCTGCAAGGCTTTCAAAGCCTGTCACGTGCTAACACGTGACCCTTGGTCACGTGTGAGCACGTGACCTCAATTGAGTCATCTTTCACCCTTTCTTTTGTTTTTCGTCTCTGTATAGTGAGATTTTAACCATCATGTGTCATCACGTGACCCTTAGTCACGTGTGAACACGTGATACCTCATTGTGGTAATTCCTGATCTTTTAATCAGGAAACAGGGTTGATGTTGCGCTGTGCTCGATTGGTTATAACAGAAAGTCCCTGGCCAGGGCTGATTATGAGATTTACTGGTAATTATTATCGGTAGTTTCTCGACCCATTATGAGCCTCAAATCGGCATGAATTATCAAGCAATTAGGGTCTGACGTTTACCATCCACATGCTAGATATGCGGCATATCAGACGAAAAGATCGGACTATATGGTAGTGTTACTTATTTGATTCACGGGAGTACGAGCAAGCTTGCTTGTTGATCTTCTGATCGCTTAATACCCGGGTAACCGTTACATCTAGCTAGTACCGCTGACGGTTTGTGGGTGACTGATATGATCCTCACTTACACCCGGCGTATTGACGAGTCTTTAGAGTGTAACGTTTTAAAAATAAATAAATAAATCGTTTAGGAGAATTTTCCAATAATCGGTAAAATAAATTGTATTTTTTGTAAAACTTAACTATAATTATTTTTCATCATAGACTTAAATACGCCTATTTTAATTATGTAATTGCTAGTATTGGTATTTATTTAGCCACTTATAAATTATTAGTTTACTTAAATATTTTTCCTTAATTAATTAATTTTAATATTATTTTAAGCTTTCATTTATACATTAAATTAGTGTAAATTACAAATTGGAATGGGTTAACTGTACAAATGTGAACCATGACAACTTAATAACCTAGTTGTAACATATTCTTGTGTTCTCTAAGTTTCTAATTGGTTCTAGAAAAGTCTAGGAATGGCTATAAAATGAAATTAAATAAAATAATTATGAAAAGACTTAAAAGTTGTAATTAATTAGGAAATTTCTACACACTCACACACACTTTTCTCTCTCTCTTTTCCCTCATTCTGGAATGGCCGAGCCCCCTCTTGTGCAGCCCAAATTTCCTCACTCTTTTCCCACTTCAAAAAAAATTAATAGAAAAGAAATTTAAAGAGGAAATAATAAACAAAGAAAGCATGGGGTTTAATGAATAAGGTATGGGGGTTTTCTTGTCCTAGAAAATTGTACACTCACCTCTCTTTTTCTCTCCTTGCATGTGGCCGAGCCAGGGACAGCCCCTCCCCTCTCCAAAAATCCTCACATTCTTCACCTCAAAAATCCTCAAAAATTCATCAAAAATCAATACAAAACCCAACTAAAGGATTTATTTATTTTTAAAACGTTACAATTTTATCGGACGTCAAACTAGATTTTTAGGATTAATGTAAAGAGGTAAGATTAAATTTTAGTAAATATTGGTGTGACCTAATTATGATATTAAGTGAGCTATGTGGCCGTTAGAATTGCTAAAACATCTAGATTAGTATTAAAACGGTTAATTGTTGCTTACTAGGTTTTCGGAATAAATAGCTTTTAATTGAGTTTGATGTTTAGATGAATTATAACTTATTTCATATAATATTTAGTGTTTTGTGAATACGCAATTGGTACGATTAGCTTCTAGGCTCGGTAGTTTTCATGTATAGCGACCCTAGTTGTAGTTTGAGGCGTTTTCGCGAGCGCGTTTTGTGCATCAAGTGTGTGTGTGTCTTGTTGTGCGCGTGGATTGACTTGTGTCGTTTGTGTCCGTGACTAATCGTATATCTATCCTCTAATTTACTTGTGTGTGATTCTAGGATCGGGTGCACAGGCGTCGAAAGTGGCGCGGAAAGACAAGGCGGAGATCGGATCAGATTAGCCGAGACGTCCCAGTGAGTAGATTTACACATCTATGGGAGGATCGTCTGGATAGCGCGAGGCGCCCGATGGTTTAGTATTACTTTTAGTACTTGTATTATATGCGTAGTTTCTTAGTTATGCATCTCATTGCATTTCATCATCTTATATAATACATATATATGTGTGTGTGTGTGTGTGTGTGTGATGTCATCTCATATGACACTTGCACCATTACCATTGGTTCCTGTTGCACGTGCACTATTTATGTGAACACACACGCCATTGGTAATTGCTATGTCACGAACACTATAGAACTTGCTTAGAATTGGTATTAGTGCATCTGCATCATATATGATCCGTAGACTTATACTTGTATATTCATTTCATTAAGGTGGATACGTAGGATTGTTAGTCATATATACATACCTCATTGCATCATGATTCATGCATAGTTTCTGGCCGTACTTCGCATGGTATATACTACCGTATCTTAGATTTCCATCATCACCGGCATGTTTATATATTGTAATTCTTCTCGAGTATTTCATTATTTATAAGATTTCTGGATTTTGGGGAAAACCACAAGAATTTATAAACTTATTATCCTTTTAAAAATGCAAGTTGCGGTTTTCTCGTGATGTATGTGTCATCCACCATGACTTTTTCTGATTGCTGTTAGTTTTCAAGACCCGATTTGAGGAGTGGAGGAACCGTCTCGGGTACATGGTGGGCCCGGTATGGTACCCCGGGGCGAGAGTGTTTTTGTGGGGATGAAGATGGGCCTGGCTGGGGAAGACTACATACCGGTGATGTCTGGCGCGGCAGATATCCGGAGGATACCGACCGTAGTCGTGAGATTTGATAATTTGGGCCGATACGGACTGCCGGAGCCCGAGATATTGAGATTTTGAGATACAGAGATATTGAGATACAGAGATACAGAGATATTGAGATATAGAGATATACATATTTTGTGTCGATACTTGATACGGATTTCTGTTGATTTCATTGATGATACTTCAGTCACTTCACAGAAGTTTTTCTAAGATGAAAATAAAGATTTTCTCATACCAAACATACTCAGATTTCATGTTGATTATGCATTCATGTTGCATACATACTAGTACATCGCATCATATCGGTATATGCGTAGGTCGTGACGCATTTGCGTGCATGCTTACGATAGCCTTATTAGATGTTACTTTCTACTCACGAGTTGGCAACCCACCCCCGTTGTGCCACAGTATCTTGCAGATCTGACCCGTCAGCACAGTAGCGGCGGGTGTACCTTCTATTCCGTTTCGTTTGCTTCGGCTTGCAACTTGCTCATAGGTGGGTTGCGAGGATACTTTTATTCCATCTTGTACTATTTTGTATCTAGTATACTCCATCTACCCTTGTATATTGGACTAGACGGTAAGACTTATGAGACTTGTATTTATGGTTTTTGGTGTCGATGCTCACTTGAGCCGACGTGGTGTTTCTTATTTCTTGCTTTCAGATTCTTATTTTCATGCTTTTGATATACATATTGCATGTGGTTGTCATTCCTCATTTGGCGATGAGATAGCTCCCGCTTAGGATGCTTTTATTTATGATTTATATGTATTTTCATGCGTTTTACCCGTTTGGTGGCCAGTATTTACAAAGGAGACTCTGCCGAAATTTTCGGGAATTTTGATGTTATTAAAAATGTTTAATGCGACTTATTTTGGTTAAATCGCATTTCTTTAATAAGTTTTCCTTCACTCTATTGCTTTAAATGGTTTAGATTTCTGGGCTTTAGCTTACTTAGATTACATTGCGCCTTGAGACGTTTCGTAATTTAAGTGCCGGTCACTTTCCGTACCTTCAGATCGTGACATAGAGTCCTACACAAAGGTTTCCTGGCTCAGGCGAAACGAAGTAGGGCACATATGTGATATGTGCGGCACCGAGATTAATACGTGTATGTGATACCGTATTCTATTCTCGCGATATGTGATATCGGTCGGTTATATGAGATATAGCCGGGTTATCGGATCAAGTGTTGATTCGATAAGTTGATACAAATGATATTAGTCGGTTGTATGCGATACAGCCAGGTTATTAAATCAATTTCTGATTTAATAATTTAATGTATAATTATATATTTGGTATATTAATATACATTAACTAATATTAGCTCTCTTAAGAATTTCTTTTTCTTACTTGTATATTTAATATATATGTGATATATATATATATATATATATATATATTAATGTATTATTTTTCCTTTGTGTCATGCTTGATGATAAATTGTACATGGGTGTATGAGACTCATACCATGCTATAGATAATTAAGGGTTTTAATATTAATAGGAAAATCAAAATTAGGTGGAAAATTGTCATGGTTTAGATGCATTGGAAGCTTGTGGAAACCTTGACTTAGTCCACTTATTTTGTTTTATCTTAGATATTTATTAACCAAACCATTATCTTTAGCCATAGATAAGTCTCTACAAAGGAAAATATATGTTATTTTCTCATCCATGGTTGCCATTCTACTCATTCCATTATTGACTTCATCTTTTTCTTCATCTCCTTAGAGCTCTCTAGGTTTTCTTGAGGTGAAGAAAAAGTGAGAGAAAAATTATTCTAAATTGAGCAAAATTCATACTTTATCAATCTATACTAGACTAGCCATTTAGTGTAGCTAGTTTGCTTCACTAATTCTCAATTAGTGAAGAGGTAGTTTGAGTTGGAGATTTCTCGACGTAGATCATCTTCGATCTCGAAGACTTCAAGCAAGCTTGTTCCTTTCGCCTAGTAGAGCCTAACGAGAGTCCAGAAGACCACTACTTGGAGCGAAGGGACTACTACATGGAGCTCTAGAAGTTAAGAACCGGTCTACAAATGTTGTATTCTTTGTTCACTAAGTGTAAAGATGTTTACATGTTAGATTAACTCTAATTCTCTAGTTAGATCCTCGGTGTCGGGTTTCCTCCCACCCTAGAATTTTTAAAACAGCATGGTTGATGCCTTAGAAAATGTAGCCGGGGAGCTAGGGAACCCAACAAATAAAATCATGAATTTCCCAATCTTCCATCAAGTAATATACAAACCAGTATGGTACAATAATGGCCTCTAGGGCATATACACTAACACATGTAATTCGGGACTGTACTCAAAAGCCACCTGTTTGCACGACTTATTTGAGCCGTGGTAGGGAGGAAATCAAAGCATAATGGGAATCACACATGACACTATGATGATCTCGGGTCAACAAACCAACCTGTACCAGTGTCACCAGAGAACTGCTATCTGACGATAGGTATGTAACCATCTAGCAGTTCTCGGTGAGTCCTGTTCGGTGTACCTATTCTCTAATGGGCACCTGTGTACAATTTTTTATGTCAAACACTAATGGCTATGGGATCAACCATCGCCCCCATACAGGGTCAAGAAACATACACACTAGTATACTCTGGAATATCGATGTCCTGTTTCGATATCCCCTCGACTAGGAACATTAAAAGGATATACTTGTGAACTACCCTTGTCCCAGTAGTATGATCCGCATCATAGTCCTGGTAGTCAAGCATATATCCTAAGGGCTTTATCAACATGTGAGAGAAAGAAAATATAAGAATACAAGTCAACATATTAAGATAAAGAGTAACAAGATAGCATACTATCATATCGAGCAAGAAAGTCCTCTATATATATATCCAAGCATCCACTGTAATATACATCAATGTACAATAATTACATATTCCTAAAAATCTCCCACTTGCACTAAGGCCATGTGTTGTAGTATCTCATACCCAACATCCCAAAAAGTCTCTCAAACTGTGTCTGGGGGAGGGCCTTCGTGAGTGGATCTGCTACATTGTCTTTCGTGTCAACTCTCCTGATCTCGATCTCCCTGATCAGGTGATACCGCCTAAGAATATGTCTGGATCTCTGATGGGACCGGGGTTCCTTTGCTAAAGCCACAGCTCCATTGTTATCGCAATACACAGGTATTGGATGCTCAATGGATTGAACCATACCAAGTTCAGCAACGAACTTCTTCGTCCAGACAACCTCTTTGGCAGCATCGTTGGCAGTGATGTATTCAGCCTCCATCGTCGATTCTGCTATGGTATATTGCTTGGAACTCTTCCAACATAGCGCCCCTCCGTTGAGGATAAAGACAAAACCCGAGACCGACTTACTTTCGTCTTTATCACTCTGGAAGCTCGAATCGGTAATGGACTCCACCTGGAGTTCACCGTTACCATACACGAAGAACATTTCTTTAGTCATTCTCAAGTACTTAAGAATGTTCTTCACAGCTGTCCCGTGCTGTTCTTCAGGATCAGATTGATACCTGCTCACTACACCTAATGAGTAAGCAACATCCGGTCTGGTACATAACATCGCATACATGATAGAGCCTACCACCAAAGCATAGGGTATCCCTTGCATGCGAGCTCTCTCTAAATCAATCTTAGGAGACATCTCTTTGGAGAGAGT
Organism: Agapanthus africanus; assembly: GCA_030015575.1. Classification (NCBI taxonomy): domain Eukaryota; kingdom Viridiplantae; phylum Streptophyta; class Magnoliopsida; order Asparagales; family Amaryllidaceae; genus Agapanthus; species Agapanthus africanus. The sequence continues at coordinate 254,666,202 of CM057351.1, forward strand.
GATTCCTGAGAAAGCAGGTAAATTACCACGCTTGGAATCTTCCATCCTAACTTCTTTAGTATGGTGTTTATGTACCTGGATTAGGACAATCCCAGCATCCGTTTAGATTTATCTTTATATATCTTAATCCCCAGGATATAGGAGACATCACCTAGATCTTCCATGGAGAACTTGTGTGATAAGATGAGCTTGACCGAGTGTAGCGTAGGAACATCGTTTCCTATTAAGAGTTTGTCATCCATGTACAATACGAGGAAGACAACCTTACTCTCTACTATCTTCTTGTATATACACGGTTCATTTATATTTTTGATGAAGTCAAACTCTTTGATATTTTCATCAAAACAGATGTTCCAGCTCCGCGATGCCTGCTTTAATCCCAATGGATTTAAGCAGCTTGCACACCTTTCCGCTACTCCTACTGTCTATGAATCCCTCTGGCTGTGTCATGTACACACTCTTTTCTAAGTCACCATTTAGAAAAACTGTCTTGACGTCCATCTGCCAGATTTCGTATTCATGATATGCAGCAATGGCAAGTAGGATCCTAATGGACTGAAGCATAGCGACAGGAGAAAATGTTTCATCATAATCGACACCAGGTCGTTGATGAAAACCTTTTGATACAAGTCTAGCTTTTAAAGTCTCAACTTTTCCATCTACACAAATCTTCTTTTTGAAGATCCACTTGCTCCCGATGGGTTTTACCCCTTCAGGAGCAACTTCCAAAGTCCATACTTTGTTGGTGTATATGGATTCCATCTCAGATCGCATAGCATCCAGCCATTTCACAGAGTCTCCACTTATGATGGCCTGCTCGAAACTAGGTTGTTCATCATCTTCTATGATGCAATCCTCACTCCCATCGTCTATGAGAAAACCGTAGCATCTCTCGGGTGGATGAGGAACCCTACTAGATCTGCAGAGTGTCTGGGGTTCGTTGGGTACTATTGGATCCTCTGGTTCAACTAAATCATCAGTTCTAGTTTATAAACTTCTTCCAGTTCTACCTCATTACTTATAAGAAATCCATTTTCTAAAAAGGTGGCATCTCGAGAAACAAACACCTTTTTTTCCTCCGTGTGGTAGAAGATATACCCTCGTGAATGTTTGAGATATACTACAAACTTGCACAGAACTGACTTTGCCTCGAGCTTGTCCAGATTTTGTGTTTCCACATAAGCTGGACAACCCCATATCTTAACATAATTAAGGCATGGTCTCTTTCTTTTCCATATCTCATATGGAGTGGTAGGCATGGATTTGGTAGGAACCATATTCAATAGGTCTGCGTCTGTCTTAAGCGCATAACCCCAAAAATAAATAGGTAACTCAGCAGTACTCATCATAAAGCGCACTATATTTATAGGGTGCGATTTCTCCACTCCGATACACCGTTGTGCTTTGGTATATACGGAGGAGTAAGCTGAGAGAGAATCCCGTTCTCTTTTAAATAATCTAGGAACTTCGTGCTTAAATATTCTCCTCCTCGATCAGATTGAAGGATTTTAATACTTTTACCCATTTGGTTATCTACTTCGTTCTTATATTCCTTAAATTTCTCAAAAGATTCAGACTTGTGTTTCATCAAGAACACATGTCCGAATCTTGAGAGATCATTGGTCAATGTAATAAAGTACGAGAAACCATTCCTGGTATGTGTTGATATATGACCGCATACATCATTATGTATCAGTCCTAAGTGTTCAGTAGCTCTTTCTCCGTGTCCAGTAAACGGAGTTTTGGACATTTTACCTTTGAGAAATGACTTGTAAGTTTCATAAGATGTAAATTCGAACGGATTCAAATATCCATCTTTATGTAACTTAGCTAGTCTTGTCGCATTGATATGACTTAGTTTACAATGCCATAAGTAGGTTTCGTTCATTTCTGAACTTTTCCTCTCATTTGTGTTCTGTTTGTTAAGAACTGTACTTTGATTCAGAATGTTTATACCGTTACATAACGTTCCAAACCCAATCAACACTTGATTTTGGAATATGTTCATAAAATTATCCTCTAATGTGAGGTTATATCTTTCTTTAGTTAGCAAAGTAACCGATATAATGTTACACATCATCTTTGGTACGTAGTAGCAGTCGTTCAGAATCAATGTATTACATGTTGGTAACACTAGGTGATAATCGCCAACTGCTTCACCATTCTCTACTGTTAGAGATTTATCACCTTTTCCTAGTTCTCTACCTTTCATTAGCCCATATAACAAATAACATATGTGGGATCCTGATCCGGTATCCAATACCCAGGACGTAGAGCAAACTGAGAAACAGTTCTCGGTTATGAACACACCCGATGACGATGCATCAACAGGCATATTCTTTGTACGGGTGGCGTGGGAATCCTGATATTCCCCTATTCCTTACTCAGACTTATAACAGTCATAAGATAGAGCGGAACCTTGCCCAGTATAATAAATAGGTTCGATTAATACATCCATATTATTATCTTGATTAAGGAGTGACATTGATCGCTACCTAGAAAAAGAGAGAAAGAAATGCATTAGCGTGCACTCATTGCAAGATTAGATTGGTTATTATCTTATCTAATCAAGATGGCTCCCATAGTTTTTATCAAATCTTCCTTCAAACCTAAAAGGTAAGATTAGCCGAGATTAATTACATTCTACAAGTTCGCTAACCGGTCAGCCAGGCCAGTGTCGGTACTCCGAGGGAGGTTCCCCATGCTTTCGTACGGACCTAATTAAAATAAAGTTCGTTTTCCTAGAGGCATAACCTTTTGACACCTTTCTAGACATCTACTGGATCAGCTAATTGTAAAGTGCAAAACTCTCCCAGGAGTAACTCTTACTCGCAGTGGGCATCGGGATCCAACTATCATATCACATTACAAATTTCAACACTTGAAATTCCCAATATCTGTTTTTACCCCTAGTGTCCTATGACCTTGATGCAGGCCAAACAACCCATAGGACGCTAGTTAAGTTCAACCCGTTCATTTCTTGATTGAATTTAACCCTCCTTTACGACACTTGACGAAGGCCAAACGATGCCGTATGACTACCCTAATCCAATCGCATCACATGCTGCAGATAAGAATTAATCAACTACCGCACACTACGCCTTGACACATGCCAATAAATGCAGCACGAATACTAAATAGTACTTATCTGAAATGACGGAGGGCTACGCAGGTTTTTAAGAAAACCATGAGCGTAATGAACTTTATATCGTTGCAGAATCTAGTGATTTGGAGTGTTTTAAGCTCCGTTTTAAAGTCGTATAGTTTTGTAGCATTTTCTAGTTTTGCTAAAGAGGTCACTCCCTGTGAAGGGATCCCGGCTCTTTCCTTATCGAATGAGGTGCTGGATATCCATCAAGGAACACCACTATGCAAAATAAGAACTGGTGCAGCTGGCAAAAAAAATTGAGTGGGTTGTAGCATTTGCTAATTTCGCTAAAGAGGGCACTCCCGGTGAAGGGATCTCGGCTCTTTCCTCATCGAATAAGGTGCTGGATATTCATCAAGGAATACTACTAAGCAAAGCAAGAACTAGAGCTACCTGTTTTTAAAATCTTGATTCTACAACATCTTTAGGTTTCATTTCATTCATTAATCACATTAATGAAGTCCCATCATTTAATATTTCCTAAACATCACAGAAAAATGAAATGAATATAGAACGTACGCTTATACCATCTGCATTCGCTACGGGGCCCCGTCATGCACCGTTAGGTTATTTAACTAACGGCAGAGCGGGTGTTGGACTCGCGCAAGTGCAAAACATAAGCAACGTTTATTATTTATAATATATATAATATAACATTCATCTCACACAGTTATATGATCTCATCACAGAACCAAGCAGCAGAAGCAACATATGAAATATTGGATATGCTAGGAGGTCCGTATTTTAAATTCAGCCAGTAATGTAAAACACAGATTCCACAGTCGTGATGAATAGACAAACCCACATCCTATAGACCCCTACGAGAGCGGCAAGTAACCCTGCCAATTCTAGAATTAGGAGACTCGGTTTCGACTCCTCGAGATGGTCTCTAGAACCCAATAACTTGTGCTCCCTGCCTTGGGTCTATCCTAATGCGGAAAAGTAAATAATATACATTAGTGGTGAAATCATCCTCTACCCGGAAGTGCCCCATAAAAGAATAGTACATATAAATTTTACATGAATGAAAATGAAAAACTCTCATCTCACGCAAAACCCCTCGACTATTCAGTCATGACGACCAAATAAAACTTATTACAACAACACATTGAAAGTGTACGTTACCACCACCATTGGGTTTTAGTGGCATCAAGTATGCCATTTTATAAATTTTTGGGGTTGCTAACGAACACTAACAAGATCTTTAACTAGATGATTAGAGTTTTATAGTTGATATCAACTAAAACTAAAGAAGTGAAAGAGATTATACCCCCGAAGATCGAGTCCTTCACTTCACAAGCTCCGGGTAGTCCCTACGACTCCTCGTAGCTCCACTTGACGAATGATCGAGCTAGCTCCTTGATCCCTAAGTTGAAGATGATCCACCTGATGTTTCTATAGCTCAAGCTACCTCTTCACTAAAATCTCATTAGTGAAGGAAACACTCTAGTGCAAGATGCTAATCTACACTAGGATGATGAAGTAGGGGTTCTAAGCTCACTAGGATTTGTCTTAAGCCATATGATTCACATCATATGTAAGGGTTTATGGCTCACGAAAAAGGAGGAAGAAGATGGAGGGAGCAAGAGAGCATGAGCTCAAGAAATTGCTAAGGCTCAAAACTAAAATGAGTGAGTGAATGAAGTGAAGAAAAGGCTATCTCTTTCCTCACTTATTCAAGCATGGAATAAAATGCAATAAGAAATTTCAACCATGCTTGAATAGTGAGTCAAGAGTAATATACAAATAATAAAGCCCATGTTTCACACCATGCTCAAAATATCTCCCCATTTACAGCTCATTTTCTATTTTCCATAAAATAGAAAATCCATGCCATGATTCATTATATTTATATATATATCAAATATATATATATATATATATATATATATATATTATGAAGAATAATTAGTGAGCTAATAATATTAGTTAGTATATAATTATATCAAATATAAATATATATCAAATTATTAAATCAACACTTGATTTAATAATCCGGTTATATCACATATAACCGACTAATATCGTTTATCTGTATATCACATTATCAAATCAACACTTGATTCCATAATCTGGTTATATTACATATAACCTAACCGATAATAAATAACTGCCGAATTACAATACGGTATCACATATTCGTATTTAATCAGGCCCTCCGCACATATCATCATATGTGCCCTACTTCGTTTCGCCTGAAGTATGAAACATCTGTGTGGGACTTTAAAGACTCGTCAATATGCCAGCAGTAGGTGATGATCACATTAGTCACCCATAAGCCGTCAACGGTACTAGTTGGACGTAACAACTACCCAGGTATTAGGCGATTGGATGATCAACAAGCAAGTTTGTCCATACTCTCCATGAAACCTATAAGTAAAACTTACCGTACAGTCTGGTCTCTTTGTTTGATATGTCGCATATCATGTCTAGGGGTGGAAATCGTCAGACCCCGGTAACGTGATAAGTCATGCCGATGTCTGGCCTATAACGGTTAGAGAAACTACTGATAACTCTTATCAGTAAATCTCAGTAGCATCCCTGGCTAGGGACTTCCAGTTATAGCCTATCGAGAATAGCGCAACATCAACCCCCAATACCGGGAGAGATGAAATCCCTCCTATCGCTCATTGCCTCCATGTGACTCGGGACTGTACCCAAAACCTACCTGTTTGCACGACTCCTTTAAGCCATGGTAGGGAGAAAATCAAAGCACAGTGGGAGTCACACGAGATTCTATGACGATCTCGGGGCTACAGACTAATCTGTACCAGTGTCACCAGAGATTTTCTATCTAACGATAAGTATACTACCAACTAGGAGTCCTCGGCAAGTCCTATTCGGTGTGCCCATTCTCTAATGAACACCTATGTACAATCTTTGATGTCAAACACCAATGGTTATGGGACCAACCATCGCCTTATACAGGGTCAAGAAACGTACACACTAGTCTACTCTAGAATATCGATGCACTGTCTCGATATTCCCTCGACTAGGATTAATTAAAGGATGTGCTTGTAGATATCCAGGTCCCAGTAGTATGATTTGCATCATAGTCCTGAAAGTCATGCACATATCCTAAGGGCTTTATCAATATGTAAGAGAAAGACAGTATAAGAATACCAGTCAACATGTTAAGATAAAGAGTAACCATATAGCATACTATCATGTCGAGTAAGAAAGTTCTCTCTATATATTTCCAAGTATCCACTATAATATACATCAATGTACAACAATGGCCTCTAGGGTAAACATATTCCTAACACACATAATATCGCATATCATCAACGTAAGTAAATACGCGTATCCCTAATGTCGTTGACATATAGCAACGAGATTTGGGATACAACACATATTACACTTACGGTCGCAGAAAATAAATGAAAAACTACTATAATTATAATCCGCAATATCCTTAGACATTATAAACCCGGAATATCTCATATTTCGAATTTCATGCTGTAACGCTTTGAAATTCTTTAGGTTAATTTTGCGTTAATTAGCTATAATGCGTGTTTTTCATAAAATCCCGTTAACAATTATTTTCCACATAAACCGGAATAAATCAAATTTTAATTGTGAAAATAAGTGATTTTATATATATGTGTGTGTGTGTGTTATATTAATTATTAATTAGTTTAGTGTTCACTTAGTTAGCAAATTTTCTTAACTATATTTTCCTAGGCCAAATTTAGTGTTAGCATGCACAACACAATTTTCACCCTAGGTTAAGTTTTAACATGTCTACCTCTTCTTTTTTTTCCTTTTTCCCTCTTTGTCCCAATTTATTTTTTAACCAAAACAAAACTAAAACTAATAAAGAAAATAGATTGAAGAATGAGAAAACAGAGGTATGGGAGCATTAAATGGGCATGGAGCTTTGACTTTGGGGGGCTCTCTCTCTCTCTCCCTCACTCTCTGCAGCAGCAAGCCCAGCAGCAGCAGCAGAGCCCTCCCCTTCTTCTTCTTCTTCTTGCATCCAAGCACATCTCCATATCATAAAAATCCATCTTTTCTTCACTAAACCTCTTGCTAAACACCCCAAAACACTTCCCTTTGCGTTCTTGATGCAAGGTCAGCAAGATTGATCCTTCCTAGGACCAAGTTGAGGTATAAAGCCTACCCTATTTACCTCTTTGCTAAACTTGTAGTGTATTTAGCTTATATTGGTGTTTTAGTGGATTTTTGTGCTAATTATGTGGTTTAAGTGGAGATTAAGTCAAATTAGGGGTTTTATGGCTTGATTAGCTTAACTAAGTGTTATTAGTGTCGTTTAATCCTAGTAATTGTTTCAGGTTACACTAAAACACCATATTGTATTATTTTAGTGTTAATTAACGTTTTAGTTAAGTTTTGTGCAAGTTTTCGATTCTGCTTTCAATCCGGTTGCGTCAGGCAAAAGTTGCATTTACTGGAGCATGTATACTAGAGTTAGACCACACACACGAAGCACGGGACCTAAATTCCCCAAGTTGGCCGCAAATGAAAGGGTTCTGGCCGCAAATTGTGGCCAGATGGTGAGTGTGGGTGTCGGGGTTTGGGCTATGGGTGTCTGCTACATATTTAAGACCGTTGGTATATGCAACTTTTCCTGTTTTCACTTTAATCAAAATCTGGGACTAAATACGTTGTTTTGGCACTTTTAAACTTGCGCGACACGTACGTTTAGATTTTGGGTCTGGTGTTTGCTGTGTATCGCGGCGTGTCAGGGTGGTTCCAGGCGCTTGCACACACGTTTTGGCGTCACGTTTGCACACGCGTTAGTTTGCGACGTTAGTTCTCGTGTAATATTGATATCGCGCTTTTGCAAGATTTTAACCTTATGTGTGTTGTTTTGTGTAAATTCCAGGATCGATCGCGGAGACATCGGACGCGACGCGGAAAAGAAAGGCGGTGGTTGGACCTGGCTAGCTGAGACATTCCGGTGAGTAGATGTACACATCTACGGGGGAAATCGTTTGGATGGCGCTTGACGCCCGATAGTTAGATTGTAGTTTAGAACTGTAACTATATGCGTAGTTCCTACTTCATTATCCCATTGCATTGCATCATTCATCATATAAATGTATACTGTGCTAGTAACTCATAGGACACTCGTACTATTACCATTGGCTTATTGCTGCACGAGCACTATTTATGGGAACACGCACGCCTTGGTAACTACTATGCCACAAACACTTAGCTAGTTAAATCAAAAATCTTACCACTTGCGCCATTATGCTTAATAACCTGCAATTAATATATTAAATTCTTTAATATGGATATGTAGGATTGCTAGGTACATGCACACATCTTATTGCATTGTTGTTCACACATAGCTTTCTAGTTTCTGCACTTGCATTTCATATTATTAAATCATAGACAGTCATGTATCATAATTCGCTCGAGGATTTTCCGTATTTATGATATTTATGGATTTGGAGGAACCGCAAGTATTTGAAAACATATTACCTTTTTAAAAATTGTAAGTTTGCGTTTTTCTCATAATATGATATATGTGTCGTCCACCATGGGTTTTTTGCTAGTTTTCGAGACCCGTTTCGAGAAGTAGTATGAACCGTCTCGGGTACATGGTGGGCCCGGTAAGGTACTCCGGGGCAAGAAGATCGAGTGTAGTCGATGAGCCTGGCAGGGGCAAACTGCCTACCGGTGATTGTTGGCACGGCGGATATCCATAGGATACTGACCGTGGTCGTGAGATATTGATATTTGAGTTGGGCCAGTCCGGATTGCCGAAGCCTGAGGTTTTGAGATACCGATACTTTGGGGCACTGAGATATTCGTTTGAGAAGTCGATGCTTGACCCGGTTTTCTGTTGATTTCATTGATATATTCAGGTCTCGCATTTTTATTGCATTCACGCTGCATGGATTTTACCATATCGCATCATATTAGCATATGTAGGTTGTGATATCATTGTGTACAAGCTTACGATAGCCTTACTAGATGTTATGTTTACTCATGAGTTGGCAACTCACCCCCGTTGTGCCATAGTGTTTTGCAGGTCTGACCCGTCAGCACAGTAGCGGCGGGTGCACCTCCTCTTTTGCATCATTTTGCTTAGACTCGCAGCTTGTTCGTAGGTGGGTTGCGGGGTTTATTTTGTTGCCACTTGTATCATTATTGTATCTAGTGTACTCCATCTACTGTAGCTACCTTATATATACCAGTTGTACTGTTATATTTGTGACCTAGAGACAAGACACTGAGATTTGTGTATTATATGTTATTTCTCTGGGTCGAGCTCACTTGAGCCGACATGTTGCTTTATTCGTTGTGCTTTATTTCTTTTCTGCACAGTTGATATTTATTGCGTGGGATTGTGAATCCGCATTTAGGCGAAGAGCTAGCTCCCGCATGGGGATGCCTTATTTCTGCACAGTTGATATTTATTGCGTGGGATTGGGTCAGTTTTTTACAAAGGAGACTTTGCCGAATTTTTCGGAATAATGGATGTTGCTTTTAAAAGCTTGATGCGACTTATTTATTTGAAATTTGCTTTATATATTTTGGTTTTCCTTCACTCTACTGCTCTATTTGGTTTTGATTTCTGGGTTTTGGCTTACTTAGGTTACATACGCCTTGAGACGTTTCGTAATTTAAGTTCCAGTCTTGCTCCTTACCTTTCTGGTCGTGATAAAGTTGGTATCAGAGCGTTAGGTTTTACCTTTCTGAGTGTAGGCTGACCCTTAGTAGATGGAGTAGGTAACTTAAGCAGAGTGACGTAGCATGTGTATGTTCCTCGGCATACTTACGATACGGTATTCTGCCTAAGTGGCTTTACGATATAATAGTTTGCAAATCCTTTTTCGACTCTTTATATCCCATGATTCTGTTACACTATTCTTATTATCCTGTTTCCTGTACCAGCCATTATGCCGCTGAAGGCTACGAGGGCGCAGAGGGCTGCCGCCAGAGATGAGATTCGAGCGGGTTCGTCCGAGACGAGGACCGATCAGGACGGCGTGCCTACCCCTCAGGGACAGATTGATTCGCCTTCCCCAGTCCGCATGGACAGGCAAGAGTCGGGTATGCAGGAGCTACGTCAAATGATGGGAGGTATGCAGGAGCTACGTCAGATGATGGTATCCTTAGTCGAGGCCAGTCGTGCACAGAGATCTGAGGACGTACCTACCCCTGCACAGACCATGATTGTACCTGCTGCCCAGACAGTTGCTTCTATTAGTACCGTAGCTATTCCCATATCACTACAAGAGTTCATGAGGCTGAGACCTCCAGTCTTCACCGGCACAGATGTAGCGGAGGATCCACAGACATTCCTTGACAGATTGGCTAGGATTTGCCGTTCGCTCAGATGTTCTGACGACAGATGGGTGGAGCTTGCGAGTTTTCGTCTGGAGGTCCTTGCTCAGACGTAGTGCGAGTCAGTCGAGAGAGGTCGAGATGCAGGTCTACCTCCTATGACTTGGGATGAGTTTACCACAGTATTTCTAGCCCGTTTCCTTCCTGAGAGCGTTCGTGATGCTCGAGCTCGTAGTTTTGAGGCATTGCGCAACACTCAAGGGATGACAGTGTCCGAGTATGATATCCAGTTTACTCAGTTGTCCCGATATGCTCCGTACTTCGTGGACACTGAAGAAAAGATGATAAAGAGGTTTATGCAGGGACTTGACACCCAGTTATATCTTGTCATCGGCGCACAACACTTTGATACTTATGCAGCTGCTATGGACACGGCCTTACGGTTTGAGGAGCGCATTTCAGGGACTTCGGTCATTTCGGGGCCGAAGAGGATTCGTACAGATATATCAGCTCCAGTACAGTTTAGCAGAGGCATGGCAGGCAGAGGTCGTGACAGGTTCTTTCCGGGAGATGGTGGCGGCAGAAGAGTTAGACGGGGTCAGTTATTTGGTTCTTATCCGCAGGACCAGCAGGCATCGCCAGGATGTTTTAGGTGCGGGAGTCCGTACCATCGTATCAAGGACTGTATGGTGAGATGACAGGGAGCGGCGACAGTTCTACACGTGACCTTTCCACCTTCACCACCTCTTCAGAGAGCTCTACTTCCTACCCCCGGTGATGCTCCATGCCTGTTAGATGCCGCCAGAGGCCGTGGGCGCGGCGGTCGTGTTCAGAGACGACGAGGAGGCAGAGGCCGAAGCAGAGGATAGCCAGCTATTGGTGGAGGACAGGCCCGAGTGTTCGCTTTGACTCCGCAGGATGTGCAGGCATCCAATGCCGTTGTGACAGGTACCTTGCCAGTATGTTCTTTCGACGCACGGGTGTTATTCGATCCAGGTTCCACACATTCGTATGTATCTACGTACTTCGCACCGAGGTTGGGCAGAGAGGCGTCGTCGTTAGATCAGTCGATTATTGTTTATATTCCGGTAAGCGAGTCTTTTGTTGCTCAAATTTTATATCGATTGTGTTCTGTTTGTATCGGGGAGAAGGATTCTTTGGTTGATCTGATTATCCTCGATATGTTAGATTTTGACGTTCTTCTGGGCATGGATTGGATAACCACATGTTATGCATCCGTGGATTGCCGTGAGAAGGCGGTCAGTTTTAGTTTTCCGGGAGAGCCAGTTCTGGTTATTCAGGGAGACCGTAGCGTCACCCTTCCCAGCTTGATTTCGTCTCTTCGCGCTGGACAACTCTTGAGGAGGGGATGTCAGGGATTCCTAGCATTTTTTTGTGATGCTAGAACTACAGAGGCCCCGTTGGACCAGGTCCCAATTGTTAGAGAGTTCCCTGACGTTTTCCGTGATGAGCTGCCTGGACTAGCGCCTGAGAGCGATATTGTGTTCTGCATTGATTTGATTCCTGGCACGGGGCCTATTTCCATACCGCCTTATCAGATATCCCCGGCGGAGCTTAGAGAGTTGAAGGGTCAGTTGCAGGATTTGTTAGACAAAGGGCTTATTTGACCTAGTGTATCTCCTTAGGGTGCTCCTGTCCTATTCGTCAAGAAGCGCTTGTGTATCGATTACCGTCAGCTGAACCGGGTTACTGTGCGGAACATGTATCCCTTACCTCGTATCAACGATTTGTTCGACCAACTTCAGGGTGCGGGACACTTCTTGAAGATTGATTTGCGATCAGGCTACCATCAGTTACGGGTTCGGCAGGATGATATTCCGAGGATTGCTTTTCACACGCGTTACGGACACCATGAGTTTTTAGTGATGTCGTTCGGACTCACCAATGCACCAGCAGTGTTTATCGACTTAATGAACCACATTTTCAGGCCGTATCTTGATCAGTTCATCATCGTGTTTATTGACGACATTTTGGTTTATTCCCGGAGCCGAGCAGAGCACGAGCAGCACTTGCGGATCACATTGCAGACTTTAAGAGAGAACCATCTGCTCGCGAAATTCTCCAAGTGTGCATTCTGGCTTGACAGCGATGATTTCTTGGGTCACATGGTTACGAGCGACGGTATGCGTGTGGACCCAAAGAAGATCGAGGCCGTTCAGTATTGACCCAGACCAGCGTCAGTTACTGAGATCCGCAGCTTCCTAGGACTGGCCGGCTACTACCGACGATTCGTACAGGACTTCTCCCATATTGCTGCACCGTTGACCGGGCTGACCCGGAAGGGAGTTCCTTTTGTTTGGACAGAGGTGTGCAAGCATAGCTTTCAGCAGTTGCAGACTCGTTTGACTACGGCGTAGGTGTTATCATTGCCTTCGGGATCGGGCGAATTTATGGTTTTTTGTGACGCTTCTAGAGTAGGGCTAGGCTGTGTATTGATGCAGCACGACAGGGTTATCGCATATGCTTCTCGGCAGCTGAAGAAGCATGAGCAGAACTACCCCACTCACGATTTAGAGATGGCTGCAGTGGTCTTTGCACTCAAGATCTGGCGACATTACCTATACGGCGAGTCGTGCCAGATATTCATGGATCACAAGAGCTTAAAGTACGTATTTCAGCAGCGAGACCTGAATCTTAGACAGCGTCGTTGGATGGAGTTAGTGAAGGACTACGATTGCGAGATCATTTATCACCCGGGCAAGGCAGATGTGGTGGCAGATGCTTTGAGTAGGAGGCCCTGGGGCAGTCTTTCTTGTTTGAGTACAGTGCAGAGGCAGTCGCGGCAGATTAGCAGATTTTATGCGACAACCGAGTGCAGTTCGAGTTCACTCCGATCGGGGGACAGCTTGCGCATATTCGTGCACGTCCATAGTTGCTTGACCGTATACATGAGGCACAGTACAGTGATGACCGTTGTTCAGAGATCACGGCACAGATGGCACAGAGCAGATTTTCCGAGTTCGTGATCGATGATCAGGGGATACTACGATTTGGGTCTAGACTGTGCATACCAGATGCCGAGGGACTGAGGCGTGATATTCTTGAGGTGGCACACCGATCGGTGTACAGTGTTCATCCAGGTTTAACCAAGATGTACCATGATCTGAGAGATGTTTACTGGTGGGACGGGATGAAGAGGGACGTCACAGACTTCGTGTCAAGATGCCTGACTTGTCAACGAGTCAAGTCCGAGCACCAGAGGCCAGCGGGAGAGTTGCAGCCTTTGCCTATTCCGGAGTAGAAATGGGAGCATATTTCTATGGACTTCATCGTGGGTCTACCCAGGACCAGTCGAGGGTATGACTCCATTTGGGTGATCGTGGATCGATTGACGAAAGCGGCTCACTTCCTTCCAGCGAAGACCACTTTCGGATTTACTCAGTATGCCCAGATTTACATCGACGAGATCGTACAGTTGCATGGAATCCCGACGTGTATTCTGTCCGACCGAGGCACCCAGTTTACCAGCCGACTATGGCAGAGGCTTCAGGAGGTTTTGGGCACCCGCTTGAGTTTCTGTACAGCATTTCATTCACAGACCGACAGATAGTCAGAGCGGACTATTCAGACTCTCGAGGACATGCTACGAGCGTGCGTTTTAGATTTCGGAGGTAGCTTGGATCACCATTTGCCCTTAGTAGAGTTCTTCTACAACAACAGCTTCCAGGAGACCATTCAGATGGCACTATTCGAGGCTCTATATGGGAGGAGATGCAGATCGCCTGTCTGTTGGACAGAGCTTAGCGAGAGCAGTATATTGGGGCCGCAGATTGTTGAGGAGACGACCGTGAAGATCCAGCTGATTCGTGATAGGATGAGAGCAGCCCAGAGCAGGCAGAGATCTTATGCGGACCGTCGCCGGCGCAGACTTGAGTTTTCTGTTGGTGATCATGTTTTCTTGAGGGTCTCCCCAATGAAAGGTGTGATGAGATTTGGGAAGAAGGGGAAGCTTAGTCCCAGATATGTGGGCCCCTTCGAGATCCTCGAGCGTGTTGGTGAAGTTGCATATCGATTAGCTCTTCCGCCCAATTTCCCAGACGTTCACCCCATATTTCACGTTTCGATGCTCCGCAAGTATCTTCATGATCATTCTCATGCGATTCATCACCCGACGATCCAGCTGGAGCACGACCTTTCTTTTGCAGAGTAGCCGGTGGTCATCCTGGATCGGCAGGTGAAGAAATTGGGATCGAAGGTTATACTGTCTGTCAAGGTCCTTTGGCGTGACCCGAGCAGCGAGGTGGTCACCTGGGAGACCGAGGACGAGACGAGGAAGAAATATCCCCATCTCTTTGAAGGTACACGTAGCTAGATTTTAAATTCGAGAACCGAATTTTTTTAAGGGGGGAAGATTGTAACGCTTTGAAATTCTTTAGATTAATTTCACGTTAATTAGCTACAATGCGTGTTTTTCATAAAATCCCGTTAACAATTATTTTCCACATAAACTGGAATAAATCAAATTTTAATTGTGAAAATATATGATTTTATATATATATGTGTGTGTTATTAATTATTAATTAGTTTAGTGTTCACTTAGTTAGCAAATTTTCTTAACTATATTTTCCTAGGCCAAATATAGTCTTAGCATGCACAACACAATTTTCACCCTAGATTAAGTTTTAACATCTCTACCCTTTTTTTCTTTTTCCTTCTTTGTCCCAATTTCTATTTTAACCAAAACAAAACTAAAACTAATAAAGAAAATAGAAAATAGATTAAAGAATGAGAAAAGAGAGGTATGGGAGCATTAAATGGGCATGGAGCTTTGACTTTGGGTGGCACTCTCTCTCTCTCTCTCCCCCCCTCACTCTCAGCAGCAGCAGCAGCAAGCCAAGCAGCAGCAGCAAAGCCCTTCCCTTTTCCTCTTCTTCTTCTTCTTCTTCTTCTTGCATCCAAGCACATCTCCATATCATAAAAATCCATCTTTTCCTCACTAAACCTCTTGCTAAACACCCCAAAACACTTCCCTTTGGGTTCTTGATGCAAGGTGATTGAATGAATTTCTCGGATGTCGTCTGTAAGAAAATGTATAGAAATCACAACCAAAGAAAATTTTTAAACCTTAATCAATAACGGTGTCGATATAGTTTCGTTAGCGAGTGCGTATTGTCCACAGGGAAAGTGTGATTCGATCGTAATTGATTTAGATGAATTAAAAATTAAAAGATAAAAGAAAAGAGAATTCGATTCAAGATTTAAAAGTGAATTTCAAGAATTATCAAAATCTAGATCTAATATCAAGAATACTAAAAATCAAGAATCAAGAATTGATGATATCCAAATCAAATAAGTAATCAAGATTTGTAGTGAGGTTCGTAGGAATCGATCGAATCGATAGTGAGGATGAAGACTTATGATTATGTATTCTTATCCTTTGATGATTTTTTGCTAGATCGATGATGATCAACGAGAATTAGGGATCTCTTGCGGAAACTAGGGTTTCATCATCTATCCCTTGTCCTTTCGTTGATTTTCATTCAAATTCTAGCTTCTAGGAAATTCAAGCATCGATCGTTGTGTAGAGTTACTAGGCACTAGAACAAGGTTCTATAAGGCATCTACCATGCCAAAATCAAAATTTTCAAGTGCCGAACAACCCTAACCAAGATCTTAGACTAGAGATTAGGCGAAACAATGAACAAGTAAACAACTTTACTTCTAAGAGAAAGGGAATACAACCTTTGTAGTCCGTTCCATCGCTTCATAAGCTCCGAGTTGTAGTCCTTTCGCCGCAATCCATGAACTCCCAAACTCTAGAGAGGCTCCACAAGTCGAATAATGCATGCTTGCTTGAAGTCTTCCTTTTCGAAGATGATCTACCTTGAAGAAACTCAAATCCAAGCTCTTGCTTTGCTAATCAAGTATTAGCAAAGCAAACACCCTAATCTAAGTAGCTAGAATAGATAAGGATGATGAAGTAGGAATTTAGCTCTCATTTGTTTTCATTTTCTCACTCATTATCATCACTTTTCAAAAAGCTAGAAAGCTTTTTCAAGAGAAGGAAGAAGAAGAAGAAGCAAATCCATTTATGATGAATAATGAATTCAAGTATGAGGTTAGAATTGCACCCATGGGTTAAGAATGATAGAGTTAACCCTTGTAGAGAATTAACAAGAGGCTAGGGTTTGGGTTGGGTTAATAAATATCAACACAAAATATCAAAGGTCAAAGTCAAAGCTTCATGAAGCTTCATCCAAGCTTAACCCTAATCCAAACCCTAACCATGTTTAAACTCCACAAAGCATGTTGCATTTCTAACCCTAACTTGTTACAATATTATATATCACATATACAATATTTATTGTAACAAAATAGAATAATACAATTAACATATATCACATATATATCAATGTATTATCCAAGTGAGAAAAGGAATCTTTAAGTGAGCTAATATTAGTTAATGTAATATAATATATCAAATATATAATTATACATTAAATTATCGAATCAACACTTGATCTGATAATCCGGCTATTTCACAAATAACCGACTAATATAATCTGTATCAGTTCATCGAATCATCACTTGATCCGATGACCCGGCTATATCACATATACCCGGCCGATATCACATATCGCGAGAATCTAATACGGTATCACATACTTGTAGTGTTCTCGGTCCAGCACATATCACATATGCGCTCCTACTCCGTTTTTCCTGAGCCAGGAAACCTCTGTGTAGGACTCCAAAGAATCGTCAATACGCCGGCAGCAGGTGATGATCATATCAAACACCCACAAGCTGCAAGCGGTCAGCTAAATATAACAGCCACCCAGGTATTGAACGATCAGATGATCAACAAGAAAGCCTGTACATTCTCCTGCTCATCCAATCAGTAACACTCCAGTACAGTCCGGTCTCTTCGTCTGATATGCCGCATATCTCGCCTAGGGGTGGTAAACGTCAGACCCCAGTAGCTTTATAAGTCGTGTCGATATGAGGTCTATAACAATTTGAGAAACTACTGATAACTCTTACCAGTAAATCTCGGCAACCCTGGCTAGGGATTTCCAGTTATATCCAATCGAACACAGCGCAACATCAACTCCCTATACCGGGAGAGACGAATCCCCTCCTATCGTTCATTGCCTCCATGCGATTCGGGACTGTACCCAAAAGCCACCGTTTTGCACGCCCTCATGAACGTGGTAAGCTGGAAATCAAAGTACAGTGGGAATCACACAAGACTCTATGACGATCTTGGGTCTACAGACTAACCTGTACCAGTGTCACCAGAGAACTGCCATCTGACGTGAGGTATAATACCATCTGGGAGTTGTCGGCGAGTCCGTCCAGTGTACCCAATCTCCACTGAGCACCCGTATACCTTCTCTGATGTCAAACACCAATGGATATGGGATCATCCATCACCCATCATATGGGTCAAGAAGCGCATACGCTAGTCTACTCTGGTATATCGATGCCCGATCTCGATACACCTACGACTAGAAACATTTGGAAGATGTACTTAGCGACTACTCTGTCCTCACTAGTATGATCTGTATCATAGTCCTGGTAGTCTAGTACTCATCCTAAGGGTTTTATCAACATGTAACATAGAGATAATCAGAGTACATGTTAAGATAAAGAGCAACCAGATAGCATACTATCATGTCGAGCAAGAAAGTCCTACCTATATATGTCCATGCATCCACTACAATATACATCGTATGTACAGTAATGGCCTCTAGGGCATACATATAACTAACACGTTGTTCACTTGCACTAGGGCCATCTGTCGTAGTATCTCTTACTCAACAATCAGCTGTGGTTGAAGTATCTCATACTCAACCATCCCATAAAAGTCTCTACTGGGAAGTAGGCCTTTGTGAGTGGATCCGCGCTGTTGTCCTCTGTGTCTACTCCTCTAACCTCGATCTCCCTGGAGATCAACCTTCTCTTTGATCTGGCGATACTGCCTAAGAATATGCCTGGATCTCAGATGGGACAGGGGGTTCCTTGGCAAAATCCATAACTCCATTGTCATACAATGGTAGGAACGAAGTTCATCTCATGAACTAGTGTACATCCAGACTATTTCTTTGGTAGAATCCTTGGTAACGATGTATCTTGCCTTTATCGTCTAGTATGTCACGGTATCTAGCTTGGAACTCTTCCAACATACCGTCTCTCCACTGAGGGTAAAGACAATGCCTGTGACTGACATTCAGTCGTTCTTATCACTCTGGAACCTTTCCAGTGATTCTCCCCAGGATCGATTGATACCATCTCACTACAACTAGTGAGAAACCTAACATTCAATTAGATCCATCTCATAGATATAAAACTCGGGATTTATGAGGTATCGCTTTGATCCTTATATGGAGAGTCCTTGTGATAAGTGGAGATTGACCGAACGTAGCATAGGAAACTCCTTCCCTATCAAGAGCATGTCATCCAAGTACTATACGAAGATCACCACCATACTCCATACTACCTTTTTGTATATACAAGGTTCATCTACCATTTTGATGAAGTCAAACTCTTTGACTACCACATCAAAACAGATGTTCCAACTCCGCGATGCCTGCTTTATCGCATAAAACAACCTGCACACGTTTCCGCTGCTCCCACTATCTACGAAGCCCTCTGGCTGTGTACTTATAGACGCTCTCTTGTAAATTACTATTTAGAAAAGCTGTCATGACACCCAACCGCCAGATATCGTAGTTATGGTATATAGCAATGACAAGTAGGATCTGGATGGACTTAAGCATAGCTTTGAAAGTCTCAACTTTTCTATGTACACCAAGTAATCTTCTCAAGATATACTTGCTCCTGATGGGGATTTAACCCTTCAGATAAAGCAACCAAAGTCCATACTTTGTTGGTGTATATGGATTCCATGTCAGATCGCTTAGCATCCAGCCATTCTTACAGAGTCCCCACTCCTGATGGCCTGCTCGAAACTAGTTGGGTCATCATCTCATGATGCAATCCTCGCTCCCACTGTCATAGAGAAACCAAAGTATCTCTCAGGTGGATGAGGAACCCTACTAGATCGGCGGAGAGGCTGAGGTTCGTTAGAAACTTTTGAATCCTTCGGGTTTACCAAATCATCGGCTGCAGTTTGTATATCTGGAACTCCTTCCAGTTCTACAGAACTGACCTTGCCTCAAGCTTGTCCGGATTTTGCTTTTAGGCATAGGCCGGACAACCCCAAATCTTAAATTACTTAAGATATGGGTTCTTCCCATTCCATATCACATATGAAATGGTAGGTAACTGATTTGGTTGGAACCCTATTCAATAGGTATGCTGCTTCTTAAGTCCATAACCCCCAAAAGGAAATTGGTAACTCAGTAGTACTCATCATAGAGCACACCTTATCACATAGGGTGGGATTGCTCCGCCCCGATACACCGACGTGTTGTGGTGTATACGGAGGAGTAATGCTGTGAGAGAAACTCATTCTCCTCTAGAATAGTCCAGGAATCTCGTGCTCAAGTATTCTTCTCCCTGATCACATCAAAGATATAATACTTATACTCATTTTGGTTCTCTACTTCTAACTCATATTCATTGAATTTCTCAAAAGGTTCAGACTTGTGTTTCAACAGGAACACATGTGCGAATCTTGAGAGATAATCAGTGAATGTAATGAAGTACAAAGAACCGGTCCTGACATGTGTAGACAGGGGACTTACATATATCATCATGTATCAATCCCAAGAGTTCACTAACTCTTTCTCTGTTTCCAATAAATAGAGCCGTGGTCATCTTATCTTTGTGACATGACCGGCAAGTTTCACAAGATGTAAATTCAAATTAATTTAAATATGCATCTAAATGTAAGTTCAGCTAGTTGGGTCACCATGATATGACCTAGTCTACAATATCTCAAGAAGGATTCGTTCATTTCTGAACTCTTCCTCTTGTGTGTGTTCTGTACACTAAGAACTGTGGTTTGATTTAGAACGTATATGCTTTTAGATAACATGCCTGAACCGATCAACTTTTGATATAGGAAATGTTCAAAACATTATCCAACAATACAAAATTATATCCTTCTTTAATAAATAAAGAGACTGATATGATGTTGTATATCAGGTTCGGTATCTAATAACATTCGTTCAGAATCAACGTATTTGGTAATACAGGGTGATGACTACCAACAAACTTGGCTGCAACACTTGCACCATTTCTAATTCTTGAAACTTATCACTCGTTCTCAGTTCTCTACCTATCTGTAGCCCATGTAATAGATTACATATCTGGGATCCTGATCCGGTATCTCAAACCCAGGACGTAAAGAATACTGAGAAACATTTCTCGGTAATGAACACACCCGAAGAAGATGCATCAGCATGCACTTTCTTCGTTTGGGCGGCTCGGGAATTCTGGTAATCCCCTATTTCCTGTTCTGTCTTATAACAATTATAAGCTGGAGCGGGACTAACGTTCCCTAGCGCAGTATAACAAGCGGGTTCGGTCAATACATCCATATTATTATCTTGATTAAGGCGTGACATGGTCGCTACCGAGAGAGAGAGAGAAGAAAACACTCAGCGTATGCTCTTGCAAGATTAGATTGGTTATTAATATATATAATTAGGATGTCTCCCACTGTTTTTGTCAAATCTTCCTTCAAACCCTAAAAGGAATGACTAGCCGGGATTAATTACACGCTACAAGTTCGCCAATCTTTCAGCCAGGACAGTACCGGTACTTTGAGGGAGGTTCCCCGTGCTTTCGCACGGACCTAATTAAAATAAATCTCGTTTTCCTAGGGGCGAAACCACGTTAACACCTTTCTAGACACCTACTTGATCGGCTAATTGTAATGTGTAAAACTCTCCCAGGAGTAACTCTTACTCGCAGTGAGTATCGGGATCCAACTATCTCATAGAAGGTATGCAATCTCATTGCAAATTTCAACACTTGAAATTCCCGATAATATTTTACCCCTAGTACTTATGACCTTAACTATGGTCAACATATCATAAGCACTAGTCAAGTTCTACCCGTCATTTCATGATTAATTAGATCCACCCGCATGACCCTCAACTATGGTCGACATAATCACATGACTGTCCTAATTAATCGCATAATATGCTGTGTAGGAAGACATCACTTAGCTACCGTACACTATGCCTCAACTTTAGTCGACATACGCAGCACGAATACTA
Source organism: Agapanthus africanus (assembly GCA_030015575.1). Classification (NCBI taxonomy): domain Eukaryota; kingdom Viridiplantae; phylum Streptophyta; class Magnoliopsida; order Asparagales; family Amaryllidaceae; genus Agapanthus; species Agapanthus africanus. Next base: position 254,687,766 of record CM057351.1, read on the forward strand.
AGTACTCTACTTCCTACAATGACGGAGGGCTATGACAGGTTTTTAAGAAAATCTTTTGCGTAATGAACTTGATATCGTTGTAGAATCGAGTGATTTTAATTGGAGTATTTTTTGAGGCCTTTTGTAGTTTCGCTAAAGAGGTCACTCCCGGTGAAGGGATCGTCGGCTCTTTCCTTATCGAATAAGGTGCAGGATATTTCATAAATACCACTATGCAAAGCAAAAACTATAAAAAGCAATCAAAAGACAAACCGAGTTTGTAGCATTTGCTAGTTTCGCTAAAGAGGTCACTCCCGGTGAAAGGATCTCGGCTCTTTCCTTATCGAATAAGGTGCTGGATATTCTACAAGTAATACCGCTATGCAAAGCAAGAACTAGAGCTACCAGTTTTTAAGACAAGTTTCTATAACATCTTTAGGTTTCTTTTAGTTTCATTAACCTCATTAATGAAGTCCCATTTTATTATGCTTCACAAGCATCGGATATGAAATGAAATCAACAATATATATATATATATATATATATATATATATATATATATATATATATATATATCACATATATATAATATAAACATTCATATCAGGTAGTAATATGATCTCATCAAAGAACATTGCAGCAGAAGAACATATATGAAATATTGGATATACTAGGACATCCGTGTTTTAATACGAGCCCGCATAAAATACGGATTCGACGGTCTCGATGAATAGCCAAACCGACATCCCTAGACCCCTACGAGAGCGGCAAGTAACCCTGCCAGTTCTAGAGTTAGGAGACCCGGTCTCGACTCCTCGAGATGGTCTCCCACTGGACCCTAGAACCCGGTTACTTGTGCTCCCCGCATTGGGTCTATCCTAATGCAGAAAAGTAAATAATATACAATGGTGACATCATCCTCAGCCCGGAAATGCCCCAATAATAAAAAAAAATTATATACAAATGAATTTTACATGAATGAAAATGAAAAACTCTCATCTCACATAAAACCCCCGGCTATTCAAAATACGATGATCCAATATAACATATCACAGCAACACATAATATCTCATATCATCAACGTAAGTAAATATGCGTACCCTAGTTGTCGTTGACATATAGCACCAAAACCGGCGATACACCACATATTACACTTACGGTCGCAGAAAAGAAAGTGTAAAACTACAACAGTTGGAATCCTCAACATTCATAGACATCGCATGCCTAACCAAATGAATTCCTTAGACATCGCATGCCTAACTATTATAAACCCTGCATTTTAGTCTCGATCTCGAGAACACTTTTCAATATCTAGTCGGGCAATTCAACAAGATTCCCGACATCCTGATCGAATGCTCGTCGGAAACTTTAGTAGACGGCCGCACCCCCGATGCCCCGACTGAAGTGCACTAAGGCGGAACACCGCTGCCGCGAGCACCCGAACGGATGCTTTTGGCGACGGGGTTCTCCTACTGTCACTTGGTCGGGGCTATGGGGCATAGATATCTATTAAGTTTACCCGGCGAGTATCCGCGTACGCTGCGTGATTGCGACGGACTTTTGATCGCATCAAAATCCCGTGGCAAACGATCTTCTGAGACTAAACTACTAGATTTATAACATTCAAATTGGTTATCTCATAACTACTTGTAGATTCCAAATATTGTATCACATTCCAGATAAATAGACAATGTTAAACTTTCCGATCGAATAAACAAACACCCAAGATTTCCCAAATAGCTCAACACTTGAGCGAAGTTCAAAAATCCCAGAACATGTCACAGCCCCAATGAACTATCCGTAGAAGGGTCAAACCAATGCCTCACATGTGGCAACGCTAAACTACCACAAACACTAGGGTTCAAGTGGCATTTTTGACGGTCACATAATCGAGTTAAGGTTACGTTCTTCTAGAGGGTCCACAGATACGCTTGCATGATTTTCCGGAAGTTTCAAACTCGTGAAAAAATCAAACACTTGAAAATTTTCCGTCAGGGGAAAAAGTGAGTTATTGATATCCGTTCGAACTTTTTAACACGTTCTAAATTACCCGAAAAACTAAACGATGTTTAACTTTCCGATCGAATCAACGAATACAAAAGATCTCCAGAAAACTCAACACTTGAGTAGAATTAAAAATTCCCAGAAGAATGCAAAAGTACCCAAGAATAAACACCTGAAGCACTGGCCCCTAACTCCCAAGGGAGGCCGCTGAACCGCCACCAAACGCATGGTTTGGCCGCGGTTCCGCGCTCCCTTGAGGGAGTTATGGGCTCGTACTTCATGGTAATTCTTAGAATTCCCTGCTTAATTTTCTGAGTATTTTTAATACAGAAAAAATCAACATTTTAAAAAATTTCCAGAGAGAGGGTGTAAATCAACGTTTCGGGGTTCGATCAGATTTTAAACTTCGTCTAGACTTCGCCTAAAGCACTAGCTTGGCTCTGATACCACTGTAGGGTTACTAGGCACTAGAACAAGGTTCTACAAGGCATCTACCATGACAAAATCAAAATTTTCAAGTGCCGAACAACCCTAACCAAGATCTTAGACTAGAGATTAGGCGAAACAATGAACAAGTAAACAACTTTACTTCTAAGAGAAAGGGATTACAACCTTTGTAGTCCATTCCTTCACTTCATAAGCTCCGAGTAGTAGTCCCTTCGCCGCAATCCATGAACTCCTGAACTCTAGAGAGGCTCCACAAGTCGAATAATGCATGCATGCTTGAAGTCTTCCTTTTCGAAGATGATCTACCTTGAAGAAACTCAAACCCAAGTTCTTGCTTTGCTAATCAAGTATTAGCAAAGAAAACACCCTACTCTAAGTGGCTAGAATAGACGAGGATGATGAAGTAGGAATTTAGCTCTCATCTGTTTTCATTTTCTCACTCATTATCATCACTTTTCAAAAAGCTAGAAAGCTTTTTCAAAAGAAGGAAGAAGAAGAAGAAGCAAATTCATTTGTGATGAATAATGAATTCAAGTGTGAGGTTAGAATTGCAACCATGAGTTGAGAATGATAGAGTTAACCCTTATAGAGAATTAACTAGAGGCTAGGGTTTGGGTTGGGTTAATAAATATCAACACAAAATATCAAAGGTCAAAGTCAAAGCTTCATGAAGCTTCATCCAAGCTTAACCCTAATCCAAACCCTAACCATGTTTAAACTCCACAAAGCATGTTGCATTTCTAACCCTAACTTGTTACAATATTATATATCACATATACAATATTTATTGTAACAAAATAGAATAATACAATTAACATATATCACATATATATCAATGTATTATCCATGTGAGAAAAGGAATCTTTAAGTGAGCTAATATTGTTGGAGATAGTGCCCTCAGAGTCAATTATTGGGTCACAGGCACGTGATTGCAATGATTGAGGGAGGACCTATCCCGGTATGACAGTCTTACTCGAGATGATAGTACGCTATCTGGTTTACCTTTATCATCGTGTACTGCTTTAGGTGACCTGACATGTCGCTATTGCACGTTGATAGAGCCCCTAGGATTCTTGCTTGACTGCCAGCAGTATGAGGGCGATCATATAAGTGAGAGCTGGAGTCTATAAGCACATCCTTAAAAGGTCCCTAGTCGTGGGAGTTTCGAGACAGGGCATCGATTCTCCAGAGTAGACTAGTGTATACAGTCGAGACCCCGACGAGGGGCGGTGGCCGGTCTCACAAGCCACTGGTGTCAGTTGGTTCACCTAAGATGTATACAGGTGCTCATTGGGTTATGAGTACACCGGACAGGACTCGCCGGGAACATGCTAGTTGGTCTTATACCTGACGTCAGATAGCAGTTCCCTGGTAACATGTTTACAGGTTAGTTCATCGACCTGGGGATCGTCATTTGTCTCGTGTGAGTTCCCACTGTGCTTTGATTACTACCCTACCACGGCTCAAAGGAGTCGTGCAAACAGGTTTTAGTTGGGTACAGTCCCGAGCCATATGGAGGCAGTGAGCGGATCTCTAGGGGTTCGTCTCTCCCGGTATTGGGGGTGAGGTCGCGCTGTGTCTAGGAGAGCCATTACACGAAGTCCTTGGCCAAGGCAGGAGATTTACTGGTAGGTATTCCAGTAGTATCTTAGGGTGTTCTGGGCTACACTCCGACACGACTTGTACCGCTTTTGGGGGTCTGACTTTTACCAACCCCCTAGGCCCGACATGCGATGCACATAGACGAACGGACCGGACTGTACGGATATTGTCACTGACAGGCTCAGTAGGGTGTCAGGATGAGTTCGCTCATCGACGTCCCTTTTGGTCAATAGCTGGTGGCCCGTCACGTATTGGCTTATACCTTTGACGTGCTAGTGGTTAAATCCACAGCCATAGTATTGACGAGTCTTTAGAGTCCACCACACTTACAGTTACTCAATCTTTCGGGCGAAACGCTGTAGAGGCCGTATGTAGATATGGCAGGGTCCGATCAGATACGTGCGGTATTGCACGGATCAGGATCGGACGGTTTGTACTAGTGGTCGTATGGTTATATGGCAGGGTTCGATCAGATACGTGCGGTATTGTACGGATCAGGATTGGATGGATATTACTAGTCGGCTTTGGTTTAAGCCGGATCCTAGTATAGTACAGTGTAGATTTTGTCTCATTGCATTTGTATCCGGACGGAATACAGATGCGGGTGTGTATGCACAGTATCGGGGTTTTCCTGTAATTTATTACGGGACCATTTTTCTGGAGTTGCCAGTTTGCATTCCGTTCCGGCCGGTTTTCCTTTGTTCTTTCCCGGCCGGACTTTTCCGATGGAGGGTGTTATTTGCAAGTTTGCAAATAACACATTGTGGAGGATTTTCTTGCAAATGTTTTAATTATGAAAGCATCTTTTGATACCATTCTCATCACTTGCTTTTTGTTGATTAGAAGTGATTTGAGGTTGATTTGAGTTTGTTATGATGATGTTTGGTTGTGGTCACCACTTGTGCTCCTACCATCACCTCCCTTCATGCTTCATATTCTTTCCTCCACCATTTTCTAAGATGAGAAGTTTTTTTGATGGTTGAGAGAAAGAAAAAGAAGAGAGCTTCATCTTTGAGAGTGTTTCATTCTTGATCTCTTTTCATGCTAAGAAAAATGCAAGCACCATTTTTCTTATCTTGTTTCCTCCATCATCTTCAAATGGCAACAAACCCAAATGAGACATAGCTTCAACCCTACACATTCTACAGCAAATCTTGGACGTGTCGGCTAGCCTACTTCGCGCCCGAGTTGCCTCGGTATTGAGGTGGGAGCCCGTAAAAGATACAGGCGATGTGGTGCCCTTCCGGCGAGGAGGCGACGACCGGAGTTTCCGCAGGAGATCGGGACGATGAGGAGAAGACCGGAGGAATCGGATCATTCGGTATATCTCTTCCCCTTCTTGTACTTTGCTAGATCTAGTTTAATGGCACGATCCGGAGTTTAGTGCGCGATGGTGCCGGTTTGCTAAGTCCGCAAAATTAAAGTTTATTACCGTTTCCGCATTTGGCCGTCGGATTGACGGCCGGGGCGCCGCCGTGCACTTACAGTGGTATCAGAGACTCGCCATTAACTTCGTCTAGCTTCGTTTGATGAGTTTTTCAGTTCCGATCGACCAAAATTCCAAAAACCCAATTTTAGTTCATATCAGTTTTCTGTTAAAATTTTTTGGTGTCTAAAAATTTTTCAGGTTGTAAAAAACTAATGTACTGGAAATTCTAAGACTACTGGGAAAATTCGACACATTCAGTCGACCACCTAAGCACAGAACCGCGGCCAAACCACCCCTTGGGCCGCGGTTCCGCCGCACATTGGTGTCTTCACTGCGTCGTATTTTTCCAGTGGGCTTCTGGGCTTATTTTAGGGGTTTTGGAATATTAAAATTGGGCCCAGATTTTCTGTGAGTACTACAGTATTGCTTGGGGGCCCACTTGTTAATTTTTGATCGATCGGATATTTTAAACACATTTTTCACAGTATTTACATTATATCTGCGACCGTGAATGTCACTCGATCGGTAAATCCAGTCTATCTGCTATAGCCCTTTTAGTCGGATTTGCGAACGTGACATTCACGTTGATGTTCTGTATTTTGCTGTGTTGTTGCGGATCGGTCGTGGGGGATAGCCTGGATGCAATGCTAGTACAGTGTTGTTGTATTATGTATATTTGGTATTACGGGGCGAGCGTCTGACATGTGGACAGCCGTCACTGCCAGTTTGTATTATTCTTTTGGGGCACGACCTGGTTGCGGTCGATGTACCCGTTGTATGTATATTTTACTTTCTGTACTAGGATTACCCCGCGGAGGGGTGCACGGATAGCCGGGTTCTAGAGGGCAACAAGCCCGCATCTCATGGCATTGAGACGGAGGGGGCTTCACTCTAGGATTGGCGGGCTATTCGCCGCACTCGTAGGGGGTACAGGTTGACCCAGGAGGGGTGCCCAAGTTACCGGATTCCGTGAAGTGCTGGGTGGTCCATTCACGGCGCTGAAGGGGGCTTCCTCGCTTCAGGTTTTGGCGGGTAACTTGCCGCGCCCGTAGGGGTCTAGGATTTCATTGCACAGGTTATCCACATGACCAGGGGAACGTCGGGTTTCAGTAGTGGCTCTGTGAAACCCGGGGATCCCAGATATCTGGATTGTTCTGTGATGCTGTACATTTCTGTGATGTTGCATTTCTTATCACGCCTTGAGTGAATATAATATATTGGTATATATATTAGTAGATGTTGTATATGCTTTTCATCCGCGCTAGTCCAGTCTCCGCTCTGCCGTTAGTTAGCTAACCTAACGGGTGATGACGGGACCCAGTGGCGAATGCGGATGGCATATACGTACATCAGTATATTTTCGATCTTTGTGGTGTGATCAATTGATGGGACTGCGTTGATTCGGATCAATGCAAGTTAAAACAAACCTATTCTGATGTTGTTGGAACACTTTTCAAAAAGCTGTTATTGCAAGGACGTTCACTTTTGTTTTGCATCGTGGTATTCATTTGGAATATCCTGCTCCTCAGTCAACGAGGCAAGGGCCGAGATCCCTTCACCGGGAATGACCCCTTGGACAGAAGTTTGCGTCAGGGCATTAACTTCACTATAGCCGATTACTTTTGCTTTGCATCGTGGTATTCATTTGGAATATCCTGCACCCCATTCTACGGGGAAAGAGCCGAGATCCCTTCACCGGGAGTGACCTCTTTATTAAAGGTTTTCATCACTATATTTTCTAAAAAGCTATCCGTTCCTTCAACGATATCAAGTTCATTACGTTAAAGGTTTTCGCCAGAAACCATTCGTAGCCCTCCGTCGTTTCATATGGGTGGTCAATAGTATTCAAGCTGTGTATGTTGGCCAAAGTCAAGGCACAGTGATTGGTAGCTATTGGGGTATTCATATGCAGCATAGATAGATGCGTTGGTTTGGGACAGCCGTACTGCCATTTTGGCCAAAGTCAAGGGTATGTACGGGTGAGTTCAAATTAACCTGGAAAATGACGGGTAGAACTTGACATGTGACTTATGATATGTTGGCCAAAGTCAAGGTCATAAGAGCATGGGGTAAAAATCACATCGGGAGTTTCAAAAGAACTGAAACTTGCCAGATATGTGCATACCTTCTAGAGTGTGACACCGTGAGCGGATTCCGTCACGTTATCATGCAATGATAGTTGGATCCCGATTCCCACTGATGAGTTAGTTTACTCCTCGGGTGACCCCGACTAATTCTTCTTTCAGGTTTGGAGGAGAATTTGAGGTACAGTGGGAGGTTTCCAGATTAGATAAATTGGTAACCATTCTGATCTAGGATAGAGTGCACGCTGAGTGTTTCTTTTCTCTCTCTCTCTCTGGCAGCGACCATTGACCCGACCCTAGACTATGACTCAGTGACCAAGTTGACCGAACCTTCTTAACACTGGCTTTTGGATTGTCAGAGTTGCAGACCTCATTTCCACTCCTACTTTTACCCTTTTCTCCAGGACACCCCGTATTACTGCGAACGTCCACTTCCATTGGACAAAACCATCGTATGGTTAGATACGAAATCGAAGAAATTCGAGGATGGTTTCTGGTTCTGGAGAAAACGAATAGGATTATTCAGTTGTCTTTTCTTTTCACCTTCTCTCAGGTTGCGAGTACTCCTTGGTTTAGGAGTAGTACACCTATTACGCAAATTGGATAGTCTTCTTCCAAACCATAGGCTGGTGCCGACCGGTAGGGAATGAAGGAAACCAGTTAGCCTAAACGGTGTACAGAAGGTATTAAGTTCAGACAAAGAAAGGGATTAGTAAGTGGGCAAAGTAAATTGCGACTGATATTCACGACCAAACCAAGTATTTCTTCGCCAATCCTAAATCACCTTTGTATTTCTCCAGGACACTCCGTATCACTACGAAGATCCACAGTTTATTGGATACTCCATCGTATGGTTATATACGAACTCGAAAGGAACTTGTTCCAGTTCGGGGATGGATTCTGGTCCAGGAGATATAGGAATATGGTTTATTCGGTTGTCTTTTATCTTCACCTTCTCTCGCATTGCGAGTGCTTCTAGGATTAGGACAGTACACCCATTATGCTTACTGGATAGTCTTCTTCCAAACCATAGGCTGGTGCCGAACGGTGGGGAAGGAAGAAAACCATTTGGCCTAAGGGGTATGCAGAAGGTAATGACTAAAGACATATAAAGGGATTTGGAGAGGTGGCAAAGAATTATACGGTTATAGTTGTGAATCTGGATAATGGTAGAGGCATTACTAGGAATACCAGGATACCCCATCGAAACATTTCAATGTTTCAGTTCAGCTGTGTACTGTTAAAAGAAAACTGATTTCCCGATTAGACACTTGCTCCAGGGTATGTATTTACCAGGTTTGATTCTCACATCTGTATGGTTTTACAGATGATGAGTGGGAGTAAGTTATTGGGAATTGGGTGATCATCCTCATTATATCGGGATTCGTTGTAATCGGTGATATTTGAGGAGATCACCTGGGCTGTTTGCCGGTCGGCAAATATTTGGTTTTGAATATTCGCTGTTGTGCACCAATTTCAAATTGATATATCTGTACGTCTATTTTTATAGAGTGAGATATACCTTTTGATATTATGTCGATGACATTTACCTATATCAGTGGATGGTTAGGTAAGGAGTATTAAACAGCGGTGTAATTCTTCTTAACCATAAGTACAGTTTTCAACCTACGACACACAGTGAAAGAGTTGTTAGACTCAGCGGACTTATACAGAGTATTGTATGTTGTCCAGTATCCATTAGGACAGAGGGGTTGGTCCTCATACTATATTCTGTTTACTTTTAACTTCTCTAGTTCTTAGACATGTGTTTCGTAGAAACACAGGGTCTAAGTTTTGAGGAGTTATAGGTATTTGAATAGAGTAAAGAACCAGGTGTAGCAAGTATCGGGATTCTTCAAAGTGATCGAAGATGTAGATACTTGTGTATGGTATTCAGTTGATAGTAATGATAAAGAGAATTTGCTTCTCTTTCAGGTTACTCATAATTGGAAGCATTCCTAAGTTGAGTAACGCTGATCGGCCTCTCTCCATTTAGTTGACATGCACTGGAGACAGCTGCATGATTTGAATCTAGTTAAATTAAATCAGTGCCTCTGGTTCTATATTGGATGTAGAACAGTTCATATCTTAACGTTGTTAAGGTACGGGGAGTTGTCCGGCTTATGATTAAAACCAGACTCTGGATAACTCAAGGCACGTTTCTGTAATGGCTGTTTGTGGGTTGACACAGGCTATGACGAGGGTTGACTTTCTACCATATGGCAGATCAATAGAAATATTGTTCTAGACTCGCCACAGTTTTATTAAAAATGGATTTTTTCAAAAACAGTAGTGGGAGTATGGTAGAGCTGGAAGTGATTCCAGAACCGCAAATGATTACTGAAGATTTGATAAGGAACCTAAAGATTCAATCTGATTTGACATTCCATTGGCCACTCCGCAGATACGGTGGGTAACTTCAGGCACCCGAGAGGTACTCCGGTAGCCTCAAGGACGGTGTCAGGGAAGTTCTTGTTTACCCACACTTGCCATTGTTGTTGTTCCAGTCTGCGAGACCCGGCAGGAGGATGAGTATAGCGTCGTTCTAAACTAGCTTTACAAGTGCACGTCTATATGACTCTGCCAGAGGGTTGTCGTAGTCAGTGGGAGCAGCGGAAGCATTGGTGGACATCAGGCTTATGTCTATTTATAGACTAAAGCAGATGTAGCGGAGATAGATCATCTATTTCTGATGTGACAGTCATAGGTTTGACATAATCAGAATAGGGGATGGATCTGTTGAGAAGGTAGTAGGAAGTGATATTCCTATACTACGATCGGTTATACTTTGGTCGTCACACAGTGGTTTCTCCACATGGGACTTGGACATTATATCAGACATACTGGTTACTGGATCTATGGTTTTAGATCTAGATTTGGGTGGTTTCCCAATCAGGGTACTTTGACAGCATTCTAAGAGTATTTAGAATGGACGACTCCTGGCACGGTAGTGTACCTGCAGGTAATGGAGTCACCCTCTCTAAAGGTGTCTTACAGACTAAAGGGGAGAGGGATACGCATGATTGGCAGATCACTTGCTTAGCCAATTGAGTCAATCATGAGATGTCAAGTACCACACCAGATGTTGTTCTTGCACTAGATGCAATAAGTTGACATTGATCCAATCCTGGAAAAACAGTCGGAAGCAGTTTTTAGAACATAAGTGGATGTTCTAGGGATATAATAACGACAGCCTCATTTGGGAGACAATTATCATTCCAGGCTTCCAAGGTGACATGGACGACAAGGAGGTTGTCAGGGTTATATTTTTCCTTCTGACGAGGGGCAGTATTTTGGACAGGTGGTCCAAGGCAATACTGAGGGTGGCATGGCGCAGGAAACTGATTAAGTTCAGTTGACGATACAGTCTAAGAAGTTTGGATTTGGAGTTCATTTATGAGCTAGGTCCCATCAGACATCCAGACATTCTAAGACAGGTATTGCTCATTTTGGGAGATGGCTTTCTCCGCGAACTTGAGATATAGAGAGACATAGAAAGAAACATCTAGGCGGATCCACTTACTGAGGCTATTCCTCGACCGCAATAGTTTCGCAAACGGATTTTGTGAGACTGACTAGTAGGGGAGTTGGGTGTTCGGTATCACACAGGCTGTGAGTATGCGACATCGCAATAATTAGCCTTGAGTGCAAGTGGGAGATTGTTGGAGATAGTGCCCTCAGAGTCAATTATTGGGTCACAGGCACGTGATTGCAATGATTGAGGGAGGACCTATCCCGGTATGACAGTCTTACTCGAGATGATAGTACGCTATCTGGTTTACCTTTATCATCGTGTACTGCTTTAGGTGACCTGACATGTCGCTATTGCACGTTGATAGAGCCCCTAGGATTCTTGCTTGACTGCCAGCAGTATGAGGGCGATCATATAAGTGAGAGCTGGAGTCTATAAGCACATCCTTAAAAGGTCCCTAGTCATGGGAGTTTCGAGACAGGGCATCGATTCTCCAGAGTAGACTAGTGTATACAGTCGAGACCCCGACGAGGGGCGGTGGCCGGTCTCACAAGCCACTGGTGTCAGTTGGTTCACCTAAGATGTATACAGGTGCTCATTGGGTTATGAGTACACCGGACAGGACTCGCCGGGAACATGCTAGTTGGTCTTATAACTGACGTCAGATAGCAGTTCCCTGGTGACATGTTTACAAGTTAGTTCATCGACCTGGGGATCGTCATTTGTCTCGTGTGAGTTCCCACTGTGCTTTGATTACTACCCTACCACGGCTCAAAGGAGTCGTGCAAACAGGTTTTAGTTGGGTACAGTCCCGAGCCACATGGAGGCAGTGAGCGGATCTTCAGGGGTTCGTCTCTCCCGGTATTGGGGGTGAGGTCGCGCTGTGTCTAGGAGAACCATTACATGAAGTCCTTGGCCAAGGCAGGAGATTTACTGGTAGGTATTCCAGTAGTATCTCAGGGTGTTCTGGGCTACACTCTGACACGACTTGTACCGCTTTTGGGGGTCTTACTTTTACAAACCCCCTAGGCCCGACATGCGATGCTCATAGACGAACGGACCGGACTGTACGGATATTGTCACTGACAGGCTCAGTAGGGTGTCAGGATGAGTTCGCTCATCGACGTCCCTTTTGGTCAATAGCTGGTGGCCCGTCATGTATTGGCTTATACCTTTGACGTGCCAGTGGTTAAATCCACAGCCATAGTATTGACGAGTCTTTAGAGTCCACCACACTTACAGTTACTCAAGCTTTCGGGCGAAACGCTGTAGAGGCCGTATGGAGATATGGCAGGGTCCGATCAGATACGTGCGGTATTGCACGGATCAGGATCGGACGGTTTGTACTAGTGGCCGTATGGTTATATGGCAGGGTTTGATCAGATACGTGCGGTATTGTATGGATCAGGATTGGATGGATATTACTAGCCGGCTTTGGTTTAAGCCGGATCCTAGTATAGTACAGTGTAGATTTTGTCTCATTGCATTTGTATCCGGACGGAATACAGATGCGGGTGTGTATGCACAGTATCGGGTTTTTCCTGTAATTTATTACGGGACCAGTTTTCTGGAGTTGCCAGTTTGCATTCCGTTCCGGCCGGTTTTCCTTTGTTCTTTCCCGGCCGGACTTTTCCGATGGAGGGTGTTATTTGCAAGTTTGCAAATAACACATTGTGGAGGATTTTCTTGCAAATGTTTTAATTATGAAAGCATCTTTTGATACCATTCTCATCACTTGCTTTTTGTTGATTAGAAGTGATTTGAGGTTGATTTGAGTTTGTTATGATGATGTTTGGTTGTGGTCACCACTTGTGCTCCTACCATCACCTCCCTTCATGCTTCATATTCTTTCCTCCACCATTTTCTAAGATGAGAAATTTTTTTGATGGTTGAGAGAAAGAAAAAGAAGAGAGCTTCATCTTTGAGAGTGTTTCATTCTTGATCTCTTTTCATGCTAAGAAAAATGCAAGCACCATTTTTCTTATCTTGTTTCCTCCATCATCTTCAAATGGCAACAAACCCAAATGAGACATAGCTTCAACCCTACATATTCTACAGCAAATCTTGGACGCGTCGGCTAGCCTACTTCGCGCCCGAGTTGCCTTGGTATTGAGGTGGGAGCCCGTAAAAGATACAGGCGATGTGGTGCCCTTCCGGCGAGGAGGCGACGACCGGAGTTTCCGCAGGAGATCGGGACGACGAGGAGAAGACCGGAGGATTCGGATCATTCGGTATATCTCTTCCCCTTCTTGTACTTTGCTAGATCTAGTTTAATGGCACGATCCGGGGTTTAGTGCGCGGTGGTGCCGGTTTGCTAAGTCCGCAAAATTAAAGTTTATTACCGTTTCCGCATTTGGCCGTCAGATTGACGGCCGGGGCGCCGCCGTGCACTTACAAATATTAGTTAATGTAATATAATATATCAAATATATAATTATACATTAAATTATCGAATCAACACTTGATCCGATAATCCGGCTATTTCACAAATAACCGTCTAATATAATCTGTATCAGTTCATCGAATCATCACTTGATCCGATGACCCAGCTATATCACATATACCCGGCCGATATCACATATCGCGAGAATCTAATACGGTATCACATACTCGTATTGCTCTCGGTCCAGCACATATCACATATGCGCTCCTACTCCGTTTTGCCTGTGCCAGGAAACCTCTGTGTAGGACTCTAAAGAATCGTCAATACGCCGGCAGTAGGTGATGATCATATCAAACACCCACAAGCTGCAAGCGGTCAGCTAAACGTAACAGCTACCCAGGTATTGAGCGATCAGAAGATTAACAAGAAAGCCTGTACATTCTCCTGCGAATCCAATCAGTAATACTCCCGTACAGTCCAGTCTCTTCGTCTGATATGTCTCATATCTCGCCTAGAGGTGTTAAACGTCAGACCATAGTGGCTTGATAAGTCGTGTCGATATGAGGTCTATAACAGTTCGAGAAACTACTGATAACTCTTACCAGTAAATCTCGGCATCCCTGGCCAGGGATTTCCAGTTATAGCCAATCGAACACAGCGCAACATCAACTCCCTATACCGGGAGAGATGAATCCCCTCCTATCGCTCATTGCCTCCATGCGATTCGGGACTGTACCCAAAAGCCACTATTTTACACTCCCTCATGAACGTGGTAAGGTGGAAATCAAAGTACAGTGGGAATCACTCAAGACTCTATGACGATATTGGGTCTACAGACTAACCTGTACCATTGTCACCAGAGAACCGCCATCTGACGTGTGGTATAATACCATCTGGGAGTTCTCGGCGAGTCCATCCAGTGTACCCAGTCTCTACTGAGCACCCGTATACCTTCTCTGATGTCAAACACCAATGGATATGGGATCATCCATCGCCCATCATATGGGTCAAGAAGCGCATACGCTAGTCTTCTCTGGTATATCGATGCCCTGTCTCGATACACCTATGACTAGGAACATTTGAAGGATGTACTTAGCGACTACTCTGTCCCCACTTGTATGATCTGCATCATAGTCCTGGTAGTCTAGTACTCATCCTAAGGTCTTTATCAACATGTAACATATAGACAATCAGAGTACATGTTAAGATAAAGAGCAACCAGATAGCAAACTATCATGTCGAGCAAGAAATTCTTACCTAGATATGTCCAAGTATCCACTATAATATAAATCGTATGTACAGTAATGGCCTCTATGGCATACATATAACTAACACGTTGATCACTAATTAAGAGCGAAAACATTCAAGAAAGCATTTCGCTCGAAAGTAGGTTGTCGATGATTCAATTTACTAGAGTTTATAAAACTCATAGGACTTAAGAATCGTACAAGAATTTAATCATCGTCAACAATCAATTATCTCGATTCCTCCACGAGCGGAGTTTTTACTCAAGCATCATAACAAAGTTAACAATCAAGAATTGAGATCTCATCATAACGCTCAAATATAAAGAAAAGCAAGTTTAAGAAATTTCACCTTTTATTATTCAACAATTCCGTTACAATTCGCTCAAGAACTACAAGAATATGAGGAAAGAACTCGGTCGTCGAACTAGCTTCGCACCGTCTCCGTGAGTCGCGGATCGTCTTAGATCTCTTGCTCGGTTGAAGATCGGCGTCACTTCTAAAAGGTTGAAGGCTTCTTGCTTGATTTGTACTCGGAGATCTTGAATTTGGCTTTTGGAAATGGATTAGGGTTAGGGTTTGAATGCACAAGTTGTGTCACTCAACTTGTGGGATTTTGGCTCAATTTTCAGCAATCTTTGAGAAGAAGCCTTGGGTCCCCATTTTTAGCCTTGATTAGGATTAGCTTCTATTGCAAGCTTGGTAGTTAGATAGAAACTTCTAGAGTTAGTTAGTTAGGTAGCTTCCTTTAGAAGCTTGGAGGTTAGGAAGAAGCTTCTAGGTTGAGTTAGTTATGTGGCTTGCTTGAGAAGCTTGAAGGTGTTTAGCTTGTACAAGAAACTTAGCTGTTCGGACAGAAGCTTCTGGAAATTTCTGGAGTTTGCAGTGGCTTGAATGAGTTTGGAACATGAAATGAGAAACCTGACACTGTGCTCTGCTGACGTCATGATGACGCGGCCGCGGATCTGCCGCGGGAAGGGCCATTCGGCCGCGGATCCGCGGCCCATTGGTGGCATCTGTGCATCAAATTTCCATGGTTGGTTTGGTGCTGATGTAGGTGTATTTTCTGATGTATGGAATCTTATAATTCTCTCTAGTTCACTGCCAGATCTCAAGTCTTGGACTTGGCGTATTTTTTTCAGCACTTTTATCAGTTTCGGCTCTTTTCCTGGAATTTCCTGCACAGATTTTCGAGACAAGTGTTGCGCTATTCAAAGATTATGCGTGCAATGATAAACAATCAATTTCCCTCAAAATGTCGGTTATAATATATAACACAAGTTATATGGTATTTTACAGCTGTTTTGCTAATATGTGTTATATTTATACCGAACACCTTTAGATGATTGCAAATAGTAGGGAAATTGATGTGTTAAAAATGCAATATTTTCGACTGATCAAATTCCCCCAAACTTATCTTTGGTCGTCTCGAGCAAACTTGTTTTATTAAAAAGAGAAGGGGAAAATAAAGAAAAAGAAAAACTAACTAGCACACTTTCGTAGGCAACACGATTGCACTGAGCACGTGCAACAAGCCTTTAAACCTCTAGGTGTCCCTAATAGGAGGAGTGTTGTCTTCTGAGGGTTTTCAGCGGATTGCACCCACAAAATCCCATAATAAAAGGATGACCGTGAATGTTACATATAAAGATAAGAATTGTAAAAGAAAGACTTTGAAAATTAGAGTTTCCAACTATACTAGCTTTTCGGTTGTCATGAGCCCTATCTTAATAGTCATGAAAAGATATTAGAAATCACATCATCCCTCAATAAAACATCGTCTTTATTCTTCATTCCTATCTTTCTTCCAAACATCGATCATATAACCCTACGTGTGTGTAAAAGACATCCCTATACTCGGAGAATTCAATTCAAGCTATCATACTCTTGTCCATCTACCTCAGTACTTTTTAATCGATGAATATTTAGATGAGATTGCTCACACATTTTTCATGCGACCGTTAATACTTCTTGAGGTACTAACCAACCGATTACTCATGTACTTGCTTATACGGTATTTTCCTCGTCTTGCACCACCTAAGGCTTAGCAGTGACTCCCAGACCAGTTGGTTTAAGGCACTAGGTGATGAAGCACCCTCGCTATATTTTTTTATTGCTGCCTTGGCGATAACAAAACCAGTGTTCATTTTTCTCTTCACCATTTTATATTTTATTCATTTATAATTTCCTTCATACTTTGGCTTTTAAACAAGAGCATTTCAAGGTATCCTCTACTATCCCGAGTTTCAAGACGTGTGTAAGTGCATATAGTAGGGTATCAACGTTCAAATGTTTGGCTTCCAGAATAGGAACTGTTTTTCAGACTTATTTTTATCCTCAGATTAGTGACTTCTTTCATCTTACTAACCCTTGGGACAACGGCTCATAACTACTTATTACTAGTTCGTTTAAGAAAACTTCTAATTTTCTAGGTTTTCTTAAATTTTTCTAATCTTTTGGATGTAATTTTTCACTATCTAATCTTTTATTATCTTATTTATGTAAAAAAAAAATTTTATATGTTTTGTGCTTATGCAAATGATGCGAAAATAAGCACAAACCTCCCCCAAACTTGTTTTCAACAGTGTCCTCACTGTTGCCATCTGCTAGGTCACAAGAAACCTGTAAGTTTGGGAGGAAATTTATTAACGGGGGCAAGAATGATGGACGTGAAAATCTCCCCCAAACTTATTTTTTTTGGCTCACCATTTTAAGTAAAAATTTTATTTTCACGAGCCAGATTATACCCCTCCAAACTTGAGTTAAACCATGTTATGCTTTGAAAATCATAAGAGGGGGTCAAGATCATTGGTCGATGCCAAGCTTTGCAAAGACCGAAAGTTAACACCAACCATTCGAAGATTTTATCAATATAGTGCATCGGTTGGTGGAATGATATGTTATACGGAGCCAGAAAGAAGTGGGGAAAAGGTAAGTGGTGGAATAGAATGTGTTTGCGTCTCCTTTTGGAGAGACGACTCGGTGATTGTGATGGATTACTCGCATTCTTTTTACAGTCCAGAAGAAGGGGTGGAGGTTCAATTTCATTGTTTGGAAGATGATTCATCTCAACACCCGTGCTTTTCAAAAATGCAAGTTCATCAGCGAAGATCTCCTCAAAGGTCTCATCAATACCCCGAAGAATAATGTCATCACAAAGTGCGGGGTGATCTTCAGACTCCAAAAACGGTTCTTAATCAGTATTAGTTGTTGACCCGGAAAAATCAGTGGAAGAGTCCGTATGTGTATGATATATAGTTGGGTCAAACAACAACATATGAATAGAGTCAAGATCAGTATCATGAGGATCGTCAAATTCGCTGCTGTCGACATCCATTAATTCGACAGAACATACTCAAGCATGAGGATCGGAGGGTTAACTTCCCAACTTGTAAATATTGAGCTCAATTGACCTATTCCCGAAAGATAGGTTCATAGGGCCATTTCTGCAATTGATTACAGCGTTGGAAGTATCCAAAAAGGGACGACCTAGAATCACCGGAATTTGGTTCTGTGGGTTCACTACAGGCTGTGTATCAAGTACAATAATGTCTACAGGGAATACAAATTCCCCGATTTTTATCAACACATCCTCAATTTCACCCCTAGGTTTGGTGATTGATCGGTCGGCCATCTGAAGAGTTATGTTCGAGGGCTTTAACACTCCGATACCTAGTTGCTCATAGACTGAATATGGAAGCAAGTTAACACTAGAGTCAAGGTCAAGTAAAGCACGGTTAATGTGTTTATCCCCAATAGAAATAGAAATAGTAGGACAGCCAGGGTCCTTACGTTTCCTTGGTAATTGTTGGGGAAAATCCGTGTCTACATTACTCGACATGAACACTTTTTTCGGCACTTGAGTCTTCATCTTTCTAGTGCACAAGTTCTTAAGAGTTTTCGCATAGGACGGAACTTGTTGGATAGCATCTAGGAGAGGGATGTTGATGTTAACTTTCTTAAACATGTCCACAAGCTTCTCCATTTAGGCATTGGGTTTGTTGGGCCTCAACGTATTTGGAAATGGAGCTCTATCAATAAGTGTTGGGTCCGACATTTGTGGAGAAGTTTGTGGGGGTGGGAAGGATGAAGTGGAAGCCGGGGTGTTAATGATCAATTCATCATTATCAATTTGTTCACCCACATAATTTTCTAGCACTCTTCCAGATCTCAACGTGGTAAGGGTATCCACATTAGTGTAATGTGAAGGTCCAGGATCAGGTAGGGGTTGAGCTGGAAGATTCCCTTTCTCTCCAGCACTCATTCTGGCAGTCAGTTGTGCAATTTGTGCTTCTTTCGATTTGATACTCTCACTATAGGAGACAATGTTTTGCACTAACGTCTGGATAGAAAATGTTAAAATGTCATTCATTTGCCTGGACTGTGTAATGAACATATCGAGTGTAGAGGGTGTAGAAGTACCGGCAGAAGAAGGATTAAACTTGTTGGCCGGGTTTTGAAAATTTTGTGGTTGAAAGGGGTGCTGACTCATTTGTGGTGGTTGCTGTTGCTGTGGAGGGACCCATTGAAAGTTATTATGGTTTGGATCTGTGTATTGAGTTTGGTGTTAGATCCAAGAAAGATCAGGGTGATTCCTCCAATCTTGATTATATGAGGAAGAAGAAGGATCGTTTCCAGGTCATTGCTGAAATGCAGCATTAGTGTGACCTTGAAACGGTACGTTCAAAGGACATTCTACCGTCAAATGTAATGGATTTGAACAGCAGCCATACACGGTTTTAAGAAGTGTGTAATGGTTTAGTGGGGCTGAAGAGATTTTTTTTTCTAGAGCATCGAGTTTCCTTTGCATTGCGGCCATTTCGGCTCTCATTGTGACGGAAACATCGAGCTGATTAATATCTTCCCTAGTTGATGTTGGTCTAACATTTTCCCATTGTAATGTGTTTTGAGCTAAATCTTCTAGATATTTCCAAGCTTCACCATCATCTTTAGATAGGAATTGGCAATGACACATGGTTTCAAGTATCTGTTTAGTCGTGAGATCAATACCCTCATAGATAACTCAACACAAATCCCATCTAGGGATTCCGTGATGAGGGCATTGTAAAAGAAGATCCTTGAACGGTTCAAAGAATTTCCAGAATGGTTCATTGGGAAGTTGGGTGAATTTGAAGATTTCGCTCCGAACACGGCTGGTCTTATGATTAGGATAAAATTTCTTAAGGAATGCCGCAACAAATTCATCCCATTTTGAAATAGAATGTGTGGTTGTATTATAAAGCCACTTCTCGGCTATATCGCATAAGGTAAATGGGAGAAAACATAAATGCAGAGCATCCAAAGACAGTTGTGACGTTCCAATCATTGCGCATACGTTTTCAAATTTAGAGATAAAAACGTATGAGTGTTCAGAATCAAGACCGTGAAATTTGGGTAACAGTTTGATGAATTGGGGGTTGATTTCAAAATTGTCCCCATTGGCCGGTGGTATAGAAAGACAGTTGGGAAGGGGAACACATGTTGTATAGCATCTCTCTTGGAGAGAAATGCGTGGAGGATTCTGCGCACCTGCGGGCGGTGGCAGAGTGGTGTTAAAGTGTGATGATGGAAATCCTTCCATCGCAGTCATAGTGGGTGGTGGGAAAAAGAAAAAGTAGAAATACCGACTTTGGGGATGATGAGGGAAAACGCGGACAAGACGGGCACTAGAATCCCGTGTCCATCCGAGCTTGCACTAAAGGGTTTAGCACAAGTGGCAGCGTTATGATAATTAGGGGAGAAGTTGAAGTGGTGTTTGTTTTGAAAAAGATACGGATTTTTTTGAAAAAAATGCAAATCACAAAATAATGCACAAGCAACCCTAAGTCTAATGGTCACCTAGGTAAAGTCTCTAGACCGCTCCTAACTGCCAGAAGACAAGTCGCAAGATCAATCCTCTACTGTCTCTTTATCCCTCCTGTGGCCAGATAAGTGCCAGGTAAGTGGGAGGTTCTCCACTACGTAAGCAGTGATCCTAATTAAGTAACCACTTGACTTAGACACACTTGCCTTAGACACCACAAAAGAAACGCGGATAAGCAATAGATTACCCACGACCTCCTTCTGTCCTAAATGAGCGCGGCGTTCCTTAAAGTCTTGTCTAGATTTCTTTTAATTAATGAGGGTGATGCGGATGCAAGTTTGTGATTTTTGGGGCTTAGGAAGGGTAATGAACTCCCCACCTAATCTGAATTTGGTCTTTTCCCCTTAATTTTCGTATTACAAATGCAAACAACCAAGATCAAACACGCACAATTTTTCTTTTTGCGGCACTGCGAATTTTTGCAAAGAATCCTGCAGAAATTGGTTAATGGAGCAGAGCAGGGAGGAGATAAGAAAGTTAGAGATATACCTAAGAAAAATGGAACAGTGAAGCCCTAATAGAGCCACGGTTCCTCCGCAGTAAGCTACACTTGGTCGTGCTTCCGCAGTGAGATGATGAGCTACCTGCACAAAAATTTGGTACAAATTCTTCTGTTCACTCACTGAACTCCCAGAGATGTTCTGAAAATATTTCCTCTCGCTCCACAGATTCCAGATTTCCTCGCAACAAATCACAACAAATCGTTTAGTGTTTGTGCGAATTTTGATCTTAAAATTCTGATGGAATAAATTGTTCAACTCAAATTTCAAAAACGAACAAATTAGCACAATATCCCCGGCAACGACGCCATTTGATTGAATGAATTTATCGGATGTCGTGTGTAGGAAAATGTATAGAAATCACAACCAAAGAAAAATTTTAAACCGCAATCAATAACGGTGTCGATATAGGTTCGTTAGCGAGTGCGGATCGTCCAAAGGGAAAGTGTGATTCGATCGTAATTGATTTAGATGAATTGAAAATTAAAAGATAAAAGAAAAGAGAATTCGATTCAAGATTTAAAAGTGAATTTCAAGAATTATCAAAATCTAGATCAAATATCAAGAATACTAAAAATCAAGAATCAAGAATTGATGATATCCAAATCAAATGAGTAATCAAGATTTGTAGTGAGACTCGTAGGAATCGATCGAATCGATAGTGAAGATGAAGACTTGTGATTATGTATTCTTATTCTTTTATGATTTGTTGCTAGATCGATAATGATCAACGAGAATTAGGGATCTCTTGCGGAAACTAGGGTTTCATCATCTATCCCTTGTCCTTTCGTTGATTTTCATTCAAATTCTAGCCTCTAGGAAATTCAAGTATCGATCGTTGATCACTAATTAAGAGCGAAAACATTCAAGAAAGCATTTCGCTCGAAACTAGGTTGTCGATGATTCAATTAACTAGAGTTTACAAAACTCATAGGACTTAAGAATCGTACAAGAATTTAATCATCGCCAACTATCAATTTTCTCGACTCCTCCACGAGCGGAGTTTTTACTCGAGCATCATAACAAAGAAAACAATCAAGAATTGAGATCTCATCATAACACTCAAATATAAAGAAAAGAAAGTTGAAGAAATTTCAGCTTTTATTATTCAAAAATTTCGTTACAATTCGCTCAAGAACTACAAGAATTTGAGGAAAGAACTCGGTCGTCGAATTAGCTTCGCACCATCTCCGTGAGTCGCGGATCGTCTTGGATCACTTACTCGGTTGAAGATCGGCGTCGCTTCTAAAAGGTTGAAGGCCTCTTGCTTGATTTGTACTCGGAGATCTTGAATTTGTCTTTTGGAAATGGATTAGGGTTAGGGTTTGAATGCACAAGTTGTGTCACTCAACTTGTGAGATTTTGGCTCAATTTTCAACAACCTTTGAGAAGAAGCCATGGGTCCCCATTTATAGCCTTGATTAGGATTAGTTTCTTTTGCAAGCTTGGTAGTTAGATAGAAACTTCTAGAGTTAGTTAGTTAGGTAGCTTCCTTTAGAAGCTTGGAGGTTAGGAAGAAGCTTCTAGGTTGAGTTAGTTATGTGGCTTGCTTGAGAAGCTTGAAGGTGTTTAGCTTGTACAAGAAACTTGGCTGTTCAGACAGAAACTTCTGGAAATTTCTGGAGTTTGCAGTGGCTTGAATGAGTTTGGAACATGAAATGAGAAACCTGACACTGTGCTTTGTTGACGTCATGATGACGCGGCTGCGGATCCGCCGCGGGAAGGGCCATTCGGCCGCGGATCCGCGGCCCATTGGTGGCATCTTTGCATCAAAATTCCATGGTTGGTTTGGTGCTGATGTAGGTGTATTTTTTGATGTATGGAATCTTATAATTCTCTCTAGTTCACTGCCAGATCTCAAGTCTTGGACTTGGCGTATTTTTATCAGCACTTTTATCAGTTTCGGCTCTTTTCCTGAAATTTCCTGTACAGATTTTCGAGACAAGTGTTGCGATATACAAAAATTATGCGTGCAATGATAAACACTCAATTTCCCTCAAAATGCCGGTTATAATATATAACACAAGTTATTTGGTATTTTAAAGCTGTTTTGCTAATATGTGCTATATTTATACCGAACACCTTTAGATGATTGCAAATAGTAGGGAAATTGATGTGTTAAAAATGCAATATTTTCGACTGATCACAAGGTCAGCAAGATTGATCCCTTCTAGGACCAAGTTGAGGTATAAAGCCTACCCTATTTACCTCTTTGCTAAACTTGTAGTGTATTTAGCTTAAATTATTGTTTTAGTGGGTTTTTGTGCTAATTAAGTGGTTTAAGTGGAGATTAAGTCAAATTAGGGTTTTTATGGCTTGATTAGCTTAACTAAGTGTTGTTAGTGTCGTTTAATCCTAGTAATTGTTTCAGGTTATACTAAAACACCATATTGTATTATTTTAGTGTTAATGAACGTTTTAGTTATGTTTTGTGCAAGTTTTCGATTCTGCTTTCAACCCGGTTGCTTCAGACAAAAGTTGCATTTACTGGAGCATGTATACTAGAGTTAGACCACACACACGAAGCACGGGACTCCAATTCCCTAAGTTGGACACAAATTAAAGGGTTCTGGCCGCAAATTGTGGCCAGATGGTGAGTGTGGGTGTCGGGGTTTGGGCTATGGGTGTTTGCTACATATTTAAGACTTTTGGTATATTCAATTTTTCCTGTTTTCACTTTAATCAGAACCTGGGACCAAATACGTTGTTTTGGCACTTTTAAACTTGTGCGACACGTACGTTTAGAGTTTGGGTCTGGTGTTTTCTGTGTATCGCGGCGTGTCAGGGTGGTTCCAGGCGCTTGCGCACACGTTTTGGCGTCACGTTTGCACACGTGTTAGTTTGCGACGTTAGTTCTCATGTAATTTTGATAACGCGCATCTGCAGGATTTTAACCTTACGTGTGTTGTTTTGTATAAATTCTAGGATCGGTCATGGAGACATCAGACGCGGCATGAAAAGGAAAGGCGGTGGTTGGACCTGGCTAGCTGAGACATTCCGGTGAGTAGATATACACATCTACGGGGGAAATCGTTTGGATGGCGCTTGACGCCCGATAGTTAGAATGTAGTTTAGAACTGTAACTATATGCATAGATCCTACTTCATTATCCCGTTGCACTGCATCATTCATCATATAAATGTATACTGTGCAAGTAACTCATAGGACACTCGCACTATAACCATTGGCTTATTGCTGCACGGGCACTATTCATGGGAACACACACGCCTTGGTAACTGCTATGCCACAAACACTTAACTAGTTAAATCAAAAATCTTACCACTTGCGCCATTATGCTTAATAACCTGCAATTGATAAATTAAATTCGTTAATATGGATATGTAGGATTGCTAGGTACATGCACACATCTTATTGCATTGTTGTTCACACATAACTTTCTAGTTTCCGCACTTGCATTACATATTATTAAATCATAGACATTCCTGTATCATAATTCGCTCGGGGATTTTCCATATTTATGATATTTATGGATTTGGAGGAACCGCAGGGATTTAAAAGCATATTACCATTTTAAAAATTGTAAGTTTGCGGTTTTCTCATGATATGATATATGTGTCGTCCACCATTGGTTTTCTGCTAGTTTTCGAGAACCGTTTCGAGGAGTAGTATGAACCGCCTCGGGTACATGGTGGGCCCGGTAAGGTACCCGGGGGCAAGAAGATCGAGTGTAGTCGATGAGACTGGCAGGGGCTGACTGTCTACCGGTGATTGTTGGCACGGCGGATATCCATAGGATACTGACTGTGGTCGTGAGATAATGATATTTGAGTTGGGCCAGTCCGGATTGCTAGAGCCCGAGGTTTTGAGATACCGATACTTTGGGGCACTGAGATATTCGTTTAAGATGTCGATACTTGACACAGTTTTCTGTTGATTTCATTGATATATTCAGATCTCGCATTTTTATTGCATTCATGCTGCATGCATTTTACCATATCGCATCATATTAGCATATGTAGGTTGTGATATCATTGTGTACATGCTTATGATAGCCTTATTAGATGTTATTTTTACTCACGAGTTGGAAACTCACCCCCGTTGTGCCATAGTGTTTTGCAGGTCTGACCCGTCAACATAGTAGCGGCGGGCGCACCTCCTCTTTTGCATCATTTTGCTTGGACTCGCAGCTTGTTCGTAGGTGGGTTGCGGGGTTTATTTTTTTGCCACTTGTATCATTATTATATCTTGTGTACTCCATCTACTGTAGCTACCTTATATATACCAGTTGTACTGTTATATTTTTGACCTAGAGACAAGACAGTGATATTTGTGTATTATATGTTATTTCTCTGGGTCGAGTACACTTGAGCCGACATGTTGCTTTATTTCTTTCCTGCACAGTTGATATTTATTGCATGGGATTATGAATCCGCATTTGGGCGAAGAGCTAGCTCCCGCTTAGGGATGCCTTATTTCATGTTGTATATATATATTCCTGCTTTGTACCCGTTTCGGGTCAGTTTTTACAAAGGAGACTCTGCCGAATTTTTTGGAAAAATGGATGTTGCTTTTAAAAGCTTAATATGACTTATTTATTTGAAATTTGCTTTATATATTTTGGTTTTCCTTCACTCTACTGCTCTATTTGGTTTTGATTTCTGGGTTTTGGCTTACTTAGGTTACGTACGCCTTGAGACGTTTCGTAATTTAAGTGCCAGTCATGCTCTGTACCTTTTGGGTCGTGACACATGCCTAACTTATAAAACTTGCATTTTAGTTTCAAATTGAAAACTCTTTTCATTTAACTGTCGGATAATTCAACAAGATTCCCGACTAAGTGATCGCGTATTATACGCAATTGCGACGAAATTTTGATCCGAATCAAAACTCCGTGGCAATCGATCAAATGAGATTAAATGGCTAGATTTACAATATACTAATTAGTTTTCATAAAACTAATTATTCCGGATTCTAACAATTATATCACACATCATCAAGATCTATACGACGTTAAACATTTCGATCAATTTAACAAACACCCACAAATTCCAGAGAGCTCAATAACTTGAGAATCAGTAAAAACACCCAGAAAGTGACAAATGTAACCATGGAGCAGCACAAAAAATAGAACCCCAAAATACCCCAAAACGGCGGCGAACCGCGACCAAACGAGGGTTTGTGCGGCAGTTCCGCGGCGTTTTAAGGGAATTGGAGTTTCAAATTTTTTGGGGCTCCATAGAAAACCCTGCACGTATTTCTACATATTTTTAATCACCAAAATTCCAACTTTTGAAAATTTGACAGAAACTTGACAATCGTTAGTTTCGAAAATCTGATCAGACACTTTAACACCGTAAAGTCCTACCCAAATGTTCTAGCTTAGCTCTGATACCATGAAAGTGTTTAGTAGCACCGTGACATGGTTTAAACGGGCATCATATTTGCAATTTTCAAAAATTCGTGGTGCTAATGAACACTTAACAAGATCTTAACTAGAATATTAGGGTTTTACATGATGATATCATAATACTAATAGAAGGGAAAGAGGCTACAACCTTTGATGACCGTGTTTTTCTCTTCTAAAGCTCCGGTTTGTAGTCCACACGACTCCACTAGGCTTCTCTTCAAGTTTGAACGAACCTCTTCCATGATCTTCGGGCCGAAGACGGTCCACCTGAAGTCCTTCAAGCTTAAGCTACCTCTTCACTAATCTCTTATTAGTGAAGCAAACAACCTAGTCTTGAGTACTAATCTTTACTAGGTTGATGAAGTGGGGTTTCTAAGCTCACTAGGGTTTCAAGTTCTATGATTCACATCACATGTGAGGGTTTAGAGCTTGAAGTATGAGGTGAGGATGATGATGGAGAGAGCTAAAGAGAAACACATCTCATGAGCACTCAAAAATGGCTAAGGCTCAAAGCATAGAATGAATGAGAGTGAAGTAAAGAAATGGCTTTCTCTTTCCCCACTTATTCAAGCATGGAATAAAAATGCAATAAGAAATTGCAACTATACTTGAATAGTGATTCTAGAGTAATATACAAATAATAAAGCCCATGCTTCACACCATGCTCAAAATATCTCCCCATTTACACCTCATTTTCTATTTTCCAAAAATGGAAAATCCATGCCACGCTTCATTATATATATATATATCACACATATATACATTAATATATATTATGAAAATAATTAGTGAGCTAATAATATTAGTTAATATATAATTATATCAAATATAAATATATATCACATTATTAAATCAACACTTGATTTAATAATCCGGTTATATCACCTATAAACTGTTAGATATAGTGCCCTCAGAGTCAATTATTGGATCGCAGGCACGTGATTGCAATAATTGAGGGAGGACCTATACCGGTAGGACAGTCTTACTCAAGATAATAGTATGCTATCTTGTTTATCTTTATCACCGTGCACTGCTTTAGGTGACCTTACAGGTCGCTATTACATGTTGATAGAGCCCTTAGGATTCTTGCTTGACTTCCATCAGTATGATGGCGATCATATACGTGGGAGCTGGGGTCTATAAGCACATCCTTAAAGTGGTACCTAGTCGTGGGAGTTTCGAAACTGGGCTATAGGGTGTTTTTCATCACCCCATTAAGATGGGAATACGCGTGTGCTTGTTAGGCGTACAGATTCTCCCTGCCTGGTGTAGGCCACGGTTTATTGATTGTGGGGATCCGAACCTCCGGCAGCCGCGGACTAAGTTGCCGTTAATTACCCCTCGCCTTTGGGGCGAGGGAACCTCCGATTAACGGGTTAAACTGGTCATGCGAACTCAATGTGCGGTGTGCGTGTGTTGTGTTTTGAAAAGGGGTTTTGGATATATCGGGAGCCACACAGAGTTTTTACGGGGGTCCCGCTACCCGGATAGCGGGCTGGGGGTCAAGGGGGCTAGTAGCCCCCTTGCGGGGTGCGGGGCAGCGCCCCGTTAGAAATTTTTTTCTAACAGGGGCAGTGTCGTGGAGTATGTGTATGTGTAAATATGTATGCATATGTATGTATATATATATATATATGTATATATATATAAAGGGGGAAAAAGACATCCAAAGGATGCGTGGGGGCCAGTGCCTCGAGCGCTGTGCGCTCAGGTGGTGTGCGCTCAGGCGCTAGAGTGCCACGTGTCGGCACGTGGGCGCTCTACGCTTGAGCGCTGGGCGCTTGAGCGAAGGCACGCCACGTGTCGGTACGAGGGCGCTTTGCGCTTAGCGCCTGACGCTCGAGCGCAAGCGCGCCACGTGTCGACACGGGAACGACTTGCGCTTGAGCGATGGGCGCTTGAGCGCAAGCGTGCCATGTGTCGGCACGGAGGCGACTTGCGCTTGAGCGCAAGCGCGCCACGTGTCGGCACGAGGGCGACTTGCGCTCGAGCACTTGCGCTTGAGCGCCAGCGCGCCACGTGTCGGCACCGGGGCAACTTGCGCTCGAGCATTTGCGCTTGAGCGCAAGCGCGCCACGTGTCGGCACGTGGGCGCTTTGCGCTTGAGCGCAGGGCTCTGTAGTGCAAACGCGCCACGTGTCGGCATGTGGGCGCTTTGTGCTCGAGCGCTGAGCGCTGGAGCGCAAGCGCGCCACGTGTCGGCACGCGGGCGCTCTGCGCTTGAGCGCCGGCGAGAAAAGGAAGCTTTTAGCCTAGAACTAGAAGCTATGCTTCAAAAAAAGGAAATATTTATTATATGTATATATGGAGTTAAACTCCTAGGATGTTTTGAAGCTGATGAAGGGGGGTTCTTCTTCTTCCTTCTGTTGTTTGGCCGGATCTTGAAGATCAAGAAGTAGGAGATTTTAAAAATCACTCCTTTTTGAGATCTGATGGGAGATCTGAGTTCCCCTTTGTGGGTTTTGTGGTGGAAAGCTACTTAGTTTTGGAAAAGAAAGAGTAAATCTCTTGATTTAATTTGAAAGAAATGAGAAGGTTTAGAACCTTGGAGAAGGAGAAGGAGGCACAAAGAACCCTAGTTTTTGGGGGAATGAAAAAGTGTATGCTTTATTCATCATCATGTTGCCTTATATAGGCTTACATATTTACATATGGCCCCTTGGGCTTTACAAAAATGGCATTTTAGCCATCCCATGGCTCATGTGCCATTTCATTTTTGCACATAAGCCATAGGCTTACAAAATATTGGCATTATGCCCATTTTGTTTACATTCATGAATAAACAATTACATAAAAATTATTTATTACATGATTTTGTTGTTGGCATGGGGAGGCTGGCTGCGGGCTCAACTTGGGCATGGGTCCGCTTGACCTAGGCTTGGGCCCACCTGGCTTGGGGTTGCCTTTGATTTTGACTTGGTTAACCGGGATGTAAATTTTTACCCCAACATGGACATCGATACTCCATTAGTAGACTAGTGTATACAGTCGAGACCCCGACGAGGGGCGGTGGCTGGTCTCACAAGCCATTGGTGTCAGTTGGTTCACCTAAGATGTATACAGGTGCTTATTCGGTTATGAGTACACCGGACATGACTCGTCGGGAACATGCTAGTTGGTATTATACCTGACGTCAGATAGCAGTTCCCTGGTGACATGTGTACATGTTAGTTCATCGACCTGAGATCATCATTTGTCTCGTGTGAGTTCCCACTGTACTTTGATTACTACCCTACCACGGCTCAAAGGAGTCGTGCAAACAGGTTTTAGTTGGGTACAGTCCCGAGCCACATGGAGGCAGTGAGCGGATTGGCAGGGGTTTCGTCACTCCCGGTATTGGGGGTGAGATCGCGCTGTGTCTAGGAGAGCCATTACACGAAGTCCTTGGCGAAGGCAGGAGATTTACTGGTAGGTATTCCAGTAGTATCTCAGGGTGTTCTAGGCTACACTCCGACACGACTTGTACCGCTTTTGGAGATCTGACTTTTACCAACCCCCTAGGCCTGCCATGCGATGCTTATAGACGAACGGACCGGACTGTACGGAAATTGTCGCTGTCAGGCTCAGTAGGGTGTCAGGATGAGTTCTCTCATCGACCTCCCTTTTGGTCAATACCTGGTAGCCTGTTATGTACAGCTAGTACCACTGACGTGCTGGTGGTTAAATCCACAGCCAAAGTATTGACGAGTCTTTAGAGTCCCCCATAGACAGTTTACAAGTTTCGGGCGAAACGTTGTAGAGGCCGTATGATATATGGCAGGGTCCGATCATATACTGCAGTAGTGCACGGATCATGATCGGGCGGATCATACTAGTGGGCTTTGGTTTAAGCCGAATCATAGTATTAAATTTGTTGGATTACTTTAGTCTCATCGTATTCGCATTCAGTCAGAATGCAGATGCACGTATGTATATACAGGTGAGGGGTATCCTTGTGATCCGTCACGGGTTTACTTTAGATGTTGCCGTATCTTTTTATTGTTGTAAACATTTGGATTAATGTTTACAAATGGAAATTGTGAGCTTATATCATCATTTTGTGCATTTAATGTGACATAGACTTCATTAGTGACTCATGGTCTCTTTTCTTGTGCTAATGTCACATTATGTGATTGATTTGTGGTTTGAAATGAAAGGATTAGAGAGAAGGGCAGCCATTATATTGAGTTGGGTCTTGCATTTTTCACACTCACTCTCATTTTTTATAGCATAACAAAAGAAAGAAAATGGCTCCTCTTCTTCTGCTTCCTCTACCTCACAACTTCCATTAATGGCTTCATCTTCAACCTCCATCCATTCAATGGATGCAAGAGACAAAGTTGTCACACACATTCTCTGCATCGCATTGGTCACGTCGGTAGTGAACTTCGTGCCCGAGTTGCTTCGGACGAAGCGGGAGCCCGTAAAAAGACTCGAAGATGTGGTGCCCTTTTCCGACGAGGAGATCGAGATCGGAGATGCCACGAGGAGCTTGGGATGGTGGCCAAAGACCGAAGGACATGGATCGATCGGTATAGCTTTTCCAACCCTTTCTCTAGTTGCTAGTTATAGGTTAATGGTTCGATCTGGATTTAAAGTATACGATAGTGCCGGTTTCTAGTTTAGAAAAAGTTTTCGTTTTCGCATTTTGGCCTCGGATAGACGGCCGGGGCGCTATCGTAGACTTACATGGTATCAGAGCCACTCCATTAACCTTTACTAGCTTATTCTAACGTATTTAAAACATCAATCGATCAAAATTTCCAAAACCCCGATTTCAATTTAACAGTTTCTGTCGAATTTTTTTTATCGTCAAAAAATTATTTTGGGTATTGCAGAAAATCATGCAGGCTTTTCTTAGAACACTGCAGAAAATTTGTAGCATGAGCTCACTGTAGCACCGCGGAACCACATCCGTAACCCCGTTTTGGCCGAGGTTCCGCCGCCGTACTGTAGCTACACTGCACCATTTTTCCTACAGTGCTCTCTAAGTTGGAATTGGGGTTTCTGGTATTTTTTGTTTGGGCCCAGATTTGTTTGAGTACTGGGAATTATGCTTGGGGCCCACTTCGGGAAATTTTGTCGATCGAAAATTTTAAACATGTTAGTTCACAGTATTTACATTATATCTATGACCGTGAATGTCATTTGATTGGTAAATCTTGTCTAATCGCTATAGCCCCTTTAGACGGATTTGCGAACGTGACATTCACGTTGATGTTCTGTGTTGTGCTGTGATGTTGCGGATTTGTCGTGGTGGATAGCCTAGATGCAATGGTAGTACAGTTTGGTTATATTTGTACATTTGATATTGCGGGGCGAGCGTCCGACATGTGGACTGCCGTTACTTCCTGTTTGTATATTATTCTTTTGGGGCACGACCAGGCTGAGGTCGATGTACCTGTTGTATATATTTTACTTTCTGTACTAGGATTACCCCGCGGTGGGGTGCATGGATAGCCGGGTTCAAGAGGGCAACGGGCCCGCATCTCATGGCTTTGAGACGGAGGGGGCTTTACTCTAGAATTTGCGGGCTATTCGCCGCACTCGTACGGGGTACAGGTTGACCCAAGGAGGGGTGCTCAAGTTACCGGATTCCGTGAAGTGCTGGGTGGTACATTCACTTTGTTGAAGGGGGATGCCTCGCTTCAGGTTTTGGCGGGTAACTTGCCGCGCCCGTAGGGGTCTAGGATTTCATTGCACAGGCTATCTACACGACCAGGGGAACGTCGGGTTTCAGTAGCGGCTCTATGAAACCCGGGGATCTCACATTATCTGTATTGTTCTGTGATGCTTATTATATTTTTGTGATTTTGCATTTTATCACGCTTTGAGCGATTATTATATATTGATATATATACTAGTAGATATTGTATATGTTTTACACCCGCGCTAGTCCAGTCCCCGCTCTGTCGTTAGTTAAGTAACCTAACGGGTGATGACGGGACCCACTGGCGAATGCGGATGGCATATACGTACATCGTATTTTCGTTCTTTTGTGGTGTTATTAATTGATGGGACTGTATTGATTCGGATCAATGCAAGCTAAACAAACCTATTCTGATGTTGTTGGAACATTTTTCAAAAGGCTGTTATTGCAAGGACGTTTTCTTTTGTTTTGCACAGTGGTATTTGGTTATGAATATCCAGCACCTCAATCGACGGGGCAAGGGCCGAGATCCCCTCACCGGGAGTGACCCCTTGGATAGAAGTTTGCATCAGGGTAATAACTTCATTATAGTCGATTACCTTTTGCTTTACATCATGGTATTCAGTTGTAATATCCTGCACCTCATTCTACGGGGAAAGAGCCGAGATCCCTTCACCGGGAGTGACCTCTTTAGCAAAGGTTTTCGCCACTATATTTTTATAAAAAACTATCCGGTTCCTTCAACGATATCGAGTTCATTACGTTAAAGGTTTTTCGCCAAAAACCATTCGTAGCCCTCCGTCATTTCAGACGGGTAGCACTTAGTATTTATGCTATGTTTGTTGGCCAAAGTCAAGGCATAGTGTATGGTAGCTATTTGTTACCTTTTTGTTTTGCATAGATAGATGCGTTGGTTTGGGACAGTCGTACTGCTTTGTTGGCCAAAGTCAAGGGTAGGTATGGGTGGGTTCAAATTAACCTGGATAATGACGGGTAGAACTTGACATGTGACTTATGATTTGTTCGCGAAAGTCAAGGTCATAAGAGCATGGGGTAAAAATCACATCGGGAGTTTCTAAAGAAACTGAAACTTGCCAGATATGCACATACCTTCTGGAGTGTGATAACGTGAGTGGATTCCATCACGTTATCATGCGATGATAGTTGGATCCCGATTCCCACTGATGAGTTGGTTTACTCCTCGGGTGATCCCGACTAATTCTTCTTTCAGGTTTGGAGGAGAGTTTGAGGTTACAGTGGGAGGTTTCCTGATTAGATAAATTGATAACCATTCTGATCTAGGTTAGAGTGCACGCTAAGTGTTTCTTTTCTCTCTCTCTTTGGCAGCGACCAAGACCCGACCCTAGACTATGACTCAGTGACCAAGTTAATTGAACCTTCTTAAACACTGGCTTTTGGATTGTCAGAGTTGCATACCTCATTGCCACTCCTACTTTTACCCTTTTTCTCCAGAACACCCCGTATTACTACGAACATCCACTTCCATTGGATAAAACCATCGTATGGTTATATACCAACTCGAAGGAACTTATTCGAGAATGGTTTCCGGTTCTAGAGAAAACGAATATGACTATTCAGTTGTCTTTTCCTTTTACCTTCTCTCAGGTAGCGAGTGTTCCTTGGATTAGGACAGTACACCTATTACGCTTATTGTATAGTCTTCATCCAAACCATAGCCAGGTGCCGAACGGTAGGGAATGAAGAAAACCACTTAGCCTAAAAGGTGTACATAAGTTATTAAGTAAAGACAAATAAAGGGATTAGTAAGAGGGCAAAGTAAACTGCGACTGCTATTCATGACCAAACCAAGTATTTCATAGCCACTCCTACTTCACCTTTGCATTTCTCCGGAACACCCCGTATCACTACGAAGATCCACAGTTTATTGGATACTCCATCGTATGGTTGTATACAAACTCGAAGGAACTTGTTCCAGTTCAGGGAATGATTCTGGTTCAGGAGAAATAGGAATAAGATTTATTCAGTTGTCTTTTATCTTCACCTTCTCTTAGGTTATGAGTACTCCTAGGATTAGGAGAGTATACCCATTATGCTCATTGGATAGTCTTCTTCCAAGCCATAGGCTGGTGCCGAATGGTAGGGAGGGAAGAAAACCATTTAGCCTAAAGGGGTGTACAGAAGGTAATGACTAAAGACATATAAAGGGATTTGGAGAGATGACAATGAAATATACGGTTACAGTTGTGAATCTTATAATGGAAGAGGCATTACTAAGAATACCCGGATACCCCTTCGGAACATTTATATGTTTCAGTTTCACTGTGTATTGTTAAAAGAAAACTGATTTCCCAATTAGTCCTTGCTCCAGGGTATGTATTTACCAGGTTTTATTCTCACATCTGTATGGTTTTACAGATGATGAGTGGGAGTAAGTTATTGGGAATTGGGTGATCATCCTCATTATATCGGGATTTGTTGTCATTAGTGATATTTGAGAAAATCTCCTGGGTTGTTTGCCGGACGGCAAATATTTGGTTTTGAATATCCGTTGTTATGCACCAATTTCAAATTTATATATCTGTACGTTTATTTTTATAAAGTGAGATATAACTTTTTGAAATTATGTCTATGACATTTACCTATATCAGTGGATGGTTAGGTAAGGAGCATTAAACAGAGGTGTAATTCTTCTTAACCATAAGTACAGTTTTCAACCAATGACGCACAGGGAATGAGTTATTAGACTCAGGGGACTTATACAGAGTATTGTATGTTGTTCAGTGTCCATTAGGACAGAGGGGTTGGTACTCGTACTTTATTCTGTTTACTTGTGACTTCTCTAGTTCCTAGACATGTGTTTCATAGAAATACAAGGTCCAAATTTTGAGAAGTTATAGGTATATGAATAAAGTAGAGAACCAGGTATTGCAAGTATCAGGATTCTTCAAGATGATCGAAGATGTAGATACTTATGTATGGTATTCAGTTGATAGTAATGATTATGAGAACTTACTTCTCTTTCAGGTTATTCATATCTGGATGTATTCCTAAGTTGAGTAACGCTGATCGGCCTCCTTCCATTTAGTTTACATGCACTGGAAACAGCTGCATGATTTAAATCTGGTTCCAATTAAATCGGTGCCTCTGTTTCTATATTGGATATAGAACATTTCATATCTTAACAATGTTAAGGTACGGGAGTTGTCCGGCTTATGCTTAAAACCAGACTCTGGATAACTCAAGGCACGTTTCTGTAATGACTAATTGTGGGTTGACCCGGGCTATGACGAGGGTTGACTTTCTACCATCTGGAAGATCAATAGTGATATTGTTTTTGGCTCGCCACAGTTTTGATAAAAATGGATTTTTTCAGAAAACAGTAGTGGGAGTATGGTAGAACTGGAAGTGATTCCAGAACCGTAAACGATTACTGAAAATTTGATAAGAACCTAAGGATTCAATCTGGATTGACATTCCATTGGCCACTCCGCAGATATGGTGGGTAACCTCAAGCGCTCGAGAGGTACTTCGGTATGCTCAAAGACGGTGACAGGGAGGTTCTTGTTTACCCAGACTTGACACTACTGTTGTTCCAGGCTATGAGACCCGGCAGGAGAATGTGTATAGCGTCGTTCTAAACTAGCTTTAGAAGTGTACGTGTATACTATTCTGCCAAAGGGTTGTCGTAATCAGTGGGAGCAGCGGAAGCATAGTGGACAAGTGGCTTATATCTATTTATAGACTAAAGCAGATATAGCAGAGATAGATCATCTATTTCTGATGTAACAGTCATAGGTTTGACTTCATCAGAATAGGGGATGGATCTTTTAAGAAGGTAGTAGGGTGTGAAGTCCTGGTATTTGGATGACATACACATAGTAGGAAGTGAAATTCCTATACTACGATCGGTTATACTTTGGTTGTCACACAATGGTTTCTCCACATAGGATATAGATATAATATCAGACATTCTGGTTACTAGGTCTATGGTTTTAGATCTAGATTTGGGAAGTGTCCCAATCTGGGTACTTAGACATCATTCTAAAGGTGGTTTAGAATGGAAGACTCCTGGCACGGTAGTATACCTGCAGGTGATGGAGTCACCCTCTATAAATGTGTATTACAGACTAAAGGGGAGAGGGATGTGCATGATTGGCAGATCACTTGCTTAGGCAATTAAGTTGATCATGAGATGTCAAGTACCACACCAGATGTTGTTTTTGCACGAGCTGCAATAAGTTGATATTGATCCAATCCTGGAGAAACATTCGGAAGCAGTTTTAGAGCATAAGTGGATGTTCTAGGGATATGATAACAACAGCCTCTTTTGGGAGACGGTTATCATTCCAGGCTTCCAAGGTGACCTGGATGACAGAATGACTGTCAGAGCTATAGTTTTCCCTCTGATGATACTGAGGGAGGCATGGCACAAGATACTGATTAAGTTCAGTTGACGATACAGTCTAAGAAGTTTGGATTTGGATTTCATTTATGAACTAGGTCCCATCAGATATCCAAACATATTCTAAGACAGGTATTGCTCATTTCGGGAGATGACTTTCTCCGCGAACTTGAGATAAAGAGAGACATAGAAAGAAACATCAGGGCGGATCCACTCACTGAGGCTATTCCTCGAACGCAATAGTTTCGCAAACGGGATTTATTAGACTGATTAGTAGAGGAGTTGGGTGTTCGGTATCACACGGGCTGTGAGTATGCGACATCGCAATAATTAGCCTTGAGTGCAAGTGGGAGATTATTGGATATAGTGCCCTCAGAGTCAATTATTGGATCGCAGCCACGTGATTGCAATGATTGAGGGAGGACCTATACCGGTAGGACAGTCTTACTCAAGATGATAGTATGCTATCCGGATTATCTTTATCATCGTGCACTGTTTTAGGTGACCTTACAGATCGCTATTACACGTTGATAGAGCCCTTAGGATTCTTGCTTGACTGCCAGCAGTATGATGGCGATCATATACGTGGGAGCTGGGGTCTATAAGCACATCCTTAAAGTGGTCCCTAGTCGTGAGAGTTTCGAGACTGGGCATCGATACTCCTTTAGTAGACTAGTGTATACAGTTGAGACCCCGACGAGGGGCGATGGATGGTCTCACAAGCTATTGGTGTCAGTTGGTTCACCTAAGATTTATACAGGTGCTCGTTGGGTTATGAGTACACCGGACAGGACTCACTGGGAACATGCTAGTTGGTATTATACCTGACGTCAGATAGCAGTTCCCTGGTGACATGTGTACAGGTTAGTTCATCGACCTGAGATCGTCATTTGTCTCGTGTGAGTTCCCACTGTACTTTGATTACTACCCTACCACGGCTCAAAGGAGTCGTGCAAACAGGTTTTAGTTGGGTACAGTCCCGAGCCACATGGAGGCAGTGAGCGGATCGGTAGGGGTTTCGTCTCTCCCGGTATTGGGGGTGAGATCGCGCTGTGTCTAGGAGAGCCATTACACGAATTCCTTGGCGAAGGCAGGAGATTTACTGGTAGGTATTCCAGTAGTATCTCAGGGTGTTCTAGGCTACACTCCGACACGAATTGTACCGCTTTTGGGGGTCTGACTTTTACCAACCCCCTAGGCCCGCCATGCGATGCTCATAGAAGAACGGACCGAACTGTACGGATATTGTCACTGACAGGCTCAGTAGGGTGTCAGGATGAGTTCGCTCATCGACCTCCCTTTTGGTCAATACCTGGTAGCCCGTTATGTACAGCTAGTACCACTGACGTGCTGGTGGTTAAATCCACAGCCAAAATATTGACGAGT
Organism: Agapanthus africanus; assembly: GCA_030015575.1. Lineage (NCBI taxonomy): Eukaryota > Viridiplantae > Streptophyta > Magnoliopsida > Asparagales > Amaryllidaceae > Agapanthus > Agapanthus africanus. Next base: position 254,725,540 of record CM057351.1, read on the forward strand.
CTTTAGAGTCCCCCATAGACAGTTTTCAAGTTTCGGGCGAAACGTTGTAGAGGCCGTATGATATATGGCAGGGTCCGATCATATACGTGCAGTAGTGCACGGATCATAATCGGGCGGATCATACTAGTGGGCTTTGGTTCAAGACGGATCCTAGTATTAGATTTGTTGGATTACTTTAGTCTCATCGCATTCGCATTCAGTCGGAATGCGGATGCAGGTATGTATATACAGGTAAGGGGTATCCTTGTGATCTGTCACGGGTTTACTTTAGATGTTGTCGTATCTTTTTATTGTTGTAAACATTTGGATTAATGTTTACAAATGGAAATTGTGAGCTTATATCATCATTTTGTGCATTTAATGTGACATAGACTTCATTAGTGACTCATGGTCTCTTTTCTTGTGCTAATGTCACATTATGTGATTGATTTGTGGTTTGAAATGAGAGGAAGAGAGAGAAGGGCAACCATTGCATTAAGTTGGGTCTTACATTTTCCATACTCACTCTCATTTTTGATAGCATAACAAAAGAAAGAAAATGGCTCCTCCTCTTATTCTTCCTCTAGCTCACAACTTCCATTAATGGCTTCATCTTCAATCTCTATCCATGCAATGGATGCAAGAGACAAAGTTGTCACACACATTCTCTACATCGCCTTGGACACGTTGGCTAGCAAACTTTGTGCCCGAGTTGCTTCGGACGAAGCGGGAGCCCGTAAAAAGACTCAAAGATGTGGTTCCCTTTTCCGACAAGAAGATCAAGATCGGAGATGCCGCGAGGAGCTTGGGATGGTGGCCAAAGAACGAAGGACATGGATCGATCGGTATAGCTTTTCCAACTCTTTCTCTAGTTGCTAGTTATAGGTTAATGGTTTGATCCGGATTTAAAGTATACGATAGCGCCGGTTTCTAGTGTAGAAAAAGTTTTCGTTTCCGCATTTTGGCCTCGGATAAACGGCCGGGGCGCTACCGTAGACTTATATAACCCACTAATATCATTTATCAGTATATCGCATTATCAAATCAACACTTGATTCGACAATCCGGTCATATCATATATAACTTAACGGATAAAAAATAACTACCAGATTAAAAAACGGTATCACATACTCGTATTTAATCAGACCCCCGCACATATCAACATATGTGCCCTACTTTGTTTCGCTTGAACTAAGAAACTTCTGTGTAGGACTCTAAAGACCCGTCAATATGCCAGTAGTAGGTGATGATCACATCGGTCACACATAAGCCGTCAGCGGTAACTTAACGGCTATCCAGGTATTGAGCGATTAGATGATCAACATGCAAGCTTGTCCAAACTCCCATGATGCCTATAAGTAAAACTTATCGTACAGTCTGGTCTTTTCGTCTGATATGTCACATATGAAGTCTAAGGGTGGTAAACGTCAGACCCCAATAACTTGATAAGTCATGCCGATATGTGGCATATAACAGTTTGAGAAATTACTGATAACTCTTATCAGTAAATCTCAGCAACCCTGGCCAAGGATTTTCAGTTATAGGCAATCGAGTATAGCACAACATCAACTCCCTATACCAGGAGAGACGAAACCCCTCCTATCGCTTAATGCCTCCATATGATTCGGGACTGTATCCAAAATCCACCTGTTTGCACGAATCCTTTGAGCCGAGGTAGGGAGGAAATCAAAGCAAAGTGGGAATCACACAAGACACTATGACGATCTCGGGTCTAGAGACTAACCTGTACCAGTTTCACCAGAGAATTGCTATCTGAGGATAGGTATATAACCATCTAGGAGTTCTCGGCGAGTCCTGTTCGGTGTACCCATTCTCTAATGAGCACATGTGTACAATCTTTGATGTCAAACACTAATGGTTATGGGATCAACCATCGCCCCCATACAGGGTTAAGAAACGTACACACTAGTCTACTCTGGAATATCGATGCCCTATCTCGATATCCCTTCGACTAGGAACATTTAAAGGATGTGCTTGTGGACTACCTTGGTCCCAGTACTATGATCCGCATTATAGCTCTGGTAGTCAAGCACATATCCTAAGGGCTTTATCATCATGTGAGAGAAAAACAGTATAAGAATACAAGTCAACATGTTAAGATAAAGAGTAACCAGATAGCATACTATCATGTCGAGCAAGAAATTCCTCTATATATGTCCAAGTATCCACTATAATATACATCAATGTACAATAATGGCCTCTAAGGCATACATATTCCTAACATCCTACTGTGAGTTATGTTACTCCTCGCGAGATTTTTTCACTAAAACAATCAATGCTATAAACCAAGTAGGTGCCTAGAACAGTGTTAGCGGGCTACGCCTCCAGGAAAAAGAGGTTATGTAATTAAGGAATTTCGTGAAAGCATTGGAAAACCTCCCTCGAAGTACCAACAATAGCCTGGCCAAAAAGTTAAGCAAGAATTGCAGGGTGAGATTAATCCTGACTAATTCTTCTTTTACAGTTTGAGGAAGGATTCGAGAAATAGTGGGAGCCATCCTGTTTAGATAAACTAATGACCAATCTAAACTTGTAAGAGCATCACACTGAGTGTTTCTCCTCTCTATTCCTAATTGCAGCGACCACAATAACCGGGCTTAAGTTACTGCTAGATAGAAACAAATTGACGAGGCCAAACTATAAAGATTGGCTAAGGCATGTCCAGATGGACATTACCTATGACAAGCTGGGCAACCTCTTTACTACCTAAGCCCTCGTCGTCCCAGGTCTAGATTCCATCGTCATGGATGTTGAAATCCATAAGACATGGGAAATAGAGACTGCGAGATCCAAGTGCTTCATGTTAGCCTTAATGGATAATGAGCATCAGAGGTGGCACGAGAAGATGGACTTAGCTTCCATCTTCCTCCATACCAAAGATTTCTATAGAGAACAATCTCGTATCGTAAGATATGAGACCTCAAAGAAATTGTTTTAGGCGAGATTGGCTGTCAAAACATCTGTAGGGGACCACGTCCTTAAGATGATCAGCTTGATTGAAGAGCTCGCGGACCTTGGGTCCACGTTGGAGAACGAGTTATATACTTACTTGATTCTACAATACCTCCCCTCTACTTATGCCCAGTTTATCTTGAACTTCAACATTCATGTTGGGTTATGCCAGCGCCCTGGCCATCAAACCGTAGCCAATTGCGGAACAATTTTTTTCTAAACTGGCTCTAACACAACCCAAAGCTACGAATCTACCATTAACCCTAATCTAGCAAACAAGTAAAGAGTTTAGGATGGTTATACCGAATGATCCATCACCAAGCTCCTAGAGGCCAGCATGATCAAGTTTTGTCGCCGGTCTCCCTCCATCCAAGATGATCCACCTGAGAGTCTATGAATCAAGCTCCAACCTCGTAGCCAAGGTAACTAGGGTATCTAATTCGCTAAACTAGATAGCCTGATGGATGTCTAGGTTTCTCAACACATGAGACTTGAAGGGTGGAGGAAGAAGAAGAAGCTTGAGGATGGGAGTGAGAAGCAAAACCAAGTGAAGAAAAAGGCTAAGTGTTGTGAAGTATAATGATGAAGCATACAATAATATTTTAAGTCAAGTAAATATCTCACAACCCTTAAAATATCAAGTATGGCTCAATAGTGTACCATGAGTCACCCCATGAGTCACACCATGAATCACCAAGTGAGCATGCTTGAAATTAAAGCCAGGCAATGACTCATCCTCCACCTCATTAACCATTTAATCCTAAATGGTTAAAACAAAAATAAGGTGTTATCTTCTAGAATCAATCTTGTAATAAATTACAAGAATGCCCATCATCCGTATATACATCCCCGCATCCGTATTCCGAAAAATACGAATACAAAGAGACAAAAATAATCCAACAATATAATACTAGGATCCGGCTAAACCAAAGCCCGCTAGTATTATCTGTCCGAATCATGATACGTGCACAAATGCACGTATATGATCGAACCCTGCCGTAAAACCATACGGCCTCTACATCATTTCGCCCGAAGCAGGGAAACCCTCTGTGTGGGAATCTAAAGACTCATCAATATGCTGGTAGTGGGTTTAACCACAAGCACGTCAGCGGCACTAGCTGTATGTAACAGCTACTCAGGTATTGAGCGAAAGGGAGGCTGACACGAGCAAACTCATCCTGACCCCTATTGAGCCTGTCCGTAAAAATATCCGTACAGTCTGGTCCGTTCGTATAAGAGTTTCGTATATCGAGTCTAAGGAGGTGGACAAATTCAGACCCCTAATAACGCGACATTTTGTGTCGGTTTGAAACCCATCACCACCTGAGAAACTACTGATCCTAGATCAGTAATTCTCGACTAGCTTGGCTAAGGATTTCTGGTGATGGCCATCCGTGCACAACATGACATCAACCCCCAATACCGGGAGAGACGAATCCCCGACGATCCGCTTACTGCCTCCATGTGGCTCGGGACTGTACGCAACTAAAACCTGTTTACATGACTCCTTTGAGCTATGGTAGGGTAGTAATCAAAGCACAGTGGGAACTCATACGAGACAAATGACGATCTCAGGCCGACACACTAATCTGTACACATGTCACCTAGGAACTACTATCTAACAATTGGTATAATACAACTAGCATGTTCCCGGCGAGTCCGTCCAGTGTACTCATAACCCAATGAGCACCTGTATACTATCTTAGGTGAACAAACTGACACCAATGGCTTGTGAGACCTGGCCACCGCCTCTCGTCGGGGTCTCGATGCAAACACAGATACCAATTACATTATTCGCACCCAAAACACAATAAATCAAGAAATAGTCATAAATAAAGAAATACCCAAAACATAAATGGTATAAATGAACTAGGATATCACACTCTCTCTTCTGGTAGCGACCGTAACATGCCTTAATCAAGATAATAATATGGATGCATTGACCGAACCTTCTTATTATAATGAGCTGGGGAACATTGTTTCCGCTCTTCCTTATAATTGTTATAAGTCTGAGCAGGAAATAGGGGAATGTCGGGATTCCCATGCCACCCGATCGAAGAAAGTGCATGTTGATGCATATTCTTCACGTGAGTTCATTACCGAGAACTGTTTCTCAGTATACTCTACGTCCTGGGCATTTGATGCCGGATCAGGATCCCACATATGTAATTTGTTATATGGGCTTAGATAGGTAGAGAACTGGGATAGGGTGAAGGTGCAATTGTTGCAGCCAAGTCAGTTGGCAAATATCACCTTGTATTACCAAATACATTGATTCTGAACGAATGTTATTACATATCGAACCTGATATACAACATTACATCAATTTCTTTATTAAGTTAAAGAAGGATATAATTTTGTATTCGAAGATAATGTTGTGAACATTGTCCTGAATCAAGAGTTGATTTGATCAGGCACGTTATGTAATAGCATATACGTTCTAAATCCAACCACGGTTCTAAGTATATGGAACACACATAAGAGGACAAGTTCAGAAATGAACGAATCCTTCTTATGGCATTATAGACTAGGTCATATCAATGCGACACGACAAGCGAAGGTACATAAGGATGAATATTCGAATCCGTTCGAACTTTCATCTTATGAAACTTACGAGTCATGTCTCAAAGGTAAAATGACCAAAACTCCATTTACTAGAAACGGAGTAAGTGTTGCTGAACTCTTGGGACTGATACATGGTGATGTATGCGGTCCCATGTCTACAAATGCCAGGGTTAGTTTCTCGTACTTTATTATATTCCCCGACCATCTCTCAAGATTCGGACATGTGTTCTTCTTGAAACACAAGTCTGAAGCTTTTGAGAAGTTCAAAGAATATAAGTATAAAGTTGAGAACCAGACGGGTAAAAGTATTAAATCCTTCGATGTGATCGAGGAAGAGAATTCTTAGGCATGGAGTTCCTGGACTATCCAAAAAGAGAATGGGATTCTCTCTCAGCTTACTCCTCCGTGTACACCACAGCACAACGGTGTATTAGGGCAGAGGAATCGCACCCTATTAGATATGGTGTGCTCTATGATGGGTACTGCTGAGTTGCCTGTTTCCTTTTGTAGTTATGCACTTGAGAAGCTGCATACCTATTGAATAGGGTTCCCACCAAAATCAGTGTCTACCACTCCATATGAGATATGGTATGGGAAGAGACCATGTCTTAAACGAGTTAAAATATGAGGTTGTCCAGCCTATGTTTGAAGGCAAAATCCGAATAAACTCGAGGCAATGTCAGTTCTGTAAGTTTGTTGGATATCCCAAACATACGTAAGGGAATATCCTCTACCAAACCGAGGAACAAAAGTGTTTTGTTTCTCAACATGACCACCTTTTTAGAAAAAGGAATTTCTTGAAAAATAAATTAGTGGTCATGAGGTAGAACTGGAAGGAGTTTCAGCTATACAAACTAAGACTGATGATTTAGTGTAACCAGAGGATTCGAATTCGATTGTCTCCAACGAGCGTCAACCTCTCCGCAAATCTAGTAGGGTTTCTCATCCACCTGAGAGATACTACGATTTTTCTCAATGACAGTGGGAGCGAGGAGTGCATTATGGCAGATGATGACCCAACTAGATTTAGGCAGGCCATCACAAGTGGGGACTCTGTGAAAATGGCTGGATGCAATGCGATTTGAGATGGAATCCATATATACCAACAAAGTATGACTTTGCATGTTGCTCCTAAAGGGGTAAAACCCAGAGGGAGCAAGTGGATCTATGAGATAGATGCTTGGTGTAGATGGAAAAGTTGAGACTTTTAAAGCTAGACTTATAGCAAAAGGTTTTCGTCATACCACCAGGTGTGGATTATGATGAAACCTTTTTCTCCAGTGGTTATGCTTAAGACCATCCAAATCCTACTTGCCATCGCTGCATACCATTACTATGAAATCTGGCAGTTGCACGTCATGACCGCTTTTCTAAATGGTGATTTAGAAGGCAGTATGTGCATGACAGCCAGAGGGCTTCATAGATAGTGGGAGCAGCAGAAAGGCGTGCAAGCTGCTTAGTTAAAGTAGGCATCGTGAAGTTGAAACATCTGTTTTGATGTGACAGTCAAAGAGTTTGACTTAATAAAAAGGATAGATGAACCTTGTATATACAAGAAGGTTGTTGAGAGTAAGACTGTCGTCTTTGTATTGTACGTAGATGACATACTCTTGATAGGGTACGTAGATGACATACTCTTGATAGGGAATGGATTTCCTATGCTACACTCGGTCAAGCTTCTCTTATCATAAGGATTCTTCATCAAAGATCTGGGTGATACCTACTACATCTTGGGGATTGAGATCTATAGAGATAGATTTAAGCGGATGTTGTGAGTGTCCCAAATTCAGGTACATTAACACCATACCAAAGGGGTTTAGTATGGAAGATTCTAAGTATAGTGGTTCGCCCACTTACTTAGAAATCACTCTCTCCGAAAAGATGTCTTCCGAGACTGATTTGGAGAAAGCTCGCGTGCAAGGGATAACCTATGCTTCAACAGTAGGCTCTATCATGTATGGGATATTATGTACCCGACCACATGTAGCTAACTCACTGGGTGTAGTGATCAAGAATCAATTGGATCTTGAGAGAATCACTGGACAGCTCTGAAGGATATTCTTAAGTACTTGAAAAGAGCTATGGAAATGTTCTTGGGTTTTCGTAACGGTAAACTCCAGTGGGAGTCCTTTACCAATTCGAGCATCCAGAATGATAAGGTCGACTGAAAGTCAGTCTCAAGCTTTGTCTTTACCTTCAGTGGAGGGATGGTATGTCGGAAGAGTTCCAAGCTATATACCGTGGCAATCTTGACGATAAAGGCTGAATACATCGCTACCGACAATGCTACCAAAGAGGTTTTCTGGATATTTCTTGTTCATGAGATGAACATGGTTCCTATCATTGTGGTGACAATGGAGTTATTGCTTTGGCCTAGGAACCCAGGTCCCATCAGCTATCCAGACATATTCTGAGGCAGTATCACCTGAACAGGGAGTTGGTTGATCTCCAGTGGATCGAGGTCAGGAGAGTTGAGACGAAGGATAACACAACGGATCCACTCACAAAGGCCTTTCCCACGAGAGACTTTTATGGGACGTTGGGTATGAGATACTACAACAACTGACCTTAGTGCAAGTGGGAGATTGTTAGTTGTATGTATGCCTTAGAGGCCATTATTGTACATATGATGTTTATTATAGTGGATGCTGGGACATATATAGGGAGGACTTTCTTGCTCGACATGATAGTATGCTCTTTGGTTACTTTTTGTCTTAACATATATACTTATTGTCTCTCTGTGACATGTTAATAAAGCCCTTAGGATGTATACTTGACTACTAGGATTATGATGCAGATCATAATAGTGGGGCTAGGGTAGTCCGTAAGTACATCCTACAATTGTTCCTAGTCGTAGGAGTATCGAAACGGGAATCGATATTCCAGAATAGACTAGCGTTTACGTATTTTGACCCATATGATGGGCGATGGATGATCTTTCATCCATTGGTGTTGGACATCAAAGATAGTATACGGGTGCTCAATGGAGACTGTGTACACTGAACAGGACTCGCCGAGAACTCCTAGATGGTATTATACCTCACGTCGGATAGCAGTTCTCTGGTGACACTGATATAGGTTAGTTTGTAGACCCGAGATCGTCATAGAGTCTTGTGTGATTCCCACTATGCTTTGATTTCCACCTTACCACGTTAAAGATAACATGCAAAACGATGGTTTTTGGGTATAGTCCCGAGTCACATGGAGGCAATGAGCGATAGGAGGGGATTTCGTCTCTCCAGGTATTGGGGGTTGATGTTGCGCTGTACTCGATTGGCTATAACAGGAAGTCCCTAGCCAGGGCTGTTATGAAATTTACTGGTAAGTGTTATCAGTAGTTTCTCGACCCGTTATGAGCCTCATATCGGCACGACTTATCAGGCTATCGGGGTCTGACGTTTACCACCCCCAGGCTGGATATGCGACAAATCAGACGAAGAGACCAGACTGTACGGTATTGTTACTTAATGGATTCACAGGAGTGTGAGCATGCATGCTTGTTGATCTTCTGATCGCTCAATACCCGGGTAGTCGTTACGTCCAGCTAGTACCGCTGACGGCTTGTGGGTAACTGATATGATCATCGCCTACTACCGGCATATTGACGAGTCTTTAGAGTCCTACACAGAGGTTTCCTGACTCAGGCGAAACGAAGTAGGAGCACATATGTGATATGTGCGGGACCGAGATTAATACGTGTATGTGATACCATATTCCAATCTCGCGATATGTGATATCGGTCGGTTATATGTGATATAGCCGGGTTATCGAATCAAGTGTTGATTCGATAAGATGATGCAAATGATATTAGTCAGTGATATATGATAAAGCCAGATTTTTAAATCAACTGTTGATTTAATAATTTAATGTATAATTATATATCTGATATATTAATTTACATTAACTAATATTAGCTCATTTAAGCATTTCTTTTTCTCACTTGTGCACATTTAATACATATGTGATATATATTATTGTGTTATGCTTGTTTATATATGCAACATGGGTGTATGAGACTCACACCATGCTTTTGATAATCTAGGGTTTTAAATATTTAATGTAAATCAAAATTAGTTGGAAATTATTCATGGATGGAAGCTTGGAGAAGCTTGTGATAACTATTGACTCAGTCCACTAATTTTGTTTAGCTGGAGATATTTATTAACCTAACTATTATTTTTAGCCATGGTTTACTCTCTACATAAGATAGTATATGATATGAACTCACCCATGGTAGCTATTCTCACCTCATGGTTGATTCATTCTCTCCACTTCATCTTCTTCTTCATCTCTTTTAAGTTCTCTAGCTTTTTGGGAGGTGAAGAAAATAAGTGAGAAAATAAATTCTAAAGTGAGCAAAAATCCTACTTCATCATTCTCTACTAGACTAGCCATTTTGTTTAGGGTGCTTGCTTCACTAATTCCAAATTAGTGAGGAGGTAGCTTGGGTTGGTGTCTTATCGACGTATATCATTTTCGGCCTCGAAGACTTCAAGCAAGCTTGCTCATTTCATCTTGTGGAGCCATTCTTGAGTCCGGGAGATCACTACTTGGAGCGAAGGGACTAGTACACGGAGCTATTGAAGTGAAGGACCAGTCTACAGAGGTCGTATTTCTTGTTCACTTAGATGTAAAGTTGTTTACATTATTGTTTTCGTCTAATTCTCTAGTTAAGATTCTAGGCTTAGGGTTCTTTAGCATGCCAATTTTTTAAAACGACATGGTCAATGCCTCCCGAAACCCAGTGGCCGTGCTAGGGAACCCAGCAATTGCGACGAAGTTTTGATTCGAATAAAAAACCTGCGGCAACCGATCAAATGAGACTAAATTGCTAGATTTATAAAATTCAAACCATTTTTCACAAAACCGATTATTTTGGATTCCAAATACTGTATCACAATTCACAAATATCTACACGATGTTAAACATTTCGATCGAACCAACAAACACCCAAAATTTCCCAGAGAGCTCAACACTTGAGCACAGTTAAAAAAATATCCAGAACACGCCACAACACCTACGGATCAACCGTAGAAGGGCCGATCCATGCGTCACTCATAGCGCCGTGGAACCGCCGCAAACCCTAGGGTTTGGCCCCGGTTCCATGGTCAAAGAGTCGAGTTTGGGTATCGTTCTTCTAGAGAGTCCATAGAATTGCTTGTATGATTTTTTGAATATTTTTAACATGAAAAATTCCATCTTTTGGAAAAATTTCCAGAGAGGGTGCCAATATGGGTATTCGGAGTTCGTTTCGCATTTTTAACTTCGTCTAGACAACGCCTAATGCTCTAGCTCGGCTCTGATACCACTGTAGGGTTCCCTAGCATGATTACAAGGTTTTGGGAGGTATCGACCATGCCGTTTTCAAAATTTAGTGTGCTAATAAACCCTATACTAAGGATCTTGACTAGGGAATTAGGGTTAACAAAGCATGCAACAACTTTACACTAAATGAATGAGGAAAACAACCTTTGTAGACCGTTCCTCAACTTTTAAAGCTCTATGTAGTAGTCCCTTCACTCCAAGTAGTAATCTCCCGGACTCTCGTTAGGCTCCACTAGTTGAAATGAACGAGCTTGCTTGAAGTCTTCGAGGCCGAAGATGATCTACGTCGAGAACACTCTAGTTCAAGCTATCTCTCCACTAATTGGGAATTAGTGAATCAAACAAGCTATACTAAATGGCTTGTATAGTGTAGATTGATGAAGTATGATTTTTCTCACTTTAGAATTATTTTTCTCACAATATTTCTTCACCTCAAGAAAAGCTAGAGAGCTTTCTAGAGATGAAGAAGAAGATGAAGTGTAGAAAGAAAATAAGAGAGTCAATGTGAACCATGGGTGAGTAAATATCTCATATAACTCATGTAGAGACTAAACCATGGCTAAAAATAATGGTTAGGTTAATAAATATCTATAATAAGACAAAATTAGTGGACTAAGTCAATGGTTTCCACAAGGTTCCAAAGAATCTTAGCCATGACTAATTTTCACCTAATTTTGATTTACTTTAAATAAATAAAACCCTCAATTATCTTAGGAATGGTGTGAGTCTCGTACACCCATGTACAATGTATCATCAAGCATGACACAAACTATAATAATATATACAAGTAACATATATCATACACATATTAAATGTATACAAGTGAGATAAAGAAATTCTTAAGTGAGCTAATATTAGTTAATATAAATTAATATATCAAATATATAATTATACATTAAATTATTAAATCAACACATCATTTAATAATCCGGCTATATCACATATAACCGACAAATATCATTTGTATCAACTTATCGAATCAACACTTGATTCGATAACCCGGCTATATCACATATAACCGACTGATATCACATATCGTGAGATCAGAATACGGTATCACTTACACGTAATAATCTCGGTCCCGCACATATCGCATATATGCTCCTACTTCGTTTCGCCTGAGCCAGGAAACCTCTGTGTAGGACTCTAAAGACTCGTCAATACACCGGCAGTAGGTGATGATCATATCAGTCACTCACAAGCCGTCAGCGGTACTAGCTGCACCTAACGGCCACTGGGTATTGAGCAATCAGAAGATCAACAAGCATGCCTGCTCATACTCATGTGAATCCTATAAGTAACACTACCGTACAGTCTGGTCTCTTCGTCTGATATGTTGCATATCTAGCCTGGGGGTGGTAAACATCAGACCCCAATAGCTTGATAAGTCATGCCGATATGAGGCTTATAACGGATCGAGAAACTACTGATAACACTTACTAGTAAATCTCATAATCAGCCCTAGTTTGGGACTTCCTGTTATAGCCAATCGAGCACAGCGCAACATCAACTCCCAATACCAGGAGAGGAGAAATCGTCTCCTATCGTTCATTTCCTCCATGTGACTCAGGAATGTATCCAAAAACCACCGTTTTGCACGTTCTCTTGAATGTTATAAGGTGGAAATCAAAGCATAGTGGGAATCATACAAGACTCTATGACGATCTCGGATCTACACACTAACCTGTACCAGTGTCACCAGAGAACTGCTATCTGACGTGAGGTATAATACCATCTAGGAGTTCTCAGCGAGTCCTGTTGAGTGTACCCAGTCTACACTGAGCACCCGTATACAATCTTTGATGTCAAATACCAATGGATGTGGGATCATCCACCGTCCATCATATGGGTCAAGAAACGTATACGCTAGTCTACTCTGGAATATCGATGCCCTATCTCGATACTCCAACGACTAAAAACAATTAAAGGATTTACTTACGGACTACCATGGCCCCACCAGTATGATCTCCATCATAATCCTGGTAGTCAAGTACACATCCTAAGGGCTTTATCAACATATAACAGAGAGACAGTACAAGTGTACATGTTAAGATAAAGAGTAACCAGATAGCATATTATCATGTCGAGCAAGAAAGTCCTCCTTATATATGTCCCAGCATCCACTATAATATACAATCATGTACAATAATGGCCCCTAGGTCATACATACAGCTAACATGCTCAACATGATAGTATGTTATCTTGTTACTTTTTATCTTAACATGTACATTTGCTCTAGTTTACTATTTCACTGATACATGCTGATAAAGCGTTTAGGGTGTTTTTCTTGACTACCAAGAATATGATGTAGATCATACTAGTGGGGCCTAGTAGTCCATAAGAAAATCCTTGAAAAGTTCCTAGTCGAGAGAGTATCGAGATATGACATCGATATTCCAGAGTAGACTAGTGTGTACGTGTCTTGACCCTGTATGGGACGATGGTTGATCCCACAACTATTGGTGTTTGACATCAAAGATTGTACACAAGTGCTCATTGGAGAATGAGTACACCGAACGGACTCGCCGAGAACTCCAAGATGGTAGCATACCAATCGTCAGATAGCAATCTAATGACACTTATACAGATTAGTCTGCATACCCGAGAACGTCATAGTGTCTTTTGTGGTTCCCATTGCGCTTTGATTACCTCCCTACCATGGCTCCACTGAGTCGTGCAAACATATGGTAGTTGGGTACAATCCTAAGTCACATGAAGGCAGTGAGCGATAGGTGGGATTTCTTCTCTCCCGGTATAGCGAGTTGATGTTGTGCTATGCTTGATTGGCTATAACAGAAAGTCCCGAGCCATGGCTGATGAGATTTACTGATAAGTGTTATCAGTAGTTTCTCATTTTGTTATAGGCCAGGACTATATGGTAAGTGTTGCTTATAGGTTCTACGGGAGTTTGGACATGTTTACTTGTTGATTCTTCTATTCGTTCAATACATGTGTAGCGTTTACGTCCAACTAGTACCGCTGACGGCTTGTAGCTCTTTGATGTGGTCATTACCTACTGCTAGTGTATTGGCGAGTATTTAGTGTCCCACATAGAGATTTCCTAGCTCAAGCGAAATGAAGTAGGGCATGTATAAGGATATGTGCGGGAACTTAATTAAATATGTGTATATGATACCGTATTCTAATCTAGCGTTAATTGATGTTAGCCGGGTTATATATGATATAACCGGATTATTGAATCAAGTGTTGATTTAATAATTATATATATATATATATATATAAGAGGAGACAGAGAGAGGTTAATGGAGGAAAGGGGCCATTGGAGTGAATTTCCTCCTATGGCATCGGAAAAATGCATCCTCTATGATTTTTTTCGACGATCGGCATACGTCACCTCCATCTTTATTATCTAAGATATGGATACATCAAATTTCATGTAATTATACCATTTTTTCACCGTTGATTTAGTGGGAGCAAAATTAATGGTTTACCGACAAAAGAACTTTTTACAGTGCTAATTCAACGGTGAAAAAATGGTGAATCACATGAAATTTGGTATATGCACATCTTAGATGATAACAATGATGATGATGGATGCCGATCAACGGAAAAAATGGTGGACGTTGTATTTTTTCGACGCCAAAGGAGGAAATCCCTTCCTATGGCCTCTTTCCTCCATTATATATATATATATATATATATATATATAAACTTATATTTTGCCCACTTGAGATTTTCTTCTCTTTATATATATATATATATATATATATTAACTAATATTTTGCTCACTTAAGATTTTCTTCTCTTTATATATATTTATATATATGATATAAATATATATTCATTTTTGAAATGGTTGATTATACACAAAAGTTGTGTGTATGAGAATTGCATTGAATGAAGGATAACATGATAATGATTTACTTATTTGATTTATTAAGAAAGGAAATGAGTCATAACTTTAGAAGCTTGTAGTAACCATGACTCATTTCACTTTCTTTTTAAAAATGAAATAAGTTCATCATTTGAAGACTTATTCTTACCCGAGGCTCATTCTTATCATCATCTTCACCTTCTTCATTTCTTTTTCTTGATCACTATTCATTCAGGTGGAAAAATAAAGAGAAGAATTTTTAGTGAGCAAAAGCCCTACTTCATCAATCTAAACTATTCTAGCAATTTAGTTTAGCTTGTTCTCTTCATTAATGCATTGATTAAGTGAAGTATGAGCTTGAGTATGGATTGCCTCAAGGTGGATCATCTTCTTCGAAGAAAAAGACTTTGAACAAGCTCTTTCCTTTTTTCAAGTGGACCCCTAGAAAGAGTTTAAGGTACTACTATAAGGAGCATTCGAAGTGAAGGACTTGGCTACAAAGGTTGTAGCATCTCTTCACTTAAAATAGAACTTCTTTTTACTATCTTTACAACCCTAATCCTTTAGTATGATCTTGTAAGTGGATTTAGCCCTCTAGATTTTTTTAAATTGCATACTTGATATTCTTAAAACCCTAGTAGAGATGGTAGGATCTACTTTCATAAATCTGCCAAAGTTCAAACGAAATGTATCATTCATGTCAGAACACTGACGTTGGCCCTTGACGTCAGTATAAGAAAAGTTTAAACAATTGACTTTAGCCCTTGATGTCAGTATAAGAAAAATTTAAACAACTGACGTTAGTAGAACAAATCTCTGATTTTCATCTTTCTGTTTAAGTTTTCAGTGATGGCTATCATGACGTCACTAGAACAAACTTTGTATAGCCGACGTCTACCCTTGACGTCAGAACGGGCAGTTTGAATCAAAATTTTTAATTTCAAATTTTGAAATGAATGGACACTTGCACCAAATTTTCTCCTAATTTTTCTAAACGGTCATTAACTGTTTTATGGCAGATTTTGGCTGTTATTGGCAGTTACAATAACTTCCCATTCAATTCTTTATAAATATCTTTGAGATCTCACAATTCAAAAAATAAAAAGGAAAATTCATTACAAATCTATCTGAAAATCTTCATGTTCTTCGTGCTTTAACTAGCTCAGATTTTTCATTTTTTCAAGAGCCATAAACTTGTCCATATCACTCAAAACAATCATTGTGCCTAACCGGAAATAATTTTTGAGATCAATAGGATTATGAGTGAGTAAAATTATTTGTAATAAAAGCGATTTATAACCTAAGAGAAGGGGGGCTTCTCCTTTCACTTGAGTTGTAGATTCGGAGTAGAAAAAATGATCTTCCTTTATAGATGTGGATTACAAAGGAAAGTGTGGTTTTCTTAGAGAATCACGGTATAGAGAGGAAGAAAACTTGTTTTCTAAGGAATTACAGTTTAAGTGATTGATTCTTGTGATTAGGGATATCTTGTTTCTTCACAACCCTGTTTAGTGGAATTTATGTACTTCATACATATGGTGGAAAAATCCTGAATAGGAGACTCAGGCGGGGACTAGCAACAGGAGGTGGTAAATCCTAGTCAACATATCATTGTGTTTGCATTGCTCTTACTCTTTACTTTTCTTTGTTTGTATTGAATATCTTATTAAGTTTCATGTTTAAAATTTGTTTTAAATATTTTCTGCAGTAACTCAATAATTGCTTTAGAAATAATAGTTAGAATTTTAAATTTACCATAGAATATTATAATTACCTTATTCTCCCCCTTCCCCTCTAAGGTTTTTTCACCCTATTCTTGGTGACAATTGGAGGAGAGGGTGAGGAGAGAGAGGGATAAGTGATGAGATCTCTTCTCATTTTAAAAGAGGCTTGTTCGTTTGAGAAAACTTTTTCTCTCTCTTCTCTTTCTTTGTCCAAAAGCTCTAATGAAAATATAAAAATGAGAAAAAAGAGAAAGATTAATATAGAGAGCTCACTACACCAGTCGATATCATTTTCCTAATAAGATTTGAGTCAATTGACTTAACTAAAGAGCTTCTTTGAGTGAAAATGAAGCATGAGTTGGTTTTCCTCGTGTGGATCATTTTCGGCTAGGAAGATCGGTAATCAAACTTGTTCCGAAGCACTCGAAACTTAGACGGAGTTTTCCACGATTATGTGGACACGCTATAAAAGTTGTAGCCCACTAAACACCCCCCTCTTGTTTCTATAGTTTGTAATTGTTAGTAAATGACGTATCTTAGCTAGGAATTGGTGCTTGATTGTTTGAAATTTTCGTTATTCGCTTCCGCCGGGTCCGCAAGTGTTGCGACCCAAGCATCAGTTCCTTCAATATGTAACAAATTTCTTGCCATAACAAGTTGCAGGCAATGTAACAATTTTCATGCAATATCTAGCTACTTGCGTGGAATATCTAGATATTTTGATATCTAATCAGTCAACTTGGTCACATAGGTAGTCAGAAGTACAGTTGTAACATTAATTAGTCACATAATTATCATAAGCGCATTGTTCGGTTGTGGTGTGTGGGGTGGGGGTGGGGGGTGGGGGGGCGTGTTAATAAGGATTTGATAATCTGCCACTGATCATGGTTTTTTCACTTGAGAAAAAACTTAGGGAATTTTTGACAATCCTTGAGAGAGCCAGGGTCTTTTGACTATTTACTCAAAACTCATGGTTTACAACAAAGAACTTTTTTGGTTAAAGCAATTTTCACTAAAATCGATCACAAATTGACTATCTGATAATTGGTTTTAAGTAGTAAAAGAAGTTGAGAGATTCTTTAATGTATGGTTGTATGATGTGCTTCATAGATATTAAGATTGGATTAGGTTGCTGAGTGTAGGCATGAAGAATATGGCAATTGACAATGCCGACCACATATTTATGACTACTCATACTACTACTACTACAATAAAGGGTTGTCCCTACGGATATAGGAATTCGTAGGGGCAACTTTTAATTGCCCATACGGATTAATCGATAGGGCCATCGGTTTGCCCCTACGGATTAATTAAAAAATATTAAAATGCAATCTTTTATTTGGCCCTACAGAGCAGCAAAAGAAAAACTTACGGATTAATCTGTAGAGACAACAAAGGGTTATTTATAAAAAAAATAAAATCTCAGTAATTTCCCAACACCCCCAAATTTTCTCACCAACTCCCGCGCGATCTATCACCCGCCTCCTCCATTCTCTCGTCACCACACTCTCGTCGCCAAAATTTCCCGCCGTCGCTACCACACTTGGCACCACAGTTTCGTCACCGTATGCTCGTCGCCATCTTTGCCGCCACCACAGTCTCGTCAAGCTCTATCCCCGGCCTCCTCCACCTCATCGAGCTCTTTGCCGCTGGCAAAACTACAACTGAGGTGAGTTAATTTCCATTTTGAACTTATAATTATGCATTTTTTTTGTGTTATTGTTGATTTTAGGATTAAGGTTAAAGTTAGGGTTCGGTTGATTGGGGGTTAATTATGGTTAGGATTAATTAGTTAAGGTTATGGTTCGGTTGATATTTAGGGTTAGGGTTATAGGTAGGGCCGGGTTAATCGGGGGTTAATTAGGGTTAGGGTTAGAGTTATGCTTATTTAGATAGGGTTAGGGTTTGGTTGATGTTGGGTTAGGGTTAGGATTAATTGGGCAGGATTGGTGATGATTAGGGTTAGGGTTAATTAGATTAATTAGGTTAATTTTTGTTTGGGCTAGGGTTAATTTGAATTGGGGTTTAGGTGATGATTAGGGTTATATTAATTTGGCTTAAAGTTTGGGATAGGGTTAATTAGGTAAAATAGAGTGTATTTGTGTTAGGGTGTTGATTAGGGTTAATTTGGTTTAATTAGCTTAATTTGGGGTTAATTAGAGATAATTTGAGTTAGGGTGATAATTATGGTTAATTAGGTTAATTTGGATTAATTAGGTTTAATTTTGGGTTAATTAGGGATAATTTGATTTATGGGGATGATTAGGGTTAATTTGGGTTAATTAGGTTAATTAGGGTTAGGGTTTAGGATGCACTAGTTTCTTCAGTAGGATACTCGATGATAACGTAAATGTACTGTTAGTTGTATGTATGTCCTAGAGGCCATTACTGTACATGATTGTATGTTATAATGGTTGCTTGGACATATATAGGGAGGACTTTCTTACTCGACATGACAGTATGCTATCTGGTTACTCTTTATCTTAACATGTACACTTGTATCATGATACAGTCTTTCTGTTACATGTTGATAAAGCCCTTAGGATGTGTACTTGACTTCCAGGACTATGATGCAGATCATACTAGTAGGGTTAGGGTAGTCCATAAGTACATCCTTTAATTGTTCCTAGTCGAGAGAGTATCAAGACGGAGTATCGATATTCCATAGTAGACTAGTGTGTACGATTCTTGACCCTATATGGAGCGATGGTTGAACCCACAACCATTGGTGTTTGACATCAAAGAATGTGCACAGATGCTCATTGGATAATGGATACACCGAACAGGGCTCGCCGAGAACTCCTAGATAGTATTATACCTGACGTCAGATAGCAGTTCTCTGGTGAAACTGGTACAGGTTAGTCTGTAGACCCGAGATTGTCATAGAGTCTTATATGATTCCCACCGTGCTTTGATTTCCTCCCTACCACGTTCAAGAGAGCGTGCAAATAGGTGGATTTTGGGTACAGTCCCGAGTCACATGGAGGCAATGAGCGATATGAGGGGTTTCGTCTCTTCCGGTATTGGGGGTCGATGTTGCGCTGTGCTCAATTGGCTATAACAGGAAGTCCCTGGCCAGGGCTGTTGATGAGATTTACTGGTAAGTGTTATCAGTAGTTTCTCGACCTGTTATGAGCCTCACATCGGTATGACTTATCAAGTTATTGGGGTCTAACGTTTACCACCCCCGGACTAGATATGCGACATATCAGACGAAGAGACCGGACTGTACGGTAGTATTACTTACTGGATTCACGGGAGTATGAACAAGCCTGCTTGTTGATCTTCTGATCACTCAATACCTAGGTAGCCGTTACATCTAGCTAGTACCGCTGACGACTTTTGGGTAACTGATATGATCATTACCTACTGCTGGCGTATTGACGAGTCTTTAGAGTCCTAAACAGAGGTTTTCTAGCTCAAGCGAAACGAAGTAGGGCATATATGTGATATGTGCGGGACCGAGATTAATACGTGTATGTAACACCGTATTCTAATCTCGCGATATATGATATCGATCGGTTATATGTGATATAGCCGGGTTATTGAATCAAGTGTTGATTCGATAAGTTGATATAAATGATATTAGTCGGTTATATATGATATAACCGGATTACTAAATCAAGTGTTGATTTAATATATAATTATATATTTGATATATTAATATATATTAACTAATATTAGCTCACTTAGGAATTTCTTTTCTACTTATACATTTAATATATATGTGATATATGGTAATGTATTTATTGTGTCATGCTTGATGTACATTGTACATGGGTGTATGATACTCATACCATACTTAAGATAATTAGAGTGATTATTTATTTAGGAAATAAACAAAATTAGGTGAAAATTTCCATAGTTTGGATGCTTGTGGAAGCATGTGGAAATCTTGACTTAGTCCACTAATTTTGTTTTTCTCTATATATTTATTAACCCAACCATTATCTTTAGCCATGGTTGACTCTCTACAAATATCATATATGATATTTTCTCACCCATGGTTGCAATTATCATTCACCATTTCTTCTTCTTCATCTCATTTGAGCTCACTAGGTTTTCTTGAGGTGAAGAAAGAGAGAGAAAAATAATTCTAAAGTGAGAAGAATTCCTACTTCACCAATCTATACCAAACTAGTCATTTAGTATAGATTGTTTCTTTCACCAATTCTCAATTAATGAAGAGGTAGCTTGAGTTAGAGTCTCCTTGACGTAGATCATTTTCTACCTCGAAGATCTTTGAGCAAGCTTGTTCCTTTCACCTAGTGGAGTCTAGTGAGAATCTGGGAGACTACCACTTGGTGCTAAAGGACTACTACATGGAGTTTTAGAAGTGAAGGACCGGTCTACAAATGTTGTATTCCTTATTCACTCAGAGTAAAGTTGTTTACTTACTTAGAAAACCCTAATTCTCTAGTTCGATTCTAGGTTTGCGATTTCTTAGTGCACTATTTTTTTAAAATTGCATACCCGATGCCTCCTAAAACCTAGTAGTCATGCTTAGGAATCCCAACATGTACAACTTTACCGTAAAGGTAAGAAAAATTTTCCCTATACTAAAAACTTCGAACTCTTAAAATGAAACGTAAATGTAAAACCTATTCAAGTTAAATGTTCAAGTTAAAACCAATATATGATACTCGATGATAGTATATAACATTCATATTTTCATCGATACTCATATGTGAAAATCAAAACGCTACTTAGTCTCCGTCTATCGGTTAACATACGTTCGATATTCGTCGTGACATAGAACTATACGAAGGTTGTTAAATATCGAACGGTATTGTTCGATATTAACAACCGTCATGTAGTCTATGTGACGAGAAGGTTCAATCGTATGATACCCAATCGATTTCTCCAGTGTAGATAACTTAGGAATGTATAAAGCAAACACCTGTATTCACCTGTGTTTTCATTCGTTTCGAGTTATTTCGTCGGTACTTTTCTGCTCATTCTCCGTGTATAATGATAGATTAGATGTTTATTTCAACGTTGTTTCACAGCATTGAAATGATTATCTATTCTATTACAGTGTACCCGGAGAATAGCGAGGAGGTGCTGCCGAAATTTACTCAAAACGGATGAAAGTACAAGCGAATGAGTTTCTGCTCTATATATTCTTAATGGGATAGAAGCCTTACACACATACAACATGAATACACAACAAATGCAAACAAAAGCACATACTGTTGGACATATGTATGCCCTAGAAGCCATTATTTGATACTAGATGTATAGACATGTATATATATTCAGAGGAAATTCTTGCTCGACATGATAGTATGCTATCTGGTTACTCTTTATCTTGGCATGCTCACTTGATCATGCATATTATTCATTTGGTACATATTGATATAGCCCTAAGGGTATTTGTTTGACTACTATGATTATGATGCAGATCATACTAGTGGGACATGTGTAATTTATAAGCATATCCTTAAAATGTTTCTAGTCATAGGTGTATCGAAACGGGGCATCGATATTCCAGAGTAGACTAGCGTATACGTTTCTTGACCCATATGATGGGTGATGGATGATCCCATATCTATTGGTGTTTGACATCAAAGATTGTATACGGGTGCTCAGTGGAGACTGGGTACACTGAATGGACTCGCCGAGAACTCCTATATGGTATTATATCTATCGTCGGATAGCAGTTCTTAGGTGACACTGGTACGGATTAGTCTGTTGACTCGAGATCGTCATAGAGTCTTATGTGTTATCCCACTGTACTTTGATTTCCACCCTACCATAGCTCTACTGAGTCGTGCAAACAGGTGGCTTTTGGGTACAGTCACGAGACACATGGAGGCAATGAGCGATAGGAAGGGTTTCGTCTCTCCCGGTATTGGGGGTTGATGTTGCGCTGTGCTCGATTGGCTATAACAGGAAGTCCCAGGCCATGTCTGATGAGATTTACTTAGAAGTGTTATCAGTAATTTCTTGATCTGTTATAGGCCGTACATCGGCATGACTTATTGAGTTATTGGGGTCGACGATACCTTCCTGGACTTGATATGCAGTATATCTGACGAAGAGACCGGACTGTACGGTAAGTGTTGCCAGTTGGCTCTATGGGAGTTTTGACAAGTTCGCTTGTTGTTCTTCTGTTCGCTCAATACCTAGGAGCCGTTACATACAGCTAGTGCTGCTGAAGGTTTGTGAGTATGTGATATGATCACTACCTACTGCTAGCATATTAACGAGTCTTAGAGGCCCACAAAGGGGTTTCCTAGCTCAGGAGAAACGATGTGGGGTGTATATGGGGATATGCGTGGGAGCTTGATTAAATGCGCGTATATGATACCCCATTTTAATCTGGCGTTTTCTATTGGTCGGGTCGTATGTGATATGACCGGATTATTAAATCAAGTGTTAATTTAATATCAAATGACCATTAGCTCATTTATTAAATCCTTTCCTTATTTTGTATGCATGTATGTATGTATGTTTATATTGATATGTATGTACACATGCATGCATGCATGCATACATGTGTCATGGTTGATGATACATTGGAGATGGCTATGCAAGACTCACATAGGAATTATTTTGGTATTTTTTAATTATTGATTTAAAAGAAAATGGGAAATAAATCATAGTTGATTCCTTTTTCCTTCTACACACTTCTTAAGTTGACTAATACTAACCATGGTTTCATTTCTAATTATCTTTTGACTCAACATCAAAAGTATCTAGATATTTCCTAGCCTTAGTTAAGAGTGAGTGTGACTCTCTCTTATCATTCATTATTATTATTATTCTTGAGTTTATCTCCCTTGAGCTTAAGCTAAGCCATTTCCTTCTCCTTCTTCCTCCAAACTCTCTACCTCTTTCGAAGTGAGTGAAGAAAAAGAAAAAAAAAAGTTTTTAAGTGAGAATATTACCCACTTCACCAATCTATATTAGTCTAGCCCACTAATGTAGGTTGTTTGCTTCACTTTCACTTATGTCAAGTGAAGTTAGGAGCTTGAGCGAAGGGACTCCGTGGTTATCACCGTGGACTTCGAAGGCTTCAAGCGAACCCGTTTAAACTTCGAGTAGGTCCAAGGAGTTAAGGAGGAAAGCTCTACAAAGGTTGTATTTCTCCTCTCTTAGTGTTAGAAACTTGGTAGTATGTGATACTTGCTATTCTTTACCCTAATCCTCTAGTTCGATTCTAGGTTAGGTTTGGTTAGCACCCTAGATTTTTTAAAGTTGTATGTTTGATGCATATTAAAACCTAGTGAAGGTGCTAAGAAAACCCTACAGTGGTATCATAGCCAAGGTGGAGCTTTAGGGTAAGCTAGACGATATTAAAAAGTTTGAACGAACATCAAATACCACTTCATAACTTGCTCTCTAGAAATTTTTCAAAAGTTGGAATTTTTAGATTTAAAAATATTCTGAAAATCGTGCAGGGTATTGTATGGAACCCCAAGAAAAAACGAAACCCTAACTCAACCTAACAACCGCGGAACCGCTGTCAAAAGGTTCTTTCGACGGCAGTTCCGTAGTGCCGTTGGTGAGGCTTGGGCCATGCCTTCTTGTGTTGGTCTATATGTGCTTGTTGTAGTGTCTGCGTATTTTTGAATCTAACTCCAGTGTTGAGTCCTCTGGGAATTTTGTGTGGTTGATCGATCGATCGAAACGTTTAACATCGCCTAGTTGTTATGAAATGTGATACAATATTTGGAATCTACACTAATTGTTTTGTGAAAATTAATTAGTTGCTTGTAAATCTAACGTTTCGGTCTCGATCACAATCGGGAATCTTGTTGAATTACCCGATTTCTTTTGAAAAAGAGTTTTCATATTTGAGACCCAAATGTATGATCTATATTGTTAGGCATGAAAGTCGGAATATGAGATATTCCGGGTTTATGATGTCTAAGGGAAGTGACGATTCCAAATATTGTAGTTTGACATTTCTTTTCTGCAACCGTAAGTGTAGTTTGTAATGTATCGCCGGTTTTGTTACTATATGTCAACAACAAGTGGGATACGCATACTTACTTACGTTGATGACATGTGATATTATGTGTTGCTGTGATATGATGTATGGGATTGTCGTGATTGAATAGCCGGGGGATTTATGTGAGATGAGAGTTTTTCTTTTCATTCATGTAAAATTCATTGTATGTAATATTCTTTTATTGGGGCACTTCCGGGTTGAGTATAATGTCACTATTGATATTTATTATTTACTTTTCCGCATTAGGATAAACCCAAGGTGGGGAGCATAAGTGACCGGGTTCTAGAGTCCAGTGGGAGGCCATCTCAAAGAGTCGAAACCGGGTCTCCTAACTCTAGAATTGGTAGGGTCACTTGCCGCTCTCGTAGGGGTCTTGAGATGTGGGCTTTGCTAATCATCGCGACCGTGAATCCGTATTTTCTATTGTTGGCTAAATACAAAATATGGACCTCCTAGTATATCCTATATTTTCATATATGTGATTCTGCTGCTGATATTCTGTGATGTAATCACTTTATATGCTGAGACAAATGGCATATATTATATATATGATATATAATAAACGCTGTTTATGTTTTGCATCCGCGCTAGTTCCGTCCCGCTATGCCGTTAGTTAAGTAACCTAACGGTGCATTACGGGACACTGTGGCGAATGTAGATGGCATAAGCGTATGTTCTATTTTCGTTTCTTTTCTGTGATGGCTTAAGGACTTAAATGATGGGACTACATTAATGAGATTAAAGTAAAGAAAAAGAAACCTAAAAGTTGTTGTAGAATCAGATTTGAAACTCTTTCGGCCTTTTTACGAAAAAGCAAGTTTCAAAATTGCGGAGCTTAAACCACTCCTTTTGAAAACTATTTGATTCTACAACGATATCAAGTACAAAGCGTTAAAGGTTTTCTTAAAAACCATCTGTAGCCCTCCATCATTTTAGGAAGTATAGTACTTAGTATTCGTGCTATATATGTTGATCATAATCAAGGCGTAGTGTACGGTAGCTAAGTGATGTCCTTCTACACAGCATATGATGCGATTAATTAAGACATTCATGTGATTATGTTGATCATAGTCAAGGGTCATGTGAGTGGGTCTAATTAATCAAGAAATGACGGGTAGAACTTGACTAGTGCTTATGATATGTTGACCATAGCCTGATGGAGTTCCTTGGCACCATCACTAGGTTTTCTAATGCAACAAGCAGGCAATTTAAAAAAATTTTGGAGTGCTAAAGAACCCAATCCTAGGATCTAATTAGAGAATTAGGGTTAAATAAAAATGTAAACAACTTTACACTAAGTGAATAAGAAATACAACCTTTGTAGACCGGTCCTTCACTTCTAAAACTCCGTGTAGTGGTCTCTTCGCTTCTAGTAGTGGTCTTCCGGACTCTCGTTAGGCTCCACAATGCGAAATGAACATGTTTGCTTGAAGTCTTCGAGGCCGAAGATGATCTACGTCGAGAAGACTCTAGCTCAAGCTACCTCTTCACTAATTAGGAATTAGTGAAGCAAACAACCTATACTAAATGGCTAGTCTAGTGTATGTTGGAATTTTTCTCACTTTAGAATAATTTTTCTCACTATTTTTCTTCACCTTAAGAAAACCTAGAGAGCTTTCTTGAGATGAATAAGATGATGAAGTGGTGAATGAATGAGAGAGGAACGACAACCATGGGTGAGAAAATATCATATATTTCCTCTTGTAGAGACTTAACCATGGTTAAAGATAATGGTTGGGTTAATAAATATCTCAAGTAAAACAAAATTAATAGACTAAGTCAATGGTTTCCACAAGCTTCCACAAGCTTCATAAACCATGCAATTTCCACCTAATATTGTATTTACTTTAAATAAATAATTCCCTTAATTATCTAAGTCATAGTATGAGTCTTATACACCCATGTACAATGTATCATCAAGCATGACACAAAGAAAATCAATAATATATATCACATATATATTAAATGTATAAGTGAGATAAAGAAATTCTTAAGTGAGCTAATATTAGTTAATATATATTAATATATCAAATATATAATCATACATTAAATTATTAAATCAACACTTGATTTAATAATCCGGTTATAACACATATAACTGACTAATATCATTTATATGAACTTATCGAATCAACATTTGATTCAATAAACCGGCTATATCGCATATAACCGATCGATATCATATATCTTGAGATTAGAATACGGTATCACATACACGTATTAATCTCGGTCCCGCACATATCACATATGTGCCCTACTTCGTTTCTCCTGAGCCAGGAAACCTCTATGTAGGACTCTAAAGACTCGTCAATAAGCTAGCAGTAGGCAGTGATCATATCACATACCCACAAACCGTCAGCAGAACTAGCTGTATGTAATGGCTCCCAGGTATTGAGCGATCAGAAGATCAACAAGAAGGCTTGCTCATACTCCCGTGAATCCAATAAGTAAAACTACCGTATAGTCCGATCTCTTCGTCTGATATGTCGCATATCTAGCCTGGTGTGGTATACGTCAGACCCCAATAGCTTGATAAGTCATACCGATATGATGCCCATAACGGTTAGAGAAACTACTGATAACACTTACCAGTAAATTTCAATAACCATGTCTAGGGATTTCCTGTTATGGCCAATCGAGCATAGCGCAACATCAACGCCCAATACCGGGAGAGACGAAATCCCTTTCTATCGCTCATTGCCTCCATGTGACTCGAGACTGTACCCAAAAACCACCAGTTTGCATGACTCAGTAGAATCGTGGTAGGGTGGAAATCAAAGCACAATAGGAGACACACAAGACTCTATGACGATCTCAGGTCAACAGACTAACCTGTACCAGTGTCACCAGAGAACTGCTATCTGACGTGAGTTATAATACCATCTAGGAGTCATGTTCAGTGTACCCAGTCTCTACTGAGCACCCGTATATAATCTTTGATGTCAAACACCAATGGATATGGGATCATCCATCGCCTATCATATAGGTCAAGAAACGTATACGCTAGTCTACTCTGAAATATTGATGCCCCGTCTCGATACTCCCACGACTAGGAACAATTAAAGGATGTACTTACGGACTACCCAGGCCCTACTAGTATGATCTCCATCATAGTCTTAGAAGTCAAGTACACATCCCAAGGACTTTATCAACATGTAACAGAGATACAGTACAAGTATACATGTTAAGATAAAGAGTAACCAGATAGCATACTATCATGTCGAGTAAGAAAGTCCTCCCTATATATGTCCAAGTATCGACTATAATAAACAATCATATACAATAATGGCCTCTAGGGCATACATACAACTAACAATCTCCCACTTTCACTAAGGCTATTTGCTGTAGTATCTCATACCCAACGTCCCATAAAAGTCACTCTTGGGAAAGGCCTTCGTAAGTGGATCTGCCGTGTTATTCTTCAAGTCAACTCTCCTAATCTCGATCCCTTAGAGATCAACCATCTTCTTGATCAGGTGATACTGCCTCAGAATATGTCTGGATTGCTGATGGGACCGAGGTTTCTAGACCAAAGCCACAACTTCATTGTTGTCACAATACCAATATTGGACGCTTAATGGTAGGAACCATGTTCATCTCATGAACAAGAAATACCCAGACAGCCACTTTGGTAGCATCGTTGGTAGCGATATATTTAGCCTTTATCGTCTAGTTTGCCATGGTATCTAGCTTGGAACTCTTCCAACATACCGTCCCTCCACTGAGGGTAAAGACAAAGCCTGAGACCGACTTTCAATCGACCTTAACACTCTGAAAGCTCGAATTGGTAAAGGACTCCTACTAGAGTTCACCATTAACATACACCAAGAACATTCCTTCAGTACTTCTCAAGTACTTAAGAATGTCCTTCACAGCTACAAAGAGATTCTGTCAAGATCTGATTGATTCTTGATCACTACACCTAGTGAGTTAGCTACATCTAGTCTAGTACATAACATCGCATACATGATAGAGCCCACTGCCGAAGCATAGGGTATCCTTTGTACGCGAGCTCTCTCCAAATCAGTCTTGGGAAACATATTTTTGGAGAGAGTGATTCCTAAGTTAGTGGGCCAACCACCACGCTTAGTATCTTCCATACTAAACCCCTTTAGTATGGTGTTAGTGTACCCGGATTGGGACAATCCCAACATATGTTTAGATCTATCTCTATAGATCTCAATCCTCAAGATGTAGTAGGTATCAACCAGATCTTTCATGGAGAATCCTTGTGATAAGAGGAGATTGAACGAGTGTAGCATAGGAAACCCATTTCCTATCAAGAGTATGTCATCTACGTACAATACGAGGAAGAAAATCATACTCTCTACAACTTTCTTATATATACAAAGTTCATCTATCTTTTTGAAGAAGTCAAACTCTTTGACCTCCATATCAAAACAGATGTTCCAACTCTGCGATACCTGCTTCAATCCGTAGATTAATTAAGCAGCTTTCACACCTTTCTGTTGGATATAGTGCCCTCAAAGTCAATTATTGGATCGCGTGTACGTGATTGCAATAATTGAGGAAGGACCTATACCGGTAGGACAGTCTTGCTCGAGATGATAGTATTCTATCTGGTTTGTCTTTATCATCGTGTACATTCTTCACTATTGCATGTTGATAGAGCCCATAGGATTCTTGCTTGACTGCCAGCAGTATGATGGTGATCATATACCTGGGAGCTGGGGTCTATAAGCACATTTTTAAAGTGTCCCTAGTCGTGGAAGTTTCGAGACAGGGCATCGATACTACAGAGTAGACTGGTGTACAGTCGAGACACCGACGAGGGGCGGTGGCCGGTCTCACAAGCCATTAGTGTCAGTTGGTTCACCTAAGATGTATACAGGTGCTCATTGGGTTATGAGTACACCGGACAGGACTCGCCGGGAACATGCTAGTTGGTATTATACCTGTCGTTAGATAGCAGTTCCCAGGTAACATGTGTACAGCTTAGTCTGTCGACTTGAGATCGTCATTTGTCTCGTGTGAGTTCCCACTATGCTTTGATTACTACCCTACCACGGCTCAAAGGAGTCGTGCAAATATATTTTAGTTGGGTACAATCCCGAGCCGCATGGAGGCAGTGAGAGGAACGTCGGGGATTCGTCTCACCTGGTATTGGAGGTGAGATCGCGCTGTGTTTAGGAGAGCCATTACACGAAATCCCTGGCCAGGGTAATCGAGATTTACTGGTAGGCGTTCCAGTAGTATCTCAGGATGTTCTGAGCTACACTCCGACACGACTTATACCGCTATTGGGGGTCTGACGTTTACCAGCCCTCTAGGCCCTATATGCGATACTCATAGACGAACAGACCAGACTGTACGGATATTGTCATTGTCAGGCTCAGTAGGATTTCTGGATGAGTTCGCTCGTCAGCTTCCCTTCCGATCAATACATAGGCAACCGTTACGTACAGCTAGTACCACTGACGTGCTTGAGGTTAAACCCAATGTCAGTGTATTGATGAGTCATTAGAGTCCCCCACAGAATGTTTCCCAAGTTCGGGTGAAACGTTGTAGAAGCAATATGGTTTTATAGCAGGGTTCGAACATGCACGTGCATTTGTGCACGTGTCATGTATCGGACAGATAATACTAGTGGGCTTTGGTTTAAGCCGGATCCTAGTATTATATTGTGTAGGGATATTTTTGTCTCATTGCATTCGTATTCGGTCGGAATACAAATGCGGGTATGTATATACAGTTGTGGGGTAATCCTGTAATTCGTTACGGGGTTACTTTTGAAGTTGACAGTTTTTCTTCTCTTGATTAAACATTAGTTTTAATGTTTAATTATAGGTTGATGTGTTTGTATCTTTTTGGCCATATTTCCTTTCTCATTTGTTCATGGCCGAAATTATCCTTGTGATGAGGTGTCCTAGCATTAATTGGGCATGGGCTTGATTAGCATGGCGGTCATGGGCTGCACTTTTGAATGGTGTGCTGGAGATTTTGTGATGGGGTTAAAATTATTGTTGTTGATTAATTTATTCTATATTGCATACAATCACCTCCACTTGATTAACCTCACCACTTGTGGCCTCTCACTAATACACAGAATGAATTGCAAAATTCCAGTGGGAATTCTTGTGTGTGGCCGAGCACCATTTTTTGGCTTGGGGCTGATTTGGGGTAAGGCTGATTTTGATTTTCAATTGCAAAAATCTTTGCTCATTTCATCATCCAATTTGGTAACTTCAATTAACCTTCATCCAATCACTTGGGTATCATGAGACAAAGTATTCTACACTCTCTCTACCTCATTTTTGGACATGTCGGCTAGCAAATTTCATGTCCGAGTTGCCTCGGTCTTGAGGCGAGAGCCCGTATAAAGATTCATCGACGCGGTGTCGCTTCGACGTGCGAGATCGGAGAGCGGACTTCGTCGGCGCAGCAGCGGGAGTTTGGTGCGGAGATTAAAGACCGAAAGACACGGATCGATCGGTATAATCTTTCCAAACTCTTTTACAGTTTTCTAGTTTACGGTTAATGGAACGATACGAATATTTGGTTGCGGTAGCGCCATATTTGTAAAAAGTTTTTGTTTCGTATTTGTCGTCGGATTGACGGCCGGGGCGCTGCCGTACCCCCAACATGGTATCAGAGCCACCCATTAACCGTAAACTAGCTTGCTTAGACAATGTTAAAGTATCGAAACCGAAACGAAATCCATAACACTGCACTAAAATTCCTAGTTTCTGTTGTTTTTTCAAAGTGTCCAGAAAAATATTTTAACAAGTGCAGAAGACTACTGACCATACCACATGACCACTATCCAAATTCGAGCCCCTTCCCTCGGAAAAAAAACGAGCCCCAAGACATTATTTCCGGCGTCGCCGGCCTATTTGGGGAGTTGGGGTTTCTCATTTGGGCTGTGGTCTGGTCACTGGAAAGTAGGTGCAGTGGTATTGTTTGTTTAGCCCAATTTGGATATGGGTTTATCAGTTTGTTTGGCGCTATTCGGGGGTTATTTCGAAGTCGATATTTTTTAATATTGTTTAAAGTTAGAATTACATTACATTTCTATCTGTGAACGTGAATGTCATTTGATCGGTAAATCTTGTCTAATCGCTATAGTCCTTTTAGACAGATTTGCGAACGTGTCATTCACGTTGATGTTCTGTGTTGTGCTGTGATGTTGCGGAATTGTCATGGTGGATAGCTTGTGTGCAATGGTAGTGCAGTTTGGATTTATTTGTGCATTTGATATTGCGGGGCGAGCGTCCGACATGTGGACTGCCGTCACTGTCTGTTTGTATATTATTCTTTTGGGGCACGACCGTGTTGAGGTCGATGTACCAGTTGTATATATTTTATTTTCTGTACTAGGATTACCCCGCGGTGGAGTGCACGGATAGCCGGGTTCTAGAGGGCAACGGGCCCGCATCTCATGGTGTTGAGACGGAGAGGGCTTTACTTTAGAATTGGCGGGCTATTCGCCGCACTCGTAGGGGGTACAGGTTGACCCAAGGAGGGGTGCTCAAGTTACCGGATTTCGTGAAGTGTTGGGTGGTCCATTCACTTTGCTGAAGGGGGCAGCCTCGCTTCAGGATTTGGCGGGTAACTTGCCGTACTCATAGGGGTCTAGGTTTTCATTGCACAGGCTATCCATACGACCAGGGGAACGTCGGGTTTCATCTGCGGCTCAAAGGAAACCCGGGGCTCCCAGATTATCTGTATTGTTCTGTGATACTTATTACTTTTCTGTGATGTTGCATTTATCATACCTTGAGCGATTATTATATATTGATCTATATACTAGTAGATATTGTATATGTTTTGCACCCGCGCTAGCCCAGTCCCCGCTCTGTCATTAGAGGGTGATGACGGGACCCAGTGGCGAATGCGGATGGCATATACGTACATTATATATTTTCGTTCTTTTCTGGTGTGATTAATTGATGCGACTGAGTTGATTCTTATCAATGCAAGGAAAACAAACCTATACATGATGTTGTTGGAACCAAGATTTTTTTTAAAAAAAACTGACATTACAGACGTTGGTTTTTTCTTTGCATAGTGGTATTCGGTTATGAATATTCAGCACCTCATTCGACGAGGCAAGGGCCGAGATCCGTTCATCGGGAGTGACGCCTTGGGCAGAAGTTTGCGTCAACGTAATAAGTTTACTATAGTCGATTACTTTTTGCTTTGCATCGTGGTATTCAGTTTGGAATATCCTGCACCTCATTCGACGAGGAAAGAGCTGAGATCCCTTCACCGAGAGTGACCTCTTTAGCAAAGGTTTTCGCCACTATATTTTTATAAAAAGATATTCGGTTCCTTCAACGATATCAAGTTCATTACGCTAAAGGTTTTTCGCCAAAAACCGGTCGTAGCCCTCCGTCATTTTCTACAGGTATTACTTAATTAGTATTCATGTTGTGTATGTTGACCTCTGTCAAGATACAGTGCTTGGTAGCTGGGTAATGCTTGTTTGCTGCATAGATATGCGATTATTTAGGACAGTCACACGGTCATTTTGACCTCTGTCAAGGACACGTGCGGGTGGGTCTAAGTTAATCTAGGACAATGACGGGTTGAACTTGAATTGCGACTTACGATATGTTGACCTCTGTCAAGGTCATAAGCCGCTTGGGGTAAAAATCACATCGGGAGTTTCAAAAATACAGGAAACTTACCAGGCTTGCGCATACCTTCTGGAGTGTGATGACGTGAGTGGCTTCCATCACGTTATCATGCGATGATAGTTGAATCCCGATTCCCACTGATGAGTTGGTTTACTCCTCGGGTGATCCCGACTAATTCTTCTTTCAGCTTTGGAGGAGAATTTGAGAAAATAGTGGGAGGTTTCCTGATTAGATAAAGTGATTAACCATTCTGATCTAGATTAGAGTGCACGCAGAGTGTTTCTTTTCTCTCTCTTTGGCTATGACCATGGCCCGACTCTAGACTATAACTCTATGACCAAGTTAACCGAACTTTCTTAAAACACTGGCTTTTGGATTGTCTGAGTTGCATACATCATTGCCACTTCTTCTTTTACCCTTTGAGTTTCTCCAGAACACCCTATATTATTACGAACATCCACTTCCATTGGATAAATCCATCGTATAGTTAAATACGAACTCGAAGGATCTTTTTCGAGGATGGATTCTGGTTCTGGAGAGAATGAATAGGACAATTCAGTTGTCTTTTCCTTTTACCTTCTCTCAGGTTGTGAGGGCTCCTAGGATTAGGAGAGAATACACTTATTACGCTTATTGGATAGTCTTCTTCGAAACCATAGGCAGGTGCCGAAAGGTAGGGAATGAGGAAAACCAATTAGCCTAAGTTGGGTGTACAGAAGGTAATAAGTAAAGACAAAATAAAGGGATTAGAAAGAGGGCAGAGTAAATTGCGACTGCTAAAGTTCACGGCCGAACCCCGTATTTCATCGCTACTCCTACTTCACCTTTGTATTTCTCCAGAACACCTCGTATCACTACGAACTGTAGGGTTCCTAGGCACACTAACAAGGTTCTACAAGGCATCAACCATGCTCGTTTCAAGATTTTGATGTGCCGAACAACCCTATGCAAGATCGTTAACTAGAGGTAAGGCGAAAGTAAAAGCAAGTAAACTACTTTACTACTAAGTGAATGGGAATACAACCTTTGTAGATCCGGTCCTTCACTTCTAAAGCTCCGTGTTGACGTCCCTTCGCTGCGATCATCGGGATCCCGGACCCTAGCATTGGTTTCATCGGAGAAATGAGCGGGCTAGGTCGTTGACTTCGAGGCCGAAGATGATCTACGTCAGGGAGACTCAAACTCAAGCTATTCCTTCACTTGGTCAAAAACTTTGTGAAGAGAACACCCAATACTACTTGGCAAGTAGTAGAGGATGAAGAAATAGGAAATGGGCTCACTTTAGAATTGGATTTCTCACTCTTAATCCCATGGCACCATTAGAGCTAGTAAGCTTTCTTCTTCTTGAAGAAGAAGAAGAAGAAAGAATAAAGAATAATTCTCATCCAAAAGAAAGCTTATCCTTTTAATTATAGCACCATGGTTGAGTTAAGCCCTCATGCTTAACTCATGTAGATAATTAACCAAAGTATTAGGTTAAGGGTTGGGTTAACTAATATCCTAAGGAAATGACAAAAGATTTGACTTTGTCAAAGTTTCTTAAAGCTTCATGAAGCTTGATAACTTTGACCAAAGTCTCACTTCTTTTGTTATTTGTTAGGAAATTAGTAAACCCTAATTTAACCTTGATTTGGTTTAAGTCTCATACACACTGCTTGTATGTATCATCAAGCATGATACAAACATGTACACTTGCATATATCACATATAAACAATGTGCACATTCAAGTGAGAAAATCAATCTTAAGTGAACAAATACTAGTTAATGTAAAGAAATATATCAAATATATAATTATACATTAAATCATTAAATCAACACTTGATTTAACGATCCGGTCATATTGCATATAACCGACTAATATCTAGTGTATCAATGTATTGAATCAACACTTGATTCGGTAACCCGGCTATATCTCATATAACCGTCCAATGATATATATCGCGAGAATAGAATACAATATCACATACTGCCATTATTCTCGGTCCCGCACATATCTCATATGCGCTCCTATTTCGTTTCGCTTGAGCCAGGAAACCCCTGGGTAGGACTCTAAAGACTCGTCAATACGTCGGCAGTAGGTAATGATCATATCAATAACCCACAAGCCGCAAGCGGTCTCCTAAACGTAACGGCCACCCGGGTATTGAGCGATCAGAAGATCAACGAGCAAGCCTGCTCACACTCCTATGAATCCAACTAGTAGCACTTAACACACAGTCCGGTATGTTCGTCTGATATGTCGCATATCTCGCCTAGTGGTGGTAAACGTCAGACCCCAGTAGCTTGATAAGTCATGCCGATGTAAGGTCCATAACAAGCGTGAAACTACTAATAACTCTTACCAGTAAATCACTGAAACCGTGGCCAGGGATTTCCAGTTATGTCCAGTCGAGCATAGCGCAACATCAACCCCCAATACCGGGAGAGACGAATCCCCTCCTATCGCTCATTGCCTCCATGTGAATCGGGACTGTACCCAAAAACCACCTATTTGCACGACTCAGTAGATCCATGGTAGGATGGAAATCAAAGCACAGTGGGAGACACACAAGACTCTATGACGATCTCGGGTCAACAGACTAAGTTGTACCAGTGTCAGCAGAGAACTCCCATCTGACGTGAGGTATAATACCATCTCGTAGTTCTCGGCGAGTCCGTTAAGTGTACCCAGTCACCACTGAGCACCCGCATACCATTTCTGATGTCAAACACCAATGGATATGGGATCATCCATCGTCCATCACATGGGCCGAGAAGATATACGCTAGTCTACTCTGGAATATCGATGCCCCGTCTCAATATTCCCACGACTAGGAACATTGAAGGATGTACTCATGGACTACCCAGGCCCTCACTTGTATGATCTACATCATAGTCCTAGAAGTCGAACACATATCCTAAGGGCTTTATCAACATGTAATAGAGAGACAACAAGTATACATGTTAAGATAATGAGCAACCAGATAGCGTACTATCATGTCGAGCAAGAAAGTCCTACCTATATATATCCCAGTATCCACTACAATATACATCTCATGTACAGCAATGGCCTCTAGGACATACATATAACTAACAATCTCCCACTTACACTAGGGCCATCTGTAGCAGTGGTTGCAGTATTTCATACTCCCATCCCATATAAGTCTCTCTCTGGGAAAAGGCCTTTGTGAGTGGATCCACCGTGTTGTCCTCTGTGTCTACTCTCCTAACCTTTATCACCTTGGAGATCAACTATCTTCTTGATCAGGTGATGTTGCCTCAGAATATGTCTGGGTCACTGATGGGACCGGGGTTCTTGGGCCAAAGCCTCACTTCCATTGTCACACAATGGTAGGAACCTAGTTCATCTTATGAACTAATATACACCCAAACTGTCTCTTTGGTAGTATCTTCGATAGCGATGTCACCAGCCTTTATCGTCTAGTTTGCCACGATATCTAGCTTGGAACTCTTCCAATATACCGTCCCTCCACTGAGGTTAAAGACAATGCCTGCGACTGACATTCAATCGTCCTTATCACCCAGGAACCTTTCCAGTGGTTCCCCTCAGGATCAACTGATACCATCTCACTACAACTAGTGAGAATCCTAACATCCATTTAGATCTATATCATAGATATAAAACCTAGGATTAAGGAGGTATCACTTTGATCCTATATGGAGAATCCATGTGATAAGAGGAGATTGACGGAGCGTAGCATAGGAAACTCCTTCCCTATCAAGAGTATGTCATCCACGTACTTTACGAGGATCACCACCTTACTCTCTACCACCTTTTTGTGTATACAAGGTTCATCTACCATTATGATGAAGTCAAACTCTTTGACTACCACATCAAAACAGATGTTCCAACTCCACGATGCCTGCTTTAACCTGTAAAGCAACTTGCACACGTTTCCGCTGCTCCCACTGTTTACGAAGCCCTATGGCTGTGTACTTATAAACGTTTTCTTCTAAATCATTATTTAGAAAAGCAGTCAAGACACCCAACCACCAGATATCGTATTCATGGTATGTAGCAATGGCAAGTAGGATCCAGATGGACTTAAGCATAGCCACTGGAAAAGGTTTCATCATTATCCACGCCTGGCCGATGACGAAAACCTTTAACTAGTCTAGCTTCGAAAGTCTCAACTTTTCCATCTACACCAAGCAATCTTCTCAAGATATACTTGCTCCTGATGGGGATTTAACCCTTCAGATATAGCAGCCAAAGTCCATACTTTGTTGGTGTATATGGATTCCATCTCAGATCGGTAAACATCCAGCCATTCATACAGAGTCCTTACTCTCGATGGCCTGCTCGAAACTAGTTAGGTCATCATCTCATGATGCATTCATCGCTCCCACTGTCATCGAGAAAC
This sequence comes from Agapanthus africanus, assembly GCA_030015575.1. Taxonomy (NCBI): domain Eukaryota; kingdom Viridiplantae; phylum Streptophyta; class Magnoliopsida; order Asparagales; family Amaryllidaceae; genus Agapanthus; species Agapanthus africanus. Next base: position 254,762,866 of record CM057351.1, read on the forward strand.
CGAAGTATCTCTCAGGCGGATGAGGAACCCTACCAGATCGGCGGAGAGGCTGAGGTTCGTCGGGGACTATTGAATCATTTGGTTCTGTCAAATCATCAGCTGTAGTCTGTATAGCTGGAACTTCTTTTAGTTCTACAGAACTGACCTTGCCTCGATCTTGTCCGGATTTTGATTTTGACATAGGCCGGACAATCCCAAATCTTAACTTACTTAAGAGATAGGCTCTTCCCATATCTCATATGGAGTGGTAGGCAGTGATCTGATTCGAACCTAATTCAATAGGTATGTAGCTTCTTAAGTGCATAACCCCCAAAAGGAAACAGGTAACTCGGTAGTACTCATCATAGAGCACACCATATCATATAGGGTATGATTGCTCCGCCCCGATACACCGTTGTGCTGTGGTGTATATGGAGGAGTAATGATGAGAGAGAATCTCATTCTCCTTTAGAATAGTCCAAGAATTCCATGCACAAATATTCTCCTCCCTGATCTTTTCATAGGACATAATACTTCTACCCGGTTTTGGTTCTCTACTTCTAACTTATATTCATTGAATTTCTCAGAAGCTTCAGACATGTGTTTCATCAGGAACATGTGTCCAAATCTTGAGAGATCATCAGTGAATGTAAGGAAGTACAAAGAATCAGTCTTGGCATATGTAGACTGGGGACCTTCATACATCACTATGTATCAGTCCCAAGAGTTTACTAATTCTTTCTCTGTTTCGAGTAAATGAAGCTATGGTCATCTTATCTTTGTGACATGACTGGCAAGTTTCATAATATGTAAATTCAAACTGATTTAAATATGCATCTAAATGTAACTTTAGCTAGTCGGGTCGCATTGATATGACCTAGTCTACAATGCCTCAAGAAGAATTCGTTCATTTCTGAACTCTTCCTCTTATGTGTGTTTTGTACGTTAAGAACCGTGGTCTGATTTAGAATGTATATGCTTTTAGATAACGTGCCTGAAATGATCAACTCTTGATATAGGATATGTTCAAAACATTATCCAACAATACAAAATTATATCCTTTCTTTACTAATAAAGAGACTGATATGATGTTGTATATCAGGTTCGGTATCTAATGACATTCGTTCAGAATCAGTGTATTCTGGTAATACAGGGTGATAGTGACCAACAGACTTGGCTGCAACACTTGCACTGTTTTCTGTCTCATGAAACTTATCACCCGTTCTCAGTTCTCAACCTTTCTGTAGCCCTATGTAACAGATTACATATGCGGGATCCTGATCCGGTATTTAACACCCAGGACGTAGAAGATACAGAGAAACAGTTCTTTGTAATGAACACACCCGAAGAAGATGCATCATCATGCACTTTCTTCATTTAGGCGGCATGGGAATCCTGGTATTCCCTTATTTCCTGCTCGGTCTTATAACAATTATAAGTTGGAGCGGGATCAACGTTCCCCAGCTCAGTATAACAAGCGGGTTCGGTCAATACTTCCATATTATTATCTTGATTAAGGTGTGACATGGTCGCTACCTGGAGAGAGAGAGAAGAAAACACTCTGCGAGCGCTCTTGCAAGATTAGATTGGTTATATATTTTCTCTAATCAGGATAGCTCCCACTGTTTTTATCAAATCTTCCTTCAAACCCTAAAAGGAAAGACTAGCCGGGATTAATTACACTATACAAGTTCGCCAATCTTTCGGCCAGGCCAATGCGGTACTTTAAGGGAGGTTCCCCGTGCTTTCGCACGGACCTAATTAAAATAAACCTCGTTTTCCCAGGGGCGTAACCCCGTTGACACCTTTCTAGACACCTACTTGATCGGCTAATTGTAAAGTGCAAAACTCTTCCAGGAGTAACAATTACTCGCAGTGGGTATCAGGATCCATCTATCATATAGAAGGTATGCAATCTCATTGCAAATTTCAACACTTGAAACTCCCAATAATGGTTTTTACCCCTAGCACTTATGACCTTAACTATGGTCAATAAATCATAAGCACTAGTCAAGTTCTACCCGTCATTTCGTGATTAATTAGACCCACCCACATGACCCTTAACTAAGGTCAACAAAGTCACGTGACTGTCCTAACTAATCGCATCATATGCGGTGTAGGAAGACATCACTTAGCTACCGTACACTGTGCCTTAACTATGGTCAACAAACACAGCACGAATACTAAGTACTCTACTTTCTAAACTGACGGAGGGTTGCGGATGGTTTTTTTAAGAAAACCTTTAACGCTTTGAACTTGATCTCGTTGTAGAATCAAATGGTTTTAAAAATGGAGTGCTTTTGAGGCTTTTACTAGTTTCGCTAAAGAGGTCACTCCCGGTGAAGGGATCTCGGCTCTTTCCTCGTCGAATGAGGTGCAGGATATTCAAAATACCACTATGCAAAGCAAGAACTAAAAAAGCAGTCAAAAGATGGTGACTCGGCCGCGGATCCGCAGCCTAGTTAACTCAGTGGCTGATGAGGTTTTGGGGGCAGTTAGGTCACTTCATTTGGGCACAGATAATTGCCCTATGGTTTCAACTCTCCTCCTATAAATACCCCAGTTCTAAACCATTGTAGGGGATAAATTCTTATGCCCATTTTTTGTGAGGATTTAGTTTAGCTTCTTCTTCTTCTTCATTCTTTCCTCCATGAAAATTGTAGTGAGAGCTTTTTGAGTGGATGATGAAATGAAGATGAGAGTTATTTTTATCTTGTCTCTTTTATTTATTGTCTTGTAATTTTATTATTTGTTGTTAACTAGTTGTTGTTATTTCTTTTCTTGTTCTCTTTTCTTTTCTTCTTTTATCCGTATTTTCAAGCAATGATACTTGACGGAGTTCCTTGCTAAGGTGAGGACCCAAGAGTTAGCTTGCTTCACTTGTAAAACCGTATTTTTTCTCTTTTCTTCCTTCTTGTTTTGTTTTGTTTTCTTTTAAGATGTGTGAATAATTTCCTCCTTGTTAAGGCTAAGGAAGGTGGTATGAGAGATGAAGAAATCCCTTGTGCTTCTCTTCGCCAAACATCTTGAAACGAACCCCGACCAAACAAACGCAACGTCCTCACTTAGGCGCACTATACATAACATGTATCCGCGACCTAAGTTGAGAAGTCCTTTAAGCGCACTACAACGTGACATGTAGTTGTGACTTATTTGTATACATGGTTGCGGGTGTTTGGCCGGGGGTTGGAAATAAGCGTATTTAGCGGACGGACAAGGGGCACTAGGAATGGATTTAGCGTTGGAAAGCTTGCTTAAACTCGCAAATCCCATTCCTATGTCCTCCTAATCCCCGCTACTTTCGATTACCCTAACACTGTTTTAAGAATGGCAAAAGACAAGCACAAGACTAATCCTAATTCTACTAACCGATCTTAACCTTAACAATCTTACTTGAACATAAATACGAACACTTAGGATAGAACTGAATAAACATATACACATTCTTTATTGACTCGTCTAAAACTCGAACGGACATACAACCATCTCCTTGTGGATCGATCCGTGCTCAACCGGCTAGCTGCATAGCAACACCGTCCTGATCGCGGTTATAACTTTAGAACTTTGAACTCCAACGCGCCAAAAGCGTGCGATCAAGTATCCGCGTACGCTACGTAATTACGACGGAGTTTTGATCCAAATCAAAACCCCGCGGCAACCGATCAAATGAGACTAAATTGCTAGATTTATAAAATTAAAACCAGTTTTCACAAAACCGATTATTGTGGATTCCAAGTATTGTATTGCATTTCACAGATAGCTAGATGTTAAAAATTTAAATCGAATCAACAAACTCCTACATTTCCCAGAGAGCTCAACACTTGAGCAGTTTTTAAAAATACCCAGAACATACCACAGTACCTATGGACCAACCGTAGAAGGCCCGACCCTTGCCTCACTAATGGTGCAGCGGAATCGCCGCCAAAGGCATGCTTTGGCTGCGGTTCCACGGTCATTGAGTCGAGTTAGGTTTTCTTTCTTCTAGGGGATCCATAGAATTACCTGCATAACTTTTTGAATATTTTTAATATGAAAAATTTCAACTTTTGGAAAATTTTCCAGAGAGGGGTTCATTTAGGGTTTTCGGGGTTCGATCGAGTTCTTTAACTTCGTCTAGACCATTCCTAATACTCTAGCTTGGCTCTGAACTATGATAGACAGGCAACCACCCCATCCAATGAGGTCGCCGTGGCATCTACAGGTCCCTCACCAGCTACTTTTTACGCATGCCCCCTCATATGGACAACAACCCTCCGGAACACCTTCCGGTCTCGGGACACCCTGGGGGTAAGAGCCTATGCTTTGTCATACTGTCACACGGTGAGAACCTATCGGCATCCAATACTAAGTAGCTCTGATACCATGATGGAGTTCCGTGGCACCCTCACTGGTTTTTCTAATGCATCAAGCATGCAATTTAAAAAAAATTGGAGTGCTAAAGAACCTAAGCCTAGGAGCTAAGTAGAGAATTAGGGTTAAATAAACATATACACAACTTTACGCTAAGTGAATGAGGAATACAACCTTTGTAGAGCGGTCCTTCACTTCTAAAACTCCGTGTAGTAGTCCCTTCGCTCCAAGTAGTAGTCTCCCGGACTCTCGTTAGTCTCCACAAGGCGAAATGAACAAGCTTGCTTGAAGTCTTCGAGGCCGAAGATGTCTACGTCGAGGAGACTCTAGCTCAAGCTACCTCTTCACTAATTATGAATTAGTGAAGCAAACAACCTATACTAAATGGCTAGTCTAGTGTAGGTTGATGAAGTAGGAATTTTTCTCACTTTAGAATAATTTTTCTCAATTTTTTTCTTCACCTCAAGAAAACCTAGAGAGCTTTCTTGAGATGAAGAAGATGATGAAATTGTGAATGAATGAGAGGAATGGCAACGATGGGTGAGAAAATATCATATATTTCCTCTTGTAGAGACTTAACCATGGCTAAAGATAAAGGTTGGGTTAATAAATATCTCAAGTTAAACAAAATTAGTGGACTAAGTCAATAGTTTCCACAAGCTTCCACAAACTTCACAAACCATGCAATTTCCACCTAATTTTGTATTTACTTTAAATAAATAATTTCCTTGATAATCTAAGTCATGGTATGAGTCTTATACACCCATGTAAAATGTATCATCAAGCATGACATAAAGAAAATCAATAATATATATCACATATATATTAAATGTATAAGTGAGATAAAGAAATTCTTATATGAGCTAATATTAGTTAATGTATATTAATATATCAAATATATAATCATACATTAAATTATTAAATCAACACTTTGATTTAATAATCCGGTTATATCACATATAACCGACTAATATCATTTATATGAACTTATCGAATCAATACTTGATTCAAAAACATGGCTATATCGTATATAACCGATCGATATCATATATCACGAGATTAGAATACGGTATCACATACACGTATTAATCTCGGTCCGGCATATATCACATATGTGCCCTGCTTTATTTGGCCTGAGCGAGGAAACCTCTGTGTAGGACTCTTAAGACTCGTAAATACGCTAGCAGTAGGTGGTGACCATATCTCATATCCATAAACCGTCGGCGGCACTAGCTGTACATAACGACTCTCAGGTATTGAGCGATCAGAAGATCAACAAGCAGCCTTGCTCATACTCCCGTGAATCCAATAAGTAACACTACCGTACAATCCGGTCTCTTTGTCTGATTTGTCGCATATCTAGTCTGCGGGTGGTATACGTTAGACCCTAATAGCTTGATAAGTCATGCCGATGTGTGGCACATAACGGTTCGAGAAACTACTGATAACACTTACAAGTAAATCTCAGCAACCCTGTACAGGGATTTCCTGTTATGGCCAATCGGGTACAGCACAACATCAACCCCCAATACCGGGAGAGTCAAAACCCCTCCTATCGCTCATTGCCTCCATGTGACTCGGGATTGTACCCAAAAACCACATATTTGCATGACTCAGTAGAGCCGTGGTAGGGTGGAAATCCAAACACAGTGGGAGACACACAAGACTCTATGATGATCTCGAGTCAACAGACTAACATGTACCAGTGTCACCAGAGAACTGCTATCTGACGTGAGGTATAATACCATCTAGGAGTTCTCGGCGAGTACTGTTCAGTGTACCCAGTCTCCACTGAGCACCCATATACAATTTCTGATGTCAAACACCAATGGATATGGGATCATCCATCGCCCATCAAATGGGTCAAGAAACGTATACGCTAGTCTACTGTGGAATATCGATCCCCCGTCTCGATACTCCCACGACTAGGAACAATTAAAGGATGTACTTACGGACTACCCAGGCCCTACTAGTATGATCTCCATCATAATCCTGGAAGTCAAGTACACATCCTAAGGGCTTTATCAATATGTAACAAAGAGACAGTACAAGTATACATGTTAAGATAAAGAGTAACCGGATAGCATACTATCATGTCGAGCAAGAAAGTCCTCACTATATATGTCCAAGCGTCCACTATAATATACAATCTTATACAAGAATGGCCTCTATGGCATACATACAACTAACATAGCCAAGGTCAAAAGTGCTAGGGGTAAAAACCATATCGGGAGTTTCAAGATTTGAAATTTGCAATGAGATTGCATACCTTCAATATGATAGTTGGATCCCGATCCCACTGTGAGTAAGAGTTACTCTCAGGAGAGTTTTGCACTTTACAATTAGTTAACTCATTAGGTGTCTAGAAATATGTCAACGGGGTTATGCCTCTGGGAAAATGAGGTTTACTTTAATTAGGTCTGTGCGAAAGCACCGGGAACCTCCCTCAAAGTACCGACACTGGCCTGACTGAACAATTAGTGAAGTTGTAAAATGTAATTAATCCTTGATAATTTTCTTTTTAAGATTTGAATTTTTTTTTGATAAAAGCAGTGGAAGACATCGATTAGATAAGATAATAACCAATCTAATCTTTGCAAGAACTTTCACTGAGTGTATTCTTTTCTCTTTCCTAATGGCAGATACCTATGACAGGACTTAAGCTTCTACTGGATAAAAATAAACTGACCAGACCGAATTATAAAGACTGGCTGAGGAACATAAACATTGCCCTTACATATGATAAGGTATCATATGTCCTCACTGCTCCAGCCCAACCCATCCCAGGACATGAATCTTCTGTAGCGGATAGGGAGATCCGCAATATATGGGATATTGACTGTGCCACTGCCAAATGCCTCACGCTTGCCTCGAAGGACAATGCACATCAATAGCAGCATGAGAAGATGGATGTTCAATCCATCTTTCTCCATACAACGCAGTTGTATGGGGAGAAATCTCGTACCCTTCGATAGGAGGCATCTCAAAAGTTATTTCAGATGAGGATGGCTCCTGGCATACCAGTAGGTGATCATGTTTTGAAGATGATAACTCTTATTGAAGAGCTTGAGAGCCTCAGATGGACAATGGAGAACGAACACTATGTTGATATTGTTCTACAGTCCCTCCCTCTGCCTTTGCTCTATTCATATTTAACTTCAACATGCACAATATAGAGAAATCACTACCTTAATTTTTCAATATGTTGAGAAGTGCAGAGAGCACACTCAAGATAGAGAAAACTCCCGCTCAAATTGTTGGGCCATCTTCCTCTTCTCTCCCAAAAGCTAAGGCTAAGGGAAAGGCGAAGAAGAAACCTATCAAACCGAGAGGAGTTAAAAAGGAAAAAGGGAGAGACAAATTCAGGGCTGAGGATTCAGGAAAAGGAAAATGTTTTTACTGCCACAAATCGGGACACTGGAAGCGAAACTATATTGAGTACATTGCTGATCTCAGGAAAAAGAAGCATGGTGATGCTTCCGCTTCAGGTGCGTTTGTGACTGAAAACTTTTTTTCTAAACTTTGCTTCCTTGGTATTGAATACTGGTTCGGGTTCTCACATCTGCAATTGTATGCAGGGCTTGAGAAATAGCAGAGTTTTGAAGACCGGTGATCACACTCTCCAAGTTGGAAATGGTTCCAATGTACATGCAGTATCAGTGGGAGAATATCACCTGGGGTTGTCGTCGGGTTGTATATTGATTTTGAACTCATGTTATTATGTACCTAGTATGCTTTGTAATATAATATTCGTTTCTTTGTTAGACAATGAAGGATATCATTTTGTATTGTAGAATAATGTTATGAACATTAACCTGAATCAAGAGTTGATTGGGTATAGTACACTTAATAATGGGATATACGTCCTAAATCAACACACAGTTTTCAACATACAACACACAAATAAAAGAAAATTTTCAGATATAAATGAAACTTTTCTTTGGTATTGTAGACTTGGTCATATTAACGAAACAAGACTAAACAAGCTTCATAAAGATGGATATTTAAATTCTTTTGAATATAAATCTTATGCGACTTGTCAGTCTTGTATCAAAGCTAAAATAACCAAAACTCCGTTTACTGGACACGGAGAAAGATCTACAGAACTCTTAGGCCTCATACATAGTGATGTATGCGGACCAATGTCTACACATGCGAGAGACAGTTTTTCTTACTTCATAACTTTTACTGATGATTTCTCAAGATTCGTTCATGTGTATTTATTAAAGCACAAGTCTGATACTTTCGAGAAATTCAAAGAGTACAAACTTGAAGTAGAAAATCACACTGGTTTGAGTATCAAGAAACTTCGATCAGATCGAGGTGGAGAGTATCTTAGTACAGAATTTTCAGACTTTCTAAAAGAGAATGGGATTCTCTCTCAGCTCACTTTTTCATCTCAGAAAACTGCATTTTAATACCACTCATTCATTATCTATTTTGTTATATATCGGTACTATTAACCAGTGTCTGCTCAGTAAATACAGATTACAGGTATTCATTATAAAATACTGGAAATACACTCAAAATCACGGATATAATTTTTGGGAGCCAACACTGCAATCAGAACAGAAAACCGATCGATATTCAAGAAGCTCTTTTGCAAATAAACAAGTGTACACACATTTTGGTCCAACAATACATGTGTGGACTAAGCTTTTTGATCCTAGGACCATAGTAGGGGCTGCCATGACACAACATGTGGTGAAAGTGGGCACATATAGGGGACATGAATGATAAATGCAAAAAGTTATGATATGATGTAAAGCTACGAATTTCCCTCCAAATCTCTGAATGAAAACCAGGTTTATATAGACAAATTAAACAGCACCAGAGTGATAGTGGAGAGCACACAAGTTCACCACATCAACACGAGCCCCATTGCTCGGACTTGGAGCGGCAAAACTCCCCATAAAACCGGCATGGCCGGCCCCCTTTGTCCCTCTTGTCCCCATTTTTCTTTTGGCTATTTATTAGGGTCACATCAGTCCATTTTTATTGTTTATTTATTCTGGAATGAGGCTTATAAATACCAGAACATATTAGAGAGGGAGGGCCATATGTATATACCCATTTTTCTATTCTTATGTTTTTAGTTTAGCTTAGCTTAAGAGTTGTGTGATCCTAACTTGGTTTCTTCTTCTTCTTCCCTCTTAAAGTTTTCTTTTGAGAGCATCATTATGGAGGTTGAACAAATAACCAACATCTTGTATCTCAACTATATCAAGTGTTAAATAATATTGCTTTTGCTTTGTTTCTTTATTTCTTTTTTGCTTTCATTTCTTTTTATTATGTGTAACTAATCTTTTGTAGTTGTAGTGATGGTGAAGATATGAGATGAAAGGCCTTGTATTCCTCCTCCTCTTGTTCATGTTTCATGGGCTTATATTTGTGATTCTAACTTAAAGATTGTTTCATGTATTGATGTGATATGGCATTTTAAAACCATGGTTACTTTGTAACCTCTTCATATACCATATTCACTCCCTTTCCCCATTTCACAATGTTTAAGTCAAAATCAATTTGGTGTTAAATTTATTAAGTTTAGATATGGTATTATGTGACCAAGTGGCTTGACAAATCTCTTGGTTTTCGTATACCCTATACTATCACAAATACTTAGCAAAGTTAACACTAAAACCAATTGCTCTCACTCACTAATTTGTGCTTTTAATGTTGTCGTATACTTGCTAACCCTTTTTCTTAGTGTTGATACCTCAAGCTTGGGCATACAAACGGTAAGTAAACAATACGGACTTGTTTCATGTTTTGAGTTGAGATACGAGAACTTGATGATTTGTTCTTTGCAACCACTTTGAGAAGTCATGCTTCACTTCGGGATTGACACAAGGACGGACAACTCATGTTCAAGGGAGCGTCGAAGGAATTGTCGTAATTCGACCATCCGAGCCAAAACTACGGCCACTTCTTCCTAACTTGTTTTCTTTTTTTCGTATTTTCATTATTAGTTTGTGACAAACCAAACCATATCTTTATTTGTTGAACATTAAACAACAAAACCTAATACAAAATTCCCTAAGGATCGACTCGTACTTTTCGGCTCGCTACAATGCGCCGTGCACTTACGGTTTATAAGTTTTAAACTGAGACCGAGCTCGTGTGCGCATTATTTGCAAAACGGATTCTATTATCAAAACATGCACGTTTGCACGTGCATGTGAGGCCATAACAAGTTTTTAACGCTGTTGCCGGGGAGTTGGTAGTCATTAGGTATTGTTATTTCTGGTTCGTACTAACAACTAACCATTAATTCAAATTTTTTCCAAAACTAACAAAACACACATTTTCTGACTTTGTTCTCTATCTTTATAACCTGCTATCACCCTGCAATTTAATTAACAAATTAAAGTGTACTAGAAGATTACTAATCTAGCTTAAAGAAACCACCCAAAATTTGAGCACCAAATTCTTTAAATAGACCGGTGAAAGTTGGCAAAAACCCAATTTCGCCGGCCCCTTTGGGGTGTTGTGAAATTTTTCTTGCTGTGTTGTCTCCAGTGCACTGTTAGTGATCTATTGATATTTTTTGATTTCTAATTTTGATTTTGCAGGAATTGGGGCAGATATATCGCTTTTGGCACTAAATATCGTATTTTCCGATATTTTCAGGTTTTTACGGAATTATGAGGAGCAGCAAGATTCAAATTCAATAGAAAGACTTTAGGGAAATGCAGTACTAAAGATCCGGGTAGTTTGACCCGCGCAAGCGAATATTCAAAGACTCGGATCACTTCAAAAAGGGTTTCTCTTAACTAAATCACATCGGTACGTATTTTCCTAACCCCTTCCCTCAAATCCGGCGCATTCCACTATTCTATCTTCTACAGGATTCTTCGCACAAACTTACCATCAATTGCACAAAAAACTAACCGTATTTGTTGCAGCACTTAAACTTACACAGAAAAAGAATTGCTTGATTATTTGATTTCTTAAATTCTTTTATTGATTTCGCATTTGCATCTTAATAAGGAAATTAAGGGTACATAACCAAAAACAAGATACGGTAAAGGATTTCATCACCTTTCTCTGTAGCCCACAAAACACAAAACTGCATTATTGTATACCCCCAGTAATTTAAAAATCTACTAGAACTCTGACTTTAAGGAATTCGCGCTCATTCAGAGAAGTTGACTATGTTTAGAACACCGCTGAACGGTATATTGTTCATGGGGTGTCTAGGAAAGTGTTCACGGCGAAACCACCAAAAGAGAAAGGGTTGTCTAATTAAGGAACTTCGCGAAAGCGTTGGAAAACCTCCTCTTATCTCCGTATTTACCTGGCTTCATGATCTGTATATCTTGAGCCCATTTCTCAACATAGTTTTACTTCGACAATCAGGTTCTTCAGCAGGTCTAGTTGACTAGCATAACATGGACTGCTAGGGTTGTGATATTCTTTGTTTTTGTGATATTTGTGAATTCTTGTTAATATAGGTGACACACAATTCAATTCAATTTTTCACGATTCTTATTCTTTTGTTTATACTCAGTCCCAATTCATTTGTTCAAATTGCCAAAATTCTTCCCACATTCATGACAACTATCCTTTATAAGGGAGTGACCAACCATTCTAGAGTTTTGATAATGGTCACCCACCTAACACTCTTGAACCTATTCCCACTTCAAATATAGACCAAATGATTGAATATTTAGAGAAAAAGGTCGACAGAATAACAGCTTTAGCATCAACACCGTCACAGCCCTCCCTTCCTGAAACAACTGACACATCATTAGGAAATGATAGTGAGATGGATTCTAAGTTGACCACTTTAGAGAATGGTATTGAAGTGATAACTGCGGTCAAGAATCAATCAGCTTCGACGCTAGCCCTGTTCATACAATAATTTGAGAAATTGTTTCTTACTCAAGCTCAATCATTGGCTAGAATAGAAGAATAAGTGAAACATTTAGCTTTGAGGATTCTAGAGAGTGAACTCGGTCAAGTAGAACCAAATAGTGTCAATGTCTGTCATCTATGAAGTCACCCGAGTGAGATAAACGATCAAACAAATTTTGATGATTTCATAGATGATGATGCAATTGAATTGACTTAGTGTTATCAGGACACACAAGAAAACTCTCTAAGTCAATCCACCATTAACCTTCAGGTACCAACTGAACCTCTTGTCACTTGTGATTTGAGGTTAATTTAACCGAAATAATACTTGAAGAGAAAATTCTTGAACCGACTGATTTTTGCACTCCGATTTTAGAAGAGGGAGCTTATGAATTTGACGGGTATGGTTGGGATAGATTGTTAGAGAAAATCAAGGATCAAAACCCCATAATTTATATCACCTAGCGATATTGTTTCAGACGAAATGTTAGTATGGGAACCTACTTTTTTAGATGACAAAACCTACCCAGATATGAATATGATGAAGGAGAGCTCGTTTTGGGAGAGTTAGTGAGCCGTAACGATGAGAGTAAGATTGTGGAAGATCATAGGGATGAAGACAGCCTTGAAAAACAATCTTTCATGTAGAGTTTTGAGGAGATATTTGCTGATGAACTTCATACTCTTGGTGACTTTGAGTCAGGATCAATTTGGAAACATCCTAAGAACCATTCTTTTGCTGAACTTTTTGCGGATAAACTCCAGTTTTTAAACGAACATGACTTCGGAACTCAACACGTATTTCTTGAATATTCAATTCATTCAGAAAACAATTCTTTGACCTCTTCAAAACTTCATCTTCATCTTCAACGTCTTCTAATCCCTACTTTTACACGCCCATGCCCTTCACTAACATCTAACATATACGTTTTCTTTTTCTTCTTTATATACATATTCTTTTACCAGCCCTTGCACTATATAGACAAAAATTTTAAATGGCTGGTATTAATTTATGGACTAACCCAATATTTTAACTTGTATATGCTGTAATTAGTCTTAGGTTTTTTTCTTTGAATAAAATTCTTACCCTGATATCTAAGTCAAGCTACCGGAGACGGGGGCAACGATGTGGACATCGTAAAACTCAGGTTTGGGGGTAAGCACTGCGTTTATTTTGCTGCATCATATGTATATTCTGTATTGCATAAATAAAAGAAAAAAACCAATAAAAAATTAATTTTTTTTACAAAAATATAAAAACTTTATCGTCAAGTTAGCTAGTAAGGTAACTTAGATTTTTATTCCGAAAATTTAGTTGATACGTTAGAAATAACTAAATCCTAGGCTTAGAAACTGAAAACCTTAAAAATAACCCTCCTTCTATTTAACTTGGGTAAATATACGTCCTTGCAGTTTTTTTTTAGAAGTAGGTAATCTTGAGTTCAGTTCTTGAGTTAAGTCAAGATGAAGGGAAATTATTGAATGCTTTATTGAAAGATAAGTCTGAAAAATAGTTCTGATTTTTGAGTCCAAATTTAGAAACTATATACCCTACAAATTGCACTTACGTGCACCTTGAAACTTGGGATAGTAGAGGATACCTAGAAATACCCTTGCCTGAAAGCCTGGTATGAAAGAAAAAACGGTATTTAAAGCTAACCACCATAAGAGCATCATTGAAAAATATATCCGGTCTTGAATAACAAGGAAAAAAGTACAAGACCTGGAATATGTTATTTACGCTTTAAGCTCACATATTCAGTAATCGACTGTTAGTGCCTCAAGAAGCATTAATAATCGCATGAAAGGTGTATGAGCGAATCCGTCCATCATTAATGAAAAGAAGTAGTGTTTGGTATTAAGGGAAAGGCACTATAGCTTAAATTGAATTCTTAAGTGTAGGGGTGAAATTTTACACACACGTAGGGGTATACGATCGATATTTAGAGGAAAGATAGGAATAAAGAATAAAACTTAGGTTTTCCGTAAAGTTGACAAAATTCCGGATTGGAGACTACGCTCTAAAAGTAAAACTCAAGAGAAACCGAGATTTTTCTAAACTGTGAAACGTATAGCATCTTAGGTTAAATAAATAGGAAGCATGAAAAATAAGGGTTGAATATTTCTAATTTATGATGATAGAATTTCTAACTTTGATACTAAACTGTAAGAGTAGAATCGACATTAACTTATGAAACTAGCTTGACGGGATTTTGTGGTGTAATCCGCTGAAAACCCTCAAGAGACAACACTCCTCCTACTAGGGACACCTAGAGCTTTAACGGCTTGTTGCACGTGCTCAGTGCAATCGTGTTCCCTACGAAAGTGAGGCTAGAATTTTTTTGTTTTTCTCGGGACGAGCAAAAGATAAGTTTGGGGGAATTTGTTCATCTCAGAAAACTGCATTTTAATACCACTCATTCATTATATATTTTGTTATATATCGGTACTATTAACCAGTGTCTGCTCAGTAAATACAGATTACAGGTATTCGTGATAAAATACTGGAAACACACTCAAAATCACGGATCTAATGTTTCGGAGCCTACACTGTAATCAGAACAGAAAACCGATCGATATTCAAGAAGCTCTTTTGCAAATAAAAAAGTGTACATACATTTTGGTCCAACACAATACATGTGTGCACTAAGCTTCTTGATCCTTGGACCATGGTGGGGGCCGCCATGACACAACATGCGGTGCAAGTGGGCATATATGGGGGACATGAATGATAAATGCAAAATGTTATGATGTAATGTAAAGCTATAAGTTTCCCTCCAAATCCCTGAATGCAAACCAGGTTTATATAGACAAATCAAATAGCACCAGAGTGATAGTGTAGAGCACACAAATTCACCACATCAACATGAGCCCCACTGCTCGAACTTGGACTAGAGAAACTCCCCATAAAACCGGAATGGCCGGCCCCCTTGTCCCTCTTGTCCCCATTTTTCTTCTGGATATTTATTAGGGTCACATCAGTCTATTTTTATTGTTTATTTATAATGGAATGAGGCCTATAAATACCAGAACAGATTAGAGAGGGAGGGCCATATGTATATACCCATTTTTCTATTCTTATGTTTTTAGTTTAGCTTGAGAGTTGTGTGAGCCTACCTTGGTTTCTTTTTCTTCTTCTTCCGTCTTAAAGCTTTCTTTTAAGTGCTTCATTATGGAGGTTGAACAAATAACCAATATCTTGTATCTCAACTACATCAAGTGTTAAATAATATTGCTTTTGCTTCGTTTCTTTATTTCTTTTGTACTTTCATTTCTTTTTATTATGTGTAACTAATCTTTTATGGTTGTGGTGATGGAGATGATGTAAGATGGAAGGCCTTGCCTTCCTCCTCCTCTTTTTCATGTTTAATGTGCTTATATTTGTGATTCTAACTTAAAGATTGTTTCATGTATTGATATGATATGGTATGAAACCATGGTTACTTTGTAACCTCTTCGTATACCATATTCACTCCCTTTCCCCATTTTACAATGTTTAAGTTAAAATCAATTTGGTGTTAAGTTTGCTAAGTTTAGATATGTTATTTTATGACCAAGTGGCTTGACAAACCTCTTGGTTTTCATATACCTTTATACTATCACAAACACTTAGCAAAGATAACACTAAAACCAATTGCTCTCACTCGCTAATTTTTGTTTTTAATATTGTCGTACTCTTGCTAACTCTTGTGCTTAGTGTTGATACCTCAAGCTTGGACATACAAATGGTAAGTGAACAATACGAACTCATTTCGTGTTTTGAGTTGAGTTCCAAGAACTTGATGATTTGTGCTTTACAACCGCTTTGACAAGTCATGCTTCACTTCAGGATCGACACAAGGACAGAAAACTCATGACCAAAGGAGCATCGAAGGAATTGTCGCAATTCGACCATCCGAGCCAAAGCCACGGCCACGGCCACTTCTTCTTAACATGTTTTCTTGTTTTCGTATTTTCTTTATTAATTTATGACAAACAAAACCATATCTTCATTTGTTGAACCTTAACCAACAAAATCTAATACACAATTCCCTGCGGATCGACCCATACTTGCCTACTCGCTACAACGCGCCGTGCACTTGCGGTTTATAAATTTTAAAACGAGATCGAGCTCGTGTGCATATTATTTCCAAAACGGATTCTATTTTCATAACATGCACGTATGCGTGCGCGGGTGAGGCCACAACATCACTCCCACAGCACAAAGGTGTGTCAGAACGGAGGAATCGTACTCTATTAGATATGGTGCGATCCATGATGAGTGATGCTAAGTTACCGCTCTCCTTTTGGGAGCATTCATTGGAGACTGCAGCATATTTGTTGAACAGGGTTCCAACCAAGACCGTGTCTACTACTCCATATGAGATATGGTATTGGAATAGACCATCTCTTAAACGAGTTAGGATTTAGGGTTGTCCGGCTTTTGTCAAAAAGCATAATCCAGACAAACTCGAGACACGAACGGTTCAGTGTATATTTGTGGGATATCCAAAACATTCGTATGGATATCTTTTCTACCACAAGGAGGAACAAAGAGTGTTTGTTTCTCAACATGCCACATTTTTAGAAAATGAAATTTTTATAGATAATACTGATAGCAATATAGTAGAACTAGATGAAGTTCTAGAGACATAAGTAACAAATGATGAATTGGTAGAACCCGATGTTGCAAGAGAATCTTATGAACCTCGGCCATTCCGTAGATCCAGTAGGACTTCTCACCTACCGGAGAGATACTACGGTTTTCTCATTGATGGTGATAGAGAAGATTGCATCATGGATCATTATGACACTACTAGTTTCCAGCAAGCTATCACGAGTGGTGACTCAGTGAAGTGGCTGGATGCCAAGAGATCCGAAATGGAGTCTATGTACACCAACAAAGTATGGACTTTGGAAGATGTACCCTCTAGGGTAAAACCTGTAGGGTGCAAATGGATCTTTAAGAGAAAAATCGGTGTAGATGAGCAGGTGGAGACCTATAAGGCAAGGCTTGTAGTGAAAGGATTTCGTCAAAGAATAGGATTGGACTATGACGATGTTAGTTGTATGTATGCCCTAGAGGCCATTATTGTACATGATTGTATATTATAGTGGATGCTTGGACATATATAGGAAGGAATTTCTTGCTCGACATGATAGTATGCTATCTGGTTACTCTTTATCTTAACATGGATACTTGTACTGTCTCTTTGTTGCATGTTGATAAAGCCTTTAGGATGTGTACTTGACTTCCAGGATTATGATGGAGATCATACTAGTGGGGCCTGGGTAGTCCGTAAGTACATCTTTTAATTGTTCCTAGTCATAGGAGTATCGAGACGGGGTATCGATATTCCAGAGTAAACTAGCGTATACATTTCTTGACCCATATGGTGGGCGATGGATGATCCCATATCCATTGGTGTTTGATATCAAAGATTGTATACGGGTGCGCAGTGGAGACTGGGTACACTGAACAGACTCGCCGAGAACACCTAGATTGTATTATACCACACGTCAGCTAGCATTTCTCTTGTGACACTGGTACAGATTAGTCTGTAGACCCGATATCGTCATAGAGTCTTATGTGTCTCCTACTGTTCTTTGATTTCCACCCTACCACGGCTCTACTGAGTCATGCAAACTGGTGGTTTTTGGGTATAGTCCCAAGTCATATGGAGGCAATGAGCGATAGGAGGGGATTTCGTCTCTCCCGGTATTGGGGGTTGATGTTGCGCTGTGCTCGATTGGCCATAACAGCAAATCCCTGGCCAGGGTTGCAGAGATTTACTGGTAAGTGTTATCAGTAGTTTCTCGAACCGTTATAGGCCTCACATCGGCTTGACTTATCAAGCTATTGGAGTCTGACGTATACCACCCAAAGGCTTGATATGCGACATATCAAACTAAAAGACCGGACTGTATGGTAGTGTTACTTATTAGATTCATGCGAGTATGAGCAAGCTTGCTTGTTGATCTTCTGACCACTCAATACCCGGATAGCCATTACTTCGAGCTAGTACCGCTGACGGCTTATGCGTGACTGATATGATGATCACCTACTGCTGGAGTATTGACGAGTCTTTAGAGTCCTACGCAGAGCTTTCCTTGCTTAGGCGAAACGAAGTAGGGCACATATGTGATATGTGCGGGACCAAGATTAATAGGTGTATGTGATACCGTATTCTAATCTCGTGATATGTGATATCGGTCGGTTATATGAGATATAACCGGGTTATCGAATCAGGTGTTGATTCGATAAGTTGATATAAATGATATTAGTCGGTTATATGTGATATAGCCGGGTTATTAAATCAAGTGTTGATTTAATAATTTAATGTATGATTATATATTTGATATATTATTACACATTAACTAATATTAGCTCACTTAAGAATTTCTTTATCTCACTTATACATTTAATATATATGTGATATATATTATTGTATTTTTTTGTGTGTCATGCTTGATGATACATTGTACATGGGTGTATGAGACTCATACCATGCTAAATATAATTAAGAGTTTTATTTATTTAAGGAAAAAGAAAATTAGGTGGAAATGAGAATGGTTGGAAGATTGGAGAAGCTTGTTGTAACCTTGACTTCGTCCACTAATTTTGTCTCATCTTAGATATTTATTAGCCCAACCATTATCTTTAGGCATGGTTAAGTCTGTACTTTGATAATATATGATATTATCTCACCCATAGTTGCCATTCCTCTCTCATTCTATTCACCACTTCATCATCTTCTTCATCTCAAGAATGCTCTCTAGGTTTTCTTGAGGTGAAGAAAAAAGTGAGAAAAATTATTCTAAAGTGAGAAAAATTCCTACTTCATAAAGCTACACTAGACTAGCCATTTATTATAGGTTGTTTGCTTCACCAATTCTCGATTAGTGAAGAGGTAGCTTGAGTTGGAGATTTCTCGACGTAGATTATCTTTGGCCTCGAAGATTTCAAGCAAGCTTGTTCCTTTCGCCTAATGGAGCCTAACGAGAGTCTGGGAGACCACTACTCGGAGCAAAGGGACTACTACATAGAGCTTTAGAAGTGAAGGACCAGTCTACAGAGGTTGTATTCCTCATTCACTTAGTGTAAAGTTGTTTATATGTTCACAAAACCCTAATTCTCTAGTTCGATTCTAGGTTTGAGTTCATTAGCACACTAAAATTTCAAAATTGTATACTCGATGCATCTTTAAACCCTTGTAGTCGTGCTAAGAAACTCCAACAGACGAAACTTTCTCTCTTGTAGCCATGCTTAAATCCATTCGGATTCTACTTGGTATTGTAGCTTACTACAACTATGAAATCTGGCAGATGAACGTTAAAACTGCATTTCTAAATGGTGATTTAGAAAAGTACATTTATATGGATCAGCCAAAGGGCTTCATTGATAGTGGGAGCAGCGGGAAAACATGTAGGTTGCTTAAATCCATTTATGGATTAAAGCAGGCATCATGGAGTTGGAACATCTGCTTTGATGATGCGATCAAAGAGTTTGATGTCATCAAAAATCCAGATGAACCTTGTATTTATAAGAAGATTGTAGGGAGTACTTTCAAATTCCTCGTATTGTACGTGGATGAAATTCTCCTGATAGGAAACGATGTTCCTATGCTACAATCAGTCAAACTGTTCTTATCACAAAGGTGCTCCATGAAGGACTTGGGTGAGGTTGTTGGGATTGTCCCAAACCAGGTACATTAACACCAACCTAAAGAGCTTTAGTATGGAAGATTCCAAGTGGGGTGCCTTACCCTCTTGTCATGGAGTCCCTCTCTCCAAGGACTTCTGCCTAAAGTCTGATGAAGAGAGAGCTCGTATGAGCATTATACCCTACGCTTTAGCCGCAGGATCTATAATGTATGCGATGTTATGTACTCGCTCTGATGTAGCTGATGCACTAGGTATAGTAAGCAGGTATCAATCCAACTCAGGGGAGAAGCACTGGACAGTAGTGAAGAACATTCTTAAGTACTTACAAAGGACTAAAGAATTATTCTTGGTGTATGGTAACGGCGATCTCCAAATGGAGGCTTTTACCGATTCGAGCTTCCAGAGTAATAAGGATGATATCAAATCTATCTCAGGGTTTGTATTTATGCTCAATGGAGGGGCGGTAGGTTGGAAGAGTTCCAAAGAGGATATTGTTGCAGACTCAACGATGGAAGCTGAGTATATTGCTGCAGATAATGCCTCTAAGGAAGCCGTCTGGATGAGGAAGTTCATTTCGGAGCTAGGAGTAGTTCCAACCATTATTGATCCAATACCATTGTATTATGATAATAATGGGGCTATGGCGTTGGCCAAAGAGCCCAGGTCCCACCATCGGTCTAGACACATACTGAGGCGATATCATTTGATCCGGGAGATAGTTGATCGCCGTGAGATCGTGATTCGGAGAGTAGATACAAAAAATAACATCGTGGATCCACTCAATAAGGCCCTCCCTCAGCCGCAGCATGAACGACTTTTTGAGATGTTGGGTATAAGATACACCAATAATTGGCCTTAGTGCAAGTGGGAGATTGTTGGATATATGAATGTCCTAGAGGCCATTATTTGATAGTTGATGTATAGACATGTATATATATTCAGAGGACATTCTTGCTCGACATGATAGTATGCTATCTGGTTATTCTTTATCTTGACATGTTCACTTGATCATGCATATTATTCATTTGGTACATATTGATAAAGCTCTTAGGGTATTTGCTTGACTACGGTGATTATGATGCCGATCATACTGCTGGGACATGTGTAATTTATAAGCATATCATTAAAATGTTCCTAGTCGTGGGTGTATCGAGACGGGGCATCGATATTCTAGAGTAGACTAGCATATACGTTTCTTGACCCATATGATGGGCGATGGATGATCCCATATCCATTGGTGTTTGACATCAAAGATTGTATTCGGGTGCTCAGTGGAGACTGGGTACACTGAACGGACTCGCCGAGAACTCCTATATGGTATTATATCTATCGTCGGATAGCAGTTCTCAGGTGACACTTGAAATTGTTTATTGGCACCTTGACTTGGTTTAAACGGGAATCACACATGCAATTTTAAATTTTTTGAGGTGCTAATTAACACTAACCTAGGATCACACTAGAATATTAAGGTTTATTTGATGATATCAAGCAAGCTATAGAAATGAGAAATGGTTATACCCTTGTAGATCGAGTCCTTCGCTTCTAAAGCACCGGGTTGAAGTCTACGTGACTCTATTAGGCTCCTCTTCGAGTTGGTGAAAACTTCCTCGTAGATCTTTATTCCTAAGATGATCCACCCGAAGTCCCTTAAGGTCAATCTATCTCTACACTAAACCCCTTTAGTGTAGGAAACACACCATACCAAATTGCTAGTTTGGTGTGTGATGGTGAAGTAGGGGATTTGAAAGCTCACTAGAATTCTCACAAGCTCAATGATTCACATCTCATGTGAGGGTTTTAAGCTTGGAGGTGAGATGAAGAAAATTGAGGAGCGCAAGAGAGCATGATCTCTTGAGAATGGCTAAGGCATCAAGCAAAGAAAAATGAATGAGAGTGAACTAAAGGGCTCTCTCTTTCCTCACTTATTCAAGCATGGAAAATTGCAACCATGCTTGAATAATGAGTCAAAAGCAATATACAAATAATAAAACCAATGCCTTGCCCATTCCAAAAATATCTCCACAACTTACACTTCATTTTCTATTTTCTAAAAATAAAAAATAGATGCCATGCTTCATTTAATAATAATTATATTTATATATATCCAATATACATTAATATGTATATGTGTGTGTCTATATATATATATATATATATATATATATATATATATATATATATATATATTTATATATATTTATATATATATATATATATATATTTATATATATATATATATTTATATATATATATATATATATTAACAAAGCTATTAGTGAGCAAATAATATTAGTTAATACATAATTATATCAAATATAATTATACATCAAATTATTAAATCAACACTTGATTTAATAATCTGATTATATCACAGATGACCGACTAATATCATTTATCTTTTTATCCCATTATCAAATCAACACTTGATTTGATAATCTGGTTATATCACATATAACCTAACCGATAACAGATAACTACCAGATTACAATACGGTATCATATACACGTATTTAATCAGGCCCACGCACATATCGCATATGTGCCCTACTTCGTTTCTCTTGAACCAGGAAAATTCTATGTGGGACTCTAAAGACTCGTCAATATGCCAGCAGTAGGTGATGATCACATCAGTCACCTACAAGCTGTCAGCGGTACTAGCTGGACATAACGGCTACCCGGGTATTGAGCTATATGAAGATCAACAAGCAAGCTCGTCCATACTTTCCATGAAGTCTATCAATAACACTACCGTACAGTCCGGTCTCTTCGTATGATATGTTGCATATCATGTCTAGGGGTGGAAATCGTCAGACCCTGGTAACGTGATAAGTCATGCCGATGTCTGGCCTATAACGGTTAGAGAAACTACTGATAACTCTTATCAGTTAATCTCAGCAGCAGCCCTGGCCAGGGAATTCTAGTTATAGCCAATCGAGCATAGCGCAACATCAACCCCTAATACCGGGAGAGACGAAACTTCCTATCGCTCATTGCCTCCATATGAATCGGGACTGTAACCAAAATCCACCTGTTTGCACGTCTCCTTTGAGCGTGGTAGGCAGGAAATCAAAGCACGGTAGGAGCCACACAAGACTCTATGACGATCTCAGGTCTACAGACTAACTTGTACCAGTGTCACCAGAGGACTGCTATTTGACGATAGGTATACTACCAACTAGGAGTCCTCGGTGAGTCCTGTTCGGAGTACACATTCTCCAATGAGCACCTGTGTACAATCTTTGATGTCACACACCAATAGTTGTGGGATCAACCATCGCTCTCTAAGGGATAAGAAACGTACACACTAGTCTACTCTGGAATATCAATGTCCTAGTCTCGATATTCCCTTAACTAGGAACTGATTAAAGGATGTACTTTTGGACTATCCTGGCCCCACTAGTATGATCTCATTATAATTTTGGTAATCAAGTATATATCCTAAGGGCTTTATCAACATGTGAGAAAAATACGTAAAGAATACCAGTCAACATGTTAAGATAAAGAGTAACCAGATAGCATACTGTCATGTCGATCCAGAAAGTCCTTTATATATATTTCTAAGCATCCATTATAATATACATCAATATACAATAATGGCCTCTAGGGCATACATATCCCTAACAATCTCGCACTTGCACTAAGGCTATGTGTTGTATTATCTCATACCCAACATCCCGAAAAGTCTCTCAAATTGCATCTGGGGGAGGGCCTTCGTGAGTGGATCCGCTACGTTGTCCTTCGTGTCAACTCTCGTGACCTCGATCTTCCGTCGATCGACTATCTCCCGGATCAGGTGATACCGCCCAAGAATATGTCTGGATCGTTTATAGGACTGGGGTTCTTTGGCTAAAGCCACAGTTCCATTGTTATCACAATACACAGGTATTGGATTCACAATGGATGAAACCACACCAACTTCACAATGAACTTCTTCATTCAGACAGCCTCTTTGGCAGCGACGTATTCAGCCTCCATTGTCGAGTCTGCTATGGTGTCTTGCTTGAAACTCTTTCAACACACCGCCCCTCCATTGAGGGTAAAGTCAAAACCCGAGACCGACTTATTGTCGTCTTTATCACTCTAGAAGATCGAATCGGTAAAGGACTCCTCCTGGAGTTCACCGTTACCATACACCAAGAACATTTCTTTATTCCTTCTCAAGTACTTAAGAATGTTCTTCACAGCCATCCAGTGTTTCTCCCTAGGATCTGATTGATACCTAGTCACAACACCTAGTGAGTAAGCTACATCCGGTCTGGTGCATAACATCGCATATATGATAGAGCCTACCGCCAAAGCATAGGGTATCCCTTGTATGCAAGCCCACTCCAAATCAGTCTTGGGAGACATTTCTTTGGAGAGAGTGATTCCTTAGCAAGCGGGTAAATTACCTCGCTTGGAATATTATATACTAAACCTCTTTAGTATGGTATCTATGTACCTGGATTGGGACAATCCCAACATCCGTTTAGATCTATCTTTATATATCTTTATTCCAAGGATATAGGTGGCATCGCCTAGATCTTTCATGGAAAACTTATGTGATAAGAAGAGCTTGACCGAGTGTAGCATAGGAACATCGTTTCCTATCAAGAGTATGTCATCCACGTACAATACGAGGAAGACAACCTTACTCTCTTCTACCTTCTTGTATATACACGGTTCATCAACATTTTTGATGAAGTCAAACTCTTTGACAGCCCCATCAAAACAGATGTTCCTTCTCCGTGACGCCTGCTTTAATCTATAGATGGATTTAAGCAGCTTGCACACCTTTCCACTGCTCCCACTGTCTACGAAGCCCTGCGGCTGTGTCATATACATGTTCTCTTCTAAATCGCCATTTAGAAAAGCGATCTTGACGTCCATCTGCCAAATTTCGTAGTTATGGTATGCAGCAATGGCAAGTAGGATCCTGATGGACTTAAGCATAGTGACAGGAGAAAAGGTTTCATCATAGTGGACACCAGGTCGTTGACAAAAACATTTTGCTACAAGTCTAGCTTTGAAAGTCTCAAATTTTCCATCTACACCAATCTTCTTTTTGAAGATCCACTTGCTCCTAATGGGTTTAACCCCTTCAGGAGCAACCTCCAAAATCCATACTTTGTTGGTGTACATAGATTCTATCTCGGATCGCATAGCATCCAGCCATTTCACAGAGTCCCCACTCATGATGGCCTGCTCGAAACTAATCGGGTCATCATCTTACATGATGCAATCCTCGCTCCCACCGTCTATGAGAAAACCGTAGTATCTCTCACGTGGATGATGAACCCTACTAGATCTGTGGAGTGGCTAGGGTTCGTTGGTTACTATTGGATCCTCCGGTTTCGGCAAATCGTCAACCATAGTTTTTTCTGCTGGAACCTCTTCCAGTTCTATCTCATTGCCACTAATTTCTTTTATAAGAAATTCATTTTCTAAAAATGTGGCATGTTGAGCAACAAACACATTTTGTTCCTCTGTGTAGTAGAAGATATTCCCTCGTGAATGTTTGGGATATCCTACAAACTTGCACAGAACTGACCTTGCCTCAAGCTTGTCCGGATTTTGCTTTTTTACATAGGCCCGCGACCCCATTTCGTAATAAAATTAAGACATGGTCTCTTCCCATTTCATGTCTCATATGGAGTAGTAGGCACATATTTGGTCGGAACTCTATTCAATAGGTATACAGCTGTCTCAAGCGCATATCCCCAAAAAGAAATAGGCAACTCAGCAGTACTCATCATAGAGCGCACCATATCTAATAGGGTGCGATTCCTCCACTCCGATACACCGTTGTGCTGTGGTGAATATGGAGGAGTAAGCTGAGAGGGAATCCTATTCTCTTTTAGATAATCACGGAATTCCATGCTTAAGTATTCTCCTCCCCGATCTGATCGAAGGATTTTAATACTCTTACCCGTATGGTTTTCAATTTCGCACTTATATTTCTTGAATCTCTCAAAAGCTTCAGAGTTGTGTTTCAACAAGAACACATGTCCGAACCTTGAGAGATCATCGGTGAATGTAATAAAGTACGAAAAACCATTCTTGGAATGTGTAGACATAAAACCGCATACATCACTATGTATCAGTCCCAAGAGTTCAGTAGCTCTTTCTCCATGACCAGTAAATGGAGTTTTGGTCATCTTGCTTTTGAGATATGACTGGAAAGTTTCATAAAATAAAAATTTGAACGGTTTCAAATATCCATCTTTATGCAACTTAGCCAGTCTTGTCGCATTGATATGACCTAGCCTACAGTGCCACAAGAAGGCATCGTTCAATTCTGAACTTTTCCTCTTGTTTTTGTTCTGTACGTTAAGAACTGTATTTTAATTCAGAACGTATATACCGTTACACAACATACCAAATCCAATCAACACTTGATTTTGGAAAATGTTCACAACATTATCCTCTAATGTGAGATTATATTCTTCTTTAGTTAGCAAAGAAACCGATATAATGTTGCACATCATCTTTGGTACGTAGTTACAGTCATTTAGAATCAATGTATTACCAGTTGGTAATACAAGTTGATATTCGCCAACTGCCTTGGCTGCAACAATTGCACCATTCTCTACTGTTAGGGATTTATCACCCTTTCCTAGTTCTTTACCTTTCTTTAGCTCATGTAACAAATTACATACGTGGGATTCTGATCCGGTATCCAATGCCCAGGATGTAGAACAAACTGAGAAATAGTTCTCGGTAATGAACACACCCGAAGAAGATACATCAACAAGCTGTTTCTTCAAACGGGTGGTGCAGGAATCCGGATATTCCCATATTCCTAAGGAACCAATGTTCCCCAGCTTAGTATAATAAGCGTGTTCGGTCAATACATCCATATTATTATCTTAATTAAGGTGTGTCAATGGTCGCTGCTTGGAGAGAGAAAGAAGAAAACACTTTAGCATGCGCTCTTGTAAGATTAGATTGGTTGTTATCTTATCTAATCAGGATGGCTCCCACTTTTTTTTATCAAATCTTCCTTCAAACGATAAAAAAGGTAAGATTAGACGGGATTAATTACACACTACAGGTTCGCTAATCGTTCGGCCAGGCAGGTATCGGTACTCCGAGGGAGGTTCCCGTGCCTTCGCACGGACCTAATTAAAATAAACCTCATTTCCCTAGAGACATAACCCCGTTGACACTTTTCAAGACACCAACAGGATTAGCTAATTGTAAAGTTCAAAACTCTCCTAGGAGTAATGTAACGTTTTAAAAAAAATCGTTTAGGTTAATTGTTCGATAATCGGTAAAATAACTGGTATTTTCCGAAAAATTTAACTATAATTATTTTTCAATATAGACTTATATACGCCTATTTTAACTATGTAATTGCTAGTAATTGGTATTTATTTTGTCACTTATAAATTGCTAGTTTACTTAAATATTTTTCCTTAATTAATTATTTTAAATATTATTTGAGCTTTCACTTATGTATTAAATTAGTGTAAATTACAAGTTAGAATGGGTTAAGTATACATTAGTGAACCATGACAACTTAATGCCAAGTTTACTACACATCCTTTCTTTGAAAATTATCTCCAAGGTTTTAGTTGGTTCTAAGATAAAATGAGTTAGAAAATAAAATAAAATAAAAATAAAATTATATAGCATGGAGCATTAAAGAGGCTTGAAGGGATTTTTCTTGACCTGGAAACTTCTACACACACACCCACACTCACTCACCTCTCATTTTCCTGCATTGGCCGAGCCCCCGCTGCTGCAACCTCTTCATTTCTTCATCTCTTTTCTATCTCCAAAATCCACACATTTCCCTCAAAAATCCACACAAAAATCTCACCAATTCCTAACTAAACCTTCACCCACTATTCCTTGACCTATCTAGCTTGGATCTAGGAGTAAGATGGCATTTTGGGAGACCAAGTTTGCAAGTCAGATCTCATGATTTTTTAGGTATAAGTTTTAACCTTATGGTTGCTTTGTTAGCTAATTACTTTAATCTAATTTAATTAGGTAGTTATATGGTTCTAATTGCAAGTTTGAAATTTCAAGAGAAGGATTTGGGTTCAAGTTACGGTTTTTACCACTTGATTATGATTACAATGTGTAGTTTAATATTTTAAGATTTGCAAAACGTAACCTAGTTGTTAGTTTGCTAATTGTTACTTTTAAATTTTTCTAATTAAATAACCATGCAAACTAATTTCATGATTAATGTTAATAAGTGGGAATAAAAATTTAGTTAAGGGTTGTGTAGCCTAATTAAGATATTAAATGAACATTGTGGCCACTAAATTTGTTAAAACATCTAGAGTTGCACTAAAATGGTTAGGAGATGCTTACTAGGTTTTTGAAATAAATCTATTTTGATTAAGTTTGAGATTTTGATGATCTACAGCCTAATTCATATAATATTTAGTGTGTTGTGAATGCGTGATTGGTACGATCGGGTTCTAGGGTTGGTAGATGTCACGGATAGCGACCCTAGTTGTGGTTTGTGGCGTTGTTGCGAGTGCGTTTTGTGCACCAAGTGCATGCGCGTCTAGTTAGTGCACGTTGATTGACTAGTATCGTTTGTGCCACGACTATTCATATATCTATCCTCTTATGTACTTGTGTGGGATTCTAGGATCGGGTGCAGAGGCGTCAGACATGGCGCGAAAAGACAAGGCTGAGGTCGGATCAGATTGGCTGAGGCGTCCCGGTGAGTAGATGTACACATCTATGGGGGGATCGTCTGGATTGCGCGAGGCGCCCGATGGTTTAGTATTACTTATAGTACTTGAATTTATATGCATAGTTTCCTAGTTATGCATATCATTGTATCGCATCATCTTATATAAATATGTGTGTGTGTGTGTGATGCCATCTCATAGGACACTTGAACCATTACCATTGGTTCATGCTGCACGTGTACTATTTGTGCAAACACACACGTCTTTGGTAATTGCTATGCCATGAACACTTTAGACTTGTGTAAATCAGTAGCTCAACAATGCATCATATACGATAGGTAACTTGTAGTTGTATATTCATTTCATCAGAATGGATACAAAGGATTGCTAGTCATGTGTATATACCTCATTGTATCATTATTCATACATAGTTTTATAATTAGAAATCGCATCGCATATTATTGATATCATATACATCAATTATTACCGACATGTTTATATATTGTGATTCTTTTTGGAGATTTCAGTATTGATGAGATTTCTGGATTTTGGGGAAAACCGCAAGAATTTTATAAACCTATTATCAATTATAAAAACAGAAATTTGCGGTTTTCTCGAGATGTGATGTGTGTGGCGTCCACCATGAGTTTTCTCGGTTCTTGAGCAGTATCATATACCCGATTCGAGAAGGGGTGCACCGTCTGCGGGTACATGGTGGATCCGGTATGGTACCTTGGGGCGAGATTGCTTTCGTGGGGATGACAATGAGCCTGGCAGGGGAGCATTACCGAACGATTATTATTGACGCGGCGGATATCTGGAGGATACTGACTATAGTCATGTGATTTGATGATATGGGCCGATCAGGACTGACGGAGCCCGTGGTATTGAGATATTGAGAAATTGAGACATTGATGTTAGTGTATATGCCCTAGAGGCCATTACTGTATCATACTAGTATGTATATTACTTGATGAAAGCTTGGGATATTCACAGTTGTATATACAATCTTGCTCGAAATGGTAGTATGCTACTTGGTTTGTCTCTACTTCAATATGTGCATGTGTTTCTTTTAGCATATCGCTTACATACATATTAGTAGAGCCCTTAGGATCTTTGCTTGATTACCAGCGTTGTGATGGCGCTCACACTCGTGGGGGCTGGGTAATCCATAAGAACATCCTTAAACAGGTCCCTAGTCGTTGGACTATCGAGACAGGGCATCGATACTTCGGAGTAGGCTAGCGTATGCGCTTCTCATCCCAGCATGGGAGACGGTCTGTCCTACAGCCGTCAGTACGTCGTACTTAAGATAGTATGCGGGTGCTCGTTAGGTTACGAGTACACTGGACAGGACTCGTCGGGAACAGTTGGTTGGTATTATACCTATCGTCAGTTATCAGTTCCCAGGTGACATAAGTACAGCTTAGTCCGCTGACTTGACACTGTCACTTCGCCTCGAGTGTGTTCCCACTGCACTTTGATTACTACCCTACCACGGCTCAAAGGAGTCGTGCAAACAGGTAGTTTTTGGGTGCAGTCCCGAAGCACTTGGAGGCAGTGACGGTTAGACAGGATTCGTCTCTCCCGGCATTGGGGGTTGACATCGCGCTGTGTCCAGGAGAGCCATTACACAAGTAGTCCCTGGCCAGGGCAAGCGAGATATACTGGTAGGTTTCCAGTGTTATCTCAGGGTGTTCTGGGCTACACTCCGACACGACTTGTACCGTTATTAGGGGACTGGCGTTCACCGCCCCCCTAGGCCCGCCATGCGATGTATCAGACGAACAGACCGGACTGTATGGAGACTGTCACATACAGGCTTAGTAGGAGTTCAGATGGGGTCACCTCGTCAGTCTTCTTATCGGCATCTACTTGGGGACCGTTACGTACAGCTAGTGCCGCTTGCGGTCTGTGGTTAAACCCACTGCCAGCATAGTGTCGAGTCTTTAGAGTCCCACACAGAGAGCTATTCGCCTTTAGGCAACATGAGTAGAGGTCGCATGGTTTTGCGACAGGGTTCGTTCACATCCGCGCACTTGTACATATTTGCTGTCCGGACAGCTTATACTAGCGGGCTTTGCTTTAAGCCAGATCCTAGTATATGATTTGGGATTGGTTTTATCTCTTTGTATTCGTGTTCCTCGGATCACGAATACGGGTGCGTATGAACAGTTGATTGAGACAGAGGGAGAGGAATTTGATTAGGGTTAATGACCATTGTCATTTTGCTAACCCTAATTCTTATGTGTGTATTATGGTTAATTGATATTAGTTATATATAATTGTGCATGGATAGTGTTGATGACTTTTTGACCACTCTTGACTTGTTGACCTAGGTTGACACTTTGACCATCATCATTCCATATAAAAAATGCTCTTTGATCCTGCAATTAGTATTAAATATGAAATGATAATGGTCATGTCTTGATTAAGCCATGAAAATTATCTCACTAATTATCAATTTACAATAATTCACACATATATGTGAGAATGCTTCATTATTCTCCCATTCTATCATATTCATTCTCTCTCCTCCTCTTCCTCTCTCTCAAGCTCTCCCCTCTCATGTGTTGAGAAACACTTGAGCTTGAGAAAACCTCTTCTAGATAATCTCTACTCTCATCTAAGGTTCTAGGATTAGCACTTCTAGCACCTTAGTTACTTCTAGCTTGAAGTTGAAGCCAAAGGTTGAGGCTCTCGGGTGGATCCTTCTTCGACTAGAGAAGGCGACAGGGTGATCCCTTTCTACCACTCCAAGGAGCAAGGAGAGAAGGACATAAAGCCCTAGGTATAATCTTTCTACCCTATAGCTAACTCTCTTTAGCTTTTAGCTAGTTTTGTTTAGAAAAGATCCCGACTTTGTCTAGTCCATGTTGCCTAGAGTAGTAAAAATCCGATTTTTATTTCGTTTTCCGCCTCCCCGCAAGCACCGGGGTGGGCAACGTGGACTTACAGTGGTATCAGAGCCTAACTAAACATAAACTAGCTAGGTAGTAAAGTGTATGGAAGTTCAATCGGAAAAAATCAAAAAACTAAAAATACAAAACCCTAAGTTTCTGTTGAAATTTTTTCTGCTCTAAAAATTAAAAATCATACGTCAAAAATCATCTCAGGGTTTTGTTAAGAAACTCACCAAACCCGGTCTAGTGAATCGTTCAAAGCGCCGCGGTTCCGCGGCAATATCAAGCTATTGTCGCGTAACCGCGGCCGAGTTGACTCGGTTCTGGATCGAGTTTGGTGCAGTGTTCTTCTGACATGGTTTTGGGATTTTTAAGATGGTTTATTTGTGCCCAGGTTTTCCAGAAAAGAAATTTGTTTTTGGGGGCCTATAAATCCATATTTTTGATCGAACTTCACTACACTTTGACTAATGGGTTATATTCTGTGATGTTTATATGTATTGAACGTCGGCTAATCGCTATATGTCGATTAGTGGGCGTTATACATATCTGTGATCTGTGTTTGTTGATGGTATGTGTATATGAATGCGTTGGATTGTCGCGGCTGAATAGCCGAGGGGTTTTGTGAGACGAGAGTTTTTCTTTTCTTTCAATTCTTGTAACATGTAAATTGATGTATTATTATTTGTATGGCCGCACAACCGGGTCGAGGTTGTAGCCGTCATTGTATAATTCTTTTTACTGTTTTTGCTCCTAGGATAGACCCATGGAGAGGGTGCACAAACTACCGGGTATCTCGAAGTGCCGAGTGGCCTACTTACGGAGTTGAGGGAGGTTGCTTCGCTTCGGGTACTTGGCGGGTAGTTTGCCGCACCCGTAGGGGTCTTGGTGTAGGGTTCCTAGGCACTCTAATGAGGTCTCACAAGGCATCAACCATGCCAATTTCAAATTTTACGGGTGCCGAGAAACCCTAATACGGATCGTTGACTAGAATTTTAGGCGAAACAAAGAAGCTAGTTAACAATTTAACTAAGTGAACGGAAATACAACCTTTGTAGATCCGGTTCTCCACCTCCATA
Source organism: Agapanthus africanus (assembly GCA_030015575.1). Lineage (NCBI taxonomy): Eukaryota > Viridiplantae > Streptophyta > Magnoliopsida > Asparagales > Amaryllidaceae > Agapanthus > Agapanthus africanus. The sequence goes on from CM057351.1 coordinate 254,795,316, forward strand.
GCTCCATGATGAAGTCCCCTTGCTGTCCAAATCCAATCCCGGGCTCTAGCGTCGGCTTCATCGGAGAAATGGGCGGGTTAGGTCATCGACTACGATGCCGAAGATGATCTACGTCAAGGCATCACAAGATCAAGCTCCCACTTCACCAAGTCATGAAACTTGTGAAGAAAACACACTCTACTACTTGGCAAGAGGTAGAGGATGAAGAAATAGGAAGTGGGTTCATTTTAGAATTGGATTTCTTACTCATTAGCTCAAGTAGCCATTGAAGCCATCAAGCTTCTTCTTCTTGAAGAAGAAGAATATTATGATAAGTCTATTTGAATAATTGAAAAAGAATTGATTCTTATCATATTCTAACCTTAGTTAAGTGTAGAGAATAGACCATGGTTAGTTATGATGGTTAGGGTTAAGCAAGAGACAAGAATGGTGGACTAAGTCAAAGCTTCATGAAGCTTCAACAAAACTACAAATAAAGCCACCATTCTTTTCTTATCTTTTCCAAAATGAATAAACAAATAAATAAATGAATAAGCAAAACCCTAATCATCAACTTAACCATGGTTTAATTCTTTACACTTAACCAAAGAAGCATGTATCATCAAACATGATACAATCATGTGCACAAAAGTATATCACATATACAACTTGTGTACTACAAGTGAGAAAATCCATTTAAAGTGAACCAATACTAGTTAATGCAAAGTAATATATCAAATATATAATTATGCATTAAATCATTAAATCAACACTTGATTTAACGATCCGGTCATATCGCATATAACCGACTAATATTCAATGTATCGGCTTATCGAATCAATCCTCGATTCGATAACTAGGTTGTATCGCATACAACCAATCGATACATTCATCGCGAGAATGGAATACGGTATCACATACACGTATTATTCTCGGTCCCGCACATATCTCATATGCGCTCCTATTTCGTTTCGCTTGAGCCAGGAAACCTCTGTGTAGGACTCTAAAGACTCGTCAATACGCCGGTAGCAGATGATGATCATATCAAGCACCCACAAGCCGCAAGCGGTCTGCTAAACGTAAAGGCCACCCGGGTATTGAGGGATCAGAAGATCGACGAGCAAGCCCGCTCATACTCCTGTGAATCCAACCAGTAACACTTACCGTACAGTCCGGTCTCGTCGTCTGATATGTCGCATATCTCGCCTAGGGGTGGTAAACGTCAGACCCCAATAGCTCGATAAGTCCTGTCGATATGAGGTCTATAACAGTTCGAGAAACAACTGGTAACACTTACCAGCAAATCTCAGCAACCCTGGCCAGGGATTTCCGGTTATAGCCAATCGAACACAGCGCAACATCAACCCCCTATACCGGGAGAGACGAATCCCCTCCTATCGCTCATTGCCTCCATGTGATTCGGGACTGTACCCAAAAACCACCGTTTTGCATGCCCTCTTGGACGTGGTAAGGTGGAAATCAAAGCACAGTGGGAATCACACAAGACTCTATGACGATCTCGGGTCAACAGACTAACCTGTACCAGTGTCACCAGAGAACTACCATCTGACGTGAGGTATAATACCATCTGGGAGTTCTCGGCGAGTCCGTCCAGTGTACCCAGTCTCTACTGAGCACCCGTACATCATCTCCGATGTAAAACACCAATGGATATGGGATCATCCATCGCCCATCTGTATGGGTCGAGAAGGTATACGCTAGTCTACTCTGGTATATCGATGCCCCGTCTCGATACACCCACGACTAGGAACCTTGAAGGATGTACTTATGGACTACCATGTCCCCACTAGTATGATCCGCATCATAGTCCAGGTAGTCAAGTACACATCCTAAGGGCTTTACCAACATGTAACAGAGAGACAATCAGTATACACGTTAAGGTAAAGAGTAACCAGATAGCATACTATCATGCCGAGCAAGAAAGTCCTCCCTATATATGTCCCAGCATCCACTACAATATACATCCTATGTACAGTAATGGCCTCTAGGGCATACATATAACTAACACTTGGGTGGGGTATTGGCTATTCACTACGACCGTGTAATCCGCTTTTCGTTGCAGGCTCGAACGGATTGCGGATTCCTAGTATATCCAATGTATTCATCTGTGATCTGTAAAGTCTATCATTGCTATATATCTATATATGATAACTATTTAGGTGTTGCTTATGTTTTGCATCCGCGCTAGTCCTGCCCCCGCTCTGTCGTTAGTTAAGTAACCTAACGGGTGATGACGGGACCCCGTGGCGAATGCGGATGGCATAAGCGTACACCATATTTTGGTTGTTTTCTGCAATGGTAGGATTAAATGATGGGACGCATTAAACGAACTAATGCAAGAAAATAAACCAAGTAAAAATCGATTGGAAGACTTTGAAAACCACTCGGTTCTTTTCAAAACCAAACTTTTAAATGCGGAGCTTGAACCACTCCTTTTAAAAGCTATCTCGTTCCATCGATTATATCAAGTTCACTACGTTCACGGTTTCGCCAAAACCATTCGTAGCCCTCCATCATTCCACATGAATGGTCAAAAAGTATTCAAGCTATGTATTTTGGCCAAAGTCAAGGCATAGTGATTGGTAGCTATTGGGTATTTATGTGCAGTATAGATAGATGCGTTGGTTTAGGACAGTCGTGCTGCCATTTTGGCCAAAGTCAAGGGTAGGTACGGGTGGGTCCAAATTAACCAGGAAAATGACGGGTAGAACTTGACATGTGACTTATGATATTTTGGCCAAAGTCAAGGTCATAAGAGCATGGGGCAAAAATCCACATCGGGAGTTTCATAAGTACTGAAACTTGCTAGCGTTGCATACCATTTAGAGTGTGATAATTCTGGTAGGATTCCTTCGGTTTTATCACGCGATGATATTTGGATCCCGATCCTACTATGAGTATATGCTACTCCTCGGGAAAGTTCTCACTTAACGATCAATGCTATAAACCTAGTAGGTGTCTAGAAAGGTGTTAGCGGGGCTACGGCCACAAGGGAAAGAGGTTACTTAATTAAGGAACTTCACGAAAGCGTTGGAAAACCTCCCTCGAAGTACCGACACTGGCCTGGCTGATCGGTTAAGCAAGTCTTGTACGGTGAGATTGATCCCGACTAATTCTTTCTTTAAGGTTTGAGAAGGCATTCGAGAGACAGTGGGAGCCATCCTGTTTAGACAAACTAAAAACCACTCTAAACTTGCAAGAGCATCATGCTAAAGTGTTTCTTTTCTCTCTCCTAATTGCAGCGACCATTCAACATGACCGAACTTAAGTTATTACTAGATAAAAACATACTGACAGGACCAAACTACAAAGATTGGCTGAGGAATGTCAAGATGGCAATCACTTACGACAAGTTGGGGTATGTCCTTACCACCAAAGCTCCCCCTGTCCCAGGTCCCACCTCCAGCGTCACGGATAAAGAAATCCGTAAGACATGGGAGATCGATTGCGCGAAGGCCAAATGCCTCGTGCTTGCCTCGATGGACAACGAACATCAGAGGAGGCACGAGAATATGGACCTGGAGTCCATATTTCTCCATACAAAAGAACTGTATGGAGAGCAGTCTCGTATCGCAAGATACGAAGTGTCGAAGAAGCTATTTTCGGCAAGATTGGCCGTCGGATCATCGGTAGCGGAACACGTACTTAAGATGGTTGGCTACATAGAGGAGCACGCGGACCTTGGGACCACGTTGGAGAATGAACTCTACACTGATTTGATTCTCCAGTCCCTTCCTTCTACTTACGCTCAGTTTGTCCTAAACTTCAACATGCAAGGAAAGGAGGTTGAACTTTCCGAACTTCTGAACATGTTGAGGAGTGCTGAGTGCACCCTACAGAAAGGTAGGGAGACATCCACTTTGTTTGTAGGAGGATCTTCCTCTTCTAGGTCCAGGGCGAAAGCCAAGGGTAAGAAGAAGAAAGCCCTCGCCAAACCAAGAGGCGGTGTCAGTAAAGTGGATACGAAGGGAAAGGGAAAGGCAACAAAGGTAGCGGGAAAGCTGGTGGGGAAGGAAGAATGCTTCTACTGTCACAAAAGTGGACACTGGAAACAGGATTGCAAGGCTTGGAAGGCCAGAACCCAGGATTTGAAGCGAGTTGCAGCTTCAGCTTCAGGTGTGTATGTTATTGAAAACTGTCTATCAATAAACTCTATATCCTGGGTATTGGATACCGGATCAGGATCTCATATCTGTAATTCTTTGCAGGCGTTGAGAAAGCATAGAGTTTTGAAGGCAGGTGACATGAACCTCAGAGTTGCAAATGGTGCTAGCATGGATGCTGAGGCCGTGGGGGACTATCACCTGGGATTGTCGGATAGACACTTTTTGGATTTGCGTAGTTGTTATTATGTACCAAATGCAACCTGTAATATCATTTCTGTATCTTTATTATCTAAAGAAGGTTATGAATTTGCATTTGTAAGTAATGTAGTGAACATTCACCTTAATCAAGTTTTGATTGGGTCAGGTACATTAAACAACGGTATATACGTTTTAAACCACCACAAATTTTCAATGTCCAGAATACACACAAAAGAAAGTCTCCAGAAATCAATAAAACTTTCTTATGGCATTGTAGACTCGGTCACATTAATGAGAGAAGGTTTACCAAGTTGCACACAGAAGGATATTTGGATCCGTTCGAATATCAATCGTATGCAACTTGTCAATCCTGTCTCAGAGGAAAGATGACAAAGACTCCGTTCACTGGACACGGAGTAAGAGCGAGCGAGCTCTTGGGACTCGTACACAGCGACGTGTGCGGTCCAATGTCTACGCATGCACGAAGCGGTTATTCTTACTTCATTACTTTTACGGATGACTTTTCAAGGTACGGATATATCTTCTTAATGAAACATAAATCCGAGGCCTTTGAAAAATTCCAGGAATATAAGAATGAAGTAGAAAAACAAACAGGCAAAAATATCAAGGCACTGAGATCTGATCGAGGTGGTGAATACTTAAGTGCCGAGTTCCTGGGTTACTTAAAAGAGAATGGAATTCTCTCTCAGCTTACTCCTCCATACACTCCGCAACATAACGGTGTATCGGAGAGACGGAACCGAACCCTATTGGATATGGTACAGTCCATGATGAGTAACACTGAGTTGCCGCGATCGTTCTGTGGATATGCGCTAGAATCAGCTGCATACCTTTTGAACCGAGTTTCAACTAAGACTGTGCCTACTACACCATATCAGATGTGGTGTGGGAAGAGACCCCATCTTAATCACATTAAGACATGGGGATGTCCATCTTTTGTAAAAAAAGCAGCATGCGGACGAGCTCGAGGCACGCTCAGTACAGTGCAAGTTTGTGGGATATCCAAAGAACTCCAAGGGATATTTCTTCTATTGCGAAGAGGAACAAAAGGTTTTTGTTTCTCGCCATGCCCACTTTCTAGAACACCAGTTCATAGAAAAAGAAATAAGTGGGAACGCAATAGAACTGGAAGAAATTCCAGAACCACGAGCTATTACTGAAAGCTTAGTAGAACCAGAGGGTTCGAAAGATCAGGACATTCCCACGCCACTCCACAGGAGTAGTAGGCAGTCTCATCCGCCCGAGAGATACTACGGTTTTCTCATAGACGGGGATAGAGAGGATTGCATCATAGATTGTGATGAGCCTACTAGCTTCCAGCAAGCCATTCAGAGCGTCGACTCGGTAAAATGGCTGGATGCAATGCGGACCGAAATGGAGTCCATATACACCAACAAAGTATGGACGTTGGACATTGCTCCAGATGGGGTAAAACCCGTAGGATGCAAGTGGATCTTCAAAAGGAAGATTGGTGTAGATGGACAGGTTGAGACCAATAAAGCTAGACTGGTTGCAAAGGGTTTTCGTCAGCGACCTGGTTTGGACTATGACGAAACCTTTTCTCCAGCAGCTATGCTGAAATCCATTCGGATCCTTCTTGCCATTGCTGCCTTCCACGATTATGAGATTTGGCAGATGGACGTAAAGACCGCTTTTCTAAATGGACATTTAGAGGAGTGTGTCTATATGGACCAGCCAGAGGGTTTCATTCAGAGTGGGAGCAGCGGAAAGGTGTGCAAGTTGCTTAAGTCCATTTATGGACTAAAGCAGGCATCGCGGAGTTGGAACATCTGTTTTGATGAGACGGTCAAGGAATTTGGCTTTATCAAAAATCCAGATGAACCATGCATCTATTATAGATTTGTAGCGAGAACTGTAGTATTCCTCATTTTATACATGGATGACATTCTCTTAATAGGAAATGACATTCCTATGCTACAATCTGTCAAGGGGTTCTTGTCACACAGGTTCTCCATGAAAGACCTGGGTGATGCTTCATACATTTTGGGGATCCGGATCTACCGTGACAGATCTAAGAGGATTTTAGGACTATCACAGTCCAGGTACATCGACACCATACTGAAAAGATTCAGTATGGAAGATTCCAAGCGCGGTAATCTACCGGCTTGTCACGGGATCACCTTCTCCAAAGAGATGTCTCCCAAGACTGATTTGGAGAGGGATCGCATGTCTATTATACCCTACATTTCTGCGGTAGGCTCTATAATGTATGCGATGTTGTGTACCAGACCAGATGTGGCTTATGCACTGAGTGTGGTAAGCCGGTATCAGTCAAACCCTTGGGAGAAATATTGGATAGCGGTAAAGAACATTCTCAAGTACCTGAGAAGGACTAAGGAGATGTTCTTGGTGTATGGCGGAAAAGACCTCCAGATTGAGGCCTTTGCTGACTCCAGCTTCCAGAGTGACAAGGATGATTCCAAGTCCATGCCGGGTTTTGTCTTTACCCTCAATGGAGGGGCGGTGTGTTGGAAGAGCTCCAAACAGGAAACCGTTGCTGACTCGACTATGGAACCGGAATACATCGCTGCATCTGATGCCGCAAAAGAAGCTGTCTGGATGAGGAAGTTCTTGAAAGAACTTCAGGTGGTTCTGTCCATTGTTGACCCAATACCTCTGTATTGCGACAACAACGGGGCTATAGCTTTAGCGAAGGAACCCAGGTCCCATCAGAAATCCAGACACATCTTGAGGCGGTATCACCTGATCAGGGAGATCGTGGATCGCTAGGAGATCGAGATTCGGAGGGTTGCTTCAGAAGATAACACTGCAGATCCATTCACCAAGGCCTTGCCCCAGACTCAGTTCAAGCGGCCGATCGAGATGATAGGTCTTCGATACGCCAGTACATGGCCTTAGTGCAAGTGGGAGATTGTTAGTGTATATGCCCTAGAGGCCAATACTGTATCATACTAGTATGTATATTACTCGATGGAAGCTTGGGATATTCACAGTTGTATATACAATCTTGCTCGAAATGGTAGTATGCTACTTGGTTTGTCTCTACTTCAATATGTGCATGTGTTTCATTTAGCATATCGCTTATATACATATTAGTAGAGCCCTTAGGATCTTTGCTTGATTACCAGCGTTGTGATGGCGCTCACAATCGTGGGGGCTGGGTAATCCATAAGAACATCCTTATACAGGTCCCTAGTCGTTGGACTATCGAGACAGGGCATCGATACTCCGGAGTAGGCTAGAGTATGCGCTTCTCATCCCAGCATGGGAGACGGTCTGTCCCACAGCCGTCAGTACGTCGTACTTGAGATAGTATGCAGGTGCTCGTTAGGTTACGAGTACACTGGACAGGACTCGTCGGGAACTGTTGGTTGGTATTATACCTATCATCAGTTATCAGTTCCCAGGTGACATGAGTACAGCTTAGTCCGCTGACTTGACACTGTCACTTCGCCTCGAATGTGTTCCCACTGCACTTTGATTACTACCCTACCACGGCTCAAAGGAGTCGTGCAAACAGGTAGTTTTTAGGTGCAGTCCCGAAGCACTTGGAGGCAGTAACGGTTAGACAGGATTCGTCTCTCCCGGTATTGGGGGTTGACATCGCGCTGTGTCCAGGAGAGCCATTACACAAGTAGTCCTTGGCCAGGGCAAGCGAGATATACTGGTAGGTTTCCAGTGTTATCTCAGGGTGTTCTGGGCTACACTCCGACACGACTTGTACCGCTATTAGGGGACTGACGTTCACCGCCCCTAGGCCCGCCATGCGATGTATCATACGAACAGACCGGACTGTATGGAGACTGTCACATACAGGCTCAGTAGGAGTTCAGATGGGGTCACCTCGTCAGTCTTCTTATCGGCATCTACCTGGGGACCGTTACGTACAGCTAGTGCCGTTTGCGGTCTGTGGTTAAACCCACTGCCAGCGTAGTGTCGAGTCTTTAGAGTCCCACACAGAGAGTTATTCTCTTTTAGACAAAATGAGTAGAGGTAGCATGGTTTTGCGACAGGGTTCGTTCACATCCGCGCACTTGTGCACGTTTGCTGTCCGGACAGCTTATACTAGTGGGCTTTGGTTTAAGCCAGATCCTAGTATATGATTTGGGATTTGTTTTATCTCTTTGTATTCGTGTTCCTCGGATCATGAATACGGGTGCGTATGCACAGTTGATTGAGACAGAGGGAGAGGACTTTAATTAGGGTTAATGACCATTGTCATTTTGCTAACCCTAATGCTTATGTGTGTATTATGGTTAATTGATATTAGTTATATATAATTGTGCCTGGTTAGGGTTGATGACTTTTTGACTACTCTTGACTTGTTGACCTAGGTTGACACTTTGACCATCATCATTCCATTTAAAAGATGCTCTTTGATCCTTGCAATTAGCATTAAATATGAAATGATAATGGTCATGTCTTGATTAAGCCATGACAATTATCTCACTAATTATCAATTTACAATAATTCACACATATATGTGAGAATGCTTCATTTTTCTCTCATTCTATCATATTCATTCTCTTACCTCCTCTTCCTCTCTCTCAAGCTCTCCCCTCTCATTTGTTGAGAAACACTTGAGCTTGAGAAAACCTCTTCTAGATAATCTCTACTCTCATCTAGGGTTCTAGGATTAGCATTTCTACCACCTTAGTTACTTCTATCTTGAAGTTGAAGCCAAAGGTTGAGGCTCTCGGGTGGATCCTTCTTCGACTAGAGAAGGCGACAAGGTGATCCTTTTCTACCACTCCAAGGAGCAAGGAGAGAATGACATAAAGCCCTAGGTATAACCTTTCTACCCTATAGCTAACTCTCTTTAGCTTTTAGCTAGTTTTGTTTAGAAAAGATCCCGACTTTGTCTAGTCCATGTTGCCTAGAGTAGTAAAAATCCGATTTTTATTCCGTTTTCCGCCTCCCCGCAAGCACCGGGGTGGGCAACGTGGACTTACAATTGAGGTATTGAGATATTGAGAAATTGAGATATTGGGATATATATATATATATATATTGTGTCGATGCTTAACATGGATTTCTGATGATTTCATGGTTGATATTTCAGTTATTGCCCAGAGTTTTTTCTAAGATATGAATCGGGATTTTCTCATACCAGACATTTTCAGGTTTCATGTTTGATTATGCACTCATGTTGCATTCATGCTAGTACTTCGTATCATATTGATATATGTAGGTTGTGACGCATTTGCGTGCATTCTTACGATAACCTTATTAGATGTTACTATTGTTAGTTATATGTATGCCCTAGAGGCCATTACTATGCATAGGATGTATATAGTAGTGGATTCTTGGACATATATAGGGAGGACTTTCTTGCTCGACATGATAGTATGCTATCTGGTTACTCTTTACCTTAACTTGTATACTGATTGTCTCTCTGTTACATGTTGGTAAGGCCCTTAGAATGTGTACTTGACTACCTGGACTATGATGTGGATCATACTTGTAGGGACCTGGTAGTCCATAAGTACATCCTTCAAGGTCCCTAGTCGTGGGTATATCGAGACGGGGCATCGATATACCAGTGTAGACTAGCGTATACCTTCTCGACCCATACAGATGGGTGATGGATGATCCCAATCCATTGGTGTTTGACATCAGAGATGATATACGGGTGCTCAGTGGAGACTGGGTACACTGGAAGGACTCGCCGAGAACACCCAGATGGTATTATACCTTACGTCAGATGGCAGTTCTCTGGTGACACTGGTACAGGTTAGTCTGTAGACCCGAGATCGTCATAGAGTCTTGTGTGATTCCCACTGTGCTTTGATTTCCACCTTACCACGTCCAAGAAGGCGTGCAAAATGGTGGTTTTTGGGTACAATCCCGAGTCACATGGAGGAAATGAGCGATAGGAGGGGTTTCGTCTCTCCCGGTATTGGGGGTTGATGTTGCGCTATGCTCGATTGGCCATAACAGGGAAGTCCCTAGCCAGGGCTGGTTTAGAGATTTACTGGTAAGTGTTACCAGTAGTTTCTCGACCTGTTATGCGCCTCATATCGGCATGACTTATCGGTTATTGGGGTCTGACGTTTACCACCCCTAGACTTGATATGCGACATATCAGACGAGGAGACCGAACTGTACGGTAGTATCACTGTCAGGCTTTTTGCAGAAGTTGGAGCGGGCTTGCTTGCTGATATTCTGATCGCTCAATACCCGGGTAGCCGTTATGTCCAGCTAGTACCGCTGACGGCTTGTGGGTGTTTGATATGATCATCACCTACTGCCGGCGTATTGACGAGTCTTTAGAGTCCTATATAGAGGTTGTACTGGCTCAGGCAAAACGAGATAGGAACGCATATGTGATATGTGCGGGACCGAGAATAATGCGTGTATGTGATACCGTATTCTATTCTCGCGATGATTGTATCGATTGGTTGTATGCGATATAACCTAGTTATCGAATCAAGGATTGATTCGATAAGTCGATACATTGATATTAGTCGGTTATATGCGTTATGACCGGATCGTTAAATCAAGTGTTGATTTAATGATTTAATGTATAATTATATATTTGATATATTACTTTACATTAACTCGTATTGGTTCACTTAAGATTGATTTTCTCACTTTTTGTGTACAAGTTGTATATGTGATACATTTTTGTACACAAGATTGTATCATGTTTGATGATACATGCAAACTTGGGTGTGTATGCTTTAAACCTTAGTTTAGGTTAATGGTTAAGGTTTTATTTATTTATTTATTTATTTTTGGAAAAACTAAATGGTGGCTTTTTTGTTTCATTGCTAGAAGCTTCATGAAGCATGCTAGCATCTTTGAAAAAGTCTTGCCATTTTGTTTTATCCTTAACCTAACCATCAACCTAAACCCTAGTTTATTCTTTACATGAGTTAACCTCACCCATGGTTGCATTATGATAAGTCTTCACTTGATTTTCTATTATGTAATTTTTTATTCTTTCATTCTTTTCTTTTCATCTTCTTCTTCATCTTGAAGAAAAAGAGATAGCTTGCTAGAAAATATCAAGTGAAGATTAAGTGTGAGAAATCAAAATCTAAAGAGTACCCATTTCCTATCTCACCATCCTCTACTAGACTAGCACTTTAGTTTAGGGTGTTTGCTTCACTAATTCTTTGATTAGTGAGGTAGAAGCTTGAGTCCGTATTCTCTCGACGTAGATCATCTTCGGCATCGAAGACTTCAAGCGATCCCGTTGCAACTTCTCAAGGAGCCGTCCGAGAGTCCGGGAGTTGGATGATCGCAGCGAAGGTACGTCGTCACGGAGCTTTGGAAGTGGTGGACCGGATCTACAAAGGTTGTAGTCCCTTCCCTTAGTGATAATTTTTATCTACTAGCTTTATGTTTCGCCTAATATCTAGTTAACGATCTTGCTTAGGGTTGTTAGGCACCTAAAAAAATTTTAATCCGGCATGGTCGATGCCTTGTAGAGCCTCCTTAGTGTGCCTAGTAACCCTACAACTTACTACTCACGAGTTGGCAACTCACCCCCGTTGTGCCACAATATATTGCAGGTTTGACCCGTCAGCGAAGTAGCGGCGGGCGTATATCCTCTTTTTGCTTCATTGCATCGATTTGCAGCTTTGCTCATAGGTGGGTTGCGAGGATACTTTTGTTCCATCTTGTATTATTATTTTGTATCTAGTATACTCCATCTACCCTTGTATATTGGACTAGACGGCGAGACTCGTGAGACTTGTATCTGTGGTGTTTAGTGTCGATGCTCACTTGAGCCGACGTGGTATTTTCTTATTTCTTGCTTTCAGATACTTATTTTGCACTTTATAATATATATTCATTGCATGCGGTTGTGATTCCGCCTTTGGCGAAGAGCTAGCTCCCGCTTGGGGATGCCTTATTCATTACTTATTTGTATTCTTGTGTTGTACCCGTTTGGGGCCAGTATTTACAAAGGAGACTCTGCCGAAATTTTCGAGAAATTTGGTGCATTAAAAGGTTTTACGATGACTTTATTTTACAAAACCATATTTTTAAGTTAAATTTTCCTTCACTCTATTTCTTTAAACGGTTTAGATTTCTGAGCTTTGGCTTACTTAGATTACGTTACACCTTTAGACGTTTCGTAATTTAAGTGCTAGTCACGTTCCGTACCTTCGGGTCGTGACAAGTTGGTATCAGAGCGATAGGTTTTACCTTTCTGAGTAAAGGATGACCCTTAGTAGATGGAGTAGGTGATATAAGCAGAGTGGCGTAACGTGTGTATGTTCCGCGGCATACTTACGATACAGTACTTCGCCTAAGTGACCTTAGGATATATATATGTTTTCTTGTACTACCTTCCTTGATTCCATATTTCCTCTTGATTCGATCGCAATGTTCATATCAATCATGTTTCTTACTCCAGCTACTATACCGCCGATGACTACGAGGCCCTAGAAGGCTGCCGCCAGGGATGAGATTAGATTAGGCCGTTTGAGACGTTGACCAATCAGGGCGATACGCCTACTCCTCAGGGACAGAGTGATCCGCCTTCTCCAGGATGGATATCTAGGCTGGAGTCGAGTATTTAGGACTTATGACAGATGGTTAGATCGTTAGTTGAGGTTAGCCGAGCTCCGAGAGCCGATGTTGTCCCTCCTACCGCGGGAACTGTGATTGTACCTTGATTGTTGAGATTTTTTGCTTATGTGTGTGCGTTTCGAAATTAAAGAATTAACCGCAATCAAAAACGGTGTCGCTTGGTAGCTAGCCGGTTGAGTACGGGTTGGTCCACAGGGAAAACGTGTATTTTCTTGTTGTTCTAATGAGTCAATTCCTATTTGTGGTAGGTTTTGATTTTCTATAAAAACTGTGGTTGAAATTGATTTGGATTAAAACCTTGCTAGGGTTAGGATTAGGTTAGTTTGGAAAGTCAATTATTCTCACTGCTTTCTTTGCCCTAATTAAGAACTTTTAGGTGTTAAGGTAATAGTTAACAAAGGGGATTAGCACGATCGGAAAGAAACTAGGTTTCTTCCCTTTGGTCCTTGTCCGTCCTTTCTTAACTCTTAGCCCTAACTTCTATGGAAATCAACCACAACCGATCATTAACTAGGGAATCACCGCTACCTTATGGAATAGGGTGCCGTAGTGAGCGGTGTGTGTATATTTGCATAGAGTCCTACTTTAAAAATATTGAACGGGCAAGAAAGGGGTGAGAGATTTTCATCTCTCAAACCTTCCCCAAACCTAACCCTAACAAGTGAGGAACTACTCACACATTAGGGAATTAATAAAGGAATTCATTTTTATGGTTTTTATTTAATAGCCTAATTAACTTGCGGAAAATAACTACGGCAGAGAAATAAAATTGCTAGATAAAAAATTCAAGATAAAAAAAACTTACTTTTTACTGATGCACTCTTTGACAATTACAATGGAATGAAAATTTAAGATCTAGAATTAAAAAGAGGCATCTCTAAAGAAGGGCACCCAAAAGAGGCACACCCCAAAAAGAGCTGTAGGATTCCTATTTATAGATAATAGAAACCCTAGGGTTTACAACTGATCCATATCTAGAATTACAAAAATACCTTAAGAAAACCCGGTCAATGCACCGACTCCACCGGCACGCACCGATACGCGCCGACACGTGTATAGCACGGCCGCGGATCCGCGGCCATATGCCTTGTTAGGCCGCGGATCCGCGGCCATTTGATGGGCTTGCTGGCTCATTTCTTCAGGGCTTCTTTCTGTTGCTTTTTCCTTCTATTTTCTTCACTTGGTTCTTCAGAATGTCTTCTAGTTTCTTCCACATTTCCACAGTGTAGAATGTTGTGGACTTTTCCCGTTCGCTTCGTGTTGAAGTCTTGAATCTTGTGCTGCCTTTGTACTTTGTGAAATCGAACTGTTCATTGATCTTCATTTGTTCCTTAACTGTAGGTGGGATCATAAAAATTCTTCTATTTGTTGGTCGTAGTCTCACTTTTGTAGCGTTTTCATCATTTTCACTGTATTGTTCCGAGAACCTGTAAGCTGCAACTATTTAACAGACATGGATCAAAAGCACCTATTCATTTGCAATATGATTAAGAATGGGGAATATAATCATGCAAAATTCTGATATGAACAAATACCCCCAAACTTATCTTTTGCTCGTCCCGAGCAAAACTAGTTTATTCAAACCTAACCTCATTTTTGCAGGGAAACGCGATTGCGCTGAGCTTGTGCAACAAGCCGTTAAACCTCTAGGTGTCCCTAGTAGGAGGAGTGTTGTCTCCTGAGGGTTTTCAGCGGATACTACCCACAAAATCTGATCAATTTGGCCTATTGACTTTCATTCTTCAATTCGGTATTCTAGTAAAAAATTCTATTATCCTCAACTCAGAAATTATCAACCCATATTTTTCACACTTCCTTATCATTTAACTTAAGATTGTATATGTTCTGTAAATTTATTTAGCTTTCAGCATCTTTTGAGTTTTCCTTCTAAGGTTCCATCTCAACTTAGGAATTTTTATCATCTCTACTGAAGGTATAAATCCAATTTTTTCATTCCTATCTCTTATCCAAACCCCAATCATATACCCCTACGTGTGTGTATGTATCACCCCTACACTTGGAAATTCAATTCAAGCTATCATACCCTTATCCATCGTCCAAAGTACTTTTAGTTGGTGAATTTTAGATGAAATTTCTCACACATCCTTCATGCGACCGTTAATATTTCTTGAGGTACTAACGACTGATTACAAAATGTGTTTGCGCATTTAGGCGTAATTCCTCGTCTTGTAATACCTAAGGCTTTAGCAGTGACTCCAAAACCAGTTGGTCTAAGGCACTAGGTGATAAAGCACCCTCGCTATATATATTTTTTTATTTTACGCAGCCTTAAGTAATTACAAAACCAGTATTCATTTTTTTATATCTCTTTATTCACATTTATACTTTTATTTAATTTTTTTCTCATACTAAGGATTTTTAGACAAGAGCAATTCAAGGTATCCTCTACTATCCTAAGTTTCAAGGTGCGTGTATGTGCGAGTTGTATGGTATATATTTTCAGAATTTAGACTAAAGGTTCGGAATTATCTTTTAGACTTACACTTCAATAAAAATTTCAATACTCTTCCCTTATTTTGACTTAGCCCAAGAACTGAACTCAAAATTTGCCAATTTCTAAATAAACTACAAGGACATATATTTTCTACAGTTAAATTTTAAGAAAGGTTATTTTTGGGGTTTTTAAGTTACTAAGTTTATGATCTAGTTTTTCCTACTATTCAACCGCCATGTTAAACTTAAGTCAAATATGACCAAAATTGAACTTTTCAATTTTTATAATTTTTTAATTTTTTTTTGATTTTTATGGATTTTAAAATAAGTATGCCAATGCAAAAATGAATGCGAAGGAAGAACGCTTACCGAGCACACCCCCAAACTTAAACTTGGCAGTGTCCTCACTGCAAGGCTACACCAAGAGGGTCAAAATTATCGGCACTCCCCTGTTTATTTTTTTTTATTTTATTAACAAAAAAAAGGAAAACAAAATATATATACACAAAAAGGTCGTCCCCAAACTTAAGTGAAACAGTGTTTCCACAGTTTATGCGTTAAAGTTCAGAGTTAGGGGGGAAAGAACAGTATCAAACTATACAAGGCCTTACATAGGCCAAAGGTTAGCACCAACCATTCAAAAATTTTATCGTTATAATGGTGTGGTTGGTGAAAGAATGGAGTGTAGAGAAAAGAAATGAGAAACACACGAGACCGTGTGGAGATAGAAGCAGTATACGGTCTCGGTGGAGGAGAAGAATGGCGGAAGGGAAAAAGAAATGGTGGTCGTGGTTCGACTTCTTCGGGTGGAGGTTGATTAATCACAAAATCCGTGCCGTTTAAGAATGCGAGTTCGTCGGCGAAAATATCTTCGAAACTTTCATCGAAGGTCCGATTGCACGTTTCAATGTCAATAAGTGTCGCGCCAGAATTCAGCACACTTGATTTTTCAAAAATTATGAAGGTAAGATAGTCGTAAAGCTCATTTACCTTATTTTCAAAAGAGTCTAAATCAAGTTGTTTTTCTAGAATTATCGAATTCAAAATATCGGATTGTGATTCATTAACACTCGGTATCATTAAATGAAGATTAGAAGAAGAACCAGAGAAAGTGGGAGAAAGAAGTTGAATACGAACTTGAGGGTGGAAATGGAGTGTATAAATTATCACAATTTGTAATGACCGATATGTAAAAAGCGATTGTGCTAATCTATCAACCTACTGAGTGAAATCCCTTAAAATTCGTGAGAAAACATGGGTACGTCGAACTTGGGAAACCAGACATTGAAAATGAAAGGGATACGGTTTCTTGCGCGGTCGGAACGACAGAAAGGATGAAGGGGATTGACTTAGAAAGTGTAACAGTTAAAGGTTTAGGAGGATGAATTGGAAAATCCGACTCATCAAACAAAATTGGTTCATCCCTAATACTATCCTAAATACTCTCCTCAAAATTTAGCTTATCCATGCAATTCTCATTAAATTCAAGACGCATATGAAGTTCGGGAGAAACATTTAATGTCTCGAGATGATGAATTGGAAAGAAAAACTCATCCAAATTTATGGGTTCATCATCCAAAATATTTCCAGCATCAATATCCTCGATCAAGTGAAAATTAAATTTTTCAGACACCTCATCAAAAGGATGGACATCAATTAATTCAGGTTCTAGAGTGGAGGTGTAGAGGTCAAAAGGATTGGGTGATGGTTTCACTCAAAAGGGACCCTTTACAATCTGGCAAATCAAACACTACAAAGTCGCACAAATCATTAGACGTTTTATCTTCAACTGGTGAATCATTTGGAACACTTGATAGACATTCAAAACCAGAGTTATCGGATTCAATTGGTGATGGGTAGGTTTGATTTGGATGTGTGTACATCTCACTCTCACCACTCAAATTCTCAATCTGTCCAACTGCCTCATCATACATTGGAAAATTTGGAGCTAGTTGGAAACTAGCTACAGGGTCACTAGGTTGTATAAACGCGGCCATGGATGCATTCAAATCATTAATCGGTTGTCTTGACGCTACCATAAAATCTTCCAACGACTGTTCCAGACTATACATGGGTTGTGAAGGGGTTTCAGTAAAAGATTCGAAGTTGTTTGGATACTGGAAACTCCCAAATGGTTGTGTAGAAGCAATGTCTAGGGAAGGTGCGAAACTCGGGTAGGACTGGTAGGAATTGAATGGTTGGACATGAGTAGGATCAACATTTGGATAAAAAGGTGAATGGACTTGTTGATCCCAAGAACTGGAAGTGTTGAAAGGAGTGAAAGATCGGTTACGAGATTGTTTAATATGTTCAGCAATAGACATGGGTTTCGGAGTTACAACAGGACTCGAAAAAGGAGTATCAACGTAAGAAGGTGGTGAAAGTTGAAATGGTTGATACAAAGTTGATTGCAGAGTCCAACTGTTTCTCCTAGACGCGTCTATTCGATCTTTCAAAGAAATTTTGGGCATGGAGGGGTCATCCGAAATTCGACCAAAAAAATGCGCGTAGGAAGTAATGTCTGGCTCAGGGTACCAAAGTTCTGCAAGAGTTTTGCGAGGTGGGGTACCCATGATGTGCTAAAGGAGAAGAAAAAGAATGTGATGATTTTTTTTTTTAATTTTTAAAATTTTTTTATTTAAAAAAATTGTTTGTTTTTGGAGTTTTGAAATTTTTGAAAGTGATTTTTTTAGAAAGAGTCTTGCAAAAATTTGTACAGAACTACGGCACAATCACAATTTATACATGCATAAACAAGCCTAGAGTTAGGGTCTCCTAAGTCAACTAGACTGCTCCTAACTGTTCCAAAGGGCGAGTTGTGAGATCCTCAAATCGCCTCTTCACCGCCAATTGTGGCCAGGTAAGCATAAGTAAAGAAAGGAGAGATCCGCTCATGAATCACCGTGAGACTGGCCTTTTAAAATTACCTTCCCACTTGTCTAGCCTCGGCACCACAAAGTCAGGTTTAGATAAACGACCGATACCTACAACCTTTCATTTGTCCTAATGAGCACGACGGTCCTTATTGGCTGAGTCTAATATTTTTTAATTAACTCGAAGGTTGATGCAAATGCTTTTTTTGATTTTTGGGGTCTTAGGAAGGGTAATGAAATCCCCATCCAATCTGGATTGGTGTTATAGCCCCTTAAAAGTCCGTTTTAAAAATGCAAAGCAGTAAACACACAAAATTCCAAAACACTTGCCAAAATTTTTTTTATTGCGGCGCAAAGAATCCTACACAAAATCAAGTTATTGGAGAAAGGGGAGAAGTTTTGTGCAAAGAACCCTGCAGGAAAATATTTCAGAGGATTTCAGAGGACAGAAGAGAGGAAAAGAATACTTACAGAGAAGATTCCACTTGCTGACGTCAGCAGGGTGCGGCGGATGCACGGTCAAAAGCAAAGTTTTGCGGAGGTTCCGCGGTTGAACAATTGATTCAAGCCTCCAAACTTTTTCTGTTTCTCTGTTGTGGTTATTCTCTGTTTGTTCAGATCTGCTGTTTGCTGTTTTTCTCACTGGATTTTTCCAGATCTGAATATGTTCGTCTTTCCGATCCTGCACAATTCACACGAAAACCCTTCAAAAAATAAGAAGATGATAAATTTTTTATATTTTTATATTTTTCAGTTTTTATGATTTTTTAATTTTTTAACTAACCTGAAATTACAACGAGAAAATAACTACCGTGATCCCCGGCAACGGCACCATTTGATTGTTGATATGTTTTGCTTATATGTGTGCGTTTTGGAATCAAAGAATTAACCGCAATCAAGAACGGTGTCGCTTGGTAGCTAGCCGGTTGAGTACAGGTCGGTCCACAGGAAAAACGTGTATTTTCTAGTTGTTCTAACGAATCAATTCCTATTTGTGGTAGGTTTTGATTTTCTGTAAAAACTGAGGCTGAAATTGATTTGGATTAAAACCTTGCTAGGGTTAGGATTAGGTTAGTTTGGAAAGTCAATTATTCTCACCGCTTTCTTTGCCCTAATTAAGAACTTTTAGGTGTTAAGGTAAAAGTTAACAAAGGGGATTAGCACGATTGGGAAGAAACTGGGTTTCTTCCCTTTGGTCCTTGTCCGTCCTTTCTTAACTCTTAGACCTAACCTCTATGGAAATCAACCACAACCGGTCATTAACTAGGGAATCACCGCTACCTCATGGAAAAGGGTGTCGTAGTGAGCGGTGTGTGTATGTTTGCATAGATTCATACTTTAAAAATATTGAATGGGCAAGAAAGGGGTGAGAGATTTTCATCTCTCAAACCTTCCCCAAACCTAACCTTAACAAGTGAGGAACTACTCACTCATTAGGGAATTAATAAAGGAATTCATTTTTATGGTTTTTATTTAAAGCCTAATTACCTTGCGGAAAATAACTACGGCAGAAAAATAAAATTGCTAGATAAAAAATTCAAGATAAAAAAACTTACTTTTTAGTGATGCACTCTTTGACAATTACAATGGAATGAAAATTTAAGATCTAGAATTAAAAAGAGGCATCTCTAAAGAGAGGCACCCAAAAGAGGCACACCCCAAAAAGAGCTGTAGGATTCCTATTTATAGATAATAGAAACCCTAGGGTTTACATCTGATCCATATCTAGAATTACAAAAATACCATAGGAAAACCTGGTCAATGTACCGACTCCACCGACACGCGCCGACACGTGCATAGCACGGCCGCGGATCCGCGGCCATATGCCTTGTTTGGCCGTGGATCCGCGGCCATTTGATGGGCTTGCTGGCTCATTTCTTCAGGGCTTCTTTCTGTTGCTTTTTCCTTCTATTTCTTCACTTGGTTCTTCAGAATGTCTTCTAGTTTCTTCCACATTTCCACAGTGCAGAATGTTGTGGACTTTTCCCGCTCGCTTCGTGTTGAAGTCTTGAATCTTGTGCTGCCTTTGTACTTTGTGAAATCGAACTGTTCATTGATCTTCATTTGTTTCTTAAATGTAGGTGGCATCATAAAAATTCTTTTATTTGTTGGTCATTGTCTCACTTTTGTAGCGTTTTTTCATCATTTTCACTGTATTGTTCCGAGAACCTGTAACCTGCAACTATTTAACAGACATGGATCAAAAGCACCTATTTATTTGCAATATGATTAAGAATGGGGAATATAATAATGCAAAATTCTGATATGAACATACCTGCTGCCCAGGCAGCTGTTCCTGTCGTTACCAAGATTATTTCCATATCCTTACAGGAGTTTTGAGGCTGAAGCGTCCAGTTTTTACCGGCACAGATGCAGCGGAGGATCCGTAGAAATTCTCGACAGGATGGCTAGGATTTGTCGTTCACAGAGATGTTCTGACGAGATGTGGATTGAGCTTGCGAGTTTTCGTTTAGAGGATCTGGCTCAGAAGTGGTGCGAGTCAGTTGAGAGAGGCCGAGCTGCAGATCTACCTCCTATGACTTGGGATGAGTTCACAGCTTTATTTCTTGCTCGTTTCCTTCTGGAGAGCGTTCGAGATGCCCGAGCTCGTAGTTTTGAGTCTTTGCGCAAGTCTCCAGGGATGGGAGTGTCCGTGTACGATATTTAGTTTACTCAGCGGTCTAATATGCTCCTTACCTAGTGGACACTGAAGAGAAACGGATAAAGAGGTTCGAGTGGAGATTGGACATGCAGTTATTTCTTGCTATTGGCGCCCAGCATTTTGACATTACGCCGCTGCTATGAACGCAACCTTATTGTTGAAGGAGCGCATTTCTGAGACTTCGGCCGTTCCTGGATCGAAGCAAAATTGTACCGGTATGCCAGATCAGAGGCGGTTAGGTAGACATCATGATAGATATTATTTCAGTATTTTCATTTGATGCACGTGTTTCTTTTGTTGCTTGAACCTGTATTTACGCACTTTGTATTGAAGTCTAGCCGATGGTAGTCCTTGCTAAATCAGCCGCTTGTTGTGATTTCTTGCGTAGGCTAATCTTTTGGTCGCTCGATATGTTTTTCGTTCGTGTTTGTTTTGTTCGTATCAGAGATAAGGATTCTTTTGTCAATTATTGTTTTTGATATGTTAGACTTTGACATTCTTTTGGCCTTGGATTAGTTAGCCACGTGCTATGCGTCCGTGGACTGCCGCGAGAAGGCAGTCGGATTTAGTTTTCCGGGTGCGCCAGTCTTTTCATTCAGGAAGATCGTAGCGCCACCCTTCCCAGTTTGATTTCTTCTCTTCGCGCTAGTCAGCCCTTGAGGAAAGGATGTTAAGGATTCATAGCGCATGTTCGTCATGTTGGAGCCGCAGAGGTCCCGTTGGACCAGGTTCCGATTGTGAGAGAATTTCAAGATGTCTTTCCTGACAAGCTGTTTGGTTTGTCGCCAGAGCGCGATATTGAGTTCTGCTTTGACTTGATCCCCAGCACAGGGTCTTTTTCTACCGCCATATCGGATGAACCCGGCGGAGCTAAGAGGACTGAAGGATCAGTTGCAAGATTTGTTGGATAAAGGCTTGTTCGTCCGAGTCCGTCACCTTGGCGAGCTCATATCCTGTTCGTCAAAAATCCGGCAGTTGCGTTTGTGCATCGATTATCGTCAGTTGAATCGGGTTACCGTGCGGAACAAATATCCTTTACCTCGAATAGATGAATTATTTGATTAGCTCTAGGGTGCGGGAAATTTCTTGAAGCCTAACTTGCGACCAGGTTACCATCAGTTGCGGGTTCGAGAGGATCGTATTCCGATGACCGCTTTTCGCACACGTTACGGGCACTATGAGTTTTTGGTGATATCGTTCGGATTCACTAATGCCCCAGCAGCATTTATAGATTGGATGAACCGCATATTCAGGATGCTTCTTGATCAGTTTATCATCGTGTTCATTGGGGACATCCTAGTATACTTTTGGAACCGAGTGGAGCCTGGACAGTAATTGAGGATTTCATTGCAGACTTTGAGGGCGCACCAGCTATTCACTAAATTTATCTAAGCGTGTTTTCTGGCTGGGTAGTGTTGACTTCTTGGGTCACATAGTTACAAGAGATCGTATACGTATTGACCCGAAGAAGATCGGGGCCGTTCAGCACTGGCCCAGACCAGTATCCGTTACAGAGGTCCGTAGATTTTGGGTTTGGCAGGATTCTATCGACGTTCGTACAAGATTTTTCTCGTATAGCTGCAATGTTGACCGGGTTGACCTGGAAAGTGAGTTCCTTTTTCTTTGGACCGATACATGTGAGCAGAGCTTTCAGCAGTTGAAGACTCGTTTGACTACGACACCAATATTATCTTTACCCTCAGGATCAGACAGTGTTGTTGGTTATGGTGATACTTCTCGACATTTGAAGAAGCACGAGAAGAATTATCCCACTCATAAATAAGAGATGGTTGTGGTGATTTTTGCACTCAAGATCTAGAGACATTACTTATACAACGAGTCGTGCTAGATATTTGCGGACCACCAGAGTTTGAAGTACATTTTCTGCAGCAAGATCTAAATTGAGACAGCGCCGATAGATGGAGCTTGTGAAATACTATGACAACTGAGTACAGTTCAAATTTACTTTGACCGGGGACAACTTGCCCATGTCCGTGCACGTCCACAGTTATTTGACCATGTTAGTGAGTCACTGTCTGATGATGTTCGTTTGCTAGAGATCATGGAGAAGGTTCAACAGGGCAGAAATTCAGAGTTCGTGATTGATGATCAGGAAGTACTAC
Source organism: Agapanthus africanus (assembly GCA_030015575.1). Taxonomy (NCBI): domain Eukaryota; kingdom Viridiplantae; phylum Streptophyta; class Magnoliopsida; order Asparagales; family Amaryllidaceae; genus Agapanthus; species Agapanthus africanus. The sequence continues at coordinate 254,818,282 of CM057351.1, forward strand.
GATTTGGGATTCGACTATGTGTGCCAGTTTTCGAGGGACTGAGATGCAAGATTTTTAGAAGAGGCACATTAGTCGACATATAATGTTCATCCGGGTTCCGCCAAGGTGTATCATGACTTAAAAGGTGTTTACTGGTAGGAAGGGATGAAAAGAGATATCACAGATTTTGTTTCGGGATGCTGACTTGTCAGCAAGTCAAGGCCGAGCATCAAAGGCCAGCAGGAGAATTACAACCTTTGCCCATTCCGGAGTGGAAGTGGGAGAAGATCTCTATGGATTTTGTCATGGTTCTACCTAGAACCAGACGAAGGTATGACTCTATTTGAGTGATTTTAGACCGATTTACGGAAGTAGCTCACTTTCTGCCAGTAAGGACCATTTTTGGATTCGTTCAGTATGCTCAAATATTTTGATGAGATTGTACGACTACACGGCATTTTGACTTGCGTTGTTTCCGACAGAGGCACCAGTTCACCAGCCAACTATTGGAAAAAATTCAAGAGACTTTAGGCACCAATTGGGTTCGGTGCAGTTTTCTATCCGCAGATCGACGGTCAGACAGAGCAGACCATTCAGACTCTTGAGGACATGCTCCAAGCTTGCATTCTAGATTTTGGTGGCATCTGGGATTGTTACCTACCCTTGATAGAGTTTTCCTATAATAACAAGCTTCCTTGAGAAGATTCAGATGGCACCCTTCGAGGTATTATATAGGAGGAAATGTCGATCACCAGGTTGTTGGACAGAGCTCAGTAAGAGCAGTGTTTTGGGACCACATCTTATGCAGGAGACGACAGAGAAGATCCAGTAGATTCGGGATAGGACGAGAGGGGCCTAGAGCAGGCGGAAATCTTATGCAGACTGACGTTGCCACAGACTTGAGTTTATAGTAGGCGATCATACGTTCTTGAAGATTTCACCGATGAAGGACGTGTTGAGATTCGGAAAGGAAGGGAAGCTTAGTCCCAGCTATGTGGGTCCCTTTGAGATTCTTGAGCATATCGGCGCAGTTGCTTATCGTTTGGCTCTTCCACCCAGCTTTCCAGGTGTTCATCCCGTTTTTTATGTATCGATACTCCACAAGTACCTTCATGAACCCTCTCATGCGATTCAGCATCAGACGATCCAGCTGGAGCGTGATCTTTTTTTCACTAAGCAGCCAATATTCATTCTAGATCGGCAAGTAAAGAAACTGAGGTCCGAGGACATACCGACCGTAATGGTTCTTTGGCGTGGCCCGAGCGGCGAAGAGGTCACGTGGGGAAGCCGAGGACGAGATGAGAGTGAACTATTCCCATTTCTTCGAGGGTGCGTGTAACGTTTTAAAAATAAATAAATAAATAAATCCTTTAGGTGAAATTTCCGTTAACCGGTAATATAAATTATATTTTCCGTAAAACTCAACTATAATTATTTTTCAACATAGAATTAAGTACGCCTATTTTAACTATGTAATTGCTAGTATTGGTATTTATTTAGCCACTTATAAATTATTTGTTTACTTAAATATTTTTCCTTAATTAATTATTTCAAAAATTATTATAACCTTTTACTTATACATTTAATTAGTGTTAATTATAAATGAGAATGGGTTAAGCACACAATTATGAATTATGATAACTTAGAAACAAGTTTGTAACATGCACTTTTTTTTAATGTGTCTCCACAATTCTAGAAAAGTCTAGGATTAAATAGAAAAGGAAATAAATAATTAAAGAAGGAGTTAAAAGATGTAACAATGGAAGAAGATTCTACACAAACCCATGTTAGTTGTATGTATGCCCTAGAGGCCAGTATTGTACAGATCATGTATATTATATTGGATGCTTGGACATATATAGAGATGACTTTCTTACTCGATATGATAGTATGCTATCTGGTTACTCTTTATCTTAACATGTACACTAGTCTCTTTAAACTGTCTTATGGTTACATGTTGGTAAAGCCCTTAGGATGTGTACTTGACTACCTGGACTATGATGCAGATCATACTAGTGGGGACATGGTAGTCCATAAGTACATCCTTCAGGGTCCCTAGTCGTGGGTGTATCGAGACGGGGCATCGATATACCAGAGTAGACTAGCGTATACGCTTCTCGACCCATGAGATGGGCGATGGATGATCCCATATCCATTGGTGTTTGACATCAGAGATGGTACACGGATGCTCAGTGGAGACTGGGCACACTGGACGGACTCGCCGAGAACTCCCAGATGGTATTATACCTCACGTCAGATGGCAGTTCTTAGGTAACACTTGTGCAGGTTAGTCTGTAGACCCGAGATCGTCATAGAGTCTTGTGTGATTCCCACTGTGCTTTGATCTCCACCTTACCACGTCCATGAGGGCGTGCAAAACGGTGGTCTTTGGGTAAAGTCCCGAGTCACATGGAGGCAATGAGCGATAGGAGGGGTTTCGTCTCTCCTGGTATTGGGGGTTGATGTTGCGCTGTGCTCGATTGGCCGTAACAGGGAAGTCCCTGGCCAGGGCTGATCAGAGATTTGCTGGTAAGTGTTACCAGTAGTTTCTCGACCCGTTATGAGCCTCACATCGGCACGACATATCGGTTATTGGGGTCTGACGTTTACCACCCCTAGACTTGATATGCGACATATCAGACGAACAGACCGGACTGTACGGTAAGTGTTACTGGTTGGATTCACGGGAGTGTGAGCGGGCTAGCTCGTCGATCTTCTGATCGCTCAATACCCGGATGGCCGTTACGTTTAGCAGACCGCTTGCGGCTTGTGGGTGCTTGATATGATCATCATCTGCTACCGGCGTATTGACGAGTCTTTAGAGTCCTACACAGAGGTTTCCTGGCTCAAGCGAAACGAAATAGGAGCGCATATGAGATATGTGCGGGACCGAGAATAATGCGTGTATGTGATACCGCATTTCATTCTCGCGATGAATGTTTCGATTGGTTGTATGCGATATGACCTAGTTATCGAATCGTTGATTCGATAAATCGATACATTGAATACTAGTCGGTTATGTGCGACATGACCGGATCATTGAATCAAATGTTGATTTAATGATTTAATGTATAATAATATATTTGATATATTACTTTGCATTAACTAGTATTGGTTCACTTTAAATGGATTTTCTCACTTGATGTGCAAGTTGTATATGTGATATACTTTTGTGCACATGTTTATGTCATGTTTGATGATGCATGTAGATTGGTTTTGTGTTAAGACTTAAACCATGGTTATGATAATAGTTAGGGTTTTGATTTATTTACATATTTATTTATCTATTCTTTTTGGATAAATAAATTAAAGATAACAAAATGGTTTCTTTCATGAAGCTTGATGAAGCTTCATGAAGCTTTGACTAAAGTGACCATTTTGTCATCATCCTTAACCATAACCATTCTCAAATGACCATGGTCTATTCTCTACACTTAACCAAGGTTACAAGATGATAAGTATTCATTTTATTATTGATTTAACATAACTTACCATAATTCTAGCTTCATCTTCTTCTTCATCTTCAAAAGAAAAAGCTTGATGCCATTAATGGCAACTTGAGTTTCAAAGTGAGAAATCCAATTCTAAAGTGAACCCACCTCCTATTTCTTCACCCTCTACCTCTTGCCAAGTTGTTTTGGGTGTTTTCTTCACAAGTTTCACAAATTTGTGAAGTCGGAGCTTGAACTTGTGATGCCTCGACGTAGATCATCTTCGGCACGAAGCCGACGACCTAGTCCGCCCAAATCTCCGATGAAGCCGACGTTTGAGTTCGGGATTCAAGATGGACAGCGAGAGGATGCCTACATGGAGCTAAGGAAGTGGATAACCGGATCTACAAAGGTTGTAGCTCTTTTCTTTTAGTTAAGTTGTTAACTAGATTAGCATATCGCCTAGAATTCTAGTCTACGATCCGTATTAGGGTTTCTCGGCACCTATAAAATTTAAATTTGGCATGGTTGATGCCTTGTGAGACCTCTATAGCGTGCCTAGGAACCCTACAGTGGTATCAGAGCCTAGCTAGAGCCTTAGGCGAAGTCCAGACGGAGTTTGAAGTCCGATCGAACCGAAACCCTAATTCAAAACATGCTCTCTGTACTTTTTCCAAAAATGGGGTTTTTTCCATATTAAAAATATGCAGAGAAATCAGCAGGAGATTGTAAGATTTACTGTGAAATTCGATGGCATAATTCAATTAAACTGCCGCGGTTCCGCGGCACGAGCATGGCTCGTGCGGCGGTTCCGCGGCCGTACGGCCCCACTGTACTAAAATTTTCACACAGTAATTCTTACTTTGTAGTGCTGGTTTTTCTGGGAATTTTTAATATTTATTCAAGAGTTGAATTTTCTGGGGTTGTTTTGGGGATTCGGTGTTTCGATCGGATTATCAAATTTCGTCTTTGTGTATTTCCGGATAATTTTTAGAATATGTTAAAAAGTTCGACCGGATATAAATACCCAATTTTTCCCCCGTCGGGAAATTTCCAAGTGTTGGATTTTTCCGTAGTTTAACGATGTTCTAAGTAGTGCAAGTAACGCGATGGACCCTCTAGAAGACAACAAACCTTAACTCGATTATGTGACCGTCTTGAACTGCCCTTTGAACCTTCGGGTTTGGGGCAGTACGGCGTGCCACATATGAGGCGTTGGCTTGACCCTTCTACGGCTGGACCGTTGGTACTGAGGCACAAACTGAATGTTGTTAGACTTATTTCATGTGTTGAGCTGTATCGGGAAAACTTGGGTATTCGATTGTTCGATCGGAAAGTTTAACATTTTCTGTTTGTCTGGAATGTGATACAATAATTGGAATTCACAAACAGTTATGAGATAACTGAATGAATGTTATAAATCTAGCAGTTTAGTCCCACATGATATTGAAAAGAGTTTTCGATAATGAGACTAAAATGCGGGATTTATATCTGTTAGGCATGTGATGTCTAAAGAGGTTGTGGATTCCAACTGTTGTAGTTTTACACTTTCTTTTCTGTGACCGTAAGTGTAATATGTGATATCGCCGGTTTCGTTGCTATATGTCAACGACAATTGGGATGCGCATATTTACTTACGTTGATGACATATGATGTTATGTGTTGCTGGATATGTTATATTGGATCGTCGTGTTCGAATAGCCGGGGGTTTTTATGTGAGATGAGTGTTTTTCATTTTCATTCATGTAAAAACTTGTATGTAATATTCTTTTATTTGGGGCACTTCCAGGTAGCGGAAGTTGTCACCCTTTGTATATTATTTACTTTTCCGCATTAGGATAGACCCAAGGAGGGGAGCACAAGTAACCGGGTTCTGGGGTCCAGTGGGAGACCAACTCGAGGAGTCGAGTCCGGTTCTCCTAACCCTAGAATTGGCAGGGTTGCTTGCCGCTGTCGTAGTGGTCTAGGGGTATGGGATTGGCTATTCATCACGACCGTGGAATCCGTGTTTTATACTGGCTCGTATTGAAAACACGGACGTCCTAGTATATCCAATGTTTCATATGTTTCTTCTGCTGCGATATCTGTGATGTGATCATGTGATGTTCTGTGATGGATATAGTATATAGTATATATGATATATTATATAGACGTTACTTATGTTTTACACCCGCGCTAGCCCTGCCCTGCTCTGTCGTTTGTTACCTAACCTAACGGTGCACGAGGGGACATCGAGGCGAATGCGGATGGCATAAGTGTACGTCATATCTATCTGTGTTGTTTAGGTATTTAGATGATGGGACTTCATTAATGTGATTAATGAAAGATAAGAAACCTAAGATGTTGTGGAATCGAATTTTAAAATAAAACAGGTAGCTACAGTTCTTGCTTTGCACAGCGGTATATATGATATACCCTGCACCTTATTCGATGAGGAAAGGACCGAGATCCTTTCACCGGGAGTGACTCCTTTAGCAATAACTGGCAGATGCTACACACTCGGTTTGCTTTTGACTGCTTTTAAGAGTTTTTTGCTTTGCACAGTGATATATATGATATATCCCGCACCTCATTCGACGAGGAAAGGGCCGACGATCCCTTCACCGGGAGTGACCCCTTTAGCAAAACTAGAAAAGCCTCAAAATCACTCCATTTCAAAACTTCATTTGATTCTACAACGATATCAAGTTCATTACGCAATAGGTTTTCAGAAAAACCTGTCGTAGCCCTCCGTCATTTCAGATAAGTACTAGTTAGTATTCGTGCTACGTTTGTTGACTATGTTAAGGCGTAGTGTGCGGTAGCTGACCAGTATTTATCTGCTTATGCATATGATGCAGATTGGATTAGGGTAGTCGTGCGACTTTGTTGACTATGTTAAGGGTCGTGCGGATGGGTTTAATTCAATCAGGAAATGACGGGTTGAACTTGACTAGCACTTGTGATTTGTTGACTATGTTAAGGTCATATAGTTGCTAGGGGCGAAAGATTATCGGGAATTTCAAGTGTTGAAATTTGCAATGAGATTGCATACCTTCTATGAGATAGTTGGATCCCGATACCCACTGCGAGTAAGAGTTACTCCTGGGAGAGTTTTACACATTGCAATTAGCTGATCAAGTAGGTGACTAGAAAGGTGTCAACGGGGTTACGCCTCTGGGAAAACGAGGTTTACATTAATTAGGTTCGTGCGAAAGCACGGGGGACCTCCCTCAAAGTACCGACACTGGCCTGGCTGAAAGATTGGCGAACTTGTAGTGTGTAATTAATCCCGGCTAGTCTTTCCTTTTAGTGTTTGAAGGAAGATTTGATAAAAACAGTGGGAGCCATCCTGATTAGATAAGATAATAACCAATCTGATCTTGCACGAGCATACGCTAAAGTGTTTTCTTCTCTCTCTCTCCAGGTAGCGACCATTTCATGCCCTAATGAAGATAATAATATGGATGTATTGACCGAACCCGCATGTTATACTGTGCTAGGGAACGTTGGTTCCGTTCTTTCTTATAAGAGTTATAGGAATGAACAGGATATAGGGGAATACCAGAATTCCCATGCCACCCGATTGAAGAAAGTACATGTTGATGCATTTTCTTCGGGTGTGTTCGTTACTGAGAACTGTTTCTCCATTTCCTCTACGTCCTGGGTATTAGATACCGGGTCAGGATCCCATATATGTAATCAGTTACATGGGCTCAGGAGAGGTAGAGAACTTGGAGAAGGTGATAAAGACATTAGAGTTGGAAATGGTGCAATTGTTGCAGCTAAGACTGTCGGGGAATATCACCTTATATTACCAACTGGTAATACATTGGTTCTGAACGAATGCTATTGCATGCCGAACCTGATATGCAACATTATATCGGTTTCTTTATTAAGCAAAGAGGGATATAATTTTGTATTACAGGATAATGTTATGAACATTTTCCGTAACCAAAAGTTGGTTGGATCAGGCACGTTATGCAATGGCATTTATGTTCTAAATCAATCAACAGTTCTGAGCATAACAAACACACACAAGAGGAAGAGTTCTGAACTCAACGAATCTTTCTTGTGGCATTGTAGACTGGGTCACATCAATGTGACACGACTGGCTAAGTTGCATAAGGATGGATATTTGAAACCTTTCGAATTTTCATCTTATGACAATTGCCAGTCATGTCTCAAAGGCAAGATGACCAAAACTCCGTTTACGGGACACGGAGAAAGAGTTACCGAACTCTTGGGACTTATACATAGTGATGTATGTGGTCCCATGTCTACACATACCAGGGATGGCTCTTCATACTTCATTACATTCACTGACGATCTCTCTAGGTTCGGGTATGTGTTCCTGATGAAACACAAATCAGAAGCTTTTGAGAAATTTAGGGAATATAAACAAGAAGTTGAGAACCAAACCGGAAAAAGTATTAAAATCCTACAATCTGATCGAGGAGGTGAATACTTAAGCAATGAATTCCTGGACTTCCTAAAAGAGAATGGGATTCTCTCTCAGCTGACTCCTCCATGTACACCACAGCACAACGGTGTATCTGAACGGAGGAACCGCACCCTATTAGATATGGTGCGCTCTATGATGAGCACAGCTGAGTTACCTATTTCCTTCTGGGGTTATGCGCTGGAGACAGCAGCATACCTATTGAATCAAGTTCCATCTAAATCTGTACCTACCACACCATATGAGATATGGAGTGGGAAGAGACCATATTTTAAACGAGTTAAGATATGGGGTTGTCCGACCTATGTCAAAAGGCAAAATCCAGACAAACTCGAGGCACGGTCAGTTCTTTGCAAGTTTGTGGGATATCCTAAGAATTCCCAAGGATATTTTTTCTACCATGCTGAAGAACAAAAAGTGTTTGTTTCTCAATATGCCACCTTTTTAGAAAAGGAATTCCTTGAAAAAGAAATTAGTGGCAAAGTGGTAGAGCTGGAAGAAATTCCAGATACACAAACTATAACTGAAGATTTAGTGGAACCAGAAGATTCGATAGTACCCAACGAACCCCAGCCTCTCCGCCGATCTAGCAGGGTTTCTCGTCCACCTAAGAGATACTACGGTTTTCTCATTGATGGTGGAAGCGAGGATTGCATCATGGAGGATGATGACCCAACTAGCTTCGAGCAGGCCATCACGAGTGGGGACTCAGTGAAATGGCTGGATGCTATGCGGTCTGAGATGGATTCCATGTACACCAACAAAGTATGGACTTTGGAAGTTGCTCCTGAAGGGGAAAAACCCATTGGGAGCAAGTGGATCTTCAAGAGAAAACTTGGTGTAGATGGGAAAGTGGAGACTTTCAAAGCTAGACTTGTAGCAAAGGGTTTTCGTCAAAGACCAGGTGTGGACTATGACGAAACCTTTTCTCCGGTGGCTATGCTTAAATCCATCCGGATCATGCTTGCCATCGCTGCATATCATGATTACGAAATCTGGCAAATGGATGTTAAGACCGCCTTTCTAAATGGTGATTTAGAAGAGTGCGTGTACATGACTCAGCCAGAGGGCTTCGTAGATAGTGGGAGCAGCGGGAAGGTGTGCAAGCTGCTTAAATCCATTTATGGATTAAAGCAAGCATCGCGGAGTTGGAACATCTGCTTTGATGTCGTTATCAAAGAGTTTGATTTCGTCAAAAATCCAGATGAACCTTGTATCTACAAGAAGGTGGCAGAGAGTAAGGTTGTCTTCCTCGTATTGTACGTGGACGACATACTCTTGATAGGAAATGATATTCCTATGCTGCACTCGGTCAAGCTCTTCTTATCACAAAGATTCTCAATGAAAGATCTTGGTGATGCCTCCTGCATATTGGGAATTAGGATCTATAGAGATGGATCCAAACGGATTTTGGGATTATCCCAATCCAGGTACATTGACACCATACTAAAGAGGTTTAGTATGGAAGAGTCCAAGCGTGGGAACTTGCCCACGATCTTTGGAGTCACTCTCTCCAAAGAGATGTCTCCCAAGACTGATTTGGAGAGAGCTCGCATGCAAGGGATACCCTATGCTTCGGCAGTAGGCTCTATCATGTATGCGATGCTATGTACCAGACCCGATGTAGCATACTCACTAAGTGTAGTGAGCAGGTATCAAGCTGATCCTGGAGAGAGTCACTGGACAGCTGTGAAGAGCATTCTCAAGTACTTGCGAAGGACTAGAGATATGTTCTTGGTGTATGGTAACGGAGAACTCCAAGTGGAGTCCTTTACCGATTCGAGCTTCCAGAGTGATAAGGACGACTCTAAGTCGCAGTCGGGCTTTGTCTTTACCCTTTACGGACGGGCGGTTAGCTGGAAGAGTTCCAAGCAGGAAACCGTGGCAGACTCGACGATGGAGGCTGAATACATCGCTGCCAACGATGCTGCCAAAGAGGCTGTCTGGATCAAGAAGTTCATTACTGAACTTGGAGTGGTTCCATCCATTGAGCATCCAATACCTTTGTATTGCGATAACAATGGAGCGGTGGCTTTGGCCAAGGAACCCAGGTCCCATCAGCGGTCCAGGCATATTCTGAGGCGGTATCACCTGATCCGGGAGATAGTTGATCGCCGGGAGATCGAGGTCAGGAGGGTTGACACGAAGAACAACACGGCGAATCCACTCACGAAGGCCATTCCCCAGATACAGTTTGAGAGACTCTTCGGGATGCTCGGTATGCGATACTACAGCAGCTGGCCCTAGTGCAAGTGGGAGATTGTTAGTTGTATGTATGCCCTAGAGGCCAGTATTGTACAGATCATGTATATTATATTGGATGCTTGGACATCTATAGAGATGACTTTCTTGCTCGATATGATAGTATGCTATCTGGTTACTCTTTATCTTAACATGTACACTAGTCTCTTTTAACTGTCTTATGGTTACATGTTGGTAAAGCCCTTAGGATGTGTACTTGACTACCTGGACTATGATGCAGATCATACTAGTGGGGACATGGTAGTCCATAAGTACATCCTTCAAGGTCCCTAGTCGTGGGTGTATCGAGACGGGGCATCGATATACCAGAGTAGACTAGCGTATACGCTTCTCGACCCATGAGATGGGCGATGGATGATCCCATATCCATTGGTGTTTGACATCAGAGATGGTACACGGGTGCTCAGTGGAGACTGGGTACACTGGACGGACTCGCCGAGAACTCCCAGATGGTATTATACCTCACGTCAGATGGCAGTTCTCAGGTAACACTTGTGCAGGTTAGTCTGTAGACCCGAGATCGTCATAGAGTCTTGTGTGATTCCCACTGTGCTTTGATCTCCACCTTACCACGTCCATGAGGGCGTGCAAAATGGTGGTCTTTGGCTACAGTCCCGAGTCACATAGAGGCAATGAGCGATAGGAGGGGTTTCGTCTCTCCCGGTATTGGGGGTTGATGTTGCGCTGTGCTCGATTGGCCGTAACAGGGAAGTCCCTGGCCAGGGCTGATCAGAGATTTGCTGGTAAGTGTTACCGGTAGTTTCTCGACCCGTTATGAGCCTCACATCGGCATGACTTATCGGTTATTGGGGTCTGACGTTTACCACCCCTAGACTTGATATGCGACGTATCAGACGAACAGACCGAACTGTACGGTAAGTGTTACTGGTTGGATTCACAGGAGTGTGAGCGGGCTAGCTCGTCGATCTTCTGATCGCTCAATACCCGGATGGCCGTTACGTTTAGCAGACCGCTTGCGGCTTGTGGGTGCTTGATATGATCATCATCTGCTACCGGCGTATTGACGAGTCTTTAGAGTCCTACACAGAGATTTCCTGGCTCAAGCGAAACGAAATAAGAGCGCATATGAGATATGTGCGGGACCGAGAATAATGCGTGTATGTGATACCACATTTCATTCTCGCGATGAATGTTTCGATTGGTTGTATGCGATATGACCTAGTTATCGAATCGTTGATTCGATAAATCGATACATTGAATACTAGTCGGTTATGTGCGACATGACCGGATCATTGAATCAAATGTTGATTTAATGATTTAATGTATAATAATATATTTGATATATTACTTTGCATTAACTAGTATTGGTTCACTTTAAATGGATTTTCTCACTTGATGTGCAAGTTGTATATGTGATATACTTTTGTGCACATGTTTGTGTCATGTTTGATGATGCATGTAGATTGGTTTTGTGTTAAGACTTAAACCATGGTTATGATAATAGTTAGGGTTTTTATTTATTTACATATTTATTTATCTATTCTTTTGGATAAATAAATTAAAGATAACAAAATGGTTTCTTTCATGAAGCTTCATGAAGCTTTGACTAAAGTGACCATTTTGTCATCATCCTTAACCCTAACCATTCTCAAATGACCATGGTCTATTCTCTACACTTAACCAAGGTTACAAAATGATAAGTATTCATTTTATTATTGATTTAACATAACTTATCATAATTCTAGCTTCATCTTCTTCTTCATCTTCAAAAGAAAAAGCTTGATGCCATTAATGGCAACTTGAGTTTCAAAGTGAGAAATCCAATTCTAAAGTGAACCCACCTCCTATTTCTTCACCCTCTACCTCTTGCCAAGTTGTTTTGGGTGTTTTCTTCACAAGTTTCACAAATTTGTGAAGTCGGAGCTTGAACTTGTGATGCCTCGACGTAGATCATCTTCGGCACGAAGCCGACGACCTAGTCCGCCCAAATCTTCGATGAAGCCGACGTTTGAGTTCGGGATTCAAGATGGACAACGAGGGGATGCCTACATGGAGCTAAGGAAGTGGATAACCGGATCTACAAAGGTTGTATCTCTTTTCTTTTAGTTAAGTTGTTAACTAGATTAGCATATCGCCTAGAATTCTAGTCTACGATCCGTATTAGGGTTTCTCGACACCCATAAAATTTAAATTTGGCATGGTTGATGCCTTGCGAGACCTCTATAGCGTGCCTAGGAACCCTACAACCCACACACCAACACCTCACTCTCTCTCCCTCTCACCTCATGGCTGAAACTGCAGTCCCCTCCCCAAATTTCCCCACACATTTTCCCACTTCAAAAACTACATAGAAAAGAAAATTTAAAGAACATATTAAACAAATGAGTATGGTGTGTAAATAAATGAGGTATGAGTTTTCTTAACTTGGCCACAAACACACCCACACTCACCTCACTCTCTCCCCTTCTCCCTCTTTTATGGCCGAGATTCCCTGCGGCCCACCCCATTTTTCTCCACTTCAATTCATCTCCAAAATCTTCAATTTCCATCAAAAATCCAAACAAAAATCTCACAAATTCTTAGCTAATTCTTCACCCAATTTTCCTTGGCCAAATCTAGCATGGATCTTGGAGCAAGAGAACCAATTTAGAAGGTAAGATTTCATGTTTGATCTCATGATCTTGAGGTATAAAATTTCATCCAAATTGTTACTTGTTAATTATATACTTAAATCTAATTTGAATTAGATGTAAATATAAATTTAATTGCAAAATAAAATTTTAAAGAGAAGGGTTTGAGGTTAAATTAAAGTTTACATCACTTGATTTATTTAGCAATGTGTAGTTTAACATATTAAGACATGGAAAATCTAATCTAGTTGTTAAGTTGCTAATTGTTATTTTTGAATTGTCATAATTATATATTTTGCAAACTTAGTTTTTAATAAGTGTGTAATTAGGTGAAATTAAAATATAATTAGTAATTGTGTAGCCTAGTTAGGATATTAAGTGAGCATTGTGGCCGTTAGTTTTGCTAAAACATCTAGATTTGTATTAGAACGGTTAATGGTTGCTTACTAGGTTTGTGGAATAAATCGATTTTAATTTAAGTTGAGGTTTCATTGATAAACAACTAATTTTATATAATATTTAGTGTGTTGTGAATGCGCAATTGGTACGATTGGGTTTTAGGTTTGGGGATTTTCACGTATAGCGACCCTAGTTGTAGTTTGTGGCGTTGTCGCGAGTGCGTTCTGTGCACCAAGTGTGCGTGCATCTAGTTAGTGCGCGTGATTGACTTGTGTTGTTTGTTCCGCGACTATTCGTATATTTATCCTCTTAATTGCTTGTGTGTGATTCTAGGATCGGGTGCAGAGGTGTCGGAAATGGCGTGGAAAGACAGCGCCGAGATCGGATCAGGTTAGCCGAGGCTTCCCGGTGAGTAGATGTACACATCTATGGGGGGATCGTCTGGATGGCGCGTAGCGCCCGACAGTAGGATTACTAGTAGTACTTGCATTTTTATGCGTAGTTTCCTAGTTAGCCATCTCATTGCATCGCATCGTTATATGTGTGTGTGTATGCGCGCGCGCGCGCGCGTGTGTATGATATCATCTCATAGGACACTTGCACCATTACCATTGGTTCCTACCGCATGAGCACTATTTGTGTGAACACACACGCCATTGGTAATTGCTATGTCACGAACACTATAGAACTTGCTTCGAATTGGTATTAGTGCATTTGCATCATATATTATCCGTAGACTCATACTTATATATTCATTTCATTAAGATGGATACGTAGGATTGTTAATCATATATACATACCTCATTGCATCATAATTCATGCATAGTATCTGGACGTATTTCGCATGGTATATACTACCGTATCTTAGATTTCCATCATCACCGACATGTTATATATTGTGATTCTTCTCGAGGATTTCATTATTTATGAGATTTCTGGATTTTGGGGAAAACCGCAAGAATTTATAAACTTTCACGCAAGAACAGAGATCGAAAACTCAGGGCCTATTATCCTTCTAAAAATGCAAGTTGTGGTTTTCTCGTGATGTATGTGTCATCCACCATGAGTTTTCCTAATTTCTGTTGGTTTTCGAGACCCGATTCGAGGAGTGGACGAACCGTCTCGGGTGCATGGTAGGCCCGGTAAGGTACCTCAGGGTAAGAGATTGTGTGGATGACGATGAGCCTGGCTTTGAAAGACTACCTACCGGTGATGTCTGGCGCGGCGGATATCCGGAGGATACCGACCGTAGTCGTGATATTTGATGATTTGGGCCGATACGGACTGCCGGAGCCTGAGATATTGAGACTTTAAGATATTGAGATATTGAGCTTTCAAGATACAGAGATATTGAGATATTGAGATTTTGAGATACAGAAATATACATATTTTGTGTCGATACTTGACACATATTTCTGTTGATTTCATGGATGATACTTCAGTCATTTCACAGAAGTTTTTCTAAGTTAAAAATAAAGATTTTCTCATTCCAAATATACTCAGGTTTCATATTGTTTATGCATTCATGTTGCATTCATACTAGTGCATCGTATCATATTGGTATATGTAAGTTGTGACGCAATTGCGTGCATGCTTACGATAGCTTTATTAGATATTACTTACTACCCACGAGTTGGCAACTCACCCCCGTTGTGCCACAGTATCTTGCAGGTCTGACCCGTCAGCACAGTAGCGGCGGGTGTACCTTTTATTCCGCTTCGTTTGGTTCGGCTTGCTGCTTGCTCATAGGTGGGTTTTCGAGGACTTTCTTTTGCTCCCACCGTGTATTTTATTTGTATCTAATATACTCCATTTACCCTTGTATATTGGACTAGACGGTGAGACTCGTGAGACTTGTATTTGTGGTGTTTGGTGTCGATGCTCACTTGAGCCAACGTGATACTTTTATGCTTATTTCGCATTATTATGATATATTCATTGCATGTGGTTGTGATTCCGCCTTTGGCGAAGAGCTAGCTCCTGCTTAGGGATGCCTTTATTCATTTTTATGTATTTTCATGTGTTGTACCCGTTTGGGGGCCAGTATTTACAAAGGAGACTCTGCCGAAATTTTTGGAAAATTTGGTGCATTAAAATGTTTTAAGGTGACCTTATTTTACAAACCATCTTTATAGGTTAAGTTTTTCCTTCACTCTATTGTTTTAAATGGTTTAGATTTCTGGGCATTGGCTTACTTATATTACGTACGCCATGAGACGTTTCGTAATTTAAGTGCCAGTCACATTCCGCACCTTCGGGTCATGATAAAGTTGGTATCAGAGTGATAGGTTTTACCTTTCTGGGTATAGGATGACCCTTGGTAGATGGAGTAGGTGACTTATGCAGAGTGGCGTAGCGTGGGTATGTTCCACGGCATACTTACGATACGGTACTCCGTCTAAGTGACCTTAGGATATATATATTTGCTTGTATTTCCTTCCTTGATTCCGGAAATCTTTTAATTCGATCGCAATGTTCCTATCGATCCTGTTCTTGCTCCAGCCACTATACCGCCGGAGACTACAAGGGCCAGAGGGCTACTGCCAGGGATGAGATTAGAGTAGGCTTGTTTGAGACGAGGACCGATCTGGGTGGTATGCCTAACCCTCAGGGACAGAGCGATCCGCTTTTTTCTAGGCCAGATAGCTAGGCTGGAGTCGAGTATTCAGGACGTACGACAGATGGTTGGATCGTTAGTTAAGGTTGGCCGAGCTCCGAGAGCCGATGATGTCCCTCCTACTGCGGGAACTGTGATTGTACCTACTTCTCAGGTAGCTGTTCCTGACGTTACCAAGATTATTTCTGTATCCTTACAAGATTTTTGAGGCTGAAGCCTCCAGATTTGACCAGCACAGATGCGGCGGAGGATCCATAAACAATCCTCGACAGGATGGCTAGAATTTGTCGTTCACAGAGATGTTCTTACGAGATATGGATTGAGCTTGCATGTTTTCATCTAGAGAGGTCTTTCTCAGACATGGTACAAATCCGTTGAGCGAAGCCGAGCTACAGATCTACCTCCTATGACTGGGATGAAGTTCACAGCTGTATTCTTTGCTCGATTCCTTTCGGAGAGCGTTCGAGATGACCGAGCTCGTAGTTCGAGTCTTTACGTAAGACTTCAGGGATGACATTGTCCGAGTACGATATTTAGTTTACTTAGGGATCCGATATGCTCCTTACCTGGTGGACACTGAAGAGAAACGGATAAAAAGGTTCGGGTGGAGTTTGGGCATGTAGTTATTTCTTGCAATTGGTGCCCAGTATATTGATATTTATGCCGTTGTTATAAACGCGACCTTATTGTTGAAGGAGCGCATTTCTGAGACTTCGACCTTTTCTAGGATCGAAGCGGATTTGTACCAGTATGCCAGCACAGAGGCGGTTAGATAGACGCCGTTGTGGCAGGTATTCTTTCGGTATTTTCTTCCGATGCGTATTTCTTCTGGTGTCATTTGAAATGGTATCCACATGATTTGTATCGAAGTCTAGCCGATGGTAGTCCTTGATAAATCAGCCGCTGGTTATGATTTCTTCCGTAGGATAGTCTTTTGGTCGCTCGATGTGTTTTTCGTTCGTGTTTGTTTTGTTCACATCAGAGATAAGGATTCTTCTTTCAATTTGATTCTTCTCTTCACTCTAATCAGCCCTTGAGGAAAGGATGTTAAGGATTCTTAGCGTATGTTTGTGATGTTAGAGCCGCAGAGGTCCCGTTGGACCAGGTCGCGATTGTGAGAGAATTTCAAGATATCTTTCCTGACAAGTTGATTGGTTGTCGCCAGAGCGCGATATGGGGATCTTCTTTGACTTGATTCCCAGCACGGAGCCTTGTTCTCTACCACCATATTGGATGGACCCGGCGGAGCGTAAAGAACTGAAGGACCGGTTGCAAGATTTGTAGGGAAAAAAAGGGCTTGTTCGTCCGAGTGTGTCACCCTGGGGGTGCTCTGATCTTGTTCGTCAAGAAGAGAGACGGCAGTTGTAATTGTGCATCAATTTTCATCAGTTGAATTGGGCTACTGTGCGAAACAAATATTCCTTACCTCGCATCGATGATTTATTTGAATAGCTCTAGGGTGCGGAACATTTCTCGAGATTGGCTCACACTCAGGTTACTATCAGTTAATGGTTCGGAAGGATGGTATTCCGATGACTGCTTTTCACACACGTTACGGGCGTTATTAGTTTTTGGTGATATCGTTCGTATTCACCAATGCCCTAGCAGCAATTATGGATTGGATGGTGTGGACTTCTTGGGTCATATAGTCACAAGAAATGGTATACGTGTAGACCCGAAGAAGATCGATGTCGTTCAGCACTGTCTCAGACCAATATCCGTTATAGATGTCCATAGCTTTTGGGTTTGGCCAGATTCTATCGACATTCATACAGGATTTTTCTCGTATAGCTGCAGCATTGATTGGGTTGACCCGGAAAGGGAGTTCCTTTTTCTTTGGACCGATACTTGCGAGTAGAGATTTCTGTAATTAAAGACTCGTTTGACTACGACGCTGGTATTATTTTTCCTTCAGGATCAAGCGTTTTTTTTGTTTATTGAGATATTTCTCGGTAGTTGAAGAAGCACGAGTAGAACTATCCCATTCATGACTAAGAGATGGCAGTGGTTGTTTTTGCACTCATGATCTAGAGACACTGCCTATACAACGAGTCATGCTTGATATTCATGGACCACGAGGGTTATAGTATATTTTTCAGCAGTGAGATCTAAATTTGAAACAGCGTCGTTGGATGGAGCTAATGGAAGACTACGACTGCAAGATTCTTATCATCCGGGTAAGGCGAATGTTGTGGCAGATGCTTTGAGTCGGAGTCCCGGAGGTAACTTTTTTTGGTTGAGCATAGTTCAGAGACAGACGACGGCAGATTAGCAGATTCTTTGTGACAGCTGAGTACAGTTCGAATTTACGTCGACCGGAGGACAACTTGCCCGTATCCATGCACGTCCACAGTGATTTGACCGTATCCGTGAAGCATGGTCCAATACGTTCGTTGGTCAGAGACCATAGAGCAAGTTTGACAAGGCAGAGATTCAGAGTTTGTGATTGATGATCATGGAGTACTATGAATTAGGACTCGACTATGTGCCAGATTCTGAAGGACTGAGACGCAAGATTTTGAGGAGGCGCATCAGTCGGTATATAGTGTTCATCTGGATTCCACCAAGATGTATTATGGTTGGAGAGAAGTCTACTAGTGTGAAAGGATGAAGAGAGATGTCATAGATTTCGTTTCGGGATGTTGACGTGTCAGCAAGTCAAGACCGAGCATAAGAGGCCAGCAGGAGAATTACAACCTTTGCCCATTCCGGAGTGGAAATGGGAGTAGATTTTTACGGATTTTATTGTGGGTCTACCCAGGACCAGTTGAGAGTATGACTCTATTTGAGTAATCGTAGACCGATTAACGAAAGCAGCTCACTTTCTGCCAATCAAGACCACTTTCGGATTCGTTCAGTATGCTCAGACATATGTTGATGAGATTGTGCGACTACATGGAGTTTCGACTTGTATTGTGTCCGACTGGGACACCCAGTTCACCA
Source organism: Agapanthus africanus (assembly GCA_030015575.1). Lineage (NCBI taxonomy): Eukaryota > Viridiplantae > Streptophyta > Magnoliopsida > Asparagales > Amaryllidaceae > Agapanthus > Agapanthus africanus. Next base: position 254,836,945 of record CM057351.1, read on the forward strand.
TGCCGACTATTGCAGGAACTTCAGGAGGCTTTGGACACCCTTATTGAGTTTCATTGTAGCTTTCCACCCGTAAACCGACGGTCAATCAGAGCGGACCATATAGTTTCTTGAGGACATGCTCCAAGTTTGCATTCTAGATTTCATGGCAAGTAGGATCGCCACTAGCCCTTGATAAAGTTTTCCTATAATAACAGCTTCCAGGAAGAGATTCAGATGGCACCCTTCGAGGCGTTATATAGGAGGAGATGTCGATCGCCCGTTTGTTGGATAGAGCTCAGTGAAAGCAGTAATTGGGGCCACAGATTGTGCAGGAGATGACCGAAAAGATTCAGTGATTCGGGATAGGATGAGAGCGGCCCAAAGCAGGCAGAAATCTATTGCTGATAGACGCCGCCGCAAACTTGAATTCGTTAAAGGCGATAATATTTTTGTGAGGGTTTCTCCGATAAAGGGCGTGTTGAGATTCGGAAAGGAAGGGAAGCTTAGTCCCAGCTATGTGGGTCCCTTTGATATTCTCGAGCGTACCGGCGCAGTTGCTTATCGTTTAGCTCTTCCACCCAGCTTTCTAGATTTTCACCCCGTGTTTCATGTATCGATACTCCGCAAGTACCTTCTTGACCCCTCCTACGTGATTCGGTACCAGACATTCAGCTGGAGCGCAATCTTTCTTTCACAGTGCAGCCAATAGTCATTCTAGATTGGCAGATGAAGAAATCGAGGTCCGAGGACATACCGTACGTAAAGGGTTCTTTGGTGTGGCCCGAACAGCGAAGGGGTTACGTGGGAAGCCGAGGACATGGTGAGGAAGAAATATTTCCATCTCTTTGAGGATACGCATAGTTAGATTTTAAATTCGGGCACCGAATTTTCTTAAGGGGGAAGATTGTAACGTTTTAAAAATAAATAAATAAATAAATCCTTTAGGTGAAATTTCCGTTAACCGGTAATATAAATTATATTTTCCATAAAACTCAACTATAATTATTTTTCAACATAGAATTAAATACTCCTATTTTAACTATGTAATTGCTAGTATTGGTATTTATTTAGCCACTTATAAATTTTTTGTTTACATAAATATTTTTCCTTAATTAATTATTTCAAAAATTATTATAAGCTTTTACTAATACATTTAATTAGTGTTAATTACAAATGAAAATGGGTTAAGCACACAATTATGAATCATGATAACTTAGAAACAAGTTTGTAACATGCTCTTTTTTTAATGTGTCTCCACAATTCTAGAAAAGTCTAGGATTAAATAGAAAAGGAAATAAATAATTAAAGAAGGAGTTAAAAGATGTAGCAATGGGAAAAGTTTCTACACACACCCACAACTCACTCTCTCTCCCTCTCACCTCATGGCTGAAACCGCTGTCCCCTCCCCAAATTTCCCCACTCATTTTCCCACTTCAAAAACTTCATAGAAAAGAAAATTTAAAGAATATATTAAACAAAGGAGTATAGTGTGTAAATAAATGAGGTATGAGTTTTCTTAACTTGGCCTCAAACACACCCACACTCACCTCACTCTCTCTTTTTCTCCCTGTTTTATGGCCGAGATTCCCTGCGGCCCTCCCCATTTTTCTCCACTTCAATTCATCTCCAAAATCTTCAATTTCCATCAAAAATCCCAAAAAAAATCTCACAAATTCTTAGCTTTCTTCACCCAATTTTCCTTGGCCAAATCTAGCATGGATCTTGGAGCAAGAGAACCATTTTGGAGGCTAAGTTTTCATGTTTGATCTCAAGATCTTAAGGTATAAAACTTCATCTAAATTGTTACTTGTTAATTATATACATAAATCTAATTTTAATTAGATGTAAATATAACTTTAATTGCAAAATAAAATTTTAAAGAGAAGGGTTTGAGGTTAAATTAAAGTTTACATCACTTGATTTAGTTAGCAATGTGTAGTTTAATATGTTAAGATATGGAAAATCTAATCTAGTTGTTAAATTGCTAATTGTTATTTTTGAATTGTCTTAATTATATACTTTGCAAACTAAGTTTTTAATTAGTGTGTAATTAGGTGAATTAAAAAATAATTAGTAATTGTGTGGCCTAATTAGGATATTAAGTGAGCATTGTGGCCGTTAGTTTTGCTAAAACATTTAGATTTGTATTAGAACGGTTAATGGTTACTTACTAGGTTCGTGGAATAAATCAATTTTAATTTAAGTTGAGGTTTCGTTGATATACAACCTATTTTATATAATATTTAGTGCGTTTTGAATGCGCAATTGGTACGATTGGGTTTTAGGTTTGGTGATTTTCACGTATAGCGACCCTAGTTGTAGTTTGTGGCGTTGTCGCGAGCGCGTTCTGTGCACCAAGTGCGCGCGCGTATAGTTAGTGCCCGTGATTGACTTATGTCGTTTGTTCCGCGACTATTCGTATATTTATCCTCTTAATTGCTTGTGTGCGATTCTAGGATCGGATGCAAAGGCGTCGGACGTGGCACGGAAAGACAGGGCGGAAATCGGATTAGATTAGCCGAGGCGTCCTGCTGAGTAGATGTACACATCTATGAGGGGATCGTCTGGATGGCTCGAGGCGCCCGACAGCAGAATTACTAGCAGTACTTACATTTTTATGCGTAGTTTGCTAGTTAGCCATCTCATTGCATCGCATCGTTATATATATATATATATCTATATATATGTGATATCATCTTATATGACACTTGCACCATTACCATTGGTTCCTGCCGCACGAGTACTATTTGTGTGAACACGCACGCCATTGGTAATTTCTATGTCACGAACACTATAAAACTTGCTTAGAATTGGTATTAGTGCATTTGCATCATATATGATTCGTAGACTTATACTTATATATTCATTTCATTAAGATGGTTACGTAGGATTGTTAATCATATATACATACCTCATTGCATCATGATTCATTCATAGTTTCTGGCCGTACTTCGCACGGTATATACTACCGTATCTTAGATTTCCATCATCACCGGCATGTTATATATTGTGATTCTTCTTGAGAATTTCAGTATTTATGAGATTTCTGGATTTTGGGAAAAATCGAAAGAATTTATAAACTTATTATTCTTTTAAAAATACAAGTTGCGGTTTTCTCATGATCTATGTATCGTCCACCATGAGTTTTCATGATTTCTGTTGGTTTTCGAGACCCGATTCGAGGAGTGGACGAACCGTCTCGGGTACATGGTAGGCCCGGTAAGGTACCTCGGGGCAAGAGATTGTGTGGATGATGATAAGCCTGGCTGGGGATGACTACCTACCGGTAATGTCTGGTGTGGCGGATATTCGAAGGATACCGACCGTAGTCATGAGATTTGATGATTTGGGCCGATCCGGACTGCCGGAGCCCGAGATATTAAGATTTTGAGATATAGAGATATTGACAATTCGAGATATAGAGATTTTGAGATTTTGAGATTTTGAGATATAGAGATATACATATTTTGTGTCGATGCTTGACACGGATTTCTGTTGATTTCATGGATGATACTTCAGTCATTTTACAGAAGTTTTTCTAAGATAAAAATAAAGATTTTCTCATACCAAACATACTCAGGTTTCATATTGTTTATGCATTCATGTTGCATACATACTAGTGCATCGTATCATATTGGTATATGTAGGTTGTGACGCAATTGCATGCATGCTTACGATAGCCTTATTAGATGTTACTTACTATTCACGAGTTGGCAACTCACCCCCGTTGTGCAAAAGTATCTTGCAGGTCTGGCCCATCAGCACAGTAGCGGCGGGTGTACCTTTTATTCCGTTTCGTTTGCTTCGGCTTGCAGCTTGCTCATAGGTGGGTTTTGGAGGATTATCTTTTGCTCCCACCGTGTATTTTATTTGTATCTAGTATACCTCATTTACCCTTGTATATTAGACTAGACGGTGAGACTCGTGAGACTTGTATTTGTGGTGTTTGGTGTCGAAGCTCACTTGAGCCGACGTGATACTTTTATGCTTTTATGCTTATTTCGCATTATTATGATATATTCATTACATGTGGTTGTGATTCCGCCTTTGGCGAAGAGCTAGCTCCCGCTTGGGGATGCCTTTATTCATTTTTATGTATTTTCATGTGTTGTACCTGTTTGGGGGCCAATATTTACAAAGGAGACTCTACCGAAATTTTCGGGTAATTTGGTGCATTAAAATGTTTTAAGGTGACCTTATTTTACAAACCATCTTTATAGGTTAAGTTTTTCCATCACTCTATTGTTTTAAATGGTTTAGATTTCTGGGCTTTGGATTATTGATATTACGTACGCCTTGAGACGTTTCGTAATTTAAGTTCTAGTCACGTTCCGTACCTTCGGGTCGTGACAGCACGAGTGGTTAGATTTTAAATTCGGGGACCGAATTTCTTTAAAGGGGGAAGATTGTAACGTTTAAAAAAAATCGTTTAGGTTAATTGTTCGATAATCGGTAAAATAACTCGTATTTTCAGTAAAACATAACTATAATTAATTTTCAATATAGACTTAAATACACCTATTTTAACTATGTAATTGCTACTAATTGGTATTTATTTAGTCACTTATAAATTGCTAGTTTACTTAAATATTTTTCCTTAATTAATTATTTTAAATATTATTTGAGCTTTCACTTATATATTTAATTAGTGTAAATTACAAGTTAGAATGGGTTAAGTATACATTAGTGAGCCATGACAACTTACTGCCAAGTTTAATACACATCCTTTCTTTGTAAATTATCTCCAAGATTCTAGTTGGTTCTAAGATAAATTGAGTTAGAAAATAAAATAAAAAAAAATAGAATTATGTAGCATGGAGCATTAATGAGGCTTGAAGGGATTTTTCTTGACTTGGAAACTTCTATACACACACCCACACTCACCCACCTCTCATTTTCCTGCATTGGCCGAGCCCCTCCTTGCTGCAACCTCTTCATTTCTTCATCTCTTTTCTATCTCCAAAATCCTCACATTTCCCTCAAAAATCTACACAAAAATCTCACTAATTCCTAACAAAACCTTCACCCACTATTCATTGACCTATCTAGCTTGGATCTAGGAGCAAGATGGCATTTTGGGAGACCAAATTTGCAAGTTAGATCTCATGATTTTTTAGGTATAAGTCTTAACCTTATGGTTGCTTTGTTAGCTAATTACTTTAATCTAGTTTAATTAAGTAGTTATATGGTTCTAATTGCAAGTTTGAAATTTCAAGAAAAGGATTTGGGTTCAAGTTAGGGTTTTTACAACTTGATTATGCTTACAATATGTAGTTTATCATCTTAAGATTTGCAAAACCTAATCTAGTTGTTATTTTGCTAATTGTTACTTTTTATTTGTTCTAATTAAATAACCATGCAAACTAATTTCATGATTAATGTTAATAAGTGGGATTAAGAATTTAGTTAAAGGTTGTGTAGCCTAATTAAGATATTAAATGAACATTATGGCCACTAGATTTGATAAAACATCTAGATTTGCACTAAAATGGGTAGGAGATACTTACCAGGTTTTTGGAATAAATCGATTTTGATTAAGTTTGAGTTTTTGATGATCTAAAACATAATTCATATAATATTTAGTGTGTTGTGAATGCGTGATTGGTACGATCGGGTTCTTGGCTTGGTAGTTGTCACGTATAACGACCCAAGTTTTGGTTTGTGGCGTTGTTGCGAGTGCGTTTTGTGCACCAAGTGCGTGCGCGTCTATTTAATGCGCGTTGATTGACTTGTATCATTTGTGCCGCGACTATTCATTTATTTATCCTCTTATGTACTTGTGTGCGATTCTAGGATCGGGTGCAGAGGCGTCAGACATGGCGCGTAAATACAAGGCTGAGGTCGAATCAGATTGGCCGAGGCGTCCCGGTGAGTAGCTGTACACATCTATGTGGGGATCGTTTGGATGGCGTGAGGCGCCCGATGGTTTAGTATTACTTGCATTTATATGCGTAGTTTCCTAGTTATGCATCTCATTGCATCGCATCATCTTATATAGATATATATACATATGTGATACCATCTCATAGGACACTTGCACCATTACCATTGGTTCATGCTGCACGTGCACTATTCATGCAAACACACACACCTTTGGTAATTGCTATACCATGAACACTTTAGACTTGTGTAAATCAATATCTCAGCAATTACATCATATACGATAGGTAACTTGTAGTTTTATATTCATTTCATTAGGATGGATACATAGGATTGCTAGTCATATGCATATACCTCATTGCATCATTATTCAAACATAGTTTTCTAATTATAAATCGCGTCGCATATTATTGATATCATATACATTAATTATTACAGACATTTTTATATATTATGATTCTTTTTGGAGATTTCAGTATTGATGAGATTTCTGGATTTTGGGGAAAACCGCAAGAATTTTATAAACATATTATCATTTTTAAAAACAAAAATCTATGCTTTTCTCGTGATGTGATGTGTGTGGTGTCCACCATGAGTTTTCTCGGTTCTTGAGCAGTATTATATACCCGATTCGAGGAGGGGGATGCACCATCTGCGTGTATATGGTAGACCCGGTATGGAACCCCGGGGCGAGATTGTTTTCGTGCGGATGACGATGAGCCTGGCAGGGGAGCATTACCGACCGGTTATTATTGACGCGGCGGATATCCGGAGGATACCGACCGTAGTCGTGTGAATTGATGATATGGGTCGATCCTGACTGACGGAGCCCGAGGTATCGAGATATTGAGATATTGAGATATTGGGATATATATATATATATATATATATATATATATATATATTGTGTCGATGCCCAAAGGTTTTTCTAAGATAAGAATCAAGATTTTCTCATACCAGACATTTTCAGGTTTCGTGTTTGATTATGCATTCATGTTTCTTTCATGCTAGTACATCGTATCATATTGATATATGTAGGTTGTGACGCATTTGCGTGCATACTTACGATAACCTTATTACATGTTACTTACTACTCACGAGTTGGCAACTCACCCCCGTTGTGCCAAAGTATCTTGCAGGTTTGACCCGTCAGCACAGTAGCGGTGGGCGTACATCCTCCTTTTGCTTCATTGCATCGATTTGTAGCTTTGCTCATAGGTGGGTTGTGAGGATACTTTTGTTCCATCTTGTATTATTATTTTGTATCTAGTATACTCTATCTACCCTTGTATATTGGACTAGACGGTGAGACTTGTATTTGTGGTGTTTTGTGTCGATACTCACTTGAGCCGATATGGTGTTTTCTTATTTCTTGCTTTCAGATGCTTATTTTGCACTTTATGATATATATATTCATTGCATGTTTTTGTGATTCCGCCTTTGGCGAAGAGCTAGCTCCCGCTTGGGGATGCCTTATTCATTACTTATTTGATACTTGTGTTGTATCCGTTTGGGGGCCAGTATTTATAGAGGAGATTCTCTCGAAATTTTCGGGAAAATTGGTTCATTAAATGTTTTAAGGTGACTTTATTTTACAAAACCATCTTTTTAAGTTAAGTTTTCCTTCACTCTATTTTTTTAAACGGTTTAGATTTCAGGGCTTTGGCTTACTTAGATTACGCTACGCCTTTAGACGTTTCGTAATTTAAGTGCCAATCGCGTTCCGTACCTTCGGGTCGTGACAATTTTGAATGTAATACACCAGGTGGAGTTGGGGATGAATACCACCTATCCCATGAGAAGTGAGATGCTATCCAGTATCGAGGTGGGGATGTAACCGATATGGATACACATGGGGACCATTGTAGAAAAGTGGACAGTATCGAATTCCATTCCGAAAGAGGGCACGATCTGAACTATAAATGGAATGATACCACTCCTATAACACAGAGGCGCCTTTTGGATGAATTGGAACTCCGGAGTTTGGTGCATTAAAATGTTTTAAGGTGCCAAAGAAAGGCAGTGAAGGTTCGACTCTGCTCAGGTGGGTGAAAGCCCCCTCAAACTGGGTAAACTCAAAGGCCGGGGTTGATGCTTTATTTTACAAAACCATCTTTAGGTGGAGTTTTCCTTCACTCTATTTCTTTAAATGGTTTAGATTTTGGGCTTTGGCTTACTTAGATTACGTTATGCCTTTAGACGTTTCGTAATTTATGTGTCAGTCACGTTTCGTACCTTCATGTCATGACAAGTTTGAATGTAATACCCCAGGTGGAGTTGGGGATGAATACCACCTACCCCGTGAGAAGTGAGATGTTATCCGATATCGAGATGGGGATGTAACCGATACGGATACACATGGGGACCTACTGTAGAACAATGGGGAGTATCGAATTCCATTCCGAAAGAGGGCGCGATCTGTACTATAAATGGAATGATACCACTCTTATAACACAGATGTTCCTTTTGGATGAATCGGAACTCCGGAGTTTGAAGAACTCCGTAGTTAAGCGTGCTTGAGCTAGGGAAATTCTGGGATGGGTGACTTACTTGGAAGTAGCCCCCTTCTTGAGTCCGGTTCATTCAAAAGGACAAAACCGTGTTGTTTCGGCCAGAGCGGATAATACCATCTGTGTTTGGGGGTGGGTCATGAAAAATATGGTATCAGAGCCGGTTCTTTAAAAGTAGATCTGTGGTTCGAAGACGAACCATTGTTCTAAGTGGGGGGAATGTAATACCCCAGGTAGAGTTGGGGATGAATACCACCTACCCCGTGAGAAGTGAGATGTTATCCGATATCGAGGCGGGGTTGTAACCGATACGGATACACATGGGGTCCCACTGTTGAACAATGGGGAGTATCGAATTCCATTCCGAAAGAGAGCACGATCTGAACTACAAATGGAATTATACCACTCCTATAACACAGAGGCGCCTTTTGGATGAATCGGAAATCTGGAGTTTGAAGAACTCCATAGTTAAGCATGCTTGAGCTATGGAAATTATGGGATGGGTGACCTACTAGGAAGTATCCCCCTTCTTGTGTCTGGTTCATTCAAAAGGACAAAACCGTGCGGTTTCGGCCAGAGCGGACAACACCATCTATGTTTGGGGGTGGGTCGTGACAAGTAACTCTTACTCGTAGTGGGTATCAGGATCTAACTATCATATAGAAGATATGCAATATTATTGCAAATTTCAACACTTGAAATTCCCGATAATGATTTTTACCCCTAGCTTCCTATGACCTTGACGGAGGTCAACAAACCATAGGCCGCTAGTCAAATTCAACCCGTTCATTTCTTGATTGAATTAAACCCATCCGCACGACCCTTGACGGAGGTCAACAAGGCCGTACGACTACCCTAATCCAATCACATCACATGCGGCAGATAAACATTAATCAGCTACCGCACACTACGCCTTGACGGAGGTTAACAAACGCAACACGAATACTAAATAGTACTTATCTAAAATGACGAAGGGCTATGAAGGTTTTTAAGAAAACCATGAGCGTAATGAACATTATATCGTTGTAGAATCTAGTGATTTTGAAAAGGAGTGTTTTTTAGGCTTTTGCTAGTTTCGCTAAAGAGGTCACTCTCGGTGAAGGGATCTCGGCTCTTTCCTCATCGAATGAGATGCAGGATATTCAGGAATACCACTATGCAAAGCAAAAACTAGGGAAGCTATCAAAAATAAAACCGAGTGGGTTGTAGCATTTGCTAGTTTTGCTAAAGAGGTCACTCCCGGTGAAGGGATCTCGTCTATTTTCCTCATCAAATGAGGTGCTGAATATTCATCAAGGAATACCACTATGCAAAGAAAAAACTAGAGCTACCCTTTTCGAAAATTTGATTCTACAGCATCTTTAGGTTTCTTTCTTTTCATTAATCTCATTAATGAAGTCCCATCATTTAATGTTTCCTAAACATCAAAGAAAATGAAACGAAAATAGAACGTACGCTTATGTCACCCGCATTCGCCACTGGGCCCCATCATGCACCGTTAGGTTACTTAACTACCGGCAGAGCAGGGGCTGGACTAGCGCGGGTGCAAAACATAAGAAACGTTTATTATATATCATATATATAATATAACATTCATCTCACGCAGTTATATGATCACATCACAGAACCAAGCAGCAGAAGCAACATATGAAATATTGGATATATTAGGATGTCGGTGTTTTAAATTTAGCCAGTAATGTAAAACACAGATTCCACGGTCGTGATGAATAGCCAAACCCATATTCCATAGACCCCTGTAAGAGCGGCAAGTAACCCTACCAATTCTAGAGTTAGGAAACTCGGTGTCAACTCCTTGAGATGGTCTCCTACTGGACTGTAGAACCCGGTTACTTGTGCTCCCCATCTTGGGTCTATCCTAATACGGAAATATAAATAATATACAACAGTGGTGATATCATCCTCAAACCGGATTTGCCCCAATAAAAGAATATTACATTGAATTTTACATGAATGAAATTGAAAAACTCTCATCTTACATAAAATCTCGACTATTCATTCACGACGATCTAATAAATCATATCAAACAGCAACACATAACATCACATGTCATCAATGTAAGTAAATACGCGTATCCCGAAACTCGTTGACATATAGCAACCAGATCGGGATACCCCAAATATTACACTTACGGTCGCAGAAAAAAATGGAAAACTACAATAATTAGAATCCGTATATCCTTAGACATCATAAACCCGGAATATCTCATATTCCGGATTTCATGCCTAACTTATAAACCTTGCATTTTGGTCTCAAATCGAAAAATCTTTTCAATAAACTGTCGGATAATTCAACAAGATTCCCGACTAGGTGACCGCCTACTATACACAATTGCAACGAAGTTTTGATCCGTATCAAGAATCCATGGCAATCAATCATTTGAGACTAAACGGTTAGGTTTACAATATATCAACTAGTTTTCACAAAACTAATTATTCCAGATTCTAATAATTGTATCACATATCATCAAGATCTATATGACGCTAAATATTTTGATCGGTTTATGAGACATATACAAAATCCAGAGAACTCAACAACTTAAGCATGATTAAAAACACCCAGAAAGTGCTATAGTTAACAAAGGAGCAGTACAAAAGAAAACAACCCATAATTCCCTAAAGGCGCGGCGGAACTGCGGCTAAACATGGGTTTGGGCCGCGGTTCCACGGTCCTTTAGAGGAGTTAAGTGTTCAAATTTTCTGGGGCTCCATAAAAAACCCTGCACGATTTTTTAGATATTTTTTATCACGAAAATTCCAAAGTTTGAAAAATTCGATAGAAACTTCACAAAATTGTGGTTTCGAAAACCGATCGAACACTTTAACTGTAACAACCCTAAACTTTCTATACAATTTTTTTTCAAAAAATACAGAAAGGGGTATCTAACCCTGAGCACAAGTTATAAGTTTGATTTAATTTTGAACAGCAAGAAAGAGCTTGTAGCTCACTGGTAAGATCATGCACTGCTGAACCAAAGCACTAGAGTTCAAATCCCATCAACCACATATTCTTTTTATTTTAAATTATTTTAATCTTTTAGAAGCCCAAGGTCTACACGTTCACTACACGTAAACTGAAAAGACACTGAATAATCAAACATATAAACTGAAGTATATCAATCGACCCCAACACTTTGTACCAAACCCAACCCTCACCCGTCGGTACAAAACCGGCGACATAGGCAAAAACCCCGGCGCCGCCGCTCCCTCGTCCCTATTGCTTCCATATTTAAACCCCTGCAACCCTTCATCTACCTCACTCCTTTCACACTGCTTTTTTTCCCTGCATTCACACAGAGAATTTAAATCACCCATTTAAACCCTTCAAATTCCATTTTAATGCAAAATATTAATGCATTATTCATTCCCCCTAAACCCTAGAATGCCCTATAAATACCAACCCCATTTTACACCCCTCTCACTCAGAATTCTCTTGCAAAAACTATACAAAATTCCAAGTTCCCATAGTGTGCAAGTGGAGTTACCAAAGGGCGAAGCTCCGACAAAGTTCCGGCGGCAATCCGAGGAAGTTCCGGCAACGAAAAGACACACCGGCGCTTCCCCACTCTTCCTCTTTCTGCCCTACACCTTATAAGCCAGTAAGTCCCTTCTTCCCCTTCTCTTTTCTATTCTAAAAACTTGGAATTCTAAAACTCGACGGAAGCGGAGTTAATTAGACTTCCGATTCGGTTCTTCCTTAAAAAGTTCTACTTTTTTTAAACACAATAATACCAAACTCTTATTTCATGACCATTAAACATTAAAAAAATATATTGACAAGTTCATATCAAAAGAATTCATATTGCAATTTTTATCGCACTTTTACAGAAAAATACCATATACTTTAGTTTTGACATAATAGCTTATTTCCTTACTATACTTTTAGATAGTTCATGGGGTAATGACCTACCACACCACAACACACAGCTCTATCATAGCACGATAAATCTTAGAATATAGAATACGGAAAATACGACTTTGTAAATAAATACCTTTAACTTATAAAACCGTTTTCTTTAAAAAGTGTATTTAACTTTCCATGAAATTGTACCTCTACAACCCATTTTTGGGGAACCCTGTTTCGGGATGGTGCGGATTATTGCACGTCCTTGGATCTAGTAGAATGGAATTCAGACCTCCGCAAGGAGCATTCGGAATCTGATGGAAATTTAATACCATTTTTTAGAAAATAAGATTTCTAGAAAATAATAAATTAAAATTATTTTTATGATATATATATATATATATATATTATCAAAAGATCTATTTTAGACATATTATTCAATATTCTAAATTTTCTAAATCAAAAGATACACCTTTACATAAAAATACCATGCAATACAAACACGTTCATTATACATCAACAAAATACCATATACTTGAAAACTAGGTTATTCTCAATAGAAATTTCATAATTATAAAATATACATACATGGAAACTCTAAAGACGATAATTAAATACTTGAGCTATATTTTGAAAATTATACAAAATTATTTTTACATAAAACCCTCTCAAGTTCTATAAATTACAATGAGGAACCTAGTAAAAATAGGTTTAAGCGGAACCAGTTTCTTAAGCCTCTAGGAGCCGGAGATATGGGTGCTTGTCTATCTAAGGTAGACAACCTAACAAATGATGTTATCAATACGGTAATTGTCTTTGAAAAAGACACAAATCCTGTCGTCCATGTGCAGCAGTTACCGATAACACCAAAACCTAATTAAGAATTCAATTTCTTTTTTAATTATCTGACTCAGACCGAGTCTCAATATAATCAATCTGACTTGAATAAGATTCAAGTATAAAACACCATTCAATATTAATTAATTTGTTCAATATATTCAATCTATATTGACTGAACCGAAGCATGGATATACATCCATCTACATGATTCTCCAGTTACTGATATCATGGTTTCGGCAAGTTATCTTTCTATACAAACTATAATATAAGACAATACAATTTACAATACAATACAATCAATACAATCAAGACAACACGGGGTTTATAAAGGTGTAGACTGGTACAGAACATGTTAAAGGTGGCACGAGGTGGTCACTTAAGACGTAATTTCATCTATGCCATTGTTCCGTGGTATTATCGACAGAGCCTTGTACTATGGGTTACCAAAGTCTTCGGTGTAAGTGGGACTTCTCTCGTATACACTGGCATTTTCTATACCATGTTACAAACAACTACGCTAATATTAAAATAAACATTATAAAGCTATACTCTTTTTGTCTATTCTACTTCTCCCTCATCTTTGGGACTTACCAAGCGATTGTTCGCTGACGACATTCCTATTTCTCTTCTTCTTTGGAATGTTGTCAAGAGGACCCGACGCTGAAGAGTTCGAGACCAGTCAAGAGAATTTGGAGCAGGCACTTGAGCAGTATACCGAAGACCCTGAGCCGTAGCCACTTGTACTTATTCCATTTCATTTCTGTTATGCCACTGTTTAGGCATCACTTTCATTCTTTGTATTTACTTTCCATTGTACTGTAAAAATAATGTTTAATAAAAAAAGTTGTTGTTCATTTGCATTTGTCTCTTGTGTATATTTCTCTTATATTGCTTAGTTACGCTTAGCGTATTTACTTCGGAGTAAATACGTAGCGGGCCGGTTGCGCCTCCTTCACAGTACATCGGGAAGCGGGGCGTGACTGGTTTTGTTGGTGGCCCATGCAGGTCAGTTCTTCGTGGGACATATTAAGAAATATAACACAAGGAACAACAACTGAAAACATTCTTTACATTACATATTCCTTGAATCCTACTATTTCAAATTCTTTGAATCTATCCTAACCCTATTTTTCATTCAAGATTATGGATTCCCCAAACAACAACAGCACCAATGTCTACAACACTCCTCCACCCCTACCACTTACTCCTGCCGTCACTGCTCTAATTAATGAGCAAACGATACTTCTTGAGGCGATCCGCAGCCTCTTGGAAGGGCGGCAGCAGCAACATGCTATTCTTATGAACCAACTAGAAGCGGAAGCCCCTGGGGTGTTGGGTTACGACAGCGCCCCGGCCATCAATCCGTGGCCTAATACGGAACAAAAATTTTATAAACTGGCACTGCCATGACCTGATGCCCGCCCTAAACCCTAAACTAGCAATATGTAAACTAGGAGTTAGATGGTTATACCGAGTTGATCTGTGTTCTTCGGTCTTCAACCATCATCCCAAGCTCCAAGAGGCACCTTGATCAAGTTTGATCTCCGGTCTCCCCCATCGAAGACGATCCACCTTGAGAGTATGTAATACGGGCTCCCGCCTCAAAACCGAGGCAACTCGAGTATCTAGTTTGCTAGCCTAGATAGCCAAGATGAAGTAGAGAGTGTGTAGGATTACTTTGTCTCAAAACACCCAATGTTTCTCAACACATGAGACTTGATGGGTGAAGGAAGAAGATGAAGCCATTGGATGATGAGTAAAGCAATTCAAGAAAGGAAATGGCTAAGTGTTGTGAGCATCAAGCATGAAGCATCAAGTGAAGAAAAGTAAGAATGCTAGCAACTCAAGAAAAAATCTCATCACAACAAAAAAAATATCACAACCCAAACTAAATCAAGCTTGCCCAAATAGTACACCATGACCCACCTCATGAGTCATCACAAAGCATGCCATCAATTTAATGCCAAACATGACTCATCCTCCACCTCATTAACCATTTAAAATAAATGGTTAAATCAATAATGAGGTGGAATCTTCAAGAAATATCTTGTAATGAAATTATGAGAATACCCCTCATCCGTATATACATACCCGTATCCGTATTCCGAAAAATACGAATACAATGAGACGAAAATAATCCAATAATATAATACTAGAATTCGTCTTAAACCAAAGCAACTAGTATTATCCGTCCGATTCATGATACGTGCACAAGTGCACGTATATGATCGAACCCTGCAATAAAACCATACGGCCTCTACATCGTTTCGCCCGGATTAGGGAAACCCTCTGTGTGGGACTCAAAAAACTCATCAATACGCTGGTAGTGGGTTTAACCACAAGCACGTCAGCGGCAGTAGCTGTACGTAACGGCTACACAGGTATTGAGTGAAAGGGAGGCCGACGAGCAAACTCATCATGAACCCCTACTGAGTCTGACAGTGACAATATCCGTACAGTTCGGTCTGTTCGTCTATGAGTATCGCATATCGAGTCTAGGGGAGTGGATAAAGTCAGACCCCTAATAACGCGACATTTAGTGTCGGTATGAAACCCACCACCACCTGAGAAACTATCGACCATAGATCGGTAATTCTCGACTACCCCAGCCGAGGATTTCTGGTGATGGCCACCCGTGCACAACGCGACATCAACCCTCAATACCGGGAGAGACGAATCCCTGACGATCCGCTCACTGCCTCTATATGGCTCAGGACTGTACCCAACTAAAACCTGTTTGCACGACTCCATTGAGCCGTGGTAGGGTAGTAATCAAAGCACAGTGGGAACTCGCACGAGACAAATGACGATCTCAGGTCGACAGACTAACCTGTACACATGTCACTAAGGAACTGCTATCTGACAATAGGTATAGTACCAACTAGCATGTTCCCGGCGAGTCCGTCCTGTGTACTCATAACCCAATGAGCACCTGTATAGTATCTTAGGTGAGCAAACTAACACCAATGGCTTGTGAGACCGGGCCACCGCCACTCGTCGGGGTCTCGATCAGTATACACTAGTCTACTCTGGAGTAACGATGCCCAGTCTCAAAACTCCCAGGACTAAGGACATTTAAGGATATTCTTATAGAACCCCAGCTGTCACATATATGATCGCAATCATAATGCTGGTAGTCAAGCAAGAATCCTATAGGCTCTATCAATATGTAATAGTGATCTGTATGTACATGATGATAAAGACAAACCAGATAGCATACTATCATCTCGAGTAAGACTGTTCTACTGGTATAGGTCCTCCCTCAATCATCATAATCACCCAACTGGGATTATGATAATTGCCTTGATGGCACTATAGCCAACAATCTCCCACTTGCACTTGAGGCCAATTATTGCGATGTCGTATACTAATAGCCCGTGTGATACCGAATACCCAACTTCTCTACTAATCAGTCTTACAAAGCCTGTTTGTGAAACTATTGTGTTCGAGAAATAGCCTCAGTGAGTGGATCCGCTCGAGTTTTTCTATCTTTATCTCTTTATTTCTCAACTTCGCGGAGAAAGAATATCTCCCGAAATGAGCAATACCTGTCTTAGAATATGTCTGGATATCTGATGGGACCCAGTTCATAAATGAACTCCAAATCCAGCAATCTTCTTAGACTGTATCATCCACTGAATTTAATCAGTAACTTGTGCCATGCATTCCACAGTAACCTCTTAGATTACCTGTGCAACATGCTGTCCCTCAAAAGAGGGAAAACTATAACTCTGACAGGGACTCTGTCATCCAGGTCACCTTGGAAGCCTGGAATGATAACCATCTCCTGAAAGAGGCTGTCGTTACCATATCTTTGAACATCCACTTATGTTCATAAACTGCTTCTGAACGTTTCTCCAGGATTTGATTAATATAAACAGTTATTACAGCTATGCAAAAGCAATATCTAGTGTTGTACTTGACATCACATGATTGACTCAACTGCCTAAGCAAGTGATATATCAATCATGCAAATCCCTCTCCCTTTTAGTCTAAAAGACATCCTTTAGAGAGGGTGACTCCTTCACCTGCAGGTACCACCACCTCGCCAGGAGTCGTCCGTTCTAAAAAACATTTAGAATGATGTCAAAGTACCCTGATTGGGACACTTCCCAATTCTAGATCTATAACCATAGATCTAGTCACCAGAATCCCTGATATTTTATCCATATCCTATGTGGAGAAAAAACTCTATGACAACCACAGTATAACCGAACGTAGTATAGGAATATCTCTTCCTATCAAGTGCATGTCATCCCAAATACCTGGACATCACTCTCTACTACCTTCTTTCCAGATCCATCTCCTATTCTGATGAAGTCAAGACCAATGACTATTACATCAAAAATAGATGATCTTTCTCCGCTATATCTGCTTTAGTCTATAAATAGACATAAACTGCTTATCCACTGCGCTTCCGCTGCTCCCACTGACTACAACAACCCTCTGGCAGAGTCATATACACGTGCACTTCTAAAGCTGGTTTAGAACGACGCTATACTCATCTTCCTGCCGGGTCTTATAGTCTGGAATAGCAGGAATGGGAAATCTGGGTAAACAAGAACCTCCCTGTCACCGTCTCTGAGAAGATCGAAGTCCTTCTCGGGTGCCTGAGGTTACTCACCAAATCTGCGGAGTGGCTAATGGAATGTCGAATCCAATTGAATCTTCATGTTCTATTAAATTTTTAGTAATCGTTTGTGGTTCAGGAATCATTTCCAGTTCTACCATACTCCTACTAATATTTTCTGAAAAAAGTACATTTTACTAAAACTGTGGTGAGTCAAGAACAATATCACTATTGATCTTCCTGATGGTAGAAAGTTAATCCTCGTCGAAGCCCGGAATAACCCACAAACTGCCATTACTGAAACTTGCCTCGAGTTTATCCGGATTCTGGTTTTAAACATCATCCGGACAACTCCCTATACCTTAACATCGTTAAGATATAAATTGATGCTATATATATCTAATATAGAAACAAAAGCATTAATTTAATTGGAAACAGATTCAAAATCATGCAGCTGTCTCCAGTGCATATCAACCAAATGGAAAGAGTCCAAGCATCATTACTTATTTAGGAGTGCATCCACATATGAGTAACATGAAAGAGAAGCAAGTTCTCAAAACCATTACTATCAACGGAATACCAAACACAAGTATCTACATCTTCGACTACCTCGAAGAATCCTGATTCTTGCAACATATGGTTCTCTACTTTATTCTTATACCTATAACTTCTCAAAACTTGGACCTTATATTTCAATGAAATACATGTCTAAAACTGGAGAAGTCATGAGTAAATTGAATATAGTACGAGTACCAACCCCTTTGTCCTAATGGACACCGGACAATATACAATACTTTGTATAAGCTCCTTGAGTTCAATAACTCAAACCTTGTGCGTCGTAGGTTGAAAACTGTACTCCGGTTAAGAAGAATTACACCGCAGTTAAATGCACCTAACCTAACCATCAACTGATATAGATAAATGTCACAAACATAATTTCAAAAAGTTATATCTTACTTTATAAAATAAACGTACAGATATATCAGTTTGAAACTGGTGCATAACTACGGATATTCAAAACCAAAAATTTACCATTAGGCAAAAACCAGATGATTTCCTCAAATATCACCAATTACAACGAATTCCGATATAATGAGGATCTAATCACCCAATTCCCAATATCTTACTCCCACTCACCATCTGTAACGACATACAGATGTGAGAAACTGATCTGGTAAATACATACCCTGGAGTTAGATTCCAATTGGGAAAACGGTTTTCAATAAATATCGCATAGTGAAACTGAAACATGAAAAATGTTTCGAAGGGATATCCGGGTATTCCTAGTAATGCCTCTTCCACTATCCTTATTCATGACAGTAACCGTATACTTATCTTCCCTCACTGCAATCTCTTTATTATGTCTTTACTTATTACCTTCTGTACACCTTCTTTAGGCTAATTGGTTTTCGTCCTTCCCTATCCTTTGGCACCATCCTAAGGTTTGGAAGAAGACTATCCAATAAGCGTAATAGGTGTACACTCCTTATACCAGGAGCCCTCACAAACTGAGAGAAGGTAATGGGAAAAGTCATCTGAATAATCCTATTCTATTTCTCCTGAACCGAAAACCATCCTCGAATCTGGAACGAATTCCTTCGAGTTTTTATGTAACTATACGATGGCATGTCCAAGTATTATGGACGATCGTAGTGATACGAAGTGTTCTGGAGAAATCCAAAGTGGATGTGGGAGTGGCAGGGGTATACACGATTTTTTCATGAATGATAGTAGTCGCAATTTTCTTTGCCGTTATTCTAATCCCTTTATATGTCTTTACTTATTACCTTCTGCACACCACACTTAGGATTAATTGGTTTTCTTCATTCCTTACCTTTCGGCACCTGCCTATAGTGTGGAGGAAGACTATCCAATAAGCTCAATAGGTGTACCCTCTCCTATTCCTAGGAGCCCTCACAACCTGAGAGAAGATAAGAGAAAAGACAACGGTATAATCATATTCAATCTCTCCAGAACCAGAATCCATCCCCGAATCTGGAACAAGTTCCTTCGAGTTCGTATGTAACTATACGATGGATTTATCTAATGGAAGTGGATGTTCGTAGTGATATGGGGTGTTATGGAGAAATGCAAAGGTGATATAAATGTGGCAATGATATATGCGACTCCGTGACATTCCAAAAGCCAAAGTGTTTTAAGAAGGTTCGGTTAACTTGGTCATGAGTTTTAGTCTATGGTCGGGCCATGGTCACTTCCTAAGAGAGAGAGAAAGAGAGAGAGAAAAGAAACACTCAGTATGCACTCTAACCTAGATCAGAATGGTTAATCATTTTATCTAATCAAGATGGCTCCCACTATTTTCTCGAGTTCTCCTCCAAACCCAAAAGGAGAATTAGTCGGTATCATCAAAAATCACCCGAGGAGTGATCGTACTCATCAGTGAGAATCGGGATCCAACTATCATCGCATGATAATTTGATAGAAAACACTCAAGTCACTACACTTCAGAAGGAATTTGCATTCCTGGAAAGTTTCTTGTATGTTCGGAACTCCCGATGTGTGTTTTTACCCCGAGCGGCTTATGACCTTGACAGAGGTCAACATATCATAAGTGGCAAATCAAGTTCAACCCGTTATTGTCCTGGATTAACTTAGACCCACCCACATGAGCCCTTGACAGAGGTCAACATGACCGTGTGACTGTCCTAAATAATCGCATATCTATGCAACAAATAAGCATTACCCAGCTACCATTCACTATGCCTTGACAGAGGTCAAAATACACTGCATGAATACTAAGCAATATTTGGAAGAAATGACGGAGGGCTATGGCTGGTTTTTGGCGAAAAACCTTTAATGTAATGAACTTGATATCGTTGAAGCAATCCAAGTGGTTTTACAAAAATATAGTGGCGTATACTTTTGCTAAAGAGGTCACTCCCTGTGAAGGGATCTCGGCTCTTTCCTCGTCGAATGTGGTGCAGGATATTCCAAACTGAATACCACGATGCAAAGCAAAAAGAAACGGCTATAATAAAGTAATTATGATAACGCAAACTTTCGCTCAAGGGGTCACTCCCAGTGAAGGGATCTCGGTCCTTGCCTCGTCAAATGAGGTGCAGGATATTCCCAATCGAATACCACTGTGCAAAGCGAAAGAATCGTTTGTAATGTCTGTTTTTAAAAACTTGGTTCCAACAACATCATATATAGGTTTTTTTCCTTGCATTGATCAGAATCAACGCAGTCCCATCAATTAATCACAAAGTCATCGAGGCCGAAAATAATCTTTGTCGAGGAGACTATAGCTCAAGCTACCTCTTCACTAATTAGGAATTAGTGAAGCAAACAACCTATACTAAATGACTAGTCTAGTGTAGGTTGATGAAGTAGAAATTTTGCTCACTTTAGATTAATTTTTCTCACTAGATTTCTTCACCTCAAGAAAACCTAGAGAGGTTTCTTGAGATGAAGAAGAAGATGAAGTAGAGAATGGAATGAGTGAGAATAGCAACCATGGGTGAGATAATATCTCATATAACTCTTGTAGAGACTTAACCATGGCTAAAGATAATGATTGGGTTAATAAATATCTCAAGTAAAACAAAATTAGTGGACTAAGTCAATGGTTACCATAAGCTTCTCCACGCTTCCAACCATGTGCAATTTCAACCTAATTTTGATTTACTTTGAATAAATTAAAACCCTTAATTATCCATGTCATGGTGTGAGTCTCATACACACATATACAATGTATCATCAAGCATGACACAAATAAACAATAT
The DNA here is from genome assembly GCA_030015575.1 of Agapanthus africanus. Lineage (NCBI taxonomy): Eukaryota > Viridiplantae > Streptophyta > Magnoliopsida > Asparagales > Amaryllidaceae > Agapanthus > Agapanthus africanus. Next base: position 254,858,331 of record CM057351.1, read on the forward strand.
ATATCACATATATATTATATGTATAAGTGAGAGAAAAAATACTTAAGTGAGCTTAATATTTGTTAATGTATGTTAATATATCAAATATATAATTATACATTAAATTATTAAATCAACACTTAATTTAATAATCCGGCTATATCACATATAACCGACTAATATCATATATATCAACTTACCGAACAACACTTGATTCGTTAACCCGGTTATATCACATATAACTGTCCGATATCACATATCGCAAGATTGTAATACGGTATCACATACGCGTATTAATCTCGGTCCCGCACATATCACATGTGTGCTCCTACTTCGTTTCACCTGAGCCAAGAAAACTCTGTGTAGGACTCTAAAGACTCGTCAATGCGCCGACAGTAGGTGATGATCATATCTGTCACCCACAAGCCGTCAGCGGTACTAGCTGCACATAACAGCCACCACGGTATTAAGCGATCAGAAGATCAACAAGCAAGCTTGCTCTTACTCCCGTGAATCCAATAAGTAACACTACCGTACAGTCCGGTCTCTTCGTCTGATATGTCGCATATCTAGCCTGGGGGTAGTAAACGTCAGACCTCAATAGCTTGATAAGTCATGCCGATATGAGACTCATAACTGGTCGAGAAACTACTGATAACACTTACCAGTAAATCTCATAATCCGCCCTTGCCAGGGACTTCTTGTTATGGCCAATCGAGCACAGCGCAACATCAACCCCCATACCGGGAGAGACGAAATCCCCTCCTATCGCTCATTGCCTCCATATGACTCGGGACTGTACCCAGAAAGCACTTGTTTGCACGTTCTCTTGAATGTGGTAGGGTGGAAATCAAAGCACAGTGGGAATCACACAAGACTCTATGACGATCTCGGGTCTACATACTAACATGTACCAGTGTCACCAGAGAACTACTATCTGACGTAAGGTATAATACTATCTAGGAGTTCTCGGCGAGTCCTGTTCAGTGTACCCAGTCTCCACTGAGTACCCGTATCCAGTCTTTGATGTCAAACACCAATGGATGTGGGATCATCCATCGCCCATCATATGGGTCAAGAAACATATACACTAGTCTACTCTGGAATATCGATGCCCCGTCTCGATACTCCCACGACTAGGAACAATTGAAGGATGTACTTACGGACTACCCTGTGTTAGTGTGATATGCCCTAGAGGCCATTATTGTATATTACATTTTGGAAGCTTGGGATACACACACACACACACACACACACACAGAGAGAGATTTATAACAGTCTTGCTCGATATGGTAGTATGCTACTTGGTTTGTATCTATCTTAATATGTGTATATGTTTCTTTTGACGTATCGCTAATACATATTAACAGAGCCCTTACGATCTTTGCTTGACTACCAGCGTTGTGATGGCAGTCACACTTATGGGGGTTGGGTAGTCTACAAGCACATCCTTATACAGGTCCCTAGTCGTAGGATTATCGAGACAGGGCATCGGTACTCCAGAATAGACTAGTGTGTACGCTTCTCATCCCAGCTAGAGAGATGGTCTGTCCCACAGCCATCGGTACGTCGTACTGGAGATAGTATGCATGTGCTCATTAGGTTGTGAGTACACTGGACAGGACTCATCGGGAACTGTTGGTTGGTACTATACCTATTGGTGTATATGCCCTAGAGGCCATTATTGTATCATACTGGTTTGTATATTACTTAATGGAAGCTTGGGATATTCACAGTTGTATAGACAGTCTTGCTAAAAATGGTAGTATGCTACCTGGTTTGTTTCTACTTCAATATGTGCATGTGTTTCTTTTAGCACATCACTTATACATATTAGTAGAGCCCTTAGGATCATTGCTTGATTACCAGCGTTGTGATGGCAGTCATACTAGTGGGGGCTGGGTAATCTGTAAGCACATCCTTATACAAGTCCTTAGTCGTAGGATTATCGAGACAGGGCCTCGATACTCCAGAGTAGACTAGTGTATGCGCTTCTCATCCCAGCATGGGAAATAGTCTGTCCCACAGCCATTAGTACGTCGTACTGAAGATAGTATGCAGGTGCTCATTAGGTTATGAGTACATCGGATAGGACTCGTCGGGAACTGTTGGTTGGTATTATACCTATCATCGGGTAGCCGTTCCCAGGTGACATGAGTACCGCTTAGTCCGTCGACTTGACACTGCTGCTTCGCCTCGAGTGTGTTCCGACTGTACTTTGATTATTACACTACCACACTCAAAGGAGTTGTGCAAACAGGTAATAGTTAGGTACAGTCCCGAAGCACTCGGAGGCAGTGGCGGTTAGATAGGATTCGTCTCTCCCGGTATTGGGGGTTGATATCGCGCTGTGTTGGAGAGCCATTACGCAAAGTCCCTGGCCAGGGCAAGCGAGATTTACTGGTAGGTACTCGAATAGTTTCTCAGGATGTAATGGGCTACACTCCGACACGACTTATACCGCTATTAGGTTTCTGACGTTTACTGCCCCCTAGGCCCGATATGCGATACTCTTAGACGAACAGACCGGACTGTACGGAGATTGTCACAGATAGGCTCAGTTGGAGTTTGAATGTTTTATTCATCGGCCTTCTAATCGATTTATACTTGGGGGTCGTTACGTACAGCTAGTGCCGATTGCGACCTATGGTTAAACCCACTGCCAGCGTAGTGTCGAGTCTTTAGAGTCCCACACAGAGGGTTTTCCTGCATCAGACAAAAGATGTAGAGGTCGTATAGTTTTTACGACAGGTTTCGATCACGTGCATGTACTCGTGCGCGCATGATGATTCGAACGGACAATACTAGCAGGCTTTGGTTTAAGCCGGATCCTAATATTGTACAGATAGATTGTTTTCGTCTTTTGTATCCGTATTTTTCGGAATATGGATACGGGTACGTATGTACGGACGGGGGGGCATTTTTTTGTAAATTGGTTAAAGATGCTTCTAGAAGGTGACATGTCATATTGTTATTATTCATTTTGGTTTAAATGGAAATTCATTATGTCATGGAGAGAATGAGGTGGAAATTGCATGAAAATAGACTTAGCTTCTTATGACACATGGTAAGTTTTTGGCCCATGACTCATTTTTTGTTACTTGAACCATATATGTGATAATTTATATTGATTTATCAAGGGAATTATCAATATGGTTCAGTTGAGAAAATGTAGAGAGCTAACTCCATTCTTCACTCTCTTTCCTCACTAGCTTTTTCTCTCCAAGCTCACCTTCTTCCTCAAAACTCTAGTGAACTCATGTGTTGAGTGATCTAGGGCAAGCATAGATATTACAATCCATCCACACATCTCTACATCTCCTACGACATCATGAGTAGCGATCTTGATGCCCTAGTTGCCTCCATTGAGGTAGGAGTTTGATGCACATCTCTTCGGGTGGATCATCTTGGATTTGAGGAGACCGATGAGGGAGCGGCGATCCGAATCATTCCATGGAGTCAACAACCAGAAGAAGGACAACAAGGAATGAAGACCCGAAGGACCGGAATCATGAGGTATAAACTTCTGTACATTTAGTTAACCTCACATCTAGTTAGCTAGTTAAGGTTTAGCACCGATCCTCCGTGCCGCGATCGTTTTGAAAATCGTTTTTCACCTATTCCGCCTCCCTGCGATACCGCGGGGTGCGCGGCATGGACTTACAGTGGTATCAGAGCCTACTAAACCCAAACTAGTTAGTTAACAAGTTTTAGAACTTCGATCGTCGGAAAAATGGAAAACAAAACACCGAAAACCATACATTCTGTCGATTTTTAAAAGTGTTGTAAAAAGTATTTCAGGTGTACTAAAAATATGTGAGGGTTTTCTAAGATGACTGAAGAAAAATGGTCTCCTGAATCGCCAAGACGACTGCGGAACCGCGGCGGATAAGACCAATCCATCGCGGAGTCGCGGCCGCGTCAAGGCCAATTCAGGCCATTATTCTTCTGTTATTTCTTTCTTTGGGTGTTTAGTTCTCTGGAATATTTGGTTTCTACCTAGAATGTTTTGAATGCTGGTTTGCATTTGGGGTGGTTACGGAAAATGTATTTCGATCGAAATTCTAATTGTACTTGGCTAACCGGTTCTTCTATAATGTTTATATGTGTTTTTAAACTTCATCGAATTGCTATATGTCGGTTAGTTTGAAGTTGCACATATCTGTTGGTTTGTGTATATGAATTATATTCGATCGTCAATGATGAATGGCCGGGGATGTGAGATGAGTGTTTGTTTTATCTTTCATTCAATGTAAATTGTAATTTGATGTAATATTATTTTGCGGGGCACATCCGGGTTGAGGCTGTAGCCACCGTTGTATTATTTATTTTTACTGATTTCTGCTCCTAGGATAGACCCAAGGTGGAGTGCACAAACTACCGGATTCTTTGAAGTGCCGAGTGGCCTACTCACTTTGTTGACGGAGGCTGCTTCACTTTTGGAATTTGGCGGGTAGTTTGCCGTACCCACAGGGGTCTAGGGTGGGGTTTGGCTATTCATCACGACCGTGGAATCCGTATTTCGTTACAGTCTTAAACGAAATGCGATATTCCTAGCATATCCAATTTGTTCATCTGTGACTGGAATGCCTATTATTGCATCAGACGAATGTTATTATTATATATGGTATATAATAGACGATACTTATGTTTTACATCCGCGCTAGTCCAGCCCCCGCTCTGATGTTAGTTAAGTAACCTAACGGTGTTAGACGGGGCCCAGTAGCGAATGCGGATGGCATAAGTAGACGTTGTATTTTCGTCTTTTTCTGTGATGATAGGTGTAATTGATGGGACGCATTATATTAATGCGAAGAAAACAAACTAAAGCTGAATCGTTGGAACAAATTTGAAAACCAATCGGTTTTTTCAAAACAGCAAATTTTCTAAATGCGGAGCTTAAACCACTCCTTTTAAAAGCTATCAAGTTCCTTCGATTATATCAAGTTCACTACGTTCACGGTTTTACCAAAACCACTCGTAGCCCTCCGTCATTTCATATGAATAGTCAATAGTATTCAAGCTATGTTTGTTGGCCAAAGTCAAGGTATAGTGATTGGTAGATGCTGGATATTCATATGAAGTATAGATAGATGTGTTGGTTTGGAACAGTCGTACTGCTTTGTTGGCTAAAGTCAAGGTTATGTATGGGTGGGTTCAAATTAACCTGGAGAATGACGGGTAGAACTTGACATGTGACTTATGATTTGTTGGCCAAAGTCAAGGTCATAAGAGCATTGGGAAAAAATCCACATCGGGAGTTTCTAAAGAAACTGAAACTTACTAGTGTTGTATACCATTTGGAGTGTGATAATTTTGGTAGGATTCCTTCAGCTTTATCACACAATGATATTTGGATCTCGATTCTACTGTGAGTATATGCTACTCCTCAGGAGATTTTTTCACTAAACGATCAATGCTATAAACCAAGTATGTGTCTAGAACGGTGTTAGCGGGGCTATGCCTCCATGGAAAAGAGGTTTTGTAATTAAGGAACTTCGCGAAAGCGTTGGAAAACCTCCCTCGAAGTACTAACACTAGCCTGGCTGAACAGTTAAGCAAGTATTGTAGGGTGAGATTAATCCTGACTAATTCTTCCTTTATGGTTTGAAGAAGGATTCGAGAAACAGTGGGAGCCATCCTGTTTAGATAAATTAAAAACCAATCTAAACTTGCAAGAGCATCATGCTAAAGTGTTTCTTCTCTCTCTCCTAATTGCAGAGACCAAGTGACCAGACATAGGTTACAGCTAGATAATAATTTGACTGAACCTGACTATATTAATTGGCAAAGGTTTGTCCAAATATACATTGCCTATGACAAGCTGGACCACCTCATTACTACTCACACCCCTGCCGTCCCAGGTCCAGTTTCCACCGTCGCGGATGATATCCGTAAGACAAAAGGAAAAGACTGTGCGAATGCCAAGTGCCTCGTGTTGGCCTCAATAGACGGTGAAAACCAGAGGGAACACGAGAAGATAGACTTTGCTTCTATCTTCCTCCATAACAAAATTTTATATGGAGAGCAATCTCGTATCGCAAGATATGAGACCTCGAAGGAATTGCTTCAAGCAAGGTTGGCTGTCGGATCATCTGTAGGGGACCACGTCCCTATAATGATTAGCTGTATTTAACAGCTCACGGACCTGGAAACCACGTTGGAGAACAAGTCGAGTGATGACTTGCTTCTACAGTCCCTACCTTCTACTTATGCCTAGGGGAAGAAAGTTATACTTCCAGTTGAGGTACCCTGAAGGAAACCATGGAGATACCCGCTCTGCTTATTGGGGAATCTTCCTCCTCTAGATCCAAGGTGAAAGCCGAGGGTTAGAAGAAGAAGACCTCCACAAAGACGATAGGCGATGTCTGTAAAGTAGAAGAAAAGGGAAAGGCAAAAGTTTCAGGGCTAACAGTAGTGAAGGAGGGATATTCCTATCGTCACGGGAAAGGGCATTGGCAGAAGCGATGCAGGGATTGGAAAGCCAGAATCCAGGATCCGAAGTATGTTGTGGCTTCGGCTTCGGGTGTGTTAGTATTTGAAAACAGTTTGTCAATTAACTCTACTTCCTAGGTACATGATACCAGATCAGGATCTCATTCTTCACAGACTTTGAGAAACCGTAGAGTTATCAGGGCGGATGATATAATTCTCTGAGGTGCTGACAGAATGAGCAAGGATGTTGTATCCATAGAGGAATATCATCTAGAATTGATAAGAGTGCAGTTATTGATTCTACGTAACTGTTCTTATGCACCTAAATCATAGTAATGATTGGTTCAGGTACATAAGATAACAGTATGTACGTATTAGATCAAGCTCAGGTTTTCAAACGTCCAGAACACACTTATAAGAAAGTCTCTAGAATCAAATAGGACTTTCTTATGACATTATAGATAGGGTCACATCATTGAAACAAGGTTGGCATAGTTACATAGAGAAGGATATTTTGAATCCGTTCAAATATCAGTCTTATGCAACTAGTCAATCATGTCTCATAGGAAAGATGACAAAGACTCCGTTCATTGGACACGGAGTAAGAGCGAGCGAGCTCTTGGGGCTCATACACAGTATTGTGTGTAGGTCCAATGTCTATATATGCATGAAGTGGTTATTCCTATTTCATTACTTTTACGGATCATTTCTCTGGGTTAGGATATGACTTCTTGTTGAAGCATAAATCCGAGACCTTCGAGAAATTCCAGGAATATAAGAATGAAGAAGAAAAACAAACAGGCAAAAGTATCAACTCCCTATGATCTTATCGAGGTAGTGATGCTTAAAATACTGAGTTCTTGGATTACATAAAAGAGAAAGGAATTCTCTCTCAGCTTACTCCTCCATACACATCACAACATTATGGTGTATCAGAGAGAAGGAACACAACCCTATTGGATATGGTTTGTTCCATAATGAGTAACACTGAGTTATCGTCATCCTTCTGAAGTTATGCACTAGGATTAGCTGCATATCTTTTTGAAAAAGTTTCATACCAAAATTGTGCCTACCACACCATATCAAATGTGGAGTGGGAAGAAACCCTATCTTTAGTACCTGAAGATTAAAGAATGTCCGGCTTTTGTAAAAAGTAGTATATGGATAAGTTCGAGGCACGCTCAGTACTGTTTAAGTTTGTAGGATACCCAAAGGACTCCAGGGGGTATCTTTTCTATTTCGCGGAGAAACAAAAGATTGTTGTTTCTCAGAATACCCACTTTTTGGAAAATTTAATCTTTTTAAAAGGAAATAGTGGGAGTGCAATAGAACTGGAAGAAATTCCAGAACCACAAACTAATTATTGAAAGTAAGGTGGAACCAGAAGTTTTCAAAAGAACCGGACATACTTGCGCCACTCCGAGGAAGTAGAAGGCGGTCTCATCCGCCCGAGAGAAATTGAGGTTTTCTAATAGACGGGGATAGAAAGGATTGCATCATTTGATGTGCCAACTAGCTTTCAGTATGCCATTTAGAGCAGAGACTCGGTGAAATGGCTAGATGCAAAGCGGACAAAAAAAAATAGAGTCCATATACACCAACAAAGTATAGACTTTGAACTTTGCTCTAGAAGGGGTAAAACCCGTAGGCTGCAAATGGATCTTCAGAAAGAAGATAGGTGTAAATGGAGAGGTTGAAACGTATAAGGCTAGACATGTTGTAAAGGGTTTTTTCATCAGAGACCTGGTTTGGACTATGATGAAACCTTTTCTCCAGTAACTGTGCTCAAATCCATTCGGATCCTTCTTGACATTGTTGTCTTCTATGATTGTAAGTTCTGGCAGATGAACGTATAGATGGCTTTTTCAGTATTTGGAAGAGTGCATCTATAGGGTTTAGCCAAAGGGTTTTCAATCAGAGTGGAAGCAGCAGGTAAGTGTGCAAGATGCTTAAGTCTATGGACTAAAGCAGGCATCGCGGAGTTGGAACATCTGTTTTGATGAGACGGACGAAGAATACGACCTTATCAAAAATCCAGATGAACCATTTATATTACAATTAGTCAAAGGATTCTTGTTACAGAGGTTCTCCACTGGGGATCCAGATCTATCGTGATAGATCAGAGTGGATAGTGGGACTTTTTAAGTCAAGGTACACCAACACCATACTGAAAACATTTAGTATGGAAGATTCTAAGCACGGTAGTCTACCGGCTTGTCACGGAATCACCTTCTCCAAAGAGATGTCTACCAAGACTGATTTGGAAAGGTCTCACATGTCGATTATACCCTACGCTACTGCGGTAGGCTCTATAATGCATGCGATGTTGTATACCAGACAAGATGTTGCTTACACAGCGAAAGCGTGGTAAGTCGGTATCAGTCAAACCCAAAGGAGAAGTACTATAAAGCAGTATTAAGCATTCTCATGTGCCTGAAAAGGACTAAGGAGGTGTTCATGGTGTACGGCAGTTCGGACCTCAAGATCGAGGCCTTTGCTGACTCCAGCTTCCAGAGTGATAAGAATGACTCCAAATCCATATCGAGTTATAGCTTTATCCTCAGTAGAGGGGCGGTCTGTTAGAAGAGCTCCAAGCAGAACACCGTTGCTAACTTAACAATGGAAACAGAGTAAATCGCTGCTTGTGACACCGTAAAAGAAACAGTCTGGATAAGGAAGTTCTTAATTGGTCTTCAGGTGGTTCTTTCCATTGTTGGTCCTATGCTTTTGTATTGTGACAACAATCGGCGCTATAACTTTAGGGAAGGAACCCAGATCCCCTCAGTGATCCAGACATATCTTATGGCGGTAATACCTGATCAGGGAGATAGATTTCCTCCAGGAGATCGAGGTAAGGAGAGAAGATACGGAGAACAACACTGTAGATCCACTCACCAGGGCCATCCCTCAGACATGGATCGAGAGGCTAATCGAGATGAAAGGTCTGCGATATGCCAATACATGGCCTTAGTGCAAGTGGGAGATTGTTAGTCTATATGCCCTAGAGGCCATTATTGTATCATACTGGTTTGTATATTACTTAATGGAAGCTTGGGATATTCACAGTTTTATTGACAGTCTTGCTCAAAATGGTAGTATGCTACCTGGTTTGTTTCTAATTCAATATGTGCATGTGTTTCTTTTAGCACATCACTTATACATATTAGTAGAGCCCTTAGGATCATTGCTTGATTACCAGCGTTGTGATGGCGGTCACACTAGTAGGGGCTGGGTAATTTGTAAGCACATCCTTATACAGGTCCCTAGTCATAGGATTATCAAGATAGGGCCTCAATACTCCAAAGTAGACTAGTGTATGCGCTTCTCATCCCAGCAGGGGAAATGGTCTGTCCCACAGCCATTAGTGCGTCGTACTGAAGATAGTATGCAGGTGCTCATTAGGTTATGAGTACACCGGACAGGACTCGTCGGGAACTGTTGGTTGGTATTATACCTATCGTCAGGTAGCAGTTCCCAGGTGACATGAGTACAGCTTAGTCCGTCGACTTGACACTGCTGCTTCGCCTCGAGTGTGTTCCCACTGTACTTTGATTATTACCCCACCACACTCAAAGGAGTTGTGCAAACAGGTAATAGTTGGGTGCAATCCCGAAGCATTTGGACGCAGTGGCGGTTAGATAGGATTCGTCTCTCCCGGTATTGGGGGTTGATATCGTGCTGTGTTGGAGAGCCATTACACAAAGTCCCTGGCCAGGGCAAGCGAGATTTACTGGTAGGTACTCCAGTAGTTTCTTTGGATGTAATGGGCTACACTCCGACATGACTTATACCGCTATTAGGGGTCTGACGTTTACTGCACCCTAGGCCCGATATGCGATACTCTTAGACGAACAGACCGGACTGTACGGAGATTGTCACAGATAGGCTCAGTTAGAGTTCGGATGAGTTATTCTCATCGGCCTTCTCATTGACATATACCTGGGGATCGTTACGTACAGCTAGTGTCGCTTGCGGCCTATGGTTTAACCCACTGCCAGCGTAGTGTCGAGTCTTTAGAGTCCCACACAGAGAGTTTCCCTGCATCAGACAAAAGTTGTAGAGGTCGTATGGTTTTTACGACAGGTTTCGATCACGTGCGTGTACTCGTGCGCGCATGATGATTCGGACGGACAATACTAGCGGGCTTTGGTTTAAGCCGGATCCTAGTATTGTACTGATGGACTGTTTTCGTCTTTTGTATCCGCATTTTTCGAAATACGGATACGGGTACGTATGTACGGATGGGGGGGCATTTTTTATAAATTGGTCAAAGATGCTTCTAAAATGTGACATGTCATATTGTAATTATTCATTTTGGTTTAAATGGAAATTCATTATGTCATGGAGAGAATGAGGTGGAAATTGCATGAAAATGGACTTAGCTTCTTATGACACATGGTGAGTTTTTGTCCCATGACTCATTTTTTGTTACTTGAACAATATATGTGATAATTCATATGGATTTATCAAGGGAATTATTAATATGGTTCAGTTGAGAACATGTAGAGAGCTAACTCTATTCTTCACTCTCTTTCCTCACTAGCTTTTTCTCTCCAAGGTTACCTTCTTCCTCAAAGATCTAGTGAACTCATGTGTTGAGTGCTCTAGGGCAAGCATAGATATTACAATCCATCCATACATCTCTACATCTCCTACGACATCATGAGTAGCGATCTTGATGCCCTAGTTGCCTCCGTTGAGGTAGGAGTTCGATGCACATCTCCTCGGGTGGATCATCTTGGATTTGAGGAGACCGATGAGGGAGCGGCGATCCGAATCGTTCCATGGAGTCAACAAACAGAAGAAGGATAGCGAGGAATGAAGACCCGAAGGACCGGAATCATGAGGTATAAACTTCTGTACATTTAGTTAACCTCACATCTAGTTATCTAGTTAGGGTTTAGCACCGATCCTGGAGTCCAAGTCCGTGCCGCGATCGTTTTGAAAATCGTTTTTCACCTATTCCGCCTCCCCACGATACCGCGGGGTGCGCGACATGGACTTACAATACCTATCGTTCTTTAACAGTTTCCAGGTGACAGGAGTACAGCTTAGTCCATTGACTTAACACTGTCGCTTCGCCTCGCGTATGTTCCCACTGTTCTTAGATTACTACCCTACCACGGCTCTATTGAGTCATGCAAATAGGTAGTAGTTGGGTGCTGTCCCGAAGCACTTGGAGGCAGTGACGGTTAGACAGGATTCGTTTCTTCCGGTATTGGGGGTTGATATCGCGCTGTGTCTAGGAGAGCCATTACACAAAGTCCCTGGCCAGAGCAAGCGAGATTTACTGGTAGTGTTTCCAGTAGTTTCTCAGGTGTTCTGGGCTACACTCCGACACAACTTGTACCGCTATTAGGGGTCTGACGTTTACTGCCCCCCTAGGCCCGACATGCGATACTCTTAGACGAACAGACCGGACTGTACGGAGATTGTCACATTCAAGCTCAGTAGGAGTTCAGATGGGTTCACCTAATCGGTCTTCTTATCGGCATCTACCTGGGGACCGTTACGTACAGCCAGTACCGTTTGCGGCCTGTGGTTAAACCCACTGCCAGCGTAGTGTCGAGTCTTTATAGTCCCACACATAGGGTTGTTCACCTTTGGGCAAAACGGAGTAGAGGTCGTATGGTTTTACGACAGGGTTCGTTCACATACGCGTACTTGTGCGTGTTTGGTGTTCGGGCAGTTGGTACCTGTGGGCTTTAGTTTAAGCCAGATCCTAGTATCTATTTTGGGATTGGTTTAGTCTCATTGTATTCGTGTTTCTTCGGAACACGGATGCGGGTATATATATACAGTTGACAGAGGCAGAGAGGGAGACGCCTCATTAGGGTTTTGACCACTGACTTGATTAGAACCCTAATGAGAAGGAGGAAATTGTTTAATAATTATTATTAGAGATAATTGGCATGGTTAATTGGTTTGACCATTTGACCTTGTTGACCCATGTTGACTTAGATATTTTTTTGGTAAGCATGAGATATTTTCTTTGAGCATGCTTAGCATTAATTGTGACATGATAAAGGTCAAATCAATACACCATCACAATTATCTTAATTAATATTATTATTATCATATTTCCTCATATGATAGCTTCATCCTCTCAAAATCTCATTATCTTTCTCTCTCATGGTTTGCTTTCTCCTCTTCCTATCTCAAAGCTTTAATCTTTCATGAGTTGAAAAATAAAAGCTTTTGAGTCTAAACCATCAAAATTCTTCTCTACTCATTCTAGGGTTCTTAGTCTAGCAAGCCAAGCGCTCTAGTTACTTCATTGTTGAGGTAGGAGCTCAAGGTAGAGACCTTCGGGTGGATCTTTCTTTGACATAGAGAAAACGGTGAGGAGGAGCCATCTACACCACTCCAAGGAGCTCACAATAAGGAGGACCACAACAAGAGAAGAAGGAGTTCAAGCTTTAGGTATAATTTCTTAACATAGTAGTTAAAGCTCCATGTTAGTTTCTTAGTTTTTAGTTTAGCAAAGATCCTTCATGGTTAGTCTATATTTCCTTTAAAGAAAAATTTGATTTTTACCTATTTCGCCTCCCCGTTAAGCACCGGGATGGGTAACATAGACTTACAGTGGTATTAGAGCCTAGCTAAACAAAAGCTAACAGTTTAAAACAACGTGTTAAACTACGAAACCGAAACAATCCGAAAACAACGAACCCAAATGTTAAGTTTCTGTCGATTTTTTTATGCACTCTGAAAATTATTTAAACAAGTACAGAGTGTTACTTAAGCAGTAAATAGACCACAAAACAAAACTGGAGCATTTTCTCACAATGGGGACCGGCCACATAGCCCATGGAACCGGCGACCTCGGCCCAAGTGAGGAGGAAATGCTTCGTTTTTGTTTTGTGGCTATTTGACTTATATCTTGGGTTTCAGGAGTTGTTTGCGTTTGCCGATTTTGATTTTACTGAAAGTTATTCACTGTAGCACTGCGGGTGTTTCGAAGTCGTAACTTTAATGTCGTTTAATGTTTATGTGTTTGTGAAATGATATATGTACTGAACGTCTACTAATCGCTATACGTCGATTAGTGGGTGTTGTGCATATCTGTGATCTGTGATGTTGGTTTATGGATATGAACTTGTTGGATCGTCGCAATGAATAGCCGGGGATGTAAGATGGGGGTTTTCATTTTTCATTCAATGTAATATTTGTAATTTAATTTAATATTATTTCGTGGTCGCACATCCGGGTTGAGGTTGTAGCCACCATTGTATATTATTTCTTTTACTGTTTTTGCTCCTATGATAGACCCAAGGTGGGGTGCACAAACTACCGGGTACTTTGAAGTGCTGAGTGGCCTACTCACGTTATTGAGGGAGGATGCTTCACTTTGGGTATTTGGCGGGTAGTTTGCCGCACCCGTAGGGGTCTAGGGTGGGGTTTGGCTATTTATCGCGACCGTGTAATCCGTCTTTCGTTGCAGGCTCGAACGAAACGCGGATTCCTAGCATATCCAATGTGTTCATCTGTGATCTGGAATGACTATCATTACGTCTGATGAATGTATATATATCTATATATGATATCTAGTAGGCGTTGCTTATGTTTTGCATCCGCGCTAGTCCAGCCCCCGCTCTGTCGTTAGTTAAGTAACCTAACGGGTGATGACGGGGCCCAGTGGCGAATGCGGATGGCTTAAGCGTACGTCATATTTTCGTTGTTTTCTGCAATGGTAGGATTTATTGATGGGACGCATTATATTAATGCAAAGAAAAAAACCAAGGTTGAATCATTGGAACAATTTCAAAACCACTCGGTTTTTTCAAAACAGCAAAACTTTTAAAATGCGGAGCTTAAACCACTCCTTTTAAAAGCTATCAGGTTCCTTCGATTATATCAAGTTCACTACGTTCACGGTTTTTCCAAAACCATTCGTAGCCCTCCGTCATTTCAGTTAAATATTTAGTAGTATTCAAGCTATGTATTTTGACCTTCGCCAAGGCATAGTGATTGATAGCTGCCGAATATTTATCTGCTGCATAAATAGATGCGTTGGTTTGGGACATTCGTACTGCTATTTTAGCCTTCGTCAAGGGTACATAAGGATAGGTTCAAATTAACCTGGATAATGACGAGTAGAACTTGACATGTGACTTATGATATGTTGGCCTTCGTCAAGGTCATAAGAGCATGGGGGCAAAAATCCACATCGGAAGTTTCTAAAGAAACTGAAACTTGCTAGTGTTGCATACCATTTGGAGTGTGATAATTTTGGTAGGATTCCTTCAACTTTATCACACAATAATATTTGGATCTCGATCCTACTGTGAGTATATGCTACTCCTCGGGAAATTTTCTCACTTAACGATCAATGCTATAAACCAAGTAGGTGTCTAGAAAGGTGTTAGCGGGGCTACGCCCATAGGGAAAAGAGGTTATTTAATTAAGGAACTTCATGAAAGCGTCGTAAAAGCTCTCTCGAAGTACCGACATCGGCCTGGCTGAACGGTTAAGCAAGTATTGTACGGTGAGATCAATCCCGACTAGTTCTTCTTTTATGGTTTGAAGAAGGATTCGAGAAACAGTGGGAGCCATCCTGTTTAGACAAAATAAAAACCACTCTAAACTTGCAAGAGTAACTAAAAAACCACACTAAAGTGTTTCTTCTCTATCTCCTAATTGCAGCAACCAAACATCATGGCGGGTCTTAAGTTACTATTAGATAAAAATATACTGACGGGGCCAAACTACAAAGATTGGTTCAGGAATGTCAAAATGGCAATCACTTATGACAAGTTGGGGTACCTCCTTACCACTAAGGCCCCTGCCGTCCCAGGTCTAGAATCCAATGTCGCGGATAAGGAAATCCATAAGACCTGGGAGATTGATTGCGTGAAGCCAAGTGCCCCGTGCTCGCCTCTATGGACAATGAACATCAGAGGAGGCACGAGAATATGGATCTTGAATTCATATTTCTCCATACTAAGAAACTAGATGGAGAGCAATCATGTATCGCAAGATACGAGACCTCGAAGAAGCTGTTTCAAGCGATGTTGGCCGTCGGATCATCTGTAGGGGAACACGTCCTAAAGATGATTAGCTATATTGAGGAGCTCGCGGACCTCGGGACCATGTTAGAGAATGAGCTGTACACTGACTTGATTCTCCAGTCCCTTCCTTCCACCTACGCCCAGTTTATCCTGAATTTCAACATGCAAGGAAAAGAAGGTGAACTTCCGGAACTCCTCAACATGTTGAGGAGTGCAGAGGGCACTCTGCAGAAATTCAGAGAAACACCCGTTTTGTTTGTTGGAGGAACTTCCTCTTCTAGGTCCAAGGCGAAAGCCAAAGGAAAGAAGAAGACCACCACCAAACCAAGGGGCGGTGTTAGTAAGGTGGAAGCTAAGGGAAAAGCAAAGGTAGCAGGAAAGATTGTGTGAAAGTGTAGGGTTTCCTTATCACCTCATATAGGGTTTGGAAGCATCACACATGCCACAACTTTGATTTTAAGAGGTGCTAAGCAAACTTAACTAGGAATCGAACTAGAAATATAGGGTAAAACTTATAGTATCACATACTAAACTTAATTTATGACTAAGTGGAGAGACTACAACCTTTGTAGACCTCCTAGGGTTTGAACGAGCTAGCTTGAACCTCCTCCACGTCCACGACGATCCACCCGGAGTTCCTTTATTCAAAGCTCTTTGCTCCAATAGATCACAAAGAAGATAAAGCAAACAAACTACACCAAGGGGCTAAAGAAGTGTAGTGTGATGATATGGTTATGTTCTCATATAAAAACCCTTTCTTTCTTTTAACCTCACTCAATTTATAAAACTCAAGAGAGAGCTAGAGAGAGGAAGATGAAGATGGCAAATCTTTTCTTTTGGATGAAAAAGATAATGATAATGATAATGAGAGAGAGAGAGAGATAAATATCAAGCATAAATATCTAAACTCAAACCATGGTTAATAAAATATCTAGATATTTTAGAATGAGAAAAATAACAAAGGAAAATCAAACCATAGTTTAATTTTGGTCAAGTAAAGAAAAGTCAACAGTGATGAATAATCAATTTTCTTTTTCTCATTCTAATATATACAAATATATTTACTTTCCATGTATTTCTTATATTGCCATCTTTGATGTATCATAAACCATGATACTAATGCATGTATGTATGTGTGTATGCACATCAACATGTACATATACATGCATGCATCCATCATAAAGATAAGGTTTATTTAAATGAGATAAAAGTCAATATTAAATCAACACTTGATTTAATAAACCGGTCATATCTCATACGACCCGACCAATATAAAACACCCGATTAAAATACGGCATCATATACACGTATTTAATCGAGCTCCTGCACATATCTCATATGTACACCACATCGTTTCGCCTGAGCCAGGAAACTCCTATGTGGGACTCTAAGACTCGTCAATACGCCGGCAGTAGGTGATGATCACATCAAACACCTACAAGCCGCAAGCGGTCAGCTAAACGTAACGGCTATCCGGGTATTGAGCGATCAGAAGAAGAACAAGCGAACCTATCAAAACTCCCGTCAATCCAACTGGCAACACTTACCGTACAGTCTGGTCTCTTCTTCAGATATGCTGCATATCGAGTCTAGGGATGGAATCGTCGACCCCAATAACTAATAAGTCATGCCGGTATATGGTCTACAACAGATTGAGAGACTACTGATAACACTTACCAGTAATATCTCAGCAGCCCTAGCCAGGGACTTCCTGTTATAGCCAATCGTGCACAGCACAACATCAACCCCCAATACCGGGAGAGACGAAACCCCTCCTATCGCTCATTGCCTCCATATGCCTCGAGACTATACCCAAAATCCACCTGTTTGTATGACTCGGTAGAGCCGTAGTAGGGTGGAGATCAAGATACAGTGGGAGGACACACAAGACTCTATGGCGATCTCGGGTCTACAGACTAACCTATACCGGTGTCACCTGAGAACTGCTATCCGACGTATGATATAATACCACATAGGAGTTCTCGGTGAGTCCGTTCAGTGTACCCAGTCTCACTGAGCACCCGTATACAATCTTTGGTATCAACACACCAGACGGATATGGGATCATCCATCACCCATCATATGGAACAAGAATAGTATACGCTAGTCTACACTGGAATATCGATGCCCTATCTCGATATATCCACGACTAGGAACATTTCAAGGATATGCTTATAAACTACAGGTGTCCCACTAGTATGATCCACATCATAATCCTAGTAGTCAAGCCAATATCCTTAGGGCTTTATCAACATGTACCAAATGAGTAAAAAACATGATCATGTGAACATATGATAAAGAGAAACCATATAGCATACTATCATGTCGAGCAAGACTGTTCTTTGAATATATATATATATATATATATATATATATATATATATTTATACACATCAGTACATACACTATTATATAATGGCCTCTAGGGCATACATATATCCAACAATCTCCTACTTGCACTAAGGCCAATTATTGGCATATCTCATACCCAACATCTTAAAAAGTCGCTCATGCTGCGGCTGAGGGAGGGCCTTGGTGAATAGATCCGCAGTGTTGTCCTTTGCATCTACTCTCTTAATCTCAATCTCGTGGCGATCAACTATCTCCCGGATCAGATGATATCGCCTCAGAATGTGTCTGTACTTCTGATGGGACCTGGGCTCTTTGGCCAACGCCATAGCCCCATTATTGTCACAATACAAAGGTATTGGATCAATAATGATTGGAACTACTCCTAGCTCCGAAATGAACTTCCTCATCCAGACGGCTTCCTTGGCAGCATCATTTGCAGCAATGTACTCAGCTTCCATCGTTGAGTCTGCAACGGTATCCTGTTTGGAACTCTTCCAGCTTACCGTCCCTCCATTGAGGGTAAATGCAAACCCTGAGATAGACTTGCTGTCATCTTTGTCACTCTGGAAGCTTGAATCGGTAAAGGCCTCCATTTGGAGATCCCTGTTACCATACACCAAGAACAATTCTTTAGCCCTTCGCAAGTACTTAAGAATGTTCTTCACAGCAATCCAGTGATTCTCCCCTGGGCACTAAGTGCATAAGCTACATCAGGACATGTACACAACATCGCATACATTATCGATCCTACTGCTGAAGCATAGGGAATAATGCTCATGCGAGCTCTCTCTTTATCAGACTTTGGGCAATCGTCCTTGGAGAGAGTGACCCCGTGGCAAGCGGGTAAGGCACCCCGCTTGGATTCTTCCATACTAAACCTCTTTAGGATGGTGTTGATGTACTTGGTTTGAGACAATCCTAATAACCGTTTGGATCTATCCCTATAGATCCTTATGCCCAATATATACGTGGCATTACCCAGGTCCTTCATGTAGAACCTTTGTGATAAGAATGATTTGACCGACTGTAGCATATGAATATCATTTCCTATTAGAAGTATATCATCCACGTACAATACGAGGAATGCGACAGATTTTCCTACAGTCTTCTTATAAACACAAGGTTCATCTGGATTTTTGATAAAATCAAACTCTTTGATAACATCATCAAAACAGATGTTCCAACTCCGCGATGCCTGCTTTAATCCATAAATGGATTTAAGCAACTTACATGCTTTTCCGCTGCTCCCACTGTCAATGAAGCCCTCTGGCTGATCCATATAAACGCGTTCATCTAAATCACCATTTAGAAATGCAGTTTTAACGTCCACTGCCAGATTTCATAGTCGTAGTGAGCAGCAATAGCAAGTAGAATCCGAATGGATTTAAGCATGGCTACCGGAGAGAAAGTCTCGTCATAGTCCAAACCTGGTCTTTGACGAAAACCTTTCGCTACCAACCTTGCCTTATATGTCTCTACCTGTCCATCTACACCGATCTTTCTTTTAAAGATCCATTTGCAGCCTACAGGTTTTATCCCGGAGGGTATATCCTCCAAAGTCCATACTTTGTTGGTGTACATGACTCCATTTCGGATCTCATGGCATCCAACCATTTCACAGAGTCACCACTCGTGATAGCTTGATGAAAACTGGCAAGATCATCATCATCCATGATGCAATCTTCTTTATAACCATCAATAAGAAAACCGTAGTATCTCTCCGGTGGGCGAGAAGTCCTACCAGATCTACGGAGTGGCTGAGGTTCATTAGATTCTGTTACAACATCAGGTTCAGCCAAGTCGTCATTTGTAACTTGTGTTTCTAGAACCTCTTCTAGATCTACCACATTGCCATCAGCATTATTTGGAAAAATCTCATTTTCTAAAATTGTGGCATACTGAGAAACAAACACCTTTTGTTCCTCCTTGTGGTAGAAAAGATACCCAAACGAATGTTTTGGATATCCCACAAATATACATTTGACCGATCGTGTCTCTAGTTTGTCTGGATTCTGCTTTTTGACAAAAGTCGGACAACCCCAAATCTTAACTCGTTTAAGAGATGGTCTCTTCCCATGCCATATCTCATATGGAGTGGTAGACAAGACCTTAGAGGTTGGAACTTTGTTTAACAGAAAAGCTGCAGTTTCCAATGCATGCCCCCAAAAGGAGAGGGGTAACTCAGAATCACTCATCATGGATCGTACCATATCTAATAGGGTGCGATTCCGTCGCTCTGACACACCGTTGTGCTGTGGTGTGTAAGGGGGAGTGAGTTGAGAGAGAATCCCATTCTCTTTTAGGAAGTCCAAGAACTCGGTACTTAAGTACTCTCCACTTCGATCTGATCGTAGTATCTTGATTCTCATTCCTGTTTGGTTTTCTACTTCTAGTTTGTACTCCTTGAATTTCTCAAAAGCTTCAGACTTATGCTTTATCAAAAACACATGATCGAATCTTGAGAAATCATCAATAAAAATTATGAAGTAAGAAAAACCGCCTCTTGCATGTGTAGATATTGGCCCACATACATCACTATGTATGGGGCCTAGGAGCTTAGTAGCTCTTTCTCCGTGTCCAGTAAACGGAGTTTGGGTCATTTTACCATTGATACAAGACTGGCAAGTTGCATAAGATTTATACTCAAAAGAATTTAAATATCCATCTTTATGAAGCTTGTTTAGTCTTGTTTCATTAATATGACCAAGTCTACAATGCCAAAGAAAAGCTTCATTTATATCTGAAAATTTTCTTTTACTTGTGTGTTGAATGTTGAAAACTGTGTGTTGATTAAGGACGTATATCCTGTTATTAAGTGTACCACAACCAATCAACTCTTGATTAAGTCTAATGTTCATAATATTGTGTTGCACAGCAAAATAATACCCTTCATTGTCTAACAAAGAAACGGATATAATATTACAAAGCATACTTGGCACAAAATAACATAGGTTCAAAACCAATATACAACCTGATGGCAACCCTAGGTGATACTCTCCTACTGAAACTGCATTTACATTGGAACCATTTCCAACATGGAGAATATGATCACCTGTCTTCAAAACTCTGCTATTTCTCAATGCCTGCACAAAATTGCAAATATGAGAACCCGAACCGGTATCTAATACCCAGGAAGCAGAGTTAATAGAAAAACAGTTTTCAACTACGAACACACCTGAAGCTGAAGCATCACCATGCTTCTTCTTGAGTTCAAGGTACTCAGTACAGTTCCGCTTCCAGTGTCCCGTCTTCTTGCAGTGGAAACATTCTTCTTTCCCCGATTCCCCAACCTTGGACTTGTCTTTTCCCTTAACCTTTTTGACTCCGCCCTTAGATTTGGTGGGTTTCTTCTTCATCTTTCCCTTGGCCCTAGCCTTCGGGCGAGAGGAGGAAGATAGCCCAACACCCAAAACAGGAGTCTTTACTGACTTCAACGTGCTCTCTGCACTCCTTAACATATTAAGGAGTTCAGATAGTTCCTTCTTCATGTTGTGCATGTTGAAGTTAACTATAAATTGAGCAAAGGTGGAGGGGAAAGACTGTAGAATAATATCCATATATTGCTCATTGTCCATTGTCCACCCAAGGTCCTCAAGCTCTTCTATGAGAGCTATCATCTTCAGAACATGGTCTCCTACTGCTGTGCCATGGGCCATTCGCATCTGAAACAGCTTTCTAGATGCTTCGTATCGTAATACGCGAGATTGCTCACCATACAACTCTTTTGTATGGAGGAATATGGATTGTACGTCCATATTCTCGTGCTGCTTCTGATGTGTGTTATCCATCGATGCAAGCGCGAGGCATTTGGCCGTGGAACAGTCAGCGTCCTATGTCTTGCGGATTTCCCTATCCGCAACTGAAGGTTTAGGACCTAGGATGGGCGGGGTTGGAGCCATGAGGACATATGATACTTTATCATAAGTCAAGGCAATGTTGAGATTCCTCAGCCAATCTTTATAATTGGTCCCATTCAGTTTATTTTTATCTAATAGAAGCTTGAGTCCTGACATTTGTATCTGCTGTTAAGAGAGAGAAAAGAATACACTTAGTGAAAGCTCTTGCAAAAATCAGATTGGTTATTATCTTGTCTAATTGATGTCTCCCACTATTTTTATCAAATTTTCTTTAAAACCTTTAAAAAGAAAACTAGCCGGGATTAATTACATTTTACAACTTCACTAACCGTTCAGCCAGGCCGGTGCCGGTACTTGAGGGAGGTTTCCCGTGCTTTCGCACGGACCTAATTAAAATAAATCTCGTCTTCCCAGAGGCGTAGCCCCATTTGACACCTTTCTAGACACCTAATGGGTTAGCTAATTGTAAGTGCAAAACTCTCCCGGGAGCAACTTTTGCTCACAGTGGGATCGGGATCCTACTATCATATAGATGGTATGCAATCTCATTGCAAATTTCAACTCTTGAAATTCCCGATATTATTTTTACCCCTAGCACTCATGAGCTTAACTATAATCAACATATCATAAGTACTAGTCAAGTTCTTCCCGTCATTTCATGATTAACTAGACCCACCCATATGACCCTTAACTAAAGTCAACATAATCATATGAATGTCCTAACTAATCTGCATCATATGCAGTGTAGGAAGACATCACTTAGCTACCGTACACTGCGCCTTAACTAAAGTCAAAATACGCAGAACGAATACTAAGTACTCTACTTCCTAAAATGACGGAGGGCTGCGGATAGTTTTTAAGAAAACTTTTAACGCTTTGAACTTGATATCCTTGTAGAATCCAATGGGCTTAAAAGGAGTGGCTTAAGCTCCGCATTTTGAAACTTTCTTTTTCATAAAAAAAAGCCGAGTATGTTTCAAATCCGATTCTACAATATCTTTTTAGGTTCATTTTTCATTTACATTAATCTCATTAATATAGTCCCATCATTTAAGTCCTAAAGCCATCACAGAAAGAAACGAAAATATAACGTACGCTTATGCCACTCGCATTCGTCACAGTGTCCCGTTATGCACCGTTAGGTTACTTAACTAATGGCATACCAGGACGGGGCTAGCGCAGGTGTAAAACATAAGCAACGTCTATTATATATCATATATATAATATTCCATTCATCTCAGATATATTAAATGAACACATCAAAGAATATAAGCAGCAGAAGCACATATAGGATATCTAGTAGGTCCGTATTTTGTATTTAGCCATCAATAGAAAATACGGATTCCATGGTCGCGATGAATAGCCAAGCCCACACCCCTAGACCCCTATGAGAGCAGCAAGCGACCCTACCAATTCTGGAGTTTAGGAGACCCGGTCTCGACTCCTCGAGATGGCCTCCCACTGAACCCCAGAACCTGGTCACTTGTGCTCCCCTCCTTGGGTCTATCCTAATGCAGAAAAGTAAATAATATACAACACTGGTGACATCATCCTCAACCCGGAAGTGCCCCAAATAAAAGAATATTACATATAATTGAATTTTACATGAATGAAAAGAAAACTCTCATCTCACATAAAACCCCCGGCTATTTAATCACGACAATCCTGCATATCAAATCTCAGCAACACATAATATCACATATCATCAACGTAAGTATGCGTATCCCGATTGTCGTTGATGTATAGCAACGAAACCGGTAATACACCACTTACTACACTTACGGTCACAGAGAAATAAAATGAAAAACTACAACAATTGGAATCGTAACTGCCTTTAGACAACACAAACCCGGAATATCACATAATCAAGATTTCATGCCTAACAATGTAAAGCTCGCATTTAGGTCTCACCCATGAAAACACCTTTTTCAAAATAAGTCGGATAATTCAACAAGATTTCCGATTATTCCCGAGACAGAAATGCTAGATTTACATGCAACAAACAAATTTGTAAATTACAATTATTGTATCACATACTAATAAACTAGGCGCAGTTAAAACATTCGATCGAACGATTGAACACCCAAAGACTTCTCAGAAAGCTCAACACTTGAGCAGCTTTAAAATTTACCAGAAACTGCAACAAGTACATATGGGCTAGCGCAAGAAGGCACAGCCCCACCTGCACCAACGGCGCCGCGGAACCGCCGCAGAATGACCATTCTTGCCGCGGTTCTACAGTCCAATAGTGGTGTTAGGGCTTCGTACTTCTTGTGGGCCCATAAAATACCCTGCACGATTTTCTGAGTATTTTTAATATGAAAAAATCCACGTTTTTGAAAAAATTCCAGAGAGCACCCTCCGGGCGTCGTATTTCTTTCGTTCGAGATTTTTAACGTCGTCTAGGTTACTCTAAAGCTCTAGCCTGTCTCTGATACCACTGTAGAGTTTCCTTATCACCTCATATAGGGTTTGGAAGCATCACACATGCCACAACTTTGATTTTAAGAGGTGCTAAGCAAACTTAACTAGGAATCGAACTAGAAATATAGGGTAAAACTTATAGTATCACATACTAAGTTAATTTATGACTAAGTGGAGAGACTACAACCTTTGTAGACCTCCTAGGGTTTGAACGAGCTAGCTTGAACCTCCTCCACGTCCACGACGGTCCACCCGGAGTTCCTTTGTTCAAAGCTCCTTGCTCCAATAGATTACAAAGAAGATGAAGCAAACAAACTACACCAAGGGGATAAAGAAGTGTAGTGTGATGATATGGTTATGTTCTCATATAAAAACCCTTTCTTTCTTTTAACCTCACTCAATTTATAAAACTCAATAGAGAGCTAGAGAGAGGAAGATGAAGATGGCAAATCTTTTCTTTTGGATGAAAAAGATAATGATAAAGATAACGAGAGAAAGAGAGAGAGAGAGATAAATATCAAGCATAAATATCTAAACTCAAACCATGGTTAATAAAATATCTAGATATTTTAGAATGAGAAAAATAACAAAGGAAAATCAAACCATAGTTTAATTTTGGTCAAGTAAAGAAAAGTCAACAATGATGAATAATCAATTTTCTTTTTCTTATTCTAATATATACAAATATATTTACTTTCCATGTATTTCTTATATTGCCATCTTTGATGTATCATCAACCATGATACTAATGCATGTATGTATGTGTGTATGCACATCAACATGTACATATACATGCATGCATCCATTATAAAGAAAAGGTTTATTTAAATGAGATAAAAGTCAATATTAAATCAACACTTGATTTAATAAACCGGTCATATCTCATACGACCCGACCAATATAAAACACCCGATTAAAATACGGCATCATATACACGTATTTAATCAAGCTCCTGCACGTATCTCATATGTACACCACATCATTTCGCCTGAGCCAGGAAACTCCTATGTGGGACTCTAAGACTCGTCAATACGCTGGTAGTAGGTGATGATCACATCAAACACCTACAAGCCGCAAGCGGTCAGCTAAACGTAACGGCTACCCGGGTATTGAGCGATCAGAAAAAGAACAAGAGAACCTGTCAAAACTACCGTCAATCCAACTGGCAACACTTACCGTACAGTCCGGTCTTTTTGTCAGATATGCTACATATCGAGTCTAGGGATGGAATCGTCGACCCCAATAACTCAATAAGTCATGCCAGTATATGGTCTACAACAGATCGAGAGACTACTGATAACACTTACCAGTAATATCTCAGCAGCCCTGGCCAGGGACTTACTGTTATAGCCAATCGTGCACAGCGCAACATCAACCCCCAATACCGGGAGAGACGAAACCCCTCCTATCGCTCATTTCCTCCTTGTGCCTCGAGACTGTACCCAAAATCCACCTGTTTGTACGACTCAGTAAAGCCGTAGTAGGGTGGAGATCAAGATACAGTGGGAGGACACACAAGACTCTATGGCGATCTCGGGTCTATAGACTAACCTGTACCAGTATCACCTGAGAACTGCTATCCGACGCATGATATAATACTACATAGGAGTTCTCGGTGAGTCTGTTCAGTGTACCCAGTCTCACTGAACACCCGTATACAATCTTTGGTGTCAACACACCAAACGGATATGGGATCATCCATCGCCCATCATCTGGAACAAGAATAGTATACGCTAGTCTACACTGGAATATCGATGCCATGTATCGATATATCCACGACTAGGAACATTTCAAGGATATGATTATAAACTACAGGTGTCCCACTAGTATGATCTACATCATAATCCCAGTAGTCAAGCCAATATCCTCAGGGCTTTATCAACATGTACCAAATGAGTAAAAAACATGATCAAGTGAACATATGATAAAGAGAAACCAGATAGCATACTATCATGTCGAGCAAGACTGTTCTCTGATTATATATATATATATATATATATATATATATATATATATATATATATATATTTATACACATCAGTACATACACTATCATATAATGGCCTCTAGGGCATAAATATATCCAACAGAAAGGAAGAATGCTTTTATTGTCACAAGAAAGGACGCTGGAAGAAAGATTGCAGGGCTTAGAAGGCCAAGAACCAGGACCCGAAGCAAGTTGTGGCTTCGGCTTCAGGTGTGTATATTATTGAAAACTGTCTGTCAATCAACTCTACTTCCTGGGTATTGGATACCGGATCAGGATCTCATATCTGTAATTCTTTGCAGGCACTGAGAAGCCATAGGGTTTTGAAGGCGGGTGATATGACCCTCAAAGTTGCAAACGGAGCAAGCATGGATGCTGAGTCCGTGGGGGACTATCACATAGGATTGACAGATGGACACGTTTTGGTTTTGCGCAACTGTTATTTTGTACCCAGTTCGACTTGTAATATCGTATCTGTATCTTTAATGTCTAAAGAAGGTTATGATTTTGCATTTATAAGCAATATTGTAAACATTCACCTTAAGCATGTTTTGATTGGGTCGGGTACATTAAGCAACGGTATATACGTGTTAAACCAACCGCAGATTTTCAATATCCAGAATACACACAAAAGAAAGTCTCTAGAATTAAATCATGCTTTCTTATGGCATTGTAGACTGGGTCACATCAATGATACAAGGTTAACTAAGTTACATAAAGAAGGATATTTGGATCCGTTCGAATATCATTCTTATGCAACTTGTCAATCATGTCTCAAAGGAAAGATGACAAAAACTCCGTTCACTGGACACGGAGTAAGAGCGAGCGAGCTCTTGGGACTCGTACACAGCGACGTGTGTGGTCCAATGTCTATACATGCAAGAAATGGTTTTTCCTATTTCATTACTTTTACGGATGATTTCTCTAGGTATGGACATATCTTCTTAATGAAGCATAAATCCGAGGCCTTTGAGAAATTCCAGGAATATAAGAATGAAGTAGAAAAACAAACCGGAAAAAGTATCAAGACACTGAGATCTGATCGAGGTGGTGAATACTTAAGTGCCGAGTTCCTGAATTACCTAAAAGAGAATGGAATTCTCTCTCAGCTTACTCCTCCATACACTCCACAACACAACGGTGTATCGGAGAGATGGAACCGAATCCTATTGGATATGGTACGTTCCCTGATGAGTAACGCTGAGTTACCGCGATCATTCTGGGGCTATGCACTAGAATCAGCAGCATATCTTTTAAACAAGGTTCCTACCAAGACAGTGCCTACCACACCATATCAGATGTGAAGTAGGAAGAAACCCTATCTTCAATATCTGAAGATATAGGGATGTCCAGCTTTTGTCAAAAAGCAGCATGAGGACAAACTCGAGGCACGCTCAGTACTGTGTAAGTTTGTGGGATACCCAAAGAACTCCAGGGGTATCTCTTCTATTACGCAGAGGAACAAAAGGTTTTTGTTTCTCGTCATGCCCACTTTCTGGAACATCAGTTCTTAGAAAAAGAAACAAGTGGGAGTGCGATAGAACTGGAAGAAATTCCAGAACCACAAGCCATTACTGAAAGCTTGGTGGAACAAGAAGTTTCAAAAGAACAGGACATTCCTATACCGCTCCGCAGGAGTAGTAGGTTTTCTCATCCACCTGAGAGATACTACGGTTTTCTCATAAATGGGGATAGAGAGGTTTGCATCATTAGTGATGATAAGCCGACTAACTTCCAGCAGGCCATTCAGAGCACTGACTCAGTAAAATGGCTGGATGCAATGCGGACCGAGATGGAGTCCATGTACACCAACAAAGTATGGACTTTGGACGTTGCTCCAGAAGGGGTAAAACCCGTAGGCTGCAAATGGATCTTCAGAAAGAAGATTGGTGTAGATGGACAGGTTGAAACCTATAAGGCTAAACTTGTTGCAAAGGGTTTTCGTCAAAGACCTGGTTTAGACTATGACGAAACCTTTTCTCCAGTGGCCGTACTCAAATCCATTCGGATCATTCTTACCATTGCTGCCTTTCATGATTATGAGATTTGGAAGATAGACGTAAAAACCGCTTTTCTAAATGGAAATTTAGAGGAGTGTGTCTATATGGACCAGCCAGAAGGTTTCATTCAGAGTGGGAGCAGCGGGAAAGTGTGCAAGTTTCTTAAGTCCATTTATGGACTGAAGCAGGCATCGCGGAGATGGTCAAAGAATTTGACTTTATCAAAAATCCAGATGAGCCATGCATTTATAGTAAGATTGTAGCACGAACTGTTGTATTTCTCGTCTTGTACATGGATGACATTATCTTGATAGGAAATGACATTCCTATGCTACAATCTGTCAAAGGGTTCTTGTCACACAGGTTCTCCATGAAAGACCTGGGTGATGCCTCTTACATTCTGGGGATCCAGATCTATCGTCATAAATCTAAGAGGATATTGGGACTTTCGCAGTCCAGGTACATCGATACCATACTGAAAAGATTCAGTATGGAAGATTCAAAGCGCAGTAATTACCGGCTTGTCACGGAATCACCCTCTCCAAAGAGATGTCTCCCAAGACTGATTTGGAAAGGGATCGCATGTCTATTATACCCTACAATTCTGCGGTAGGCTCTATAATGTATGTGATATTGTGTACCGGACCAGATGTAACTTAAGCACTGAGTGTAGTAAGCCGGTATCAGTCGAACCCTGGGGAGAAGCACTGGATAGCGGTAAAGAACATTCTGAAGTACCTGAGAAGGACTAAGGATATGTTCTTGGTTTACGGCGGAAAGGACCTCCAAATCGAGGCCTTTGCTAACTCCAGCTTCCAGAGTGACAAGGATGACTCCAAATCCATATCGGGTTATGTCTTTACCCTCAATGGAGGGGCGGTCTGTTGGAAGAGTTCCAAGCAGGAAACCGTTGCTGACTTGACAATGGAAGTGGAGTATATCGCAGCTTCTGATGCCGCAAAAGAAGCAGTCTGGATGAGAAAGTTCTTAACAGAACTTCTGGTGGTTCCATCCATTGTTGCTCCAATACCCTTGTATTGTGACAACAACGGGGCTATAGCTTTAGCAAAGGAACCTAGGTCCCATCAGAAGTCCAGGCACATCTTGAGGCGGTATCACCTGATCAGGGAGATCGTGTATCGCCGGGAGATCGAGGTTCGGAGGGTTGCTACAGAAGATAACATAGCAGATCCATTCCTCAGACTCAGTTCGAGAGGCTATTTGAGATGATAGGTCTACGATATGCCAGCACATGGCCTTAGTGCAAGTGGGAGATTGTCAGTGTGATATGCCCTAGAGGCCCTTATTGTATAGTACTAGTTTGTATATTACATTTTGGAAGCTTGGGATATATATATACACAGATTTGTAACAGTCTTGCTCGATATGGCAGTATGCTACTTGGTTTGTATCTATCTTAATATATGTATATGTTTCTTTTGACGTATCGCTAAAACATATTGATAGAGCCCTTAAGATGTTTGCTTAACTACCAGCGTTGTGATGGCAGTCACATTTATAGGGGTTGGGTAGTCTACAAGCACATCCTTATACAGGTCCCTGGTCATAGGATTATCGAGACAGGGCATCGGTACTCCAGAGTAGACTAGTGTGTACGCTTCTCATCCCAGCTGGGGAGATGGTCTGTCCCACAGCCATCAGTACGTCGTACTATAGATAGTATGCAGGTGCTCATTAGGTTGTGAGTACACTGGACAGAACTCGTCGGGAACTGTTGGTTGGTACTATACCTATCGTCAGTTAACAGTTCCCAGGTGACATGAGTACAGCTTAGTCCGTTGACTTGACACTGTCGCTTCGCCTCGAATATGTTCCTATTGTTCTTAGATTACTACCCTACCACGGCTCTATTGAGTCGTGAAAACAGGTAGTAGTTGGGTGCAGTCCCGAAGCACTTGGAGGCAGTGACGGTTAGACAAGATTCGTCTCTCCCGGTATTGGGGGTTAATATCGCGCTGTGTCTAGAAGAGCCATTACACAAAGTCCCTGGCCAGGGCAAGAGAGATTTACTGGTAGTTTTTCCAGTAGTTTCTCAGGGTGTTCTGGGCTACACTCCGACACGACTTGTACCGCTATTAGAGGTCTGATGTTTACCACCCCCTAGGCCCGACATGCAATACTCTTAAACGAACAGACCGGATTGTACGGAGATTGTCACATTCAGGCTCAGTAGGAGTTCAGATGGGTTCATCTCATCGGTCTTCTTATCGGCATCTACGTGGGGACCGTTACGTACAGCTGGTACCGCTTGCGGCCTGTGGTTAAACTCACTGCCAGCGTAGTGTCGAGTCTATAGAGTCCCACACAGAAGGTTGTTCACCTTTAGGCAAAAAGGAGTAGAGGTCGTATAGTTTTACGACAGGGTTCCTTCATATACGCGTACTTGTGCGTGTTTGGTATTCGGGCAGTTGGTACCAGTGGGCTTTGGTTTAAGCTGGATCCTAGTATCTGTTTTGGGATTGGTTTAGTCTCATTGTATTCGTGTTTCTTCGGAATACAGATGCGGGTATGTATGTACAGTTGACAGAGGCAGAGAGGGAGACGCCTCATTAGGGTTTTGACCACTGACTTGATTAGAACCCTAATGAGAAGGAGGAAATTGTTTAATAATTATTATTAGAGATAATTATCATGGTTAATTGGTTTGACCATTTGACCTTGTTGACCTATGTTGACTTAGATATTTTTTTGTTAAGCTTGAGATATTTTTTTTGAGCATGCTTAGCATTATTTGTGACATGATAAAGGTCAAATCAATACACCATCACAATTATCTTAATTAATATTATTATTATCATATTTCTTTATATGAGAGCTTCATCCTCTCAAAATCTCATTATCTTTCGCTCTCATGGTTTGCTCTCTCCTCTTCTTTTCTCAAAACTTTAATCTTTCATGGGTTGAAAACAAAAGCTTTTGAGTCTAAACAACCAAAATTCTTCTCTACTCATTCTAGGGTTCTTAGTCTAGCAAGCCAAGCACTCTAGTTACTTCATTGTTGAGGTAGGAGCTCAATGTAGAGGTCTTCGGGTGGATCTTTCTTTGACATAGAGAAGAAGGTGAGGAGGAGCCATCTACACCACTCCAAGGAGCTCACAACAAGGAGGACCACAACAAGAGAAGAAGGAGTTCAAGCTTTAGGTATAATTTCTTAACCTAGTAGTTAAAGCTCCATGTTAGTTTGTTAGTTTTTAGTTTAGCAAAGATCCTTAATGGTTAGTCTATGTTTCCTTTAAAGAAAAATTTGATTTTTACCTATTCCGCCTCCCCGTTAAGCACCGGGGTGGGTAACATAGACTTACACCCTGGCCCCACTAGTATGATCTCCATCATAATTCTGGTAGTCAAGTACACATCCTAAGCGCTTTACCAACATGTGAGAGCAAGACAATATCATAATACAAGTCTACATGTTAAGATAAAGAGCAACCAAATAGCATACTAACATGTCGAGCAAGAAAGTCCTCTTTATATATGTCCAAGCATCCACTATAATATACAATCATGTACAATAATGACCTCTAGGGAATACATATAACTAACAACTGACCCCAGTCCTAGACGCCGCACACGGAGGGCACTACGGAGGTTGGGAGAGAGGCCGGGGACTGGGTCCTAGCAGAGCCCATATGAGGTTGGACTCCACTCCGGCGGTTACTTCCCCTTCCCCCGTGAGCGACGTCTAAAGCATGATGTTGCCGCCTTGAAGACCACCGTCGAGGAGTTAAAGGAGATGTTGGAACGTATACTATTTAATAGTAAAAGATTATATCGCATTATAGATAGTAACATATGCAATATTAGTAGCCTGAACTTATTTGGTTGTAGAATTAGCTTTGATTAATCATACTTACATAAAACTATCTAATTAAAATAAACTACGGTTTTCCAAACTAGATACCCAAACGAGGCCTAAGTCTCTAAGTATTCTTAGATTGGAGTTTCGCAATAACCTGATAATGATACGAATTCGACTAAAATCTAATACACCGTTCTTACTCGTTTATTACACATAAAATTTAACAGATGCGACAGGCTATTTCGGCTGTGGCTCCACATGCATCTTCTTCGACTGCGGCTCCGCAAGCCATTGCCTCGGCTGCGGTTGCGCAGATCACTCCTGCAGCTCCACAGCCTGCTCAGACTCCCGCATAGTCTGCTCCTTCATTAGTCGAGTTTTTGACGATCCAGGGTTGTACCGAGGAGCAGATGCGTCAGATGACGGTGTTTATCAGAGGTGGAGAAGCTGGACCGAGCTATGGTAGCTTTTTATATATTTTTGAGGATGTATGTACTTATTTGATACATATTATATATATTTTGGACGATATTGGTGGTTGTTTGCTTATTCACGATAATTTAAATTGATATCGTATTATGTTTGTTTATTTCTTTTATATATTATACGTGGGATGTTGATTATGAATATTTCTGTATTTGGTTATATGATGTATATATTATTGTGTACAGGATGGGGAAAAAATAGGAAGCCCCTTTTTTAAAAAACAAACCTAATATTTTGTCCCTACGGATTAATCCGTAGGGCCATCTGTTGCACCTACGGATTAATCCGTAAGTACAATGTTTGCCTATACACAGTTCGCTGTAGAGACAAAATATCAGGATACCAGATATTTTGTTCGTATGGACTCAGTAAAAAGGGTAAAACTTGCCTCGACGAATTAATCTGTAGGGACAATTATCAGGCCCTACGGATTAATCCGTAGGGGAAAGTATTTTATTTTATAAACCAATAAATTAAATATATATCATGTCCATACCGAATAATCCGTAGAGATACATGTCCCTACGGAGTAAGGCCTAGGGACAATTATTACTCCGTAGGGACATGTTCAGAACGAAGGCTTGTATCTGCGGCCTTTCCACCTACGGGGGAATTTTATATCCCTACGGATATATCCGTAAAGGCAGTGGTTTGTCCCTACGGTTAAATCCATAGGGGCAACCCATTATTGTAGTAGTGTCATATATGCGCTAAATGGTTTGGATTAACTGATTATTTTATCCACTAATAATTATAGATGGTTTGTATTTTATACTTGCTATGCATAAAAATGTTTGTATTATTTAAATAAATATTATGTGATTTAAATATTTAGAACTGAAAATAAAGTATAAGTATTATACGCACCCTCAAAAATTGAAAAAAATATGGCATGAATCCCTTTGTGGTGGGAGGGAGGGGGACAGAGAGTTTGAAACTTAAATTTGTGATACAATATTTAATTAGTTACTTGATGATGTGAAAGGCTTCCTTCAGGTTGGGTGATTTTTCTTATAATTTAAATTTTTTTAAAATAAAGAAGAGACTATTAACCGATGACCTTAGCTAAATTTTGGGATTCTGTATTATAATAATAAAGATAAGTTCTTTTTTACTTCATTTCTTTAAATCCGAGCTAAAGATATCTGAAAGGAAAAACTATATATGTATATGATGATAAAGAACTTTAAATACATTCCTGTCCATCATACCGTACTTCATTTTGAATATTAATGTCAAATTTCTAAGTTCATCCAGCCCTTATTCATGTTGGTTTCCGTTGATGGAAAATTTATCTGTTGAAGCACAACTCATTAGCCTGACCTATGGGTTAAAATGGTCACCATTATAGCATAAAAATACTCTAAAGTAGACGGCCCTTAGGTTCATATCCGATCATCAGCACCAAAAATATATATTACAATCATGTGTATGTCTGTCATATGAGTGTATGTCCTCTACACCGGTATCGGATGTGTTATACAATTGTTGGTGTGTGATCCATTATCAATTTATTTGTCAGTTGATTTGATATAAATATCTATCTGAGACGCATGATTAGAATTCTCACTTATTTTATCAAAACAATTCATGATCTATATGGCAGACTTTGATCACGAGGATATACAAGTACTCTTCTTATCTAATTTTCCTGTCGGAGCAAGCTCTAATCGATTTTTCAATGTCATACATCGAGCAGGTGTACCAATAATCGTTTCTGAAAACCATGATAACATGTTATAAAAGATATTAGAAACAATTTTTGTTGTAAGTATATGAAAAGTGAAGATCTAATGTGGAAAACTCGCATTCCACGAAACCATTCCCAAATCCCCCACCAGTCTTCCTCCTCCTCCCCCCCTTCACAAAATTCCCAAAAACCCAAACACACATTTAAGCCGCCCCTCTCTCTCCATCTCTCTGGAAGATAAGTCACCTCCGTGCCTCCAAACCCCCAATGGCAATTCCCCTCACCAAGGCGGTAACCTTACGCGCCCTCCTCCTCATCCTCATCGTCACCCCTTCCCTCACCCTCTCCACCCTCTCCATCACCCCCTCCACCAACACCGTCTGCGGCATCCTCGCTGGTGAGTTACCGCGGAGCATCAGATGTGCCAACCTATCCTCAGAGAACCCCTCCCCTTTCCCCATACCCCCCAACGTCTCCTTCCACTCCTTGGCGGGCGGCGGGTCCTTCTTCTGCGCCCTCCGATCCGACTCTCGCACCTTCCTCTGCTGGAACCCCTTCACCCTCTCCCCTAAGCGGGTCCACACTGGATCCGATATTATATCGGATCTCTCCCTCGGCTCCACCCATATCGCCGCCGCCATCGGTAACGGCATCCGTTTCTGGCGCGACGACGGCTCCTTCCCGGTGGAAGTTGACGGAAGCTATAGCTCCTTGACATCAGGTAGAGGTTTCTCTTGTGCAATTGATGATGCTAACAGGGTTAGATGTTGGGGCGGCAAGAGCGGTGAAGGCATCCTGCGAGCTTTCGCCAATGAGACCATGAGGAGTATTGTTGCCGGTGATTCTCACGCTTGCGGCGAGAACACCGCTGGGGTCTTGATTTGTAGCCATCGTGCGCCTTCCTCTCCCTTTTCGTTCTCTGGTTTGGCTCTGGGCGGCCACCACGGCTGCGCGATTACATATCCTAACGGTACCGTGTTGTGCTGGGGCAGTGAGGGGATCGGTGGTGAATACAGCCCAATTGGGAATACGTCGGTTGATCTTTTAGTTGCCGGAGGTAATCTCACCTGCGGTGTGATCACGGTAAACTTAACGGTCATCTGTTGGGTTGCTGATCCGAGAAATTTAGCTGTTACGATTCTTCCGTTACCGAAAGTTTTACCGGGGATTTGCGAATTAGAGAGTTCTTGTGGCGATTGTGGTCCTGTTGAGGATTCAACGAGTCTTTGTTCCGGTTTGGGTGTGATTTGCAGAAAATGCCCTGCTTCAATTCGGCCACCGGCCCCGTCTCCATTGCCGCCATCCTCTTGGGCAAGAAAGAAGACGAGCAAATGGTGGTGGGTTTTTGCGATATTTGGAGGAGTCGGAACTCTTATAGGTTTTTGTAGTATAATTTATTGTATTTGGAATGGAATTTGTCATAGAAAGAAAGTATACAACTCTGTTCAGCCAACGATCGCAACTACTAATGGCAATGGGGACTCGAACGCTGCTAATGTTGACTATTCAGGAGCTGTTCCAAGCCCTCGAGTTTCTCCATCAGGTTCTAAATCAAAGATGTTCAAGCGTCAGAGCTCGCTTGCAGCGATGAAACGGCAACGAAGCGGCCCCTCTTCATTCAAGGATCGATCTGAAAAATTCACATTCTCAGATCTTGCAGCTGCTACGAAAAACTTTGCTTTAGAGTACAAAATAGGAGCGGGGAGTTTCGGAACCGTGTACAAAGGCAAGCTCCCGGATGGCAGAGAAGTCGCCATTAAGCGAAGCGAAACGAGCTTTAAAACAAAAAAGCTACAAGAAAAAGAGAGCGCATTTCAATCCGAAATATCTTTCCTCTCACGCCTCCACCACAAGCACTTGGTCGGATTAATAGGCTATTGTGACGAGAGAGAAGAAAGGCTTCTCGTCTACGATTACATGAAGAACGGAGCTTTGCATGATCATCTGCATTCCAACATTCATCAAAACTCTCCGCTTCTAGCTTCATGGAAAATGAGAATCAATGTTTTACTCGATTCGGCACGGGGCATTGAGTACCTGCACAACTATGCGGTACCTCCGATAATACACCGTGACATCAAATCATCAAATATATTGTTAGATTCGAACTGGGTCTCCAGGGTTTCAGATTTTGGTCTTTCCTTGTTAGAACGGAGCACAAACAGCGAGCATTTGTCCACCAAGGCAGCAGGGACAGTCGGATACATGGACCCAGAGTACTACGGGCTTCACCATTTAACGGTGAAGAGCGATGTGTACGGCTTCGGGGTAGTGATGTTAGAAGTTTTAACAGGTAAACGGGCGATATTTAAGAGCCAGGACCCAAGCAGGGGAGGGAGCCCCGTTAGTGTGGTGGATTTTGCTATGCCCAGCATTGTGAAGGGGGAAATTGGAAAAGTGTTGGATGCAAGAGCTGGTCTGCCAGGGGCCAATGAGATGGAGGCGGTGGAGCTGGTGGCGTACACAGCAGTGTATTGTGTGAGCTTGGAGGCCAAGGAAAGGCCGAGTATAAGTGACATTGTGGCTAATTTGGAGACCGCGGTTGCGATGTGTGAGGAGAGTAATGGGAGTATGTCCAGTGCTTGTGTGTCTATTGGATCCTATGATTGACTGATTTTTTTATAACCTTTTCCTTTTTGTTTTGATATGAAGGTTTTTGATGTGTGTATGATTTTACTAACACGAAATTCTTGAATGTCTCATTTGTATACTTTTCTCAATGAGCTGCCGTCCTAATTGCAAATTTAACAAAGTGGGTTGTTCCCTTTACCTTTTCTTTTTTTCCCCATTTATAATGATGGAGGTCTTGATCTTCTTCAGTTGTTGTCTTCCGTTGATCTGTCACGAACGATGATGAGTGGCTGAGATTGGATTTTAGGGTTGCCTCTTGGTGCGTGTGGATCTCAGTGGGTTTGATTTGGAATGAACCCGGGCTACCTGCAAGGAAGTCCCGGGGTGGTTGTACCACGGTGGACCCTCCGACGATCAAGTTAGTCGAGGCATTTGGGCAGAGTAGCGGCCTATTAGATAATAATTACCTTACTCGAGTCGTCTAAGAGGGGATTTATATAGTGGCAGCCATGGGCTGGCGGGTGCGAAATTTACGCCGGCCGTTACGCCTTCGGAGCCGCGCCTGCGCCAATGGCGGGATCCCCCATTAATGGCGAGATATGCCAGTTAACGGGGGAACGTGATGACGTGGGACGCGGGATCGTGGGGCGGCGGAAATCTCGCGTTTAGTGAGATTTGTGGGGCCATGTCCGGGACACTTATGGTATGCGTTCTGGGTCGGTCGATGAGACCGAGGAAGCTAAGCTCGACGGGAGGCTCGGAAGCGAGCGGGGGTCCAAGCAGTCTTGGTTCTGCGATGGCTCGGAGGCGAGCGGGGGTCCAAGCAGTCTTGGTTCTGCGACGGCTCGGAGGCGAGCTAGGAGGGCTAAGGGAGCTCAGCGTGCAGGAAGGCTCGGAGGCGAGCCAATGGTCGTTTGTAAGGCGGGCATAGGAGTGGTCTGGGAGGCCACTGAAGGTCGGAAACATCCTCGGGAGAAAGGCCCGTTGTACGTCTTCGATGTACCATTCTTGCTCCTTTCTCGTAAGCCTTGGGACACGTCATCTGCCACGTGTCATGATTTGGGGAGTTTTCAGTACCGAGCATCATCATTAGCTCCCCACTCTCGTCCCGACCTATTTATGGGTCGGGTCAAGAGTGGTCTGATTGGTCACCTGAGCTAAGTTCTTATTTGAAGATATCGTCGGCGCGGATTCCCGGGCAATTAGTTATATTTTCCGATGACGTCAGCGGATCAGATAAAGGATCGTGTATTAAAGGGGAAACGCCGATTCGATCGTACATCCATTGAGGTGCCAGGCCATGTGCCCGACGCTAGTTGGCTGACATGACGGGTCGCCGGTGTCCTTGGCGCTTGAAGGGACGCGTCCAATGCTCTCGTGATATGTGGAAAGTTGATGGTCGTCGAACGCGAAGCATCTGTTTTGGCGGGAATTGATCGACGTCGTTGGATGTGCTTGCTGAATGCTATAAATAGAGGTGGGACCCTCTCAGGGTCCGCACTTCGCTATAATTTCCTCCTTGCTGCGTGTGTTAGCTCGGCGCTCTTCCCTTTAGGTCGGATTTCTTGCGTCTTTTTCCTCGGACGTCTCCTTCCTTTGCTCAGGTTAGATGTCTTCATCTGGAGAGTCTGTAGAAATAGTCCGGGTAGATTCTAGGGAGTCTTCTGCAGCTTCCTCTTCTGCTTCTTCTTCTTCCTCGTCCGAGTCAGAATCTTCCCGGGAAGTTAGGGTTAGTCATGCTCCCCGGGGTCGTGCGGTGGGGACGGTCCCCAAAGCGAGTGTCCAGAGTGTCCGCGACGCGCCTTCCCTCTTGAGGCATATGGACGAGCTCACCACAATCCGGGCTCGCTTCCACATTCCCCCCGGATACTCGCTTCGCTTGGCCAGGGAGGGAGAGAGGGCGGACCAGGTACGGGGCAAGGAGATTGCCTTGTACTTGGAAGCCTTTTGGGCCGGAATGCGTCTCCCCTTCTCCCCCGAGGTGAGTGCGGCGCTGAATTGCTTTCAATTAGCCCCGGGCCAGCTAGTGCCGAACTCGTGGAGGATTCTTCTTGGGTTCCTGGTCCGGTTGAGACTGCAGCAGATCCCTTTTAGCCTAAACGTTCTCCTTTCCTCCCTCTGCTACAAAAATCACCCCGGAACTCGTAGGGACGAGCCTAGCTGGGTATACATTTCTTTTAGAAAACACAGGGGAGGGGCAGCCGGGTCGGGGGTCGTAGCAGTACCCTCTTCCATTCATGAATGTAAGGGGAAGTTCTTGTTTGTCGGGCCACCCGAGGGTAAGGACTGGCCTATGCCCGTCCAGTGGCACAGGGCCAACTGCCTACGGGTGAGGCGGTCATCCGATCCTGATTCTATGGCAGTGTCAGCATGGGAGCTCGTCTCTCGGGGCGATGTGTTGCTGTCCGAGCATGCCCTCAGTTGGGCCGGGCTCAGCCCCGTTCAGTTTGCGGGTAAGTTAGGAGCTTAGGCGACATGTTTAAACTTGTGTATTCTTCTATCCTTTCTGGCATTGCTAACTTTCTCTTTGTATTTTCAATTTTTTGCAGATCCGATGGACCGATCTAAATTCCGGGCTGCCATAGCCGAGAAGAAAGGGAGGAAGGCCGGAGGTGCCGGCCCGTCATGCCCTGCCGTGAATCCGGCCCTATCGGTGGTCGCTCCGGCCAGGCACTCCAGCATGCCCCGGGTCTTGGAGGCCGGCCACGGGCAGAGCCGCAAACATGCTCGGGAGCAGGAATCCCGGGTCATGGAGGTGGGAGACGAGGCCGATCCCCCCGCGCCCATCCTCAAAAGGCACCACAGGACGGTGCCCCGTTCCCCGTCTTCCCCGATCTTCGTGGATGAAGGGGATCTTCGCTTCGAGGTGCCCTCGGGGCTTTCTGTCGCCGATAGCCTGCTCTCGGAGATGGAAAGGTCGGCTGGGGGCAAAATCCCCCGGGGGACCCTCAAGGCCCAAATCGCGGCCATAGCTTAGGAGGCCGTGCAGGTCAGTTTCCGCCTCCCGTTCGAGTTTTATTAAGTACTTTTTGTTTGGAGAATCAAATGCGTTTGTAACCCCTTTTTTGTTTTCCTCAGGTCCTCTAGCACTGCGCCCTCGTTGCCAACATAGAGCACGAGGAAATTTCCCCAGCGATGCAGATCGCAGGCGAGTCTTCCTCGCGGGAGGAGAGCTTGAGCCGGGAGCCATGTGAGGTGAAGGAGAGGATCGTCGCCCTCGAATACCGGGTGGCAGCCGAGGACCGGGTGAATGCCAACTGCCGAGACACCATCCAGGCTTTGATGGAGTCCAACAAGGTCGTTGAGGCCAAGTTGGAGGATGCCATGGTGCTCGCCGCCATGCTGAAGAAGACACGGGACACCCTTAAGAGGGAAAACGAGGTGATGAAGGAAGCGATGAGGTGTGCCGACCTCCAGGCTGCGAAGGCGGTGGAGAGCTACAAGACATCGGATCAATTCTACGCCGATCTCGCCGATGCCTCCGCCCTCATTTGGCATGATGCCCTCGACGCCGTCAAGGCGCTGATGCCGAAGTTTCCTGACGATAAGATCCGGCTCGAGTACCCCCTCGAGGGTGAGACGCAGGGGGATGCCGTCGGAAGCGTCGCCCCGGTGAAGGCCCCTGGTGGGAGCGTCGGGGAGAATTCGGTCATCCCGGCTCCCAATGCCGAAGCTCTTGCGGTGGGCGCTGACCCTCAAGCCGCTACCCCGGCTCCCGAGGTGGCCGCAGAGCACTTTGAGGTCCTTCCTGGCCCTGAGGCCTGAGTCTCCCTGCCTTCTTTTTTGTTTTTTGTTTTGGAAATTTGTAAGCCTTTGGGCGATTTTGTAAGGCTGAAGAGCCCACAATACCTCTGTAAAAACTTCTGGGCTTTTTGAATAAAGTCGCTTCGTAGAAATCTTTGCGTAATGTTTTCATTTTCCTTGTGGTGAGGTCTCCATTTGTGTGGTAATGCTTTCACGATACGTTAGGTCGGCGGCCGGTCCTCCATTCGGCGATCGCATGCCGAGTTAAATCCAATTACTTGCCAAGTGTGCAAAGACCGTTGTAAGGTCGGCGTCTTTATGGGCCCGAAGTCGAGGTGGCGATCGCTCGCTGAAGGTATGTCGGCTGGCACCTCGAGTCGCCGAGGTTAAGGACTTCTGACCCTTAGCGCAGAAGGGTAGGGAGTTACCCACTAATGATGGACCGAGCAGGGAAGCTGCTCGGTTGCCTTTTAATGAGGGTTTCGATCCTTGGCGTCGGCGTGTAGTGAACTACCAGCCATGGATGAACCGAGCAGGGAAGCTGCTTGGTTGCCTCTTGGCGATGGCTTTGATCCTTAGCGTAGATGGGTAAGAAGTTACCCGCTAAGGATAGACCGAACAGGGAAGCTTCTTGGTTGCCTCTTGACGAGGGCTTCGATCCTTGGCATCGGTAGGATAGTAAACTACCAGCCAAGGATGGACCGAGCAGTGAAGCTGCTTGGTTGCCTCTTGACGAGGGCTTTGATCCTTAGCGTCGGTGGGGTAGTGAACTACCGGCCAAGGATGGACCGAGCAGGGAAGCTGCTCGGTTGCTTCTTGTTGAGGGCTTTGATCCTTAGCGTAGATGGGTAAGAAGTTACCTACTAAGGATAGACTGAGCAGGGAAGCTTCTTGGTTGCTTCTTGATGAGGGCTTCGATATTTGGCGTCGGTGGGGTAGTGAACTACCAGCCAAGGATGGACCGAGCAGAGAAGCTGCTCGGTTTCCTCTTGGTGAGGGTTTCGATCCTTAGCGTAGATGGGTAAGAAGTTACCCACTAAGGATAGACCGGGCAGGGAAGCTGCTTGGTTTCCTCATGGCGAGGGCTTCGATCCTTGGCGTCGGTGGGTAGTGAACTACCAGCCAAGGATGGACTAAGCAGGGAAGCTGCTCGGTTGCCTCTTGGCGAGGGCTTTGATCCTTAGCGTAGATGGGTAAGAAGTTACCCGCTAATGATAGACCGAGTAGGGAAGCTGCTTGGTTGCCTCTTGACGAGGGCTTCGATCCTTGGCGTCAGTAGGGTAGTGAACTACTAGCCAAGGACGGACCGAGCAAGGAAGCTGCTCGGTTGCCTCTTGGAGAGGACTTTGATCCTTAGCGTAGATGGGTAAAAAGTTATCCGTTAAGGATAGACCGAGCAGGGAAGCTGCTTGGTTGCCTCTTGACGAGGGCTTCGATCCTTGGCGTCTGTGGGGTAGTGAACTACCAGCCAAGGATGGACCGAGTAGGGAAGCTGCTCGGTTGCCTCTTGGCGAGGGCTTTGATCCTTAGCGTAGATGGGTAAGAAGTTACCCGCTAAGGATAGACCGAGCAGGGAAGCTGCTTGGTTGCCTCTTGACGAGGGCTTCGATCCTTGGCGTTAGTAGGGTAGTGAACTACCAGCCAAGGATGGACCGAGCACGGAAGCTGCTCGATTGGCTCTTGGCGAGGGGTTTGATCCTTAGCGTAGATGGGTAAGAAGTTACCCGCTAAGGATAGACCGAGCATGGAAGTTTCTTGGTTGCCTCTTGACGAGGGCTTCGATCCTTGGCGTCGGTGGGTACTGAACTACCAGCCATGGATGGACCGAGCATGGTAGATGCTCGGTTTTGTGAGGCCGTGCCTGACCTTCCTAGATGTGTGAATAACAAGAAGAGTGACCCTTGCGTGTGGCACGTGGCAGAAATGCATAGGCGAGACGCGATGTTCCACGATCTGTGCTGTTCCGACTTCCGCCGCCCAAACATGGGTCCATGGGGCGCGACATGGTTGCCATGCGGCGGTTCAGCATTGGAGAATTTGAAAAGAACTCGAGAATGGCCCCACCTTCTGCGTGAACGTGGGTCGCTTCGGATTCGGATCGTCTTCTGCCCCACTCCGGAGGCGATCCGCAGTCCAGCGAGCAGAGCCTCGTACTCCGCTGCGTTGTTTGAGGCTTTGAACCCGAGCCTCAAAGAATACTCCATCTCTGTCTCGTTCAGGCCCCGAATGATGAGGCCGGCACCACAACCCTCCTCGGTTGATGACCCGTCGACGTAAAGGATCCAATCAGGGACGGAGTCGGGCCTCTCTTCGATCGAGGGTTGAGATCAGGGGGCCGGCATGGATACTGCCTCCTTGTTAAGGATAGTGCATTCGACGATAAAATCGTCCAAGGCTTGTGCCTTGATACCTTGCCTCGGGCGGTATTTGATGTCGATATGGGACAGCTCCCACCTCCACTTCTCCAAACGACCAGACTCGGTCCAGGCTTTTACCTCGGCCATGGTCTTATGTTGAGCTAATGCA
This sequence comes from Agapanthus africanus, assembly GCA_030015575.1. NCBI lineage: Eukaryota > Viridiplantae > Streptophyta > Magnoliopsida > Asparagales > Amaryllidaceae > Agapanthus > Agapanthus africanus. Next base: position 254,901,213 of record CM057351.1, read on the forward strand.
AAGGAGCGGAGCCACTCCTTGTGCCTAAGACCCGACCTAAGGGCAGTGTTGACCGTCTCGTCCCGGTGTTCTGGGACCTCAAGGAGAGCGTTGTAGAAGCGGGTGGAATATCCTTTGAAAGATTCCTCGTCCCCACTCTTTATTGTGAAGAGTTGATCGACGGTCCGCTTCTGCCGTCCGTTCCCGACGAAGTGGCCGAGGAAGTGGGTGGCCAGCTCATCGAAGGTAGAGATAGAGCGTGGCGTAAATCCTCGGAACTAGTCTTGTCCAGAGTGGATGAGTGTGGCGGGGAAAGCACGGCATTGCGCGACGTCAGAGTTGTCCTAGAAACTCATCCCTGCAGTGAATGCGTCCAAATGGTCTTTCGGGTCGGACTTCCCGTCGAAGAGGGAGACCTTTGGTGGCTTGTTCCTGGAGGAGACGTGGACAGTGAGCGGCTCATCAGTGAAGGGCCTCGTAAGTGAGTCGGCGACATATCTAGCCCCGTTGCTAGAAGGACGACTTTCCTGATGTATACCCTCGATCTTCTTTTCGAGGGCACCGAGTCGGTCGTAGTATCCCGAGGATTCGGCATACTCGGATTTATGGCCCCTGCTGCTGGTAGCCGGCGCCTGGCTGCGGTTCCGGTTCCGTTCTATTAGGTTCCGCAGGTCCCCTAGCGAGGTTGTCCTCGAGCTACGGAGGTAAGTCCCGTTCGTGCGATCCTGTCGAGGGAGAGGGCGTCGACCATGCCCGAGAGCAGGCGAGCTGACCGATACCTCCTCGGGAGGGACAGGAGCGCGATGGGCCTCAGTGCGAGGTGCTCTTTCATGAGACCTCGGCTTGGAGCTGTGAGGCGCCCGGCGGGTCATTGAGTTGGTCTCCATGGGGATCTATGGCCACCGGAGATAGCGAGGCAGTGCTCGGATGTGCCGGCATGGGCGGTGTCTTCTCTCCCTACGTATTGCTCCCTAGGTGGGGGAGCAGCGACTTGGGGATCTCGTCCCACCGTTTGGACACGGACAAGCGCATCCATGATGGACGCGAGCCGATCTATCAGAGTAGACAGCATGTGAATGGCGTTCGGGGGAGGAGGGGATCCATCCGTGCCTCCGTTATGGGGAAGACAGCGGCTGGTGCTTGGATCGTCGCGTGGATTGCTCGCCATGAGTTCGAGATCGGAAGATCAACTTTCATTGAGTGGAGTTTTTGATTCCCACAGACAGTGCCAACTGATGGAGGTCTTGATCTCCTTCAGTTGTTATCTTCCATTGATCTGTCATGAGCGGTGATGAGTGGTTGAGATTGGATTTGAGGGTTGCCTCTTGGTGCGTGTGGATCTCAGTGGGCTTGATTTGGAATGAAGCCGAGCTACCTACAAGGAAGTCCCGGGGTGGTTGTACCACCGTGGACCCTCCGACGATCAAGTTAGTCAAGGTATTTGGGCAGAGTAGCGGCCTATTAGATAATAATTTCCTAACCTGAGTCTTCTGAGAGGGGGTTTATATAGTGGCAGCCATGGGCTGGCGGGTGCGAGATTTACGCCGGCCGTTACGCCCTCGGAGCCGTGCCTGCGCCAATGGCGGGATCCCCCATTAATGGCAAGATACGCCAGTTAACAGGGGAACGTGATGGCATGGGACGCGGGATCGTGGGGCGACGGAAATCTCACGTATGGAGAGATTCGCGGGGCCATGTCCGGGATGCTTATGGTATGCGCTTTGGGTCGGTCGATGAGACCGAGGAAGCTAAGCTCAGCGGGAGGCTCGGAGGCGAGCGGGGGGCCGAGCAGGCTTGATTCTACGACGACTCGGAGGCAAGCTAGGAGGGCCGAGGGAGCTCAGTGTGCAGGAAGGCTCGGAGGCGAGCCAATGGTCGTTTGTAAGGCGGGCATAGGAGTAGTCTGGGAAGCCACTGAAGGTCGGGAACATCCTCGGGAGGAAGGCCTGGGGTATATCTTCGATGTACCATTCTTGCTCCTTTCTCGTAAGCCTTGGGACACGTCATTTGCCACGTGTCATGATCTGGGGAGTTTTCAGTACTGAGCATCATCATATAATGATACTACCCCTTTAGTCTGTAAGACACCTTTAGAGAGGGTGACTCCATCACCTGCAGGTACACCACCATGCCAGGAGTCAACCATTCTAAAATATCTTTAGAATAATGTCAAAGTACAAAATCTAGATCTAAAATCATAGATCTAGTAACCAGAAAGCCTGATATTATATCCATATCCTATGTGGAGAAACAACTGTGTGACAACCACAGTATAACCGATCGTTGTATAGGAATTTTACTTCCTATAAAGTGTATGTCATCCAAATACCAAGACATCACACCCTACTACCTTCTTATCAGATCAATCTCTTATTCTGATGAGGTCAAAGCCTATGACCGTCGCATCAAAAATAGATGATCTATCTCCGCTATAACTGCTTTAGTCTATAAATTGACACAAGATACTTGTCCATTATGCTTCCACTGCTCCCACTGACTGTAACAACCCTCTGGCAGAGTCATATACACATGCACTTCTAAAGCTAGTTTAGAACGACGCTATACTCATCCTCCTGCTGGGTCTCATAGTCTAGAACAGCTGCAATGGAAAGTCTGGGTAAACAAGAACCTCCCAGCCACCGTTTCTAAGAAGACCGAAGTACCTCTCGGGTGCCTGAGGTTACCCACCATATCTGCGGAGTGGCTAATGGAATGTCAAAACCAGTTGAATTTTTAGGTTCTATTAAATCTTCAGTAATCGTTTGCAGTTCTGGAATCACTTCCAGTTCTACCATACTCCCACTAATGTTTTCTGAAAGAATCCATTTTACTAAAACTGTGGCAAGTTAAGAACAATATTTCTATTGATCTTCCAGATGGTAGAAATTTAACCTTCGACATAGCCCGGGATAACCCACAAACAGCCATTACTGAACGTGCCTTGAGTTTATCCAATGTTTGGTTTCAGGCGTAAGCCGGACAACTCCATATACCTTAACATCATTAAGATATGAACCATTATATATACAATATAGAAATATAGACACTAATTTAATTAGAACCAGATTCAAATCATGCAGCTGTCTCCAGTGCATGTCAACGAAGTGGAAGGAGGCCAAGAAGCATTACCCATCTAGGAGTACATCCACATATGAGTAACCTGAAAGAGAAGCAATTCTCAAAACCATTACTATCAATGGAGTACCTAGCACAAGTATCTACATCTTCGATCACCTTAAAGAATCTTGATACTATGCAACATATGGTTTTCTACTTTATTCATATACCTACAACTTCTCAAAATTTGGACCTTATATTTTAACGAAATACTTGTCTTAAAACTAGAGAAGTCATAAATAAACAGAATATAATATGAGCACCAACCCCTTTGTCCTAATGGACACTGGATAACATACAATACTTTGTATAAGTCCCCTGAGTTTAATAACTCATACCCTGTGCGTCGTAGGTTGAAAACTGTACTATGGTTATGTTAGTGTAATATGCCCTAGAGGCCATTATTGTATAGTACTAGTTTGTATATTATATTTTGGAAACTTAGGATATATACACGGATTTATAACAGTCTTGCTCAATATCGTAGTATGCTACTTGGTTTTTATCTATCTTAATATGTGTATATGTTTCTTTTAACATATCGCTAATACATACTGATAGAGCCCTTAGGATCTTTGCTTGACTACCAGCGTTGTGATGGCAGTCACACTAGTGGGGGCTGGATAGTCTACAAGCACATTCTTATATAGGTCCCTAGTCATAGGATTATCGAGACAGGACATCGATACTTCAGAGTAGACTAGTGTATACGCTTCTCATCCCAGCAGGGGAGATGACCTGTCCCACAGCCATCCGTACGTCGTACTGGAGATAGTATGCAGGTGCTCATTGGGTTATGAGTTACATTGGACGGAATCGTGGAGTATTGCTGGTTGGTACTATACCTATCGTCAGGTAGCAGTTCCCAGGTGACATGAGTATAGCTTATTCCGTCGACTTGACACTTCTACTTCGCCTTAAGTATGCTCCCACTGTTCTTAGATTACTACCCTACCACGACTCTATTGAGTCGTGCAAACAGGTAGTAGTTGGGTGCAGTCCCGAAGCACTTGGAGGCAGTGGCGGTTAGATAGGATTCGTCATTCCCGGTATTGGGGGGTGATGTCGCGCTGTGTTCGGAAAGCCATTACACAAAGTCCCTGGCCAGGCCAAGCGAGATTTACTGGTAGGTGCTCCAGTAGTTTCTCAGGGTGTTTTGGGCTGTACTCCGACACGACTTATTGCGCTATTAGGGGTCTGACGTTTACCGCCCCGCAGGACCGATATGCGATACTCTTAGACGAACAGACCGGACTGTACGGAGCACAGACAGGCTCAGTAAGAGTTCGGATGAATTTGCTCGTCGGCCTTCTTATCAACAGATACCTGGGTAGCCGTTACGTGCATCTAGTACCGCTGACATGCTTGTGGTTAAACCCACTTCTAGTGTACTGTCGAGTCCTTAGAACCCCACACAGAGGGTTTCCCAGCTTCGGGCGAAACGATGTAGAGGTCGTATGGTTTTACGACAGGGTTTGATCACATACGTGTACTTATGCGCGTGTGATGTTCGAGCGGACAATACTAGTGGGCTTTGGTTTAAGTTGGATCCAGGTATTTGATTATTAGATTAGTTTCGTCTTATTGTCTTCGTGTTTCTCGAAACACGGGTGCGGGTTTGTATATACGGATGAGAGGGGCATTCTTGTAATTACTCAAGATTGTTATAGAAGGAGACACCTCATTAGGGTTTTTGACCATTGACTTGATTAAAATAATTATAAGGTGGAGGAAAGTATTTGTTATTTTTGTAAATGATAATTGTGGCATGGCTACTTGTTTCGACCACTTGACTTGGTTTGACCACTTGACTTAGTTTGACCATTTGACTTAGATATTTTTGTGAGATATTTTGTGGTACTAGATATTTTGGGTGAGATATTTTCTAGCCATGCTTGTAGTCATATCAAGTGAGCCATCTCTTTTATCATTATTAAAAACCTTTTCTCTTTCCTTAAGTTCACTCGCTTCTTCTTCCTTTCAACTCATAGCTCTTTTTGTCTCATGTGTTGAGAATCCAAGAGCTAGTGAGACTAAGATACCCAAAATCACACCCTACTTACTCTCGGCTACTTAGTTTAGCATACCAAGTGACCTAGTTGCTTCAACTTGGAGGTTAAGCTCAAGATTGGAACTCTCGGGTGGATCTTCTACGACTTGGAGAAGCCGACGAGGAGGCGCTATCCATTTCCACTCTTAGGAGCTCACGAAGTGAAGGAGGACAGCGAGAAGACAAGAAGGACACGATATTACGAGGTATAACATTCATCCGAGTAGTTAAACCTCTTATAGTATGCTAGCTAGGGTTTTATATTCGATTCTGGCTTCAAGTCGATGTTGCGAAGCCCATAAAAATCATTTTTTGCTAATTTCTCCTCCCTGCAAACATGTGGGGTGCGCGACATTGACTTACAGTAGTATCAGAGCCTCTCATAAACCCTAGATATCTTGTAGCGATGTTAGAATTCCGCCGTTTTTGTCGCGCAAAAACTGCTGACAAAAACAGTTTCCGAAATTGAAGTTTTGAGTTGTTTGCACACCCCGCGGGCTCATGGTTTGAACCGAGAAGCCACGGGGTGGAGCGTGCACACCCTGGGGACACCCTGGGGGGACAAACGTCGGGACCACCCCCCAAGACCACCATAAGGTGGCCTTGGGGGTTAGTGACCCAAAAGCACCACAAATTGGTGCTCTCGGGTCTGCCTACCATAGGGGCCACATCGTGGTAGCCCCTGGGGGTGGGTACCAATCGAGCCCCCCTGTTCGATAGTTAATTTGGTGATCTTCGCCTCCGCAAAGATTCGGGCAGGTTTCGAGTTCGTTTCGACTCCCGGATTGGCTTAAAACGATCGATTTTGGAACTTTAGGTCACCGAATTTTTCGTGTTTTGGAAAATTGGTTTAGTTTGCTAATTGCTTGGGAATTCTAATGTCGCGGTTACTTTACAAGCTTTTTGATGTTTATATGTGTTTGGAAACGTCGACTAATTGCTATACATCGATTAGTCGGGGTTGCACATATCTGTGATGATGTTATGTTGGTTTGTGTATATGAACTTGTTGGATTGTCGTGGATGAATAGCCGAGGATGTGAGATGAGTGTTTTATCTTTCATCTGATGTAAATTGTAAATTGATGTAATATTATTTTGCGGGGCACATCCGGGTTGAGCTTGTAGCCACCGTTGTACTATTTCTTTTACTGTTTTCTGCTCTTAGGATAGACCCAAGGTGGGGTGCACAAACTATCGGGTTCATGAAGTACCGAGTGGCCTACTCACCTTGTTGAGGGAGGTTGCTTCACTTTGGGAATTTGGCGGGTAGTTTGCCGCACCCGTAGGGGTCTAGGGTGGGGTTTGGCTATTCATCACGACCGTGGAATCCGTCTTTCGCTGCAGGCTCAAACGAAACCCGGAATTCCTAGTATATCCAATATGTTCATCTGTGCTATGGAATGCCTATTATTACGTGAGACGAATATATATATCTATATATGATATCTAGTAGACTTTGCTTATGTTTTGCATCCGTGTTAGTCCAGTCCCCGCTCTGTCGTTAGTTAAGTAACCTAACGGGTGATAACGGGGCCCCGTGGCGAATGCAGATGGCATAAGCGTACGTTGTATTTTCGTTTTTCTCTGCAATAGTAGTTTAATTGATGGGACTGCATTACATTAATGCAAACCAAACAAACTAAAGCTGAATCGTTGGAAAATTTTTAAAACCACTCCGTTTTTTCAAAACAGCAAAACTTTTAAAATACGGAGCTTAAACCACTCCTTTTAAAAGCTATCAGGTTCCTTCGATTATATCAAGTTCACTGTGTTCATGGTTTTGCCAAAACCATTTATAGCCCTCCGTCATTTCAGTTGGATATTCAGTAGTATTCAAGCTATGTATTTTGACCTTCGCCAAGGCATAGTGATTGGTAGCTGCTGAATATTCATCTGTAGCATAGATAGACGCGTTGGTTTGGGACAGTCGTACTGCTATTTTGGCCTTCGTCAAGGGTATGTATGGGTGGGTTCAAATTAACCTGGACAATGACGGGTAGAACTTGATATATGACTTATGATATGTTGGCCTTCGTCAAGGTTATAAGAGCATGGGGCAAAAATCTACATCGGGAGTTTCTAAAAGAATTGAAACTTGTTAGTGTTGATACCATTTAGAGTGTGATAATTTTGGTAAGATTCCTTCAACTTTATCACATTATGATATTTGGATCCCGATCCTACTGTGAGTATATGCTACTCCTCGGAAGATTTTTTTCACTTAACGATCAATGCTATAAACAAAGTAGGTGTCTAGAAAGGTATTAGCGGTGCTACTCCCCCAGGGAAAAGAGGTTATTTAATTAAGGAACTTCGCGAAAGCGTCGTAAAACCTCCCTCGAAGTGCCGACACTGGCTTGGCTGAATGGTTAAGCAAGTATTGTACGGTGAGATTAATCCTGACTAATTCTTCTTTTATGGTTTGAGGAAGGATTCGAGAAACAGTGGGAGCCATCCTGTTTAGATAAACTAAAAACCAATCTAAATTTGCAAGAGCATCTTGCTAAAGTGTTTCTTCTCTCTCTCCTAATTGCAGCGACCAAACATGACGGGCCTTAAGTTACTATTAGATAAAAATATATTGACAGGGCCAAACTATAAAGATTGGTTCAGGAATGTCAAGTGGAAATCACTTATGACAAATTGGGCTATGTTCTTACTACTAAATCCCCCGCCGTCCCAGGTCCAGATTCTAGCTTCGCGGATAGGGAAATCCATAAGACCTGGGAGATTGATTGCGCGAAAGCCAAGTGCCTCATGCCGGCCTCAATAGACAATGAACATCAGAGGCGGCACGAGAATATGGATCTTGAATCCATATTCCTCTATACCAAGGAATTATATGGAGAGCAATCTCGTATCGCAAGATACAAGACCTCGAAGAAGTTATTTTAGGCGAGGTTGGCTGTCGGGTCATCTGTAGGGGAACACGTTCTTAAGATGATCGGCTACATTGAGGAGCTCGCGGATCTTGGGACCACGTTAGAGAAAGAGCTGTATACAGACTTGATTCTCAAGTCATTTCCTTCCACCGACGCCCAGTTTATCTTGAATTTTAATATTTAAGGTAAAGAAGTTGAACTTCTGGAACTCCTCAACATGTTGAGGAGTGTTGAGGGCACCCTGAAGAAATCCAGGGAATCACCCACTCTGCTTGTTGGTGGAGCTTTCTCTTCTAGATCCAAGGCGAAAGCCAAAGGAAAGAAGAAGAAGGCTCCCACCAAGCCGAGAGGCGGTGTTAGTAAGGTGGAAGCAAAGAGGAAGGTAAAAGTGGCGAGACCGATAGTAGGAAAGGAATAATCTTCTACTATCATATGAAAGGCCATTGGAAGACAGATTGCAGGGCTAAGAGAGCCAAGAATCAAGACCCGAAGCAAGTTGTGGCTTCGGCTTCAGGTGTGTTTGTAATTGAAAATTGTCTGTCAATCAACTCTACTTTCTTGGTATTGGATACCGGATAAGGATCTCATATCTGTAATTCTTTGCAGGCACTGAGAAGCCGTAGGGTTCTAAAGACCAGTGATATAACCCTCAGGGTTGCTAACGGAGCGGGCATGGATGCTGTGTCCGTAGAGGAATATTACCTAGGATTGACGAGTGGACATATTTTGGTTTTGCGCAACTGTTTTTATGTATCTAATTTGACTTGTAATATCATTTCTGTATCTTTGTTATCTAAAAAAGGTTATGATTTTACATTTGTAAGCGATGTTGTAAACATCCACCTTAATCATGTTCTGATTGGGTCGGGTACACTGAACAACGGTATATACGTATTAAACTAACTACAAGTTTTCAATGTCCAGAACACACATAAAAGAAAGACTCCATAATTAAATCAAGCTTTCTTATGGCATTGTAGACTGGGTCACATCAACGAAATAAGGTTGGCCAAGTTACATAAAGAAGGATATTTAGATCCGTTCGAATATCAATCTTATGCAACTTGTCAATCATGTCTCAAAGGAAAGATGACAAAAACTCCGTTCATTGGACACGGAGTAAGAGCGAGCGAGCTTTTGGGACTCATACAAAGCAACGTGTATGGTCCAATGTCTACACATGAAAAAATTGGTTATTCCTATTTCATTACTTTTACGGATGATTTCTCTAGGTATGGACATGTCTTCTTGATGAAACATAAATTCGAGGCCTTTGAGAAATTCCGAGAATATAAGAATGAAGTGGAAAAACAAACTGGCAAAAGTATCAAGACACTGTGATCTGATCGAGGTGGTGAATACTTGAGTGCCGAGTTCCTAGATTACCTAAAAGAGAATGGAATTCTCTCTTAGCTTACTCCTCCATACACGCCACAACACAACGGTGTATCGGAGAGACGGAACCGAACCTTATTGGATATGGTACGTTCTATGATGAGTAACGCTGAGTTACCGCGATCATTCTGAGGTTATGCACTAGAATCAGCTGCATATCTTTTAAATAAGGTTCTTACCAAGACTGTGCCTACCACACCATATAAGATGTGGAGTGGGAAGAAATACTATCTTCAGTATCTGAATATATGAGGATGTTCAGCTTTTGTTAAAAAGCAGCATGCGGACAAACTCGAGGCACGCTCAGTACTGCGTAAGTTTGTGGGATACCCAAAGAACTCTAGGGGGTATCTTTTCTATTACACAGAGAAACAAAAGTTTTTTTCTTCTCATCATGCCCACTTTTTGGAAAATCAATTTTTAGAAAAAGAAACTAGTAGGAGCGCAATATAACTGGAAGAAATTCCAGAACCACAAGCTATTACTGAAAGCTTGGTGGAGCCAGATGTTCCAAAAGAACGGGACATTCCCGCACCACTCCGCAGGAGTAGTAGGCTGTCTCATCCGCTCGAGAGATACTATGGTTTTCTCATAGACGAGGATAGAGAGGATTGCATCACTGATAATGATGAGCCAACTAACTTCCAGCAATCCATTCAGAGCACAGACTCGGTAAAATGGCTGGATGCAATGCAGACCGAGATGGAGTCCATATACACCAACAAAGTATGGACTTTAGACATTGCTCCAGAAGGGGTAAAACCCGTAGGCTACAAATGAATCTTCAGAAAGAAGATTGGTGTAGATGGATAGGTTGAAACCTATAAGGTTAGGCTTGTTACAAAAGGATTTCATCAAAGACCTGGTTTGGACTATGATGAAACCTTTTCTCCAGTGGCTATGCTCAAATCCATTCAGATCCTTCTTACCATTACCGCCTTCAACGATTATGAGATTTGGCAGATGGACGTAAAGACCGCTTTTCTGAATGGAAATTTGGAAGAATGCGTTTATATGGACCAGGCAGAGAGTTTCATTCAGAGTGGGAGCAGCGGGAAAGTGTGCAAGTTAGTTAAGTCCATTTATGGACTAAAGTAGGCATCGCGGAGTTGGAACATCTGTTTTGATGAGACAGTAAAAGAATTTGACTTTATCAAAAATCCAGATGAGCCGTGCATTTATAGTAAGATTTTAGCAAGAACTGTAGTATTTCTCGTCTTGTACGTGGATGACATTCTCTTGATAGGAAATGACATTCCTATGCTACAATCTGTCAAAGGATTCTTGTCACAAAGGTTCTCCATGAAAGACCTGGGTGATGCCTCTTACATTCCGGGGATCCAGATCTATCGTGATAGATCTAAGAGGATGTTGGGACTTTCACAGTCCAGGTACATCGACACCACACTGAAAAGATTCAGTATGGAGGATTCTAAGCGCGGTAATTTACCGGCTTGTCACGGAATCACCCTCTCCAAAGAGATGTCTCCCAAGGCTGATTTGGAAAGGGATAGCATGTCTATTATACCCTACGCTTCTGCGGTAGGCTCTATAATGGATGCAATGTTGTGTACCAGACCAGATGTTGCTTCCGCACTAATCGTGGTAAGCCGGTATCATTCGAACCCTGGGGAGAAGCACTGGATAAAAGTAAAGAACATTCTCAAGTACCTTAGAAGGACTAAAGAATTTTTCTTGGTGTACGGTGGAAAGGACCTCCAGATCGAGGCCTTTGCTCACTCCAGCTTCCAAAGTGACAAGGATGATTCCAAGTCCATGTTGGGTTATGTCTTTACCCTCAATGGAGGGGCGGTCTGTTGGAAGAGTTCCAAGAAGGACATCGTTGCTGACTTAACAATGGAAGCGGAGTATATCGCAGCTTGTGACGCCGCTAAAGAAGCATTCTGGTAGAACTTCAGGTGGTTCCATCCATTGCTGATCCAATACCTCTGTATTGTGACAACAACGGGGCTATAGCTTTAGCGAAGGAACCCAGGTCCCATCAGAAGTCCAGACACATCTTGAGGTGGTATCACCTGATCAGGGAGATCGTGGATCGCTGGGAGATCGAGGTGCGGAGAGTTGCTACAGAGGACAACACTGCAGATCCATTCATAAAAGCCATATCTCAGACACAGTTCGAGAGGCTATTCGAGATGATAGGTCTGTGATATGCCAGCACATGGCTTTAGTGCAAGTGGGAGATTGTTAGTGTAATATGCCCCAGAGGCCATTATTGTATAGTACTAGTTTGTATATTACATTTTGGAAGCTTGGGATATATACACGAATTTATAACAGTCCTGCTCAATATGGTAGTATGCTACTTGGTTTGTATCTATCTTAATATGTGTATATGTTTCTTTTAACATATCGCTAATACATATTGATAGAGCCCTTAGGATCTTTGCTTGACTACCAGCATTGTGATGGTAGTCACACTAGTGGGGGCTGGGTAGTCTACAAGCACATCCTTCTACAGGTCCCTAGTCGTAGGATTATTGAGACAGGATATCGATACTCCAGAGCAGACTAGTGTATACGCTTCTCATCCCAGCAGCGGAGATGGCCTAACCCACAGCCATCAGTACGTCGTACTGGAGATAGTATGCAGGTGCTCATTGGGTTATGAGTTATACTGGATGGACTCGTGGGGTACTGCTGGTAGGTACTATAGCTATCATCAGGTAGCAGTTCCCAGGTGACATGAGTACAGCATAGTCCGTCGGCTTGACACTGCTACTTCGCCTCAAGTGTGTTCCCACTATTCTTAGATTACTACCCTACCATGGCTCTATTGAGTCGTGCAAACAGGTAGTAGTTGGGTGCAGTCCCGAAGCACTTGGAGGCAGTGACAGTTAGATAGGATTCATCTCTCCAGGTATTGGGGGTTTATGTCGCGCTGTGTTCGGAAAGCCATTACACAAAGTCCTTAGCTAGGGCAAGCGAGACTTACTGGTAGGTACTCCAGTAGTTTCTCAGGGTGTTTTGGGCCGTACTCCGACACAACTTATTGCGCTATTAGGGGTTTGACGTGTACCGCCCCCTAGGCCCGATATGCGATACTCTTAGATGAATAGACCGGACTGTATGGAGATTGCTACAGACAGGCTCAGTACGAGTTCGGATGAGTTTGCTCGTCAACCTTCTTATCGACAGATACCTGGGTAGCCGTTACGTGCAGCTAGTACCGTTGACGTGCTTATGGTTAAACCCACTGCCAGCATACTGTCGAGTCTTTAGAGTCCCACACAGAGGGTTTCCCAGCTTCGGGCGAAACGATATAGAGGTCGTATGGTTTTACGACAGGGTTCGATCACATACGTGTACTTGTGCGCGTGTGATGTTCGAGCGGACAATACTAGTGGGCTTTGGCTTAATTTGGATCCTAGTATTTGATTATTGGATTAGTTTCGTCTCATTGTATCCGTGTTTCTCGAAACACGGATGCGGGTATGTATATACGGATGAGAGGGGCATTCTTGTAATTACTCAAGATTGTTATAGAAGGAGACACCTCATTAGGGTTTTTGACCATTGACTTAATTAAAACAATTATGAGGTGGAGAAATGTATTTGTTATTTTTGTAAATGATAATTGTGGCATGGCTACTTGCTTTGACTACTTGACTTGTTTTGACCACTTGACTTGGTTTGACTAATTGACTTAGATATTTTTGTGAGATATTTTATGGCACTAGATATTTTGGGTGAGATATTTTCTTTCTATGCTTGTAGTCATATCAAGTGAGCCATCTCTTTTATCATTATTAAAAACCTTTTATCTTTCCTCAAGTTCACTCTCTTCTTCATCCTCTCAACTCATAGCTCTAATTGTCTCATGTGTTGAGAATCCAAGAGCTAGTGAGACTAAGCTACCCAAAATCACACTCTACTCACTCTAAGCTACTTATTTTAGCACACCAAGTGACTTAGTTACCTCAACTTGGAGGTTAAGCTCAAGGCTGGAACTCTCGGGTGGATCTTCTACGACTTGGAGAAGCTGACGAGGAGGCGCTATCCATTTCGACTCCAAGGTGCTCATTGTTGGATATAGTGCCCTCAAAGTCAATTATTGGATCGCAGGTACGTGATTACAAAGATTGATGCAGGACCTATACCGATATGACAGTCTTGCTCGAGTTGATAGTATGCTATCTGGTTTGTCTTTATCATCGTATACATGTTTTAGTTCACTATTGCATGATGATAGAGCCCATAGGATTCTTTCTTGACTACCAGCAGTATGATGGCGATCATATACGTGGGAGCTAGGGTTTGTAAGCACATCCTTAAATGTGTCCCTAGTCATGGGAGTTTCGAGACAGGGTATCGATACTCCAGAGTAGACTAGTGTATACAGTCGAGACCCCGACGAGGGGTGGTGGCCGGTATCACAAGCCATTGGTGTCAGTTGGTTCACCTAAGATGTATACATGTGCTCATTGGGTTATGAGTACACCGGACAGGACTCTCCGGGAACATGCTAGTTGGTATTATACATATCGTCAGATAGCAGTTCCCTGGTGACATGTGTACAGGTTAGTTTGTCGACCTGAGTTCGTCATTTGTCTCGTGTGAGTTCCCACTGTGCTTTGATTTCTACCCTACCACGCTCAAAGGAGACGTGCAAACAAGTATTTTTTGGGTACAGTCCTGAGCCACATAGAGGCAGTGAGCGGATCGTCAGGGATTCGTCTCTCCCGGTATTGGGGGTTGATGTCGCACAGTGCACGGGTGGCCATCACTAAAAATCCTCGGCCGAGATATTGGAGAATTACTGATGTGGATCAGTAGTTTCTCAGGTGGTGATGGGCTTCATACCGACACGAATTATCGAGTTATTAGGGGTCTGACTTTATCCACCCCCTAGACTCGATATGCGATTCTCTTTAGACGAACGGACCAGACTGTATGTATATTGTCACTGTTAGGCTCTGTAGGGTTTATGGATGAGTTCGCTCGTCAGCTTCCCTTCCAATCAATACATAGGCAATCGTTACATACAGCTTGTACCTCTGACGTGCTAGAGGTTATACCCAGTGCCAGTGTGTTGATGAGTCATTAGAGTCCCCCATAGACAGTTTTCCAAGTTCGGGCGAAACGTTGTAGAGGCCGTATGGTTTTATGGAAAGGTTCGGAAAATGCACGTGCGTTTACGCACGTGTCATATTTCGGACAGATAATACTGGTAGGCTTTGGTTTAAGCCGGATCCGAGTATTATACCGTGTAGATATAATATCTTTGTCTCAGTTGCATTTGTATTCGGTCGTAATACAAATGCGGGTATGTTTATACTGATACGGGGTTATCCTGAAATTCGTTTCAGGATCGTTTTTGGAAGTTTCCAGTTTCCAGTTTTCTATTGCCCGTCTTTAACATTTGGTTAAAGATGGATTTATCTTTTCTTGATGGAGATGAGTCATATGTGTGTAGAAGCTTCTAGAAGTGGTGATGAGGCTAGTGAGTCATTAGAGCTTTAATTGTGCAATTAATGTTTTGATGTCTACGAGTTATGATTCATTGTATGCATTGATTATATGTGCAAGGTGTCTAATGACTCATTAGCTCATTCATTGTTAAGGTCACCTCCCTCCTCTCCTACACTCACCCCCTCCACTATTTATATGGCCGGCCCCTCCTTTGCAAGGAGATGATGATTTTGGGAAAAAGAAAGGGTTTTTAAAAATGAGAAGAAAGATTTAGTCCATATATATTTTCATAGCTCATTTCATTCGATCCAAAAGGCAACTTCATTAACCGTTCGTCCACGGCTTTGGACGAAGTGAGACAAAGTGTTCTACTCATTCTCTACATCATCTTGGTCGTCTCTTTTAGCAAACTTGACGACCGAGTTGCCTCGGTTCAGAGGCGGGAGCCCGTTTAAAGATCCATCGACGTGGTGCCACCCGGACGAGAAGACTGGAGATTCAGGAGATCGGAGCAGCCGCAACAAAGCGTGGGATGATGGTTGAAGACCGAACGACTCAGATCGTTCGGTATAACATTTCTACCCTCTTTGTAGTTTGTTAGTTTAGGTTTAATGGCAGATCCGGGTTATAGTACGCGATAGCGCCAGTTGTAAAAAGTTTTTGTTTCGCATTTGGCGTCTGTTAGACGGCCGGGACGCTACCGTGGACTTACAGTGGTATCAGAGCCTCACCATTAAGCTTTACTAACTTGTGCTAACGTGTTTAAAACATCGATCGAACGGAATTTTCAAAATTGCAATTTCCAAGTGTTAAAGTTTCTGTTGTTTTTTAATCTGGTCTAAAAATAATTTTACATATCATAGAAATAAAAGCAGGCTTTCTAAAGAATAATGGAGAAAAACGGTCAACTGAATCGTCTGTATGGCCGCGGTACTGCGGCCGTATTGGCGTTTCAGTTGGTCATTTTTCTACTGTTGGTTCTTTGTTGGAAATTGTGATTTCTGGTATAGTTCTTTTGGGCCCAGATTTTGTTACTGTACAGCAGATGTACGTGGGGCCCACTTCGGGAAGTTTTGTCGATCGAAATTTTAAACGTGTTAGTTTACAGTACTTACTTTATATCTCCGATCGGGAATGTCATTTGATCGGTAAACCGCGTCTAATTGCTATAGTTCTTTTAGACGGGTTTGCGAACGTGACATTAACGTTGATGTTCTGTATTGTGCTGTAATGTTGCGGATATGTCGTGGTGGATAGCAGTGTGCAATGGTAGTGCAGTTTGAATTTATTTATACATTTGTTATTGTGGGGTGAACGTCCAACATGTGGACTGCCGTCACTGCCTGGTTGTATAATATTCTTTTGGGGCACGACCGGGCTGAGGTCGATGTACCCGTTGTATATATTTTCTTTTCTGTACTAGGATTACCCAGCGATGGAGTGCACGGATAGCCGGGTTCTGGAGGGCAACGGGTCCGTATCTCATGGCTTTGAGAGGCAGAGGGACCTCACTCTAGAATTGGCAGACTATTCGCCGCACTCATAGGGGGTACAGGTTGACCCAAGGAGGGGTGCTCAATTTACCGGATTCCGTAATGTGCCGGGTGTTCCATTCACTATACTGTGGGGGACGACCTCGCTTCAGGTTTTGGCGGATAACTTGCCTCACCCGTAGGGGTCTAGGTTACATTGCACAGGCTATCTACACGACCAGGGGAATATCAGGTTTCAGTAGCGGCTCTGTGAAACCCGGGGATCCCAAATTATCTGTATTGTTCTGTGATGCTTATTACTTTTCTGTAATGTTGCATATTATTACGCCTGGAGCGATTATTGTATATTGGTATATATACTATTAGATGTTGTATATGTTTTACACCCGCGCTAGTCCAGTCCCCAGTCTGTCGTTAGTTAAGTAACCTAACGGGTGATGACGGGACCCAGTGATGAATGCGGATGGCATATACGTACATTTTATTTTCGTTCTTTTCTGGTGTGATTGATTGATGTGACTGCGTTGATTCTTATCAATGCAAGTAAAACAAACCTATATTTGATGTTGTTGGAACAATTTTAAAAGGTATTATTACAAAGACGTTTCCTTTTGTTTTGCATAGTGATATTCAATTAGAATATCCTGCACCTCATTCGACGAGGCAAGGGCTGATATCCCTTCACCGGGAGAGACCCCTTGGGCAGAAGTTTGCGTCAGTGTAATAACTTCAATATAGTCGATTACAAGTTGCTTTGCATTGCGGTATTCAGTTAGAATATCCTGCACCTCATTCCACGAGGAAAGAGCCGAGATCCCTTCACCGGGAGTGACCTCTTTAGCAAAGGTTTTCGCCACTGTATTTTATAAAAAGCTATCAGGTTCCTTCAACGAGATCAAGTTCATTACGTTAAAGGGTTTTCGCCAAAAACCAGCCGTAGACCTCCGTCATTTCTTATTGATGGTCAGTAGTATTCAAGCTATGTTTGTTGACCTTCGTCAAGGCATAGTGCTTGGTAGCTGCTGGGGTATTCATTTGTTGCATAGATAGATGTGTTGGTTCGGGACAGTCGTATAGCCTTGTTGACCTTCGTCAAGGGCTTGTACGGGTGGGTTCAAATTAACCTGGACAATGACGGGTAGAACGTGACATGTGACTTATGATTTGTTGACCTTCGTCAAGGTCATAAGAGCATGAGGCAAAAATCATATCGGGAGTTTCAAACATAAAGCAAACTTGCTAGGCATGCGCATACCTTCTGGAGTGTGATAACGTGAGTGGATTCCGTCACGTTATCATGCGATGATAGTTGGATCCCGATTCTCACTGATGAGTTGGTTTACTTTTCGGGTGATCCCGACTAATTATTCTTTCAGGTTTGGAGGAGAATTTGAGATTACAGTGGGAGGTTTCCAGATTAGATAAAGTGATAACCATTCTGATCTAGGTTAGAGTGCACGCAGAGTGTTTCTTTTCTCTCTCTCTCTTTGGCAGCGACCTTTGACCGATCCTAGACTATGACTCAGCGACCAAGTTGACCGAACCTTCTTAAAATACTGGCTTTTGGATTGTCCGAGTTGCATAAGTCATTGCCGCTCCTTCCTTTACCTTTTGTATATCTCAGAACGCCCCGTATTATTACGGACATCCACTTCCATTGGATAGATCCATCGTATGGTTATATACGAACTCGAAGGTGTTAGTGTATATGCCCTAGAGGCCATTACTGTATCATACTAGTTTGTATATTACTTAATGGAAGCTTGGGATATTCACCTTGTATAGACAATCTTGCTCAAAATGGTAGTATGCTACTTGGTTTATTTCTACTTTAATGTGTACATGTGTTTATTTTAGTATATCACCTATACACATTAGTGGAGCCCTTAGGATCTTTGCTTGATTACCAGCGTTGTGATGGCAGTCACACTCGTGGGGGCTGGGTAATCCATAAGCACATCTTTATGCAGGTCCCTAGTCGTAGGACTATCGAGACAGGGCATCGATACTCCGGAGTAGACTAGCGTATGCGCTTCTCATCCCAGCGTGGGAGACGGTCTGTCCCACAGCTGTCAGTACGTCGTACTTGAGATAGTATGCGGGTGCTCGTTAGGTTACGAGTACACTGGACAGGACTCGTCGGGAACTGTTGGTTGGTACTATACATATCGTCAGTTATCAGTTCCCAGGTGACATGAGTACAGCTTAGTCCGCTGACTTGACACTGCCACTTCGCCTCGAGTGTGTTCCCACTGTACTTAGATTCTACCCTACCACGGCTCAAAAGAGTCGTGTAAACAGGTAGTAGTTGGGTGCAGTCCCGAAGCACTTGGAGGCAGTGACAGTTAGACAGGATTTGTCTCTCTCGGTATTGGGGGTTGATATCGCGCTGTGTTTAGGAGAGCCATTACACAAAGTCCCTGGCCAGGGCAAGCGAGATATACTGGTAGGTTTCCAGTATTATCTCAGGGTGTTCTGGGCTACACTCCGACACGACTTGTACCGCTATTAAGGGACTGACGTTTACCGCCCCCTAGGCCCGCCATGCGATATTCTCAGACGAACAGACCGGACTGTACGCAGATTGTCACATTCAGGCTCAGTAGGAGTTCAGATGGGTTTCACCTCGTCGGTCTTCTTATCGGCATCAACCTGGGGGCCATTACGCACAGCTAGTGCCGCTTGCGGTCTGTGGTTAAACCCACTGCTAGCGTAGTGTCGAGTCTTTAGAGTCCTACACAGAGAGCTATTCTCCTTTAGGCAAAAGAGTAGAGGTCGCATGGTTTTGCGACAGGGTCCGGTCACATCCGCGCACTTGTGCGCGGATGTGTCCGGGCAGTTATCACTAGCGGGCTTTGGTTTAAGCCAGATCCTAGTGTACATTTTGGGATTGGTTTTATCTCGTTTGTATTTGTGTTCCTCGGAACGCGGATGCGGGTGTGTATGCACAGTTGACAGAGAGACAGAGGCAGAGGATTCGCATTGGGGTTGTTGACTGTTGACTTTTGCTAAACCCTAATGAGAATAAGAAATATGATTAAAAATAATATTAATTAAGTATCATTGTGACATGGTTGTTGATGGTTGACTTTGTTGACTTGTTGATTTAGTTGACCGGTTGACTAGGTTTGACTTGTTGACCATCATCATGACAATGGCTATCATTTCTTGGCATTGACCTTGCTTGCTTATTTGTTCACACATTGCATTTAATGCAAGAAATGATATGGCCACTTGATATGATAACAACCATCACATAATACTCAATTATTATTACTTATTATCATGATTTTGGATTATGAGAGCTTGGATGGAAAAAGTCTTGCTCATTCTTTCATTTCCTTTCTCTCTCATGCTTGAGCTCTCCCTCTTCCTCTTGCTCTCTCTAGTCCATGGTTCACTTGTCTCATGTGTTGAGAAGCAAGAACCATAGAGATAAAACCCAACACACTCCTCTACTCATCCTAGTACACAAGGTTTAGCAAACCAAGTGTTCTAGTTTCTTCTAGTTTGAAGTGAAGGTGGATCAATCTTCAGCACAAAGAGACGACGAGGAGAGAACCATCCGACCACCACAAGGAGACCAAGAGAAGGAGTTCAAGTTAAGGTATAACCCCTAACCGAGTAGGTAAAACTCTTGTTAGGTTGTTAGATAGTTGTTTAACAAAGATCCGTATTTTGAGTCCATGTTACCACCAAGAGAAAAATCGTTTTTCATCATTTCCGCAAGCCCGTAAGTACCGGGAGAGGTAAAGTGGACTTATAGTGGTATCAGAGCCTAGTTAAACACTATCTAACATGTTAGCAAAGTAACTAGAAGTTCGATCGGAGAAAAAGTCACGAAACATGCCCGAAATATCAAGTTTCTGCCGATTCTGTTTTCTGTTCAAAAAATAATAAATCTTACACTAAAAATCGGCTCAGGCTTTTTATAGCACATTCAAGAAAAATGGTCCCACGACTCGGTCAAAGCGCCGTAGAACAGCGGCAGGAGCATGCTCCCGCCGCGGGACCGCGGCCGAGTTGACTCGGCCGTGGGCGATTTTTCATGCAGTGTGTTCAGTGGGGTGTTTTGGGATTTTTACAATATATTTTTTCTGCCCAGATTTTCCAGAAAGCAAAATTTGTTTTTGGGGCTTAAAAATCCGTATTTTGATCGAACTTCTAAAGACTTTGTCTAACGGGTTATATCTGTGATGTGATATATATATTGAACGTCTGCTAGTCCCTATACGTCGATTAGTGGGGGTTATACATATCTGTGATCTGTAATGTTGATGGTATGTGTATATGAATTTATTGGATTGTCGCGGATGAATAGCCGGGGGTTGTGAGATGAGAGTTTTCTTTTTCTTTCAATTCATGTAATTTGTAATTGATGTAATATTATTTATATGGCCGCACAACCGGGATGGGGTTGTAGCCGTCATTGTATAATTTCTTTTACTGTTTTTGCTCCTAGGATAGACCCAAGGTGGGCTGCACAAACTACCGGGTATCTCGAAGTGCCGAGCTGCCTACTCACGGTGTTGAGGGAGGTTGCTTCGCTTCGGGTACTTGGTGGGTAGTTTGCCGCACCCGTAGGGGTCTAGGGTGGGGTCTTGGCTATTCATCGCGACCGTGTAATTTGCACTTCGTTACAGGCTCGTACGGATTGCGGATTCCTAGTATATCCAATGTGTTCATCTGTGATCTGGAATGGCTATCATTGCAAGTGACGAATGTGTATATCTATATATGATATCTATTTAGGCGTTGCTTATGTTTTGCATCCGCGCTAGTCCAGCCCCCGCTCTGTCGTTAGTTAAGTAACCTAACGGGTAATGACGGGGCCCCGTGGCGAATGCGGATAGCATAAGCGTACGTCATATTTTCATTGTTTTCTGCAATGGTAGGATTAAATGATGGGACACATTAAATTAATGCAAGAAAATAAACCAAAGTTGAGTTGTTGGAACACTTTCAAAACCACTCGGTTTCTTTTCAAAAACAACTTTTAAACGCGGAGCTTAAGCTACTACTTTTAAAAGCTATCTCGTTCCATCGATTATATCAAGTTCACTACGTTCACGGTTTCGCCAAAACCATCCTTAGCCCTCCATCATTTCAGTTAAATATTCGGTAGTATTCAAGCTATGTATTTTGACCTCACGCCAAGGCATAGTGATTGGTAGCTGCCGGATATTTATCCGTTGCATAGATAGAATGCGTTGGTTTGAGACAGTCGTACTGCCATTTTGGCCTACGTCAAGGGTAGGTACGGGTGGGTTCAAATTAACCTGGATAATGATGGGAAGAACTTGACATGTGACTTATGACATTTTGACCTCACGCCAAGGTCATAAGAGCATGGGGCAAAAATCCACATCGGGAGTTTCAAAAGAACTGAAACTTGCTAGCGCTGCATACCATTTGGAGTGTGATGATTCTGGTAGGATTCCTTCAGTTTTGTCACGCAATGATATTTGGATCCCGATCCTACTGTGAGTATATGCTACTCCTCGGGAAATTTCTCACTTAACGATCAATGCTATAAACCAAGTAGGTGTCTAGAAAGGTGTTAGCGGGGCTACGCCCACAGGGAAAAGAGGTTATTTAATTAAGGAACTTCGCGAAAGCATTAGAAAACCTCCCTCGAAGTACCGACACTAGCCTGGCTGAACGGTTAAGCAAGTATTGTACGGTGAGATTGATCCTGACTAATTCTTCCTTTTTGGTTTGAGGAGGAATTCGAGAGACAGTGGGAGCCATCCTGTTTAGACAAATTAAAAACCACTCTAAACTTGCAAGAGCATCATGCTAAAGTGTTTCTTCTCTCTCTTCTAATTGCAGCGACCAAACATCATGACTGGACTTAAGTTACTACTAGATAAAAATATTTTGATAGGGCCAAACTACAAAGATTGGCTCAAGAATGTCAAAATGGCAATCACTTATGACAAGTTGGGGTATCTCCTTACCACCAAAGCTCCCCCTGTCCCAGGTCCCAAAACCAACGTCGCGGATAGGGAAATCCGTAAAACCTGGGAAATCGATTGCGCGAAGGCCAAGTGACTCGTGCTTGCCTCTATGGACAATGAACATCAGAGGAGGCATGAGAATATGGACCTTGAATCCATATTTCTCTATACAAAAGAACTGTATGGAGAGCAATCCCGTATCGCCAGATACGAAGTCTCGAAAAAGCTGTTTTCAGCGAGATTGGCCGTCGGATCATCGGTAGCGGAACACGTGCTTAAGATGATTGGCTTCATTGAGGAGATCGCGGACCTTGGGACCACGTTAAAGAACGAGCTCTACACGGACTTGATTCTCCAGTCCCTTCCTTCCACTTACGCCCAGTTTATCCTGAACTTCAACTTACAAGAAAAAGAAGTTGAACTTTCAGAACTCCTCAATATGCTGAGGAGTGCAGAGGGCACCCTACAGAAAGGTAGGGAAACATCCACTTTGTTTGTAGGAGGATCTTCCTCTTCTAGGTCCAAGGAGAAAGCCAAGGGAAAGAAGAAGAAAGCCCCCTCCAAACCAAGGGGCGGTGTTAGTAAAGTGACACGAAGGGAATGACAAAGGCAACAAAGGTAGAGGGGAAGCTTGAGGGAAAGGAAGAATGCTTTTACTGTCACAAGAGTGGACTGGAAAAAGGATTGCAGGGCTTGGAAGGCCAGAACCCAGGATCTGAAGCAAGTTGCGGCTTCAGCTTCAGATGTGTATGTTATTGAAAACTGTCTATCAATAAATTCTACATCCTGGGTATTGGATACCGGATCAGGATCTCATATCTGTAATTCTTTACTGGCACTGAGAAGGCGTAGGGTTTTGAAGGCAGGTCATATGACCCTCAGAGTTGCAAACGGAGCTGGCATGGATGCTGAGTCCGTGGGGGACTATCACCTGGGGTTGTCATATGGACACGTTTTGGTTTTGCGTGATTGTTATTTTGTACCCAATGCAACCTGTAATATCATATCTGTATCTTTATTATCTAAAGAAGGTTATGAATTTGCATTTGTAAGAAATGTTGTGAATATTAACCTTAATCAAGTTTTGATTAGGTCAGGTACATTAAGCAATGGTATATATGTATTAAACCAACCACAGATTTTCAATGTCCAGAATACACACAAAAGAAAGTCTCCGGAAACAAATCAGGTTTTCTTATGGCTTTGTAGAATGGGTCACATCAATGAGAGAAGGTTGACGAAGTTACATACAGAAAGATATTTGGATCCGTTCGAATATCAATCATATGCAACTTGTTAATCATGTCTCAAAAGAAAGATGACAAAGACTCTGTTCACTGGACATGGAGTAAGAGCGAGCGAGCTCTTGGGACTCGTACACAGCGACGTGTGCGGTCCAATGTCTACACATGCGCGAAGCGGTTATTCTTACTTCATTACTTTTACGGACGACTTTTCAAGGTACGGATATGTCTTCTTAATGAAACATAAATCCGAAGCCTTTGGAAAATTCCAGGAGTATAAGAATGAAGTAGAAAAACAAACAGGCGAAAGTATTAAGACAATGAGATCTGATCGAGGTGGTAAATACTTAAGTGCCGAGTTCTTGGATTACTTAAAAGAGAATGGAATTCTCTTTCAGCTTACTCCTCCATACACTCCGCAACATAACGGTGTATCGGAGAGAAGGAACCGGATCCTATTGGATATGGTACGTTCCATGATGAGTAACGCTGAGTTACCGCGATCATTCTGGGGATATGCGCTAGAATCAGCTGCATACCTTTTGAACCGAGTTCCAACTAAGACTGTTCCTACCACACCATATGAGATATGGAGTGGGAAGAAACCCTATCTTCAATATCTGAAGATCTGGGGATGTCCAGCTTTTGTCAAAAAGCAGCATGCGGACAAACTCGAGGCACGCTCAGTACTGTGCAAGTTTGTGGGATACACAAAGAACTCCAGGGGGTATCTTTTCTATTACACAGAGGAATAAAAGATCTTTGTTTCTCGTAATGCCCATTTTCTGGAACACTAGTTCTTAGAAAAGGAAATTAGTGGGAGCGAAATAGAACTGGAAGAAATTCCAGAACCACAGACTATTACTGAAAGCTTAGTAGAACCAGAGGGTTCAAAAGAACAGGACATTCCTACGCCGCTCCACAGGAGTAGTAGGCAGTCTCATCCGTCCGAGAAATACTACGGTTTTCTCATAGACGGGGATAGAGAGGATTGCATCATTGATTATGATGAGCCGAATAGCTTCCAGCAGGCCATTCAGAGCGTTGACTCGGTAAAATAGCTGGATACAATGCGGACCGAAATGGAGTCCATGTACACCAACAAAGTATGAACGTTGGACGTTGCTCCAGATGGGGTAAAACCCGTAGGATGCAAGTGGATCTTCAAAAGGAAGATTGGTGTAGATGTACAGGTTGAGACCTATAAGGCTAGACTCGTTGCAAAGTGTAAGTCCATGCTACCTCTCCCGGTACTTTCGGGCATGCAGAATTTGATGAAAAACGATTTTCTTAGAGGTGGTAACATGGAATTAAAACCCGGATCTTTGTTAAACATCTAACTAACAACCTAACTACGAGTTGCTAACTACTCGGTTAGGGGGTTATACCTTTCTTTTTCTCGAACTCCTTCATCTTCAAGCTTCGATGGTCGTCCGAATCGGCTTCTCCCCGTCGTCACCTTGCGCCGAAGATAGATCCACCTGAAAGCTTCAACCTTTGGCTCCTTCTTTGAACTTTGAAGAAACTAGTTTGTTAGTGTATATGCCCTAGAGGCCATTACTGTATCATACTAGTTTGTATATTACTTAATGGAAGCTTGGGATATTCACCTTGTATATACAATCTTGCTCAAAATAGTAGTATGCTACTTGGTTTGTTTCTACTTCAATGTGTACATGTGTTTATTTTTGTATATCGCCTATACACATTAGTGGAGCTCTTAGGATCTTTGCTTGATTATGATGGCCGTCACACTAGTGGGGCTGGGTAATCTATAAGCACATCCTTATGCAGGTCCCTGGTCGCAGGACTATCGAGACAGGGCATCGATACTCCGGAGTAGACTAGCGCATACGCTTCTCATCCCAGTGTGGGAGACGGTCTGTCCCACAGCCGTCAGTACGTCGTACTTGAGATAGTATGCGGGTGCTCGTTAGGTTACGGGTACACTGGACAAGACTCGTCGGGAACTGACTAGTTGGTATTATGCCTATCGTTAGTTATCAGTTCCCAGGTGACATGAGTACAGCTTAGTCCGTTGACTTGACAGTGTCACTTCGCCTCGAGTGTGTTCCCACTGCACTTTGATTACTACCCTACCACGGCTCAAAGGAGTCGTGCAAACAGGTAGTAGTTGGGTACAGTCCCGAAGCACTTGGAGGCAGTGACAGTTAGACAGGATTCGTCTCTCCCGGTATTGGGGGTTGACATCGCGCTGTGTCTAGAAGAGCCATTACACGAGTAGTCCCTGGCCAGGGCAAACGAGATATACTGGTAGGCTTCCAGTGTTATCTCAGGGTGTTTTGGGCTTCGCTCCGGCACGACTTGTACCGCTATTGGGGGACTGACGTTTACCGCCCCCTAGGCCCGCCATGCGATGTATCAGACGAACAGACTGGACTGTACGGAGAATGTCACATTCAGACTCAGTAGGAGTTCAGATGGGTTTCACCTCGTCGGTCTTCTTGTCGGCATTACCTGGGGTCCGTTACGCACAGCTAGTGCCGCTTGCGGTCTGTGGTTAAACCCACTGCCAGCGTAGTGTCGAGTCTTTAGAGTCCCACACAGAAAGATTTTCGCCTTTAGGCAAAAGAGTAGAGGTCGCATGGTTTTGCGACAGGTCGCATGGTTTTGCGACAGGGTTCGGTCACATCCGTGCACTTGTGCACGTACAGTGTCCGGACAGTTTGCACTAGCGGGCTTTGGTTTAAGCCAGATCCTAGTGTACGTATTGGGATTGGATTTATCCAGTTTGCATTCGTGTTCCTCGGAACGCGGATGCAGGTGTGTATGCACAGTTGACGGGGAGACAGAGGCAGCGGATTCTCATTAGGGTTGTTGACAGTTGACCGTTGACTATTGACTTTTTGCACAACCCTAATGAATATGATATATGATTAATAATTATATTAATTAAGTATTATGGTGACATGGTTGTTGGCTTGTTGACTTTGTTGACTTTTGTTGACTTGTTGACTTTGTTGACCGGTTGACTAGGCTTGACTAGTTGACCATTATGATAACCATAGCCATCATTTCATGGCAAAGACTTTTGCTTGCTTGCTCATTTGTGCAAAATGAGTGCATGAAATGATATGGTTATGGTTGCTTCAACCATCACATAACACTTGATTGGTATGATGAGTTATCATTGTTTTGGATTATGAGAGGGTGAAAGACAAAAGAGAAGCTCATTCTTACTTGCTCACTCTCTCTCTTTGTTTTTGAGCTCTCTTGTTTTTGCTCTCACCCTCTTCCTCTTGCTCCCTCTCTTGACTCTATGGTTCACTTGTCTCATGAGTTGAGAATCAAGAACCATAGATAAAATCCCATACAAACTCTTCTCTACTCACTCTAGTTCATAAGGTTTAGCAAACCGAGTGAACTAGTTTCTTCAAAGCTCGAAGAAGGAGCCAAAGGTTGGAGCTTTCAGGTGGATCTATCTTCGGCGTAAGGAGACGACGGGAAGAAGCCGATCCGGACCACCATCGGAGTTTGAAGACGAAGGAGTTCAAGACAAGAAAGGTATAACCCCCTAACCGAGTAGTTAGCAACTCGTAGTTAGGTTGTTAGTTAGATGTTTAACAAAGATCCGGGTTATAAGTCCATGTTACCACCTCTATAAAAATCGTTTTTTTATCAAATTCCGCATGCCCGAAAGTACCGGGAGAGGTAGCATGGACTTACAGTGGTATCAGAGCCTAGTTAAACTCTATCTAACTTGTTAGCAAGTAACTAGAAGATCGATCAAAGAAAAAGTCACGAAAACGAACTCGAGAATTTCAAGTTTCTGTCGATTTTTATACTGTTCAAAAGTTGATTATTTTCATCTCTAAAATCGGCTCAGGCTTTTATTAGAATAACCACCAAATTTGGTCCAACGATCGAGTCAAAGCGCCGCGGAAACGCGGCGGGAGCACGCTCCCGCCGCGGATCCGCGGCCGAGTTGACTCAGCCGAGGTCCATCTTTGGTGCAGTGTTATTCTGGGGTTGTTTTGGGATTTTTGGTATATGTATTTTCAGCCCAGATTTTCCAGAACGAAAATTTTATTTTTGGGGTCCCGAAAATCCGTATTTTTGATCGAACTTCTAAAAGACTTAAGCTAACGGGTTTTTCTGTAATGTGATATTTGTATTGAACGTCTGCTAATCGCTATATGTCGATTAGTGAGGGTTATACAAATCTGTGATCTGTAATGTTGCTGGAATGTGTATATGAATATGTTGGATTGTCGCGGGTGAATAGCCGGGGGTTGTGAGACGAGAGTTTTCTTTTCTTTCAATTCATGTAAATTTGTAAATTGATGTAATAATTATTTGTATGGCCGCACAACCGGGTCGGGGTTGTAGCCGTCATTGTATAATTTCTTTTTACTGTTTTTGCTCCTAGGATAGACCCATGGAGCGGGTGCACAAACTACCGGGTATGCCGAAGTGCCGAGTGGCCTACTCACGGAGATGAGGGAGGTTGCTTCGCTTCGGGTACTTGGCGGGTAGTTTGCCGCACCCGTAGGGGTCTTGGGTGGGGTATTGGCTATTCACCGCGACCGTGTAATCTGCTTTTCGTTACAGGCTCGTATGAATTACAGATTCCTAGTATATCCAATGTATTCATCTGTGATCTGAAATGTTTATCATTGCAGTATATCTATATATGATATTATTTAGGCGTTGCTTATGTTTTACAGCCGCGCTAGCCCAGCCCCCGCTCTATCGTTAGTTAAGTAACCTAACGGGTAATGACGGGGCCCAGTGGCGAATGCGAATGGCATAAGCGTACGTCATATTTTGGTTGTTTTCTGCAATTGTAGGATTAAATGATGGGACACATTAAAAGAACTAATGCAAGAATATCACGCATTAAAAGATCTAATGCAAGATAATAAACCAAGTTAAAGTCGTTGGAACACTTTCGAAAAACCACTCGGTTCTTTTCAAAACCAACTTTTAAATGCGGAGCTTGAGCCACTCCTTTTAAAAGCTATCTCGTTCCATCGACTATATCAAGTTCACTACGTTCACGGTTTTGCCAAAACCATCCGTAGCCCTCCGTCGTTTCACATGAATAGTCAATAGTATTCAAGCTGTGTTTGTTGGCCAAAGTCAAGGCATAGTGATTGGTAGCTATTGGGTATTCATGTGCAGCATAGTTAGATGCTTTGGTTTGGAACAGTCGTACTGCCTTGTTGGCCAAAGTCAAGGGTAGGTGCGGGTGGATTCAAATTAACCTGGAGAACGACGGGTAGAACTTGACATGTGACTTATGATTTGTTGGCCAAAGTCAAGGTCATAAGAGCATGGGGCAAAAATCCACATCGGGAGTTTCATAAGTACTGAAACTTGCTAGCGTTGCATACCATTTGGAGTGTGATGATTCTGGTAGGATTCCTTCAGTTTCGTCACGCGATGATATTTGGATCCCGATCCTACTATGAGTATATGCTACTCCTCGGGAAATTTCTCACTAAACGATCAATGCTATAAACCTAGTAGGTGCCTAGAAAGGTGTTAGCGGGGCTACGCCCCTAGGGAAAAGAGGTTCTTTAATTAAGGAACTTCGCGAAAGCGTTGGAAAACCTCCCTCGAAGTACCGACACTGGCCTGGCTGAACGGTTAAGCAAGTATTGTGCGGTGGGATTGATCCCGACTAATTCTTCCTTTATGATTTGAGGAGGGATTCGAGAAACAGTGGGAGCCATCTTGTTTAGACAAACTAAAAACCATTCTAAAATTGCAAGAGCATCATGCTGAGTGTTTCTTCTTCTCTCTCCTAATTGCAGTGACCAATCGACATGACTGGACTTAAGTTACTTCTAGATAAAAACATACTGACAGGGCCAAACTACAAAGATTGGCTCAGGAATGTCAAAATGGCAATCACTTACGACAAGCTGGGGTATCTTCTTACCACCAAAGCTCCCCCTGTCCCTGGTCCCACTTCCAGCGTCGCGGATAAGGAAATCCGCAAGACTTGGGAGATTGATAGCGCGAAGGCCAAGTGCCTCGTACTTGCCTCGATGGACAACGAACATCAGAGGAGGCACGAGAATATGGACCTTGAGTCCATATTTCTCCATACAAAAGAACTGTATGGAGAGCAATCTCGTATCACAAGATACGAAGCGTCGAAAAAGTTATTTTCGGCAAGGATGGCCGTCGGATCATCAGTAGCAGAGCACGTGCTAAAGATGATCGGCTACATTGAAGAGCTCGCGGACCTAGGAACTACATTGGAGAGTGAGCTCTATACGGACTTAGTTCTCCAGTCCCTTCCTTCCACTTACGCCCAGTTTATACTGAACTTCAACTTGCAAGAAAAAGAAGTTGAACTTTTAGAGCTCCTCAACATGCTGAGGAGCGCAGAGGGCACCCTACAGAAAGGTAGGGAAACATCCACTTTGTTTGTAGGAGGATCATCTTCTTCTAGGTCCAAGGCGAAAGCCAAGAGAAAGAAGAAGAAAGCCCCCGCCAAACCAAGGGGCGGTGTTAGTAAAGTGGATACGAAGGGAAAAGCAAAAGCAACAAAGAAAGCGGGGAAGCTTGTGGATAAGGAAGAATGCTTCTATTGTCATAAGAAAGGTCACTGGAAGAATGATTGCAGGGCTTGGAAAGCCAGGACATAGGAATTGAAGCAGGTTGCAGCTTCAGCTTCAGGTGTGTATGTTATTGAAAACTGTCTTTCAATAAACTCTACTTCCTGGGTATTGGATACCGGATCAGGATCTCATATCTGTAATTCTTTGCAGGCGTTGAGAAACCGTAGGATTTTGAAGGCAGGTGACATGACCCTCAGAGTTGCGAACGGAGCTAGCATGGATGCTAAAGCCGTGGGGGACTATCACCTGGGAATGTCAGATGGACATGTTTTGGTTTTGCGTAATTGCTTTTTTGTGTTAGAGATAGTGCCCTCAGAGTCGATTATTGGATCACAGGCACGCGATTGCAATGATTGAGGGAGGACCTATCCCGGTAGGACAGTCTTACTCGAGATGATAGTATGCTATCTGGTTTACCTTTATCATCGTGTACTGCTTTAGGTGACATGACAGGTCACTATTGCACGTTGATAGAGCCCCTAGGATTCTTGCTTGACTGCCGGCAGTATGAGGGCGATCATATAAGTGAGAGCTGGAGTCTATTAGCACATCCTTAAAAGGTCCCTAGTCGTAGGAGTTTCGAGACAGGGCATCGATTCTCCAGAGTAGACTAGTGTATACAGTCGAGACCCCGACGAGGGGCGGTGGCCGGTCTCACAAGCCACTGGTGTCAGTTGGATCACCTAAGATGTATACAGGTGCTCATTGGGTTATGAGTACACCGGACAGGACTCGCCGGGAACATGCTAGTTGGTCTTATACCTGACGTCAGATAGCAGTTCCCAGGTGACATGTGTACAGGTTAGTTCATCGACCTGGGGATCGTCATTTGTCTCGTGTGAGTTCCTACTGTGCTTTGATTACTACCCTACCACGGCTCAAAGGAGTCGTGCAAACAGGTTTTAGTTGGGTACAGTCCCGAGCCACATGGAGGCAGTGAGCGGATCTTCAGGGGTTCGTCTCTCCCGGTATTGGGGGTGAGGTCGCGCTGTGTCTAGGAGAGCCATTACACAAAGACCTTGGCCAAGGCAGGAGATTTACTGGTAGGTATTCCAGTAGTATCTCAGGGTGTTCTGGGCTACACTCCGACACGACTTGTACCGCTTTTGGGGGTCTGACTTTTACCAACCCCCTAGGCCCGACATGCGATGCTCATAGACGAACGGACCGGACTGTACGGATATTGTCACTGACAGGCTCAGTAGGGTGTCAGGATGAGTTCGCTCATCGACATCCCTTTTAGTCAATAGCTGGTGGCCCGTCACGTATTGGCTTATACCTCTGACGTGCTGGTGGTTAAATCCACAGCCATAGTATTGACGAGTTTTTAGAGTCTACCACACTTTCAGTTACTCAAGCTTTCGGGCGAAACGCTGTAGAGGCCGTATGGAGATATGGCAGGGTCCGATCAGATACGTGCGGTATTGCACGGATCAGGATTAGACAGTTTGTACTAGTGGCCGTATGGTTATATGGCAGCGTTCGATCAGATACGTGCGGTATTGCACGGATCAGGATCGGACGGATATTACTAGCCGGCTTTGGTTTAAGCCGGATCCTAGTATAGTACAGTGTAGATTCTGTCTCATTGCATTTGTATCCGGACGGAATACAGATGCGGGTGTGTATGCACAGTATGGGGGTTTTCCTGTAATTTATTATGGGACCAGTTTTCTGGAGTTGCCAGTTTGCTTTCCGTTCCGGCCGGTTTTCCTTTGTTCTTTCCCGGCCGGACTTTTCCGATGGAGGGGGTTATTTGCAATTGTCCAAATAACTTTTGTGGAGGGGTTTTATTGCATAAGTTTTGATATGATAGCATCTTTTCTTTTGTTGCACCATTCTTGCTTTAATTGTGATTGGAAAGGGTATGGATGGATGTATGTAATAAGCATGGTTCATGTTTGTTTATGGTCACCTCTTTCTTTTCCTACCATCACCTCCCTCTTGTGTTTTGTTCACAATCCCACCACCATTCCTCTGGAGTATTGGCCGGCCACAATTTTTGGAGAGTGAGAGAGTGGTTCATTTGGTGAGGAGAGATATATGTTCATATCATTATTCATGCAAAGATTGATAGCTTCATTTTCCCTCCAAAGCTCAATCTTCTTTCCTCCATCCAAAGGCAACAAACCCCAAAGAGACAAAGCACTACACTTCCTACAGCACATCTTGAGCATGTCGAGTTGCCGGCTTCATGCCCGAGTTGCCTCGGTATAGAGGCGGGAGCCCGTAAAAGATGCAGGCGACGTGGTGCCCTTCCGTCGAGGAGGCGATGACCGGAGATCCCGCGAGGAGATCGGAGTGGAGATGAAGACCGGAGGACTCGGATCAGTCGGTATATCTCTAACCCATCTTTTAGTTAGCTTAGACTTGTTAATGGTTACGATCCGGGTGTTTAGTGCACGGTGGTGCCGGTTTGCTAAGTCCGCAAAATTTAAGTTTATCACCGTTTCCGCGTTTGGCCGTCGGATTGACGGCCGGGGCGCCGCCGTGCACTTACAGTGGTATCAGAGCCTCGCCATTAACTTCGTCTAGCTTCGTTTGATGTGTTTTTCAGTTCCGATCGACCAAAATTCCAAAACCGTATTTTTTCCTTCACATCAGTTTCTGTTGAAATTTTTTGAAGTCTAAAAATTTTTCAGGTTGTAAAATATTGATGTACTGGAAAATCTAAGAACTCTGTTAAAATTCGACGAAGTAACTCCACAGTGGGAGCGCGGAAGCGCCGCGAAAACCCCCTTCCCGCCGCCCTTCCGCCGCACACTGTGGAGGTCACTTCACCATTTTTTTTCAGAGGCCTTCTGTTCTTAAAATATGGGTTTTGGAATATTAAAATTGGGCCCAGGATTTCTGTGGGTGCTACAGTTTTGATTGGGGGCCCACTTGTTAATTTTTGGTCAATCGGAAAATTTTAAACACATTTTTCACAGTATTTACTTTATATCTGCGACCGTGAATGTCACTCGATCGGTAAATCCGGTCTAACTGCTATAGCCCGGTTAGACGGATTTGCGAACGTGACTTTCACGTTGATGTTCTATGTTTATGCTGTGATGTTGCGGATCGGTCGTGGGGATAGCCTGGATGCAATGCTAGTACAGTGTTGGTGTATTATGTACATTTGATATTGCGGGGCGAGCGTCCGACATGTGGACTGCCGTCACTGCCTGTTTGTATTATTCTTTTGGGGCACGACCTGGTTGCGGTCGATGTACCCGGTGTATGTATATTTTACTTTCTGTACTAGGATTACCCCGCGGAGGGGTGCACGGATAGCCGGGTTCTAGAGGGCAACAAGCACGCATCTCATGGCATTGAGACGGAGGGGGCTTCACTCTAGGATTGGCGGGCTATTCGCCGCACTCGTAGGGGGTACAGGTTGACCCAGGAGGGATGCCCAAGTTGCCGGATTCCGTGGAGTGCTGGGTGGTCCATTCACGGAGCTGAAGGGGGCTGCCTCGCTTCAGGTTTTGGCGGGTGACTTGCCGCGCCCGTAGGGGTCTAGGATTTCATTGCACAGGCTATCCACACGACCAGGGGAACGTCGGGTTTCAGTAGTGGCTCTGTGAAACCCGGGGATCCCAGATATCTGTATTGTTCTGTGATGCTGTACATTTCTGTGATGTTGCATTTCTTATCACGCCTTGAGCGAATATAATATATTGGTATATATATTAGTAGATGTTGTATATGCTTTTCATCCGCGCTAGTCCAGTCCCCGCTCTGCCGTTAGTTAGCTAACCTAACGGGTGATGACGGGACCCAGTGGCGAATGCGGATGGCATATACGTACGTCAGTATATTTTCGTTCTTTATTGGTGTGATCAATTGATGGGACTGCGTTGATTCGGATCAATGCAAGTTAAAACAAACCTATTCTGATGTTGTTGGAACACTTTTCAAAAAGCTGTTATTGCAAGGACGTTCTCTTTTGTTTTGCATCGTGGTATTCATTTGGAATATCCTGCTCCTCAGTCGACGAGGCAAGGGCCGAGATCCCTTCACCGGGAGTGACCCCTTGGACAAAATTTTGCGTCAGGGCATTAACTTCACTATAGCCGATTACTTTTTGCTTTGCATCGTGGTATTCAGTTGGAATATCCTGCACCTCATTCTACGGGGAAAGAGCCGAGATCCCTTCACCGGGAGTGACCTCTTTAGTAAAGGTTTTCGTCACTATATTTTCTAAAAAGCTATCCGTTCCTTCAACGATATCAAGTTCATTACGTTAAAGGTTTTCGCCAGAAACCATTCGTAGCCCTCCGTCGTTTCATATGGGTAGTCAATAGTATTCAAGCTGTGTATGTTGGCCAAAGTCAAGGCACAGTGATTGGTAGCTATTGGGGTATTCATATGCAGCATAGATAGATGCGTTGGTTTGGGACAGTCGTACTGCCATTTTGGCCAAAGTTAAGGGTACGTACGGGTGGGTTCAAATTAACCTGGAGAATGACGGGTTGAACTTGACATGTGACTTATGATATGTTGGCCAAAGTCAAGGTCATAAGAGCATGGGGCAGAAATCACATCGGGAGTTTCAAAAGAACTGAAACTTGCCAGATATGCGCATACCTTCTGGAGTGTGATACCGTGAGCGGATTCCGTCACGTTATCATGCGATGAGAGTTGGATCCCGATTCCCACTGATGAGTTGGTTTACTCCTCGGGTGACCCCGACTAATTCTTCTTTCAGGTTTGGAGGAGAATTTGAGGTACAGTGGGAGGTTTCCAGATTAGAAAAAGTGATAACCATTCTGATCTAGGTTAGAGTGCACGCTGAGTGTTTCTTTTCTCTCTCTCTTGGCAGCGACCATTGACCCGACCCTAAGATTATGACTCAGTGACCAAGTTGACCGAACCTTCTTAACACTGGCTTTTGGATTGTCAGAGTTGCAAACCTCATTGCCACTCCTACTTTTACCCTTTTCTCCAGGACACCCCGTATTACTACGAACGTCCACTTCCATTGGACAAAACCATCGTATGGTTAGATACGAACTCGAAGGGATTCGAGGATGGTTTCTGGTTCTGGAGAAAACGGATAGGACTTTTCAGTTGTCTTTTCTTTTCACCTTCTCTCAGGCTGCGAGTACTCCTTGGGTTAGGAGTAGTACACCTATTACGCAAATTGGATAGTCTTCTTCCAAACCATAGGCTGGTGCCGACCGGTAGGGAATGAAGAAAACCAATTAGCCTAAAACGGTGTACAGAAGGTATTAAGTTCAGACAAAGCAAGGGAATAGTAAGAGGGCAAAGTAAGTTGCGACTGCTATTCGCGACCAAACCAAGTATTTCTTCGCCAATCCTAAATCACCTTTGTATTTCTCCAGGACACTCCGTATCACTACGAAGATCCCATTTTATTGGATAATCCATCGTATGGTTATATACGAACTCGAAAGGAACTTGTTCCAGTTCGGGGATGGATCCTGGTTCAGGAGAAATAGGAATAAAGTACATTCAGGTGTCTTTTATCTTCACCTTCTCTCGCGTTGCGATTGCTCCTAGGATTAGGACAGTACACCCATTATGCTTATTGGATAGTCTTCTTCCAAACCATAGGCTGGTGCCGAACGGTAGGGAAGGAAGAAAACCATTTGGCGTAAGGGGTGTGCAGAAGGTAATGACTAAAGACATATAAAGAGATTTGGAGAGGTGGAAAAGAATTATACGGTTATAGTTGTGAATCTGGATAATGGTAGAGGCATTGCTAGGAATACCAGGATACCCCATCGAAACATTTCAATGTTTCAGTTCAACTGTGTACTGTTAAAAGAAAACTGATTTCCCGATTAGACACTTGCTCTAGGGTATGTATTTACCAGGTTTGATTCTCACATCTGTATGGTTTTACAGATGATGAGTGGGAGTAAGTTATTGGGAATTGGGTGATCATCCTCATTATATCGGGATTCGTTATAATCAGTGATATTTGAGGAGATCATCTGGGCTGTTTGCCGGTCGGCAAATATTTGGTTTTGAATATCCGCTGTTGTGCACGAATTTCAAATTGATATATCTGTACATATATTTTCATAGAGTGAGATATACCTTTTGATATTATGTCGATGACATTTACCTATATCAGTGGATGGTTAGGTAAGGAGCATTAAACAGCGGTGTAATTCTTCTTAACCATAAGTACAGTTTTCAACCTACGACACACAGTGAAAGAGTTGTTAGACTCAGCGGACTTATACAGAGTATTGTATGTTGTCCAGTGTCCATTAGGACAGAGGGGTTGGTCCTCATACTATATTCTGTTTACTTTTAACTTCTCTAGTTCTTAGACATGTGTTTCGTAGAAACAGAGGGTCTAAGTTTTGAGGAGTTATAGGTATTTGAATAGAGTAGAGAACCAGGTGTAGCAAGTATCGGGATTCTTCAAAGTGATCGAAGATGTAGATACTTGTGCATGGTATTCAGTTGATAGTAATGATAAAGAGAAATTGCTTCTCTTTCAGGTTACTCATAATTGGAAGCATTCCTAAGTTGAGTAACGCTGATCGGTCTCTCTCCATTTAGTTGACATGCACTGGAGATAGCTGCATGATTTGAATCTGGTTCAATTAAATCAGTGCCTCTGGTTCTGTATTGGATATAGAACAGTTCATATCTTAACGTTGTTAAGGTACGGGGAGTTGTCCGGCTTATGATTAAAACCAGACTCTGGATAACTCAAGGCACGTTTCTGTAATGGCTGTTTGTTGGTTAACCCAGGCTATGACGAGGGTTGACTTTCTACCATCTGGCAGATCAATAGAAATATTGTTCTAGACTCGCCACAGTTTTATTAAATATGGATTTTTTCAAAAATAGTAGTGGGAGTATGGTAGAACTGGAAGTGATTCCAGAACCGCAAACGATTACTGAAGATTTGATAAGGAACCTAAAGATTCAATCTGATTTGACATTCCATTGGCCACTCCGCAGATAAGTTGGGTAACTTCAGGCACCCGAGAGGTACTCCGGTAGCCTCAAGGACGGTGACAGGAAAGTTCTTGTTTACCTACAATTGCCATTGCTGTTGTTCCAGGCTGCGAGACCCGGCAGGAGGATGAGTATAGCGTCGTTCTAAACTAGCTTTAGAAGTGCACGTCTATATGACTCTGCCAGAGGGTTGTCGTAGTCAGTGGGAGCAGCGGAAGCATTGGTGGACATCAGGCTTATGTCTATTTATAGACTAAAGCAGATGTAGCGGAGATAGATCATCCATTTCTGATGTGACAGTCATAGGTTTGACGTCATCAGGATAAGGGATGGATCTGTTGAGAAGGTAGTAGGAAGTGATATTCCTATACTACGATCGGTTATACTTTGGTCGTCATACAGTGGTTTCTCCACAAAGGACTTGGACATTATATCAGACATTCTGGTTACTAGATCTATGGTTTTAGATCTAGATTTGGGTGGTTTCCTAATCTGGGTACCTTGACAGCATTCTATGAGTATTTAGAATGGACGACTCCTGGCACGGTAGTACACCTGCAGGTAATGGAGTCACCCTCTCTAAAGGTGTCTTATAGACTAAAAGGGAGAGGGATACTCATGATTGGCAGATTACTTGCTTAGGCAATTGAGTCAATCATGAGATGTCAAGTACCACACCAGATGTTGTTCTTGCACTACATGCAATAAGTTGACATTGATCCAATCCTGGAAAAACAGTCGGAAGCAGTTTTAGAACATAAGTGGATGTTCTAGGGATATGATAACGACAGCCTCATCCGAGAAACAGTTATCATTCCAGGCTTCCAAGGTGACCTGGACGACAAGGAGGTTGTCAGAGTTATAGTTTTCCTTCCGACGAGGGGCAGTATTTTGGACAGGTGGTCCAAGGCAATACTGAAGGAGGCATGGCGCAGGATACTGATTAAGTTCAGTTAACGATACAGTCTAAGAAGTTTGGATTTGGAGTTCATTCATGAGCTAGGTCCCATCAGACATCCAGACATTCTAAGACAGGTATTGCTCATTTCGGGAGATGTTTTTCTCCGCGAACTTGAGATATAGAGAGACATAGAAAGGAACTTCTAGGCGGGTCCACTCACTGAGGCTATTCCTCGAACGCAATAGTTTCGCAAACGGATTTTGTGAGACTGACTAGTAGAGGAGTTGGGTGTTCGGTATCACACGGGCTGTGAGTATGCGACATCGCAATAATTAGCCTTGAGTGCAAGTGGGAGATTGTTGGAGATAGTGCCCTCAGAGTCGATTATTGGATCACAGGCACGCGATTGCAATGATTGAGGGAGGACCTATCCCGGTAGGACAGTCTTACTCGAGATGATAGTATGCTATCTGGTTTACCTTTATCATCGTGTACTGCTTTAGGTGACATGACAGGTCACTATTGCACGTTGATAGAGCCCCTAGGATTCTTGCTTGACTGCCGGCAGTATGAGGGCGATCATATAAGTGAGAGCTGGAGTCTATTAGCACATCCTTAAAAGGTCCCTAGTCGTAGGAGTTTCGAGACAGGGCATCGATTCTCCAGAGTAGACTAGTGTATACAGTCGAGACCCCGACGAGGGGCGGTGGCCGGTCTCACAAGCCACTGGTGTCAGTTGGATCACCTAAGATGTATACAGGTGCTCATTGGGTTATGAGTACACCGGACAGGACTCGCCGGGAACATGCTAGTTGGTCTTATACTTGACGTCAGATAGCAGTTCCCAGGTGACATGTGTACAGGTTAGTTCATCGACCTGGGGATCGTCATTTGTCTCGTGTGAGTTCCCACTGTGCTTTGATTACTACCCTACCACGGCTCAAAGGAGTCGTGCAAACAGGTTTTAGTTGGGTACAGTCCCGAGCCACATGGAGGCAGTGAGCGGATCTTCAGGGGTTCGTCTCTCCCGGTATTGGGGGTGAGGTCGCGCTGTGTCTAGGAGAGCCATTACACAAAGACCTTGGCCAAGGCAGGAGATTTACTGGTAGGTATTCCAGTAGTATCTCAGGGTGTTCTGGGCTACACTCCGACACGACTTGTACCGCTTTTGGGGGTCTGACTTTTACCAACCCCCTAGGCCCGACATGCGATGCTCATAGACGAACGGACCGGACTGTACGGATATTGTCACTGACAGGCTCAGTAGGGTGTCAGGATGAGTTCGCTCATCGACGTCCCTTTTAGTCAATAGCTGGTGGCCCGTCACGTATTGGCTTATACCTCTGACGTGCTGGTGGTCAAATCCACAGCCATAGTATTGACGAGTTTTTAGAGTCCACCACACTTTCAGTTACTCAAGCTTTCGGGCGAAACGCTGTAGAGGCCGTATGGAGATATGGCAGGGTCCGATCAGATACGTGCGGTATTGCACGGATCAGGATTGGACAGTTTGTACTAGTGGCCGTATGGTTATATGGCAGCGTTCGATCAGATACGTGCGGTATTGCACGGATCAGGATCGGACGGATATTACTAGCCGGCTTTGGTTTAAGCCGGATCCTAGTATAGTACAGTGTAGATTCTGTCTCATTGCATTTGTATCCGGACGGAATACAGATGCGGGTGTGTATGCACAGTATGGGGGTTTTCCTGTAATTTATTACGGGACCAGTTTTCTGGAGTTGCCAGTTTGCTTTCCGTTCCGGCCGGTTTTCCTTTGTTCTTTCCCGGCCGGACTTTTCCGATGGAGGGGGTTATTTGCAATTGTGCAAATAACTTTTGTGGAGGGGTTTTATTGCATAAGTTTTGATATGATAGCATCTTTTCTTTTGTTGCACCATTCTTGCTTTAATTGTGATTGGAAAGGGTATGGATGGATGTATGTAATAAGCATGGTTCATGTTTGTTTATGGTCACCTCTTTCTTTTCCTACCATCACCTCCCTCTTGTGTTTTGTTCACAATCCCACCACCATTCCTCTGGAGTATTGGCCGGCCACAATTTTTGGAGAGTGAGAGAGTGGTTCATTTGGTGAGGAGAGATATATGTTCATATCATTATTCATGCAAAGATTGATAGCTTCATTTTCCCTCCAAAGCTCAATCTTCTTTCCTCCATCCAAAGGCAACAAACCCCAAAGAGACAAAGCACTACACTTCCTACAGCACATCTTGAGCATGTCGAGTTGCCGGCTTCATGCCCGAGTTGCCTCGGTATAGAGGCGGGAGCCCGTAAAAGATGCAGGCGACGTGGTGCCCTTCCGGCGAGGAGGCGATGACCGGAGATCCCGTGAGGAGATCGGAGTGGAGATGAAGACCGGAGGACTCGGATCAGTCGGTATATCTCTAACCCATCTTCTAGTTAGTTTAGACTTGTTAATGGTTACGATCCGGGTGTTTAGTGCGCGGTGGTGCCGGTTTGCTAAGTCCGCAAAATTTAAGTTTATCACCGTTTCCGCGTTTGGCCGTCGGATTGACGGCCGGGGCGCCGCCGTGCACTTACATTTTGTCCCCAACGCAACTTGTAATATCATTTCTGTATCTTTAGTTTCTAAAGAAGGTTATGAATTTGCGTTTGTAAGCAATGTTGTAAACATTCACCTTAATCAAGTTCTGATTGGGTCAGGTACATTGAGTAATGGTATATACGTATTAAACCAACCACAGATTTTCAATGTCCAGAATACACACAAAAGAAAGTCTCCGGAAATAAATCAGACTTTCTTGTGGCATTGTAGACTGGGTCACATCAATGAGAGAAGGTTGACTAAGTTACATACAGAAGGATATTTGAATCCGTTCGAATATCAATCGTATGCCATTTGTCAATCCTGTCTCAAAGGAAAGATGACAAAGACTCCGTTTACTGGACATGGAGTAAGTTCGAGCGAGCTCTTGGGACTCGTACACAGTGACGTGTGCGGTCCAATGTCTACACATGCGCGAAGCGGTTATTCTTACTTCATCACTTTTACGGATGACTTCTCAAGGTACGGTTATGTCTTCTTAATGAAACATAAGTCCGAAGCCTTTGGAAAATTCCAGGAGTATAAGAATGAAGTAGAAAAACAAACCGGCAAAAGTATTAAGATTCTAAGATCGGATCGAGGTGGAGAATACTTAAGTGCCGAGTTCCTGGACTATTTAATAGAGAATGGAATTCTCTCTCAGCTTACTCCTCCATATACTCCGCAACATAACGGTGTATCGGAGAGACGGAACCGCACCCTATTCGATATGGCGCGGTCCATGATGAGTAACGCTGAGTTACCGCGATCATTCTGGGGATATGCGCTAGAATCAGCCGCATACCTTTTGAACCGAGTTCCTACTAAGACTGTGCCTACTACACCATATGAGATGTGGTGTGGGAAGAGACCCTATCTTAAGCACATTAAGACATGGGGATGTCCAGCTTTTGTCAAAAAGCAGCATGCGGACAAGCTCGAGGCACGCTCAGTACAGTGCAAGTTTGTGGGATATCCAAAGAACTCCAAGGGATATTTCTTCTACTGTGAAGAGGAACAAAAAGTTCTTGTTTCTCGTCATGCCTACTTCTTGGAAACTGAGATTTTGGAAAACCAGATAAGTGGGAGCACAGTAGAACTGGAAGAAATTCCAGAACCATGGACTATTACTGAAAGTTTAGCGGAACCAGAGGGTTCAAAAGAACAGGACATTCCTACGCCGCTCCGCAGGAGTAGTAGGCAGACTCATCCGCCCGAGAGATACTACGGTTTTCTCATAGACGGGGATAGAGAGGATTGCATCATAGATTATGATGAGCCTACTAGCTTCCAACAGGCCGTTTAGAGCGTTGACTCTGTGAAATGGCTGGTTGCAATGCGGACCGAAATGGAGTCCATGTACACCAACAAACTATGGACGTTGGACATTGCTCCAGACGGGGTAAAACCCG
Organism: Agapanthus africanus; assembly: GCA_030015575.1. NCBI lineage: Eukaryota > Viridiplantae > Streptophyta > Magnoliopsida > Asparagales > Amaryllidaceae > Agapanthus > Agapanthus africanus. The sequence goes on from CM057351.1 coordinate 254,943,173, forward strand.
TAGGATGCAAGTGGATCTTCAAAAGGAAGATTGGTGTAGATGGACAGGTTGAGACCTATAAAGCTAGACTTATAGCAAAGGGTTTTCGTCAAAGACCTGGTTTGGACTATGACGAAACCTTTTCTCCAGTGGCTATGCTGAAATCCATTCGGATCCTTCTTGCCATTCCTGCCTTCCACGATTATGAGATTTGGCAGATGGACGTAAAGACAGCTTTTCTAAATGGAAATTTAGAGGAGTGTGTCTATATGGACCAGCCAGAGGGTTTCATTCAGAGTGGGAGCAGCGAAAAGGTGTGCAAGTTGCTTAAGTCCATTTATGGACTAAAGCAGGCATCGCGGAGTTGGAACATCTGCTTTGATGAGACAGTCAAAGAATTTGGCTTTATCAAAAATCCAGATGAACCATGCATCTATAGTAGATTTGTAGCGAGAACTGTAGTATTCCCGTTTTATACGTGGATGACATTCTCTTAATAGGAAATGACATTCCTATGCTACAATCTGTCAAGGGGTTCTTGTCACACAGGTTCTCCATGAAAGACCTGGGTGATGCCTCATACATCCTGGGGATCCAGATCCATCGTGATAGATCCAAGAGGATATTAGGACTTTCACAGTCCAGGTACATCGACACCATAGTGAAAAGATTCAGTATGGAAGATTCCAAGCGCGGTAACCTACCGGCTTGTCACGGGATCACCCTCTCTAAAGAGATGTCTCCGAAGACTGATTTGGAGAGGGATCGCAAGTCTATTATACCCTACGCTTCTGCGGTAGGCTCTATAATGTATGCGATGTTGTGTACCAGACCGGATGTAGCTTATGCACTGAGTGTGGTAAGCCGGTATCAGTCAAACCCTGGGGAGAAACACTGGATAGCGGTAAAGAACATTCTCAAGTACCTGAGAAGGACTAAGGAGATATTCTTGGTGTATGGCGGAAAAGACCTCCAGATCGAGGCCTTTGGTGACTCCAGCTTCCAGAGTGACAAGGATGATTCCAAGTCCATGTCGGGTTTTGTCTTTACCCTCAATGGAGGGGCGGTGTGTTGGAAGAGTTCCAAACAAAAAACGGTTGCAGAATCGACGATGGAAGCGGAATACATCGCTCCATCTGATGCCGCAAAAGAAGCCGTCTGGATGAGGAAGTTCTTGAAAGAACTTCAGGTGGTTCCGTCCATTGTTGATCCAATACCTCTGTATTGTGACAACAACGGGGCTATAGCTTTAGCGAAGGAACCCAGGTCCCATCAGAAATCCAGACACATCTTGAGGCGGTATCACCTGATCAGGGAGATCGTAGATCGCCAGGAGATCGAGGTTCGGAGAGTCGCTTCAGAAGATAACACTGCAGATCCATTCACCAAGGCCCTGCCCCAGACTCAGTTCGAGCGGCTGATCGAGATGATAGGTCTTCGATACGCCAGTACACGGCCTTAGTGCAAGTGGGAGATTGTTAGTGTATATGCCCTAGAGGCCATTACTGTATCATACTAGTTTGTATATTACTTAATGGAAGCTTGGGATATTCACCTTGTATATACAATCTTGCTCAAAATAGTAGTATGCTACTTGGTTTGTTTCTACTTCAATGTGTACATGTGTTTATTTTTGTATATCGCCTATACACATTAGTGGAGCCCTTAGGATCTTTACTTGATTACCAGCGATGTGATGGACGTCACACTAGTGGGGCTGGGTAATTTATAAGCACATCCTTATGAAGGTCTCTGGTCGCAGGACTATCGAGACAGGGCATCGATACTCCGGAGTAGACTAGCGCATGCGCTTCTCATCCCAGTGTGGGAGACGGTCTGTCCCACAGCCGTCAGTACGTCGTACTTGAGATAGTATGCGGGTGCTCGTTAGGTTACGGGTACACTGGACAGGACTCGTAGGGAACTGACTAGTTGGTATTATGCTTATCGTCAGTTATCAGTTCCCAGGTGACATGAGTACAGCTTAGTCCGCTGACTTGACACTGTCACTTCGCCTCGAGTGTGTTCCCACTGCACTTTGATTACTACCCTACCACGTCTCAAAGGAGTCGTGCAAACAGGTAGTAGTTGGGTGCAGTCCCGATGCACTTGGAGGCAGTGACGGTTAGAAAGGATTCGTCTCTCCCGGTATTGGGGGTTGACATCGCGCTGTGTCTAGGAGAGCCATTACACGAGTAGTCCCTGGCCAGGGCAAACGAGATATACTGGTAGGCTTCCAGTGTTATCTCAGGGTGTTTTAGGCTTCGCTCCGGCACGACTTGTACCGCTATTGGGGGACTGACGTTTACCGCCCCCTAGGCCCGCCATGCGATGTATCAGACGAACAGACCAGACTGTACGGAGAATGTCACATTCAGACTCAGTAGGAGTTCAGATAGGTTTCGCCTCGTCGGTCTTCTTGTCGGCATTACCTGGGGTCCGTTACACACAGCTAGTGCTGCTTGCGGTCTGTGGTTAAACCCACTGCCAGCGTAGTGTCGAGTCTTTAGAGTCCCACACAGAAAGCTTTTCTCCTTTAGGCAAAAGAGTAGAGGTCGCATGGTTTTGCGACAGGTCGCATGGTTTTACGACAGGGTTCAGTCACATCCGTGCACTTGTGCACGTACAGTGTCCGGACAGTTTGCACTAGCGGGCTTTGGTTTAAGCCATATCCTAGTGTACGTATTGGGTTTGGATTTATCCAGTTTGCATTCGTGTTCCTCGGAACGCGGATGCGGGTGTGTATGCACAGTTGACGGGGAGACAGAGGCAGCGGATTCTCATTAGGGTTGTTGACAGTTAACCGTTGACTATTGACTTTTTGCTCAACCCTAATGAGAATATGATTTATGATTAACAATTATATTAATTAAGTATTATGGTGACATGGTTGTTGACTTGTTGACTTGGTTGACTTTGTTGACCGGTTGACTAGGCTTGACTAGTTGACCATCATGATAACCATAGCCATCATTTCATGGCAAAGACTTTTGCTTGCTTGCTCATTTGTGCAAAATGAGTGCATGAAATGATATGGTTATGGTTGCTTCAACCATCACATAACACTTCATTGGTATGATGAGTTATCATTGTTTTGGATTATGAGAGAGTGAAAGACAAAAGAGAGGCTCATTCTTACTTGCTCACTCTCTCTCTTTGTTTCTGAGCTCTCTTGTTTTTGCTCTCACCCTCTTCCTCTTGCTCCATCTCTTGACTCTATGGTTCACTTGTCTCATGAGTTGAGAATCAAGAACCATAGATAAAATCCCATACAAACTCTTCTCTACTCACTCTAGTTCACAAGGTTTAGCAAACCGAGTGAACTAGTTTCTTCAAAGTTCGAAGAAGGAGCCAAAGGTTGGAGCTTTCAGGTGGATCTATCTTCGGCGTAAGGAGACGACGGGAAGAAGCCGATCCGGACCACCATCGGAGTTTGAAGACGAAGGAGTTCAAGACAAGAAAGGTATAACCCCCTAACCGAGTAGTTAGCAACTCGTAGTTAGGTTGTTAGTTAGATGTTTAACAAAGATCCGGGTTATAAGTCCATGTTACCGCCTCTATAGAAATCGTTTTTTATCAAATTCCGCATGCCCGAAAGTAACGGGAGAGGTAGCATGGACTTACCTAGTTCACTCGGTTTGTTAAACCTTGTGAACTAGAGTGAGTAGAGAAGAGTTTGTATGGGATTTTATCTATGGTTCTTTGTTCTCAACTCATGAGACAAGTGAACCATAGAGTCAAGAGAGGGAGAGCAAGAGGAGGAAGATGAGAGCTCAAAAACAAAGAGAGAGAAAGGTCAAGCAAGAATGAGCCTCTCTTTTGTCTTTCACCCTCTCATAATCCATAACCATCATAACTCATCATACCAATCAAGTGTTATGTGATGGTTGAAGCAACCATAGCCATATCATTTCATGCACTCATTTTGCACAAAGGAGCAAGCAAGCAAAAGTCTTTGCCATGAAATGATAGCTATGGTTATCATGATGGTCAACTAGTCAAGCCTAGTCAACCGGTAAACAAAGTCAACAAGTCAACAAAAGTCAACAAGTCAACAAAGTCAATCCCTCAACAACCATGTCACCAAAATACTTAATTAATATAATTGTTAATCACATATCATATTCTCATTAGGGTTGAGCAAAAAGTCAATAGTCAACTGTCAACGGTCAACAACCCTAATGAGAATCCTCTGCCTCTGTCTCTCTGTCAACTGTGCATACACACCCGCATCCGCGTTCCGAGGAACACGAATGCATACTGGATAAATCCAATCCCAAAAGGTACACTAGGATCTGGCTTAAACCAAAGCCCGCTAGTGTAAAACTTTCCGGACACTGTACGTGCACAAGTGCACGGATGTGACCGAACCCTGTCGCAAAACCATGCGACCTCTACTCTTTTGCCTAAAGGCGAATAGTTTTCTGTGTGGGACTCTAAAGACTCGACACTACGCTGGCAGTGGGTTTAACCACAGACCGCAAGCGGCACTAGCTGTGCGTAACGGTCCCTAGGTAGATGCCGACAAGAAGATTGACGAGGTGAAACCCATCTGAACTCCTACTGAGCCTGAATGTGACATTCTCCGTACAGTCCGGTCTGTTCGTCTGATACATCGCATGGCAGGCCTAGGGGGCGGTAAACGTCAGTCCCCCAATAGCGGTATAAGTCGTGTCAGAGTGAAGCCCAAAACACCCTGAGATAACACTGGAAGCCTACCAGTATATCTCGTTTGCCCTGGCCAGGGACTACTCGTGTAATGGCTCTCCTAGACACAGCGCGATGTCAACCCCCAATACCGGGAGAGACGAATCCTGTCTAACCGTCACTGCCTCCAAGTGCCTCGGGACTGCACCCAACTACTACCTGTTTGCACGACTCCTTTGAGACGTGGTAGGGTAGTAATCAAAGTGCAGTGGGAACACACTCGAGACGAAGTGACAGTGTCAAGTCAGCGGACTAAGCTGTACTCATGTCACCTGGGAACTGATAACTGAAGATAGGCATAATACCAACTAGTCAGTTCCCGACGAGTCCTGTCCAGTGTACCCGTAACCTAACGAGCACCCGCATACTATCTAAAGTACGACGCACTGACGGCTGTGGGACAGGCCGTCTCCCACACTGGGATGAGAAGCGCATGCGCTAGTCTACTCCGGAGTATCGATGCCCAGTCTCGATAGTCCTGCGACTAGGGACCTGCATAAGGATGTGCTTATAGATTACCCAGCCCCACTAGTGTGACTGCCATCACATCGCTTGTAATCAAGCAAAGATCCTAAGGGCTCCACTAATGTGTATAGGTGATATACAAAAATAAACACATGTACACATTGAAGTGGAAACAAACCAAGTAGCATACTACTATTTTGAGCAAGATTGTGTATACAAGGTGAATATCCCAAGCTTCCATTAAGTAATATACAAACTAGTATGATACAGTAATGGCCTCTAGGGCATATACACTAACAATCTCCCACTTGCACTAAGGCCATGTACTGGCGTATCGAAGACCTATCATCTCGATCAGCCGCTAGAACTGAGTCTGGGGCAGGGCCTTGGTGAATGGATCTGCAGTGTTATCTTCTGAAGCGACTCTCCGAACCTCGATCTCCTGGCGATCCATGATCTCCTTGATCAGGTGATACCGCCTCAAGATGTGTCTGGATCTCTGATGGGACCTGGGTTCCTTCGCTAAAGCTATAGCCCCGTTGTTGTCGCAATACAGAGGTATTGGATCAACAATGTACGGAACCAACTGAAGTTCATTCAAGAACTTCCTCATCCAGACAGCTTCTTTTGCGGCATCAGATGCAGCGATGTATTCCGCTTCCATCGTCGAGTCTGCAACGGTTTCCTGTTTGGAACTCTTCCAACACACCGCCCCTCCATTAAGGGTAAAGACAAAACCCAACATGGACTTGGAATCATCCTTGTCACTCTGGAAGCTGGAGTCAGCAAAGGCCTCGATCTGGAGGTCTTTCCGCCATACACCAAGAACATCTCCTTAGTCCTTCTCAGGTACTTGAGAATGTTCTTTACTGCTATCCAGTGTTTCTCCCCAGGGTTTGACTGATACCGGCTTACCAGACTCAGTGCATAAGCTACATCCGGTCTGGTACACAACATCACATACATTATAGAGCCTACCGCAGAAGCGTAGGGTATAATAGACATGCGATCCCTCTCCAAATCAGTCTTGGGAGACATCTCTTTAGAGAGGGTGATCCCATGACAAGCCGGTAGGTTACCGCGCTTGGAATCTTCCATACTGAATCTTTTCAGTATGGTGTCGATGTACCTGGACTGTGAAAGTCCTAATATCCTCTTGGATCTATTACGATGGATCCGGATCCCCAGGATGTATGAGGCATCACCCAGGTCTTTCATGGAGAACCTATGCGACAAGAACCCCTTGACAGATTGTAGCATAGAAATGTCATTTCCTATTAAGAGAATGTCATCCACTTATAAAACGAGGAATACTACAGTTCTCGCTACAAATCTACTATAGATGCATGGTTCATCTGGACTTTTGATAAAGCCAAATTCCTTGACCGTCTCATCAAAACAGATGTTCCAACTCCGCGATGCCTGCTTCAGTCCATAGATGGACTTAAGCAACTTGCACACCTTTTCGCTGCTCCCACTCTGAATGAAACCCTCTGGCTGGTCCATATAGACAAACTCCTCTAAATTTCCATTTAGAAAAGCTGTCTTTACGTCCATCTGCCAAATCTCATAATCGTGGAAGGCAGCAATGGCAAGAAGGATCCGAATGGATTTCAGTATAGCCACTGGAGAAAAGGTTTCGTCATAGTCCAAGCCAGGTCTTTGACGAAAACCCTTTACTACCAGTCTAGCTTTATAAGTCTCAACCTGTCCATCTACACCAATCTTCCTTTTGAAGATCCACTTGCATCCTACGGGTTTTACCCCGTCTGGAGCAATGTCCAACGTCCATACCTTGTTGGTGTACATGGACTCCATTTCGGTCCGCATTGCATCCAGCCATTTTACCGAGTCAACGCTCTGAACGGCTTTCTGGAAGCTAGTAGGCTCATCATAATCTATGATGCAATCCTCTCTATCCCCGTCTATGAGAAAACCGTAGTATCTCTCGGGCGGATGAGTCTGCCTACTACTCCTGCGGAGCGGCGTAGGAATGTCCTGTTCTTCCAAACCCTCTGGTTCCACTAAACTTTCAGTAATAGTCCGTGGTTCTGGAATTTCTTCCAATTCTACTGCGCTCCCACTTATTTCCTTTTCCAAGAACTGGTGTTCTAGAAAGTGGGCATTATGAGAAATAAGGACTTTTTGTTCCTCTGTGTAGTAGAAAAGATACCCCCTGGTGTTCTTTGGGTATCCCACAAACTTGCACAGTACTGAGCGTGCCTCGAGTTTGTCCGCATGCTGCTTTTTGACAAAAGCTGGACATCCCCAGATCTTCAGATATTGAAGATAGGGTTTCTTCCCACTCCGTAACTCATATGGTGTGGTAGGCACAGTCTTAGTAGGAACTCGGTTCAAAAGGTATGCGGCTGATTCTAGTGCATATCCCCAGAATGATCGCGGTAACTCAGCGTTACTCATCATGGACCGTACCATATCCAATAGGGTTCGGTTCCGTCTCTCCGATACACCGTTATGTTGCGGAGTGTATGGAGGAGTAAGCTGAGAGAGAATTCCGTTCTCTTTTAAATAGTCCAGGAACTCGGCACTCAAGTATTCACCACCTCGATCTGATCTTAGAATCTTGATACTTTTGCCGGTTTGTTTTTCTACTTCATTCTTATATTCCTGGAATTTTCCAAAGGCTTCGGACTTATGTTTCATTAAGAAGACATAACCGTACCTTGAGAAGTCATCCGTAAAAGTGATGAAGTAAGAATAACTGCTTCGCGCATGTGTAGACATTGGACCGCACACGTCACTGTGTACGAGTCCCAAGAGCTCGCTCGCTCTTACTCCGTGTCCAGTAAACGGAGTCTTTGTCATCTTTCCTTTGAGACAGGATTGACGAGTGGCATACGATTGATATTCGAACGGATTCAAATATCCTTCTGTATGTAACTTAGTCAACCTTCTCTCATTGATGTGACCCAGTCTACAATGCCATAAGAAAGCCTGATTGATTTCTGGAGACTTTCTTTTGTGTGTATTCTGGACATTGAAAATCTGTGGTTGGTTTAATACGTATATACCATTACTCAATGTACCTGACCCAATCAGAACTTGATTAAGGTGAATGTTTACAACATTGCTTACAAACGCAAATTCATAACCTTCTTTAGAAACTAAAGATACAGAAATGATATTACAAGTTGCGTTGGGTACAAAAAAACAATTACGCAAAACCAAAACATGTCCATCTGACATTCCCAGGTGATAGTCCCCCACGGTTTTAGCATCTATGATAGCTCCGTTCGCAACTCTGAGGGTCATGTCACCTGCCTTCAAAACCCTACGGTTTCTCAACGCCTGCAAAGAATTACAGATATGAGATCCTGATCCGTTATCCAATACCCAGGAAGTAGAGTTTTCAATAACATACACACCTGAAGCTGAAGCTGCAACCTGCTTCAATTCCTGTGTTCTGGCCTTCCAGGCCCTGCAATCATTCTTCCAGTGACCTTTCTTATGATAATAGAAGCATTCTTCCTTATCCACAAGCTTCCCCGCTTTTTTTGTTGCTTTTGCTTTTCCCTTCGTATCCACTTTACTAACACCGCCCCTTGGTTTGGCGGGGGCTTTCTTCTTCTTTCCCTTGGCTTTCGCCTTGGACCTAGAAGAAGATGATCCTCCTACAAACAAAGTGGATGTTTTCCTACCTTTCTGTAGGGTGCCCTCTGTGCTCCTCAGCATGTTGAGGAGTTCTGAAAGTTCAACTTCTTTTTCTTGCAAGTTGAAGTTCAGTATAAACTAGGCGTAAGTGGAAGGAAGGGACTGGAGAACTAAGTCCTTATAGAGCTCACTCTCCAATGTGGTCCCTAGGTCCGCGAGCTCCTCAATGTAGCCGATCATCTTAAGCACGTGCTCTGCTACTGACGATCCGACGGCCATCCTTGCCGAAAATAACTTTTTCGACGCTTCGTATCTTGCGATACGAGACTGCTCTCCATACAGTTCTTTTGTATGAAGAAATATGGATTCCAGGTCCATATTCTCGTGCCTCCTCTAATGTTCATTGTCCATAGAGGCAAGCACGAGGCATTTGGCCTTCGCGCTATCAATCTCCCAAGTCTTACGGATTTCCTTATCCGCGACGCTGGATGTGGGACCAGGGACAGGGGGAGCTTTGGTGGTAAGAAGATACCCCAGCTTGTCGTAAGTGATTGCCATTTTGACATTCCTGAGCCAATCTTTGTAGTTTGGCCCTGTCAGTATATTTTTATCTAGAAGTAACTTAAGTCCAGTCATGTCGATTGGTCGCTGCAATTAGGAGAGAGAAGAAGAAACACTCAGCATGATGCTCTTGCAAGTTTAGAGTGGTTTTTAGTTTGTCTAAACAGGATGGCTCCCACTGTTTCTCGAATCCCTCCTCAAACCAAAAAGGAAGAATTAGTCAGGATCAATCTCACCGTACAATACTTGCTTAACCGTTCAGCCAGGCCAGTGTCGGTACTTCGAGGGAGGTTTTCCAACGCTTTCGCGAAGTTCCTTAATTAAATAACCTCTTTTCCCTGGGGGCGTTGCCCCGCTAACACCTTTCTAGACACCTACTTGGTTTATAGCATTGATCGTTAAGTGAGAAATTTCCCGAGGAGTAGCATATACTCACAGTAGGATCGGGATCCAAATATCATCGCGTGACGAAACTGAAGGAATCCTACCAAAATCATCACACTCCAAATGGTATGCAAATCTAGCAAGTTTCAGTACTTATGAAACTCCCGATGTGGATTTTTGCCTCATGCTCTTATAACCTTGGCGTGAGGTCAAAATGTCATAAGTCACATGTCAAGTTCATCCCATCATTATCCAGGTTAATTTGAACCCACCCGTACATACCCTTGACGTAGGCCAAAATGGCAGTACGACTGTCTCAAACCAACGCATTCTATCTATGCAACAGATAAATATTCGGCAGCTACCAATCACTATGCCTTGGCGTGAGGTCAAAATACATAGCTTGAATACTACCGAATATTTAACTGAAATGATGGAGGGCTACGGATGGTTTTGGCAAAACCGTGAACGTAGTGAACTTGATATAGTCGATGGAACGAGATAGCTTTTAAAAGGAGTGGCTCAAGCTTCGCATTTAAAAGTTGTTTTTGAAAAGAACCGAGTGGTTTTTCGAAAGTGTTCCAACGACTTTAATCTTGGTTTATTATCTTGCATTAGTTCTTTTAATGCGTGATATTCTTGCATCAGTTCTTTTAATGCGTCCCATCATTTAATCCTACCATTGCAGAAAACAACCAAAATATGACGTACCCTTATGCCATTCGCATTCGCCACTGGGCCCCGTCATTACCCGTTAGGTTACTTAACTAACGACAGAGCGGGGGCTGGGCTAGCGCGGCTGTAATGTAAGTCTACGCTAGCGCCCCGGCCGTCTACAGACGCCAAATGCGGAACAAAAACTTTTAAACTGGCGCTATCGTATACTTTAACCCGGATCTGCCATTATTGCTAAACTAACAAACTGTAAAGAGTGTAGGAATGTTATACCGAACGATCCGAGTCCTTCGTTCTTCAACCATCATCCCACGCTCCGTTGCGGCTGCTCCGATCTCGTCGATCTCCGATGTCCTCGTCGAAGTGGCACCACATGATCGGTTCTTTAAACGGGCTCCCGCCTCTGACTCGAGGCAACTCGATCGTCAAGTTTGCCAAAAGAGACGACCAAGATTGATGTAGAGAATGAGTAGATGACTTTGTCTCACTTCGTCCAAATCCGTGGACGATCGGTTAATGAAGTTGCCATGGAAATCGGGTGATGGAATGAAATGGACTGTGAAATTCCATACACCGATAAAACCTATCATAATCTTTTCTCTCTTGAAATCAAGTAAGTGAATGAGAGAGAGAGAGGAGGCTATATATATATCAAACGAGGGAGGTGAGTGTAGGAGGGTTCAAGTGGTGACCATAAACCTTGATAGTTATCATAACCATTAAGAAAGAATGAATCATTAAATTGAACCAATAAGAACAAACCTAGTCATCTTTGCATTAATGACACCATTAATGCAACCAATGAAAACTTAACACCAATTAATCCTAGTCACCTCATCTAGAACCTTCTAGAAGCTTCTAGAAGCATGACTCATCATATCTGAAGAAAAGATAAATCCGTCTTTAACAGAATGTTAAAAGACGGCTGATAGAAAACTGGAAACTGGCAACTTCCAAAAGTGATCCTGAAACGAATTTCAGGACAACCCCGAAACTGTATAAATATACCCGCATTTGTATTACGACTGAATACAAATGCAACTGAGACAAAGATATTATACCTACTCAATATAATACTCGGATCCGGCTTAAACCAAAGCCGACCAGTATCAACTGTCCGAAAATCGACACGTGCGTAAACGCACGTGCATTTTCCGAACCCTGCCATAAAACCATACGGCCTCTACAACGTTTCGCCCGAACTTGGGAAACTGTCTGTGGGGGACTCTAATGACTCGTCAGTACCCTGGCAGTGGGTTTAACCACAAACCGTCAGCGGCACTAGCTATGCGTAACGGCTGCCCATGGACTGACCTTAAGGGTGGCCGAGGAGCGAACTCAAGGGAGACCGATGAGCGAACTCCTCCGAAAACCCTACTGAGCCTAACAGTGACAATGTATATACAGTCCGGTCCGTTCGTCAATGAGTATCGCATATCCGCCTAGGGGGCTAGTAACGTCAGACCCCCATTAGCAGTATAAGTCATGTCGGAGTGTAGCCCAGAACGCCCTGAGATACTACTGGAATACCTACCAGTAAATCTCCTGCCTCGGCCGAGGGCTTTGCGTAATGGCTCTCCTAGACACAGCACGATCTCGCCCCCAATACCGGGAGAGACGAATCCCCTGCCGATCCGCTCACGTGCCTCCATATGGCTCGGGACTGTACCCAAAAGCTACCTGTTTGCACGACTCCTTTGAGCCGTGGTAGGGTAGAAATCAAAGCACAGTGGGAACTCACACGAGACAAATGACGACCTCAGGTCGATGAACTAACCTGTACACATGTCACCAGGGAACTGCTATCTGACGATAGGTATAGTACTAACTAGCAGATTCCCGGCGAGTCCTGTCCGGTGTACTCATAACCCAATGAGCACCTGTATACATCTTAGGTGATCCAACTAACACCAGTGGCTTGTGAGACAGGCCACCGCCCCTCGTCGGGGTCTCGACTGTACACACTAGTCTACTCCGGAGTATCGATGCCCTGTCTCGAAACTCCCACGACTAGGGACCACAATTAAGGATATGCATATAAACTACCCAACTCTCACGTATATGATCGCCATCATACAGTTGGTAGTAAAGCAAGATCCTAAGGGCTCTATCAAAGTGTAACATGCAATCAGTCACCTGAACATGTACACGACTGATAAAGGCAAGCCAGATAGCATACTATCATTTCGAGTAAGACTGTCCTACCGGGATAGGTCCTCCGCAATCATTGCAATCACGTACCTGCGATCCAATAATTGACTATGAGGGCACTATCTCCAACAATCTCCCACTTGCACTCAAGGCTAATATTGCGATGTCGACTACTCACAGCCCGTGTGAAACCGAACATCCAACTCCTCTACTAATCAATTTCACAAAGCCCGTTTGTAAAACTATTGTGTTCGAGAAATAGCCTCGGTGAGTGGATCCGTCTAGAAGTTTCTTTCTGTATCTCTCTTAATCTCAAGTTCGCGGAGAAAGCCATCTCCCGAATTGAGTAGTACCTGTCTTAGAATATGTCTGGATATCTGATGGGACCTTAGTTCATAAATGAACTCCATATCCAAACTTCTTAGACTGTATGGATCACTGAACCTAATCAGTATCCGGCACCATGCCACCCACAGTATCCTCCGGAACCACCTGTCCATAATACTGTCCCTCGTCAGAGGGAAAACTAAAAACTCTGACAATCACTCTGTCATGCATGTCACCTTTGAAGCCTGGAATGATAACCGTCTCCCAAAAGAGGCTGCCGTTATCAAATCCGCAGAACATGTACCAATGTTCTAAAACTGCTTCCTTATGTTTCTCCAGGATTGGATTAATACAAACTTATTGCATCTAGTGCAAAACCAACATTTGGTGTGGTACTTGACATCACATGATTGACTCAATTGCCTAAGCAAGTGATCTGCCAATCATGCACATCCATCTCCTCTATAGTCTATACGACACCTTTAGAGAGGGTGACTCCATCACCTGCAGGTACACTACCATGCTAGGAGTCAACTATTCTAAAAACCATTAGAATATCTGTCAAAGTACCCATATTGGGAAACTACCCAAATCCAGATCTAAAACCATAGATCTAGAAACCAGAATGTCAAATATTATATCCATATCCTGTCTGGAGAAACAACTGTGCGACGACCACAGTCCAACCGATCGTAGTATAGGAATTTTACTTCCTGCTCTGTGTATGTCATCCAGATACCATGACATCACACCCTACTACCTTCTTAACTGATCCATCCCCTATTCTGATTGAAGTCAAACCCATGACCGTCACATCAAAATTAGATGATCTATCTCCGCTATAGCTGCTCAAGTCTATAAATAGACATAAGCTACTTGCCCACCATGCTTCCGTTGCTCCCACTGACTACGACAACCCTCCTACCGGGTCTCATATCCTGGAACAACAGTAGTGTCAAGTCTGGGTAGATAAGAACCTCCCTGTCACCGTCCTTGAGGCTACCGAAGTACCTCTCGGGTGTCTGAGGTTACCTACCATACCTGCGGAGTGGCTATTGGAATGTCAAACCTGATTTAATGTATAGGTCCTATTAAATTTTTCCGTAATCGTTTGCGGTTCTGGAATCACTTCCAGTTCTACCATACTCCCACTACTGTTTTCTGAAAAAGATCCATTTTTACTAAAACTGTGGCGAGTCAAGAACAATGTCACTATTGATCTTCTAAATGGTAGAATATCAACCCTCGTCATAGCCAGGGTCAACCCACAAACAGCCATTACAGAAACGTGCCCTGAGTTATCCAGTGTCTGGTTTTAATCATAAGCTGGACAACTCCCCGTACCTTAATTTCTTTTAAGGTACGAACTATTCTATATCCAATATAGAAACTTTGGCACTAATTTAATTTGGAACCATATTCAAATCCATGCATCTGTCTCCAGTGCATATCAACTTAATGGAAAGAGGCTAATCAGCATTACTCAACTTAGGAATCCATCCAATTATGAGTAACCTGAAAGAGAAATACGTTTCTCAAAACCATCACTATCATCTGAATACCATTCACAAGAATCTACATCTTCGATCTCTTTGAAGAATCCCGATACTTGTGATACCTGGTTCTCTACTTTATTCTTATACCCATAACTTCTCAAAACTTAGACCTTGTATTTCTACGAAACACTTGTCTAAATACTAGAGAAGTTATAAGTAAACAGAACATAGTACGAGGACCTACCCCTTTGTCCTGATGGACACTTGGACAACATACAATACTCTGTATAAGTCCGCTGAGTTAAACAACTCAAAACTTGTGCGTCGTAGGTAGAAAACTGTACCCTGGCGATTTCCTCAAATATCACCAATTGCAACGAATTCCGATATAATGAGGATGATCACCTAATTCCCAATATCTTACTCCCACTCATCATCTGTAAAACCATACAGATATGAGAATGAAACCTGGTAAATACATACCCTTGGAGTAAGTGTCTAATCGGGAAAACAGTTTTTCCTTTAACAATGCACTGAAACATGAAAATGTTTCGTAGGGGTATCCTGGTATTCATAGCAATGCCTCTTCCATAATCCAATTCATGACTTCAACCGTATATTTTATTGCCATCTCTTCAAATCCCCTTTATTTGTCTTTAGTCGTTACCTTCTGTACACCATCGTTAGGCTAACTGGTTTTCTTCCTTCCCTACCGTTCGGCACCAGCCTATGGTTTGGAAGAAGACTATCCAGTAAGCATAATAGGTGTACCCTCCTAAACCAAGGAGTACTCGCATCTCGAGAGAAGGTGACGATAAAAGACAACTGAATAATACCTTATCCTTTTTAAAGGTGAAATAGGAGCGGCGATGAAGTACGCGGTTTTGGTCGTGAATGATATCAGTCGCAATTTACTTTGCCCTCTTTCTAATCCCTTTATTTTGTCTTTACATATTACCTTCTGCACACCCTTCTTAGGCTAATTGGTTTTCTTCATTCCCTACCTTTCGGCACCAGCCTATGGTTTGGAATAAGACTATCCAATAGTCGTAATAGGTGTACTCTCCTAAACCAAGGAGCTCTCGCAACCTGAGAGAAGGTGATAATAAAATACAACTGAATAAACCAATTCTATTTCTCCTGAACCTTGATCCATCCTCGAAGAAGTCCCTTCGAGTTCGTATATAACCATACGATGGGTCTATCCAATGGAAGTGGATATCCGTAGTAATACGGGTGTTCTGAGAAATTCAATGGGTAAAAGAAGGAGTGGCAATGACTTTATGCAACACAGACAATCCAAAAGCCAGTATTTTAAGAAGGTTCGGTCAACCTGGTCACTGAGTCATAGTCTAGGGTCGGTCAAAGGTCGCTGCCAAAGAGAGAGAGAAAAGAAACACTCTGCGTGCACTCTAACCTAGATCAGAATGGTCATCATTTTATCTAATCCGGAAACCTCCCACTGTCCTGTCAAATTCTCCTCCAAACCTAAAGAAGAATCAATCGGGATCACCCGAAGAGTAAACCAACTCATCAGTGGGAATCAGGATCCAACTCTCATCGCATGATAACGTGATGGAATGCATCCACGTTACTCATACTCCAGAAGGTATGCGCATACTCGGCAAGTTTCAGTTTCTTTAGAAACTCCTGATATGAATTTTGCCCCATGCTCTTATAACCTTGGCTTTGGTCAAAATGTCATAAGTCACATGCCAAGTTCTACCCATCACTATCTTGTCAATTTGAACCCACCCGCACATGCCCTTGACTTTGGCCAATCGGCAGAACGACTGTCCCAAACTAACTCATCTATCTATGCAACAATTGAATACCCAGTAGCTACCAAACACTATGCCTTAACTTTGGCTAAAATGCATAGCTTGAATACTACTAAATACCCAAAAGAAGTGACGGAGGGCTACGACTGGTTTTTGGCGAAAAACCTTTAGCGTAGTGAACTTGATATCGCTGAAGGAACCTGATAGCTTTTTAAAATATAGTGGCGAAAACCTTATGCTAAAGAGGTCACTCCCGGTAAAGGGATCTCGGCTCTTTCCTCGTGGAATGAGGTGCAGGATATTCCACTGAATACCGCTATGCAAAGCAACATGTAATCGACTATAGTAAAGTTATTACTCTGACGCAAACTTCTGTCCAAGGGGTCAGTCCCGGTGAAGGGATATCAGCCCTTGCCCCGTCGAATGAGGTGCAGGATATTCCACTGAATACCGCTATGCATAACAAAAGGAAACGTCTTTGCAACAACACTTTTTAAATTTGTTCCAACAACTCAAACAGGTTTGTTATACCTTGCATTGATCAGAATCAACGCAGTCCCATCAATCAATCACACCAGAAAAGAACGAAAATAAAATGTACGTATATGCCATCCGCATTCGTCACTGGGTCCCGTCATCACCCGTTAGGTTACTTAACTAACGACAGAGCGGGGGCTGGACTAGCGCGGGTGTAAAACATATACAACATCTAATAGTATATAAACCAATATACAATAATCGCTCCAGGCGTGATAATATGCAACATTACAGAAAAGTAATAAGCATCACAGAACAATACAGATAATCTGGGATCCCCGAGTTTCACAGAGCCGCTGCTAAAACTCGAAGTTCCCCTGTCGTGTGGATAGCCTGTGCAATGAAACCTAGACCCCTACGGGTGCGGCAAGTTACCCGCCAAAACCTGAAGCGAGGTAGTCCCCACTGCATAGTGAATGGAACACCCGGCACTTCACGGAATCCGGTAAATTGAGCACCCCTCCTTGGGTCAACCTGTACCCCCTACGAGTGCGGCGAATAGTCTGCCAATTCTGAAGTGGGGCCCCTCTGTCTCTCAAAGCCATGAGATGCGGACCCGTTGCTTTCCCGAACCCGGCTATCCGTGCACTCCGTCGCGGGGTAAAACCTAGTACAGTAATGAAAAATAGTACAAGAGGTACATCGACCGCAACCTGGTCGTGTCCCAAAAAGAATATTATACAACAGGCAGTGACGGCTGTCCACAAGTTGGACGCTCGCCCCGCAATATCAAATGTACAAATAAACACAAACTGTACTACCATTGCACACTGCTATCCACCACGACAAATCTGCAACATCACAGCACAACACAGAACATCAACGCGAATGTCACGTTCGCAAACCCGTCTAAAAGAACTATAGCAGTTAAACGCGGTTTACCGATCAAATGACATTCCCGGTCGGAGATATAATGTAAGCACTGTAAACTAACGTGTTTAAATTTCGATCGACCAAAGACCAAATATTAAAAAGTGGGCCCCACAGCTTACTGGTGAACAGTAACAAAATCTGGGCCAAAACTTTATATACCAAAAATCACAGAATCAAACAGAGAAGCCACTGGAAAAATTTGGGAGCACGTGCTCACCACATGGCCGCGGAAGCGCGGTCAAACCATGGGTTTGACCGCGTTTCCGCGGCGGTTTGGTGAGTTCACGTGCCCAAATTTTGTCGTGGTTCTTAGAATTCCCTGCACGGATTTTTAAGACATCCAGAAATAAATTTTGAGAACGTTTAAAATTAACAGAAACTGTCGGGATAAGAAATTGCGATTTTTGCGATTTTTGATTTCCGGTCGGATCGATGTTTTAAACGCGTTAGCACAAGTTAGTATAGCAAAATGGTGAGGCTCTGATACCACTGTAAGTCTACGCTAGCGCCCCGGCCGTCTACAGACGCCAAATGCGGAACAAAAACTTTTAAACTGGCGCTATCGTATACTTTAACCCGGATCTGCCATTATTGCTAAACTAACAAACTGTAAAGAGTGTAGGAATGTTATACCGAACGATCCGAGTCCTTCGTTCTTCAACCATCATCCCACGCTCCGTTGCGGCTGCTCCGATCTCGTCGATCTCCGATGTCCTCGTCGAAGTGGCACCACATGATCGGTTCTTTAAACGGGCTCCCGCCTCTGACTCGAGGCAACTCGATCGTCAAGTTTGCCAAAAGAGACGACCAAGATTGATGTAGAGAATGAGTAGATGACTTTGTCTCACTTCGTCCAAATCCGTGGACGATCGGTTAATGAAGTTGCCATGGAAATCGGGTGATGGAATGAAATGGACTGTGAAATTCCATACACCGATAAAACCTATCATAATCTTTTCTCTCTTGAAATCAAGTAAGTGAATGAGAGAGAGAGAGGAGGCTATATATATATCAAAGGAGGGAGGTGAGTGTAGGAGGGTTCAAGTGGTGACCATAAACCTTGATAGTTATCATAACCATTAAGAAAGAATGAATCATTAAATTGAACCAATAAGAACAAACCTAGTCATCTTTGCATTAATGACACCATTAATGCAACCAATGAAAACTTAACACCAATTAATCCTAGTCACCTCATCTAGAACCTTCTAGAAGCTTCTAGAAGCATGACTCATCATATCTGAAGAAAAGATAAATCCGTCTTTAACAGAATGTTAAAAGACGGCTGATAGAAAACTGGAAACTGGCAACTTCCAAAAGTGATCCTGAAACGAATTTCAGGACAACCCCGAAACTGTATAAATATACCCGCATTTGTATTACGACCGAATACAAATGCAACTGAGACAAAGATATTATACCTACTCAATATAATACTCGGATCCGGCTTAAACCAAAGCCGACCAGTATCAACTGTCCGAAAATCGACACGTGCGTAAACGCACGTGCATTTTCCGAACCCTGCCATAAAACCATACGGCCTCTACAACGTTTCGCCCGAACTTGGGAAACTGTCTGTGGGGGACTCTAATGACTCGTCAGTACCCTGGCAGTGGGTTTAACCACAAACCGTCAGCGGCACTAGCTATGCGTAACGGCTGCCCATGGACTGACCTTAAGGGTGGCCGAGGAGCGAACTCAAGGGAGACCGATGAGCGAACTCCTCCGAAAACCCTACTGAGCCTAACAGTGACAATGTATATACAGTCCGGTCCGTTCGTCAATGAGTATCGCATATCCGCCTAGGGGGCTAGTAACGTCAGACCCCCATTAGCAGTATAAGTCATGTCGGAGTGTAGCCCAGAACGCCCTGAGATACTACTGGAATACCTACCAGTAAATCTCCTGCCTCGGCCGAGGGCTTTGCGTAATGGCTCTCCTAGACACAGCACGATCTCGCCCCCAATACCGGGAGAGACGAATCCCCTGCCGATCCGCTCACGTGCCTCCATATGGCTCGGGACTGTACCCAAAAGCTACCTGTTTGCACGACTCCTTTGAGCCGTGGTAGGGTAGAAATCAAAGCACAGTGGGAACTCACACGAGACAAATGACGACCTCAGGTCGATGAACTAACCTGTACACATGTCACCAGGGAACTGCTATCTGACGATAGGTATAGTACTAACTAGCAGATTCCCGGCGAGTCCTGTCCGGTGTACTCATAACCCAATGAGCACCTGTATACATCTTAGGTGATCCAACTAACACCAGTGGCTTGTGAGACCGGCCACCGCCCCTCGTCGGGGTCTCGACTGTACACACTAGTCTACTCCGGAGTATCGATGCCCTGTCTCGAAACTCCCACGACTAGGGACCACAATTAAGGATATGCATATAAACTACCCAACTCTCACGTATATGATCGCCATCATACAGTTGGTAGTAAAGCAAGATCCTAAGGGCTCTATCAAAGTGTAACATGCAATCAGTCACCTGAACATGTACACGACTGATAAAGGCAAGCCAGATAGCATACTATCATTTCGAGTAAGACTGTCCTACCGGGATAGGTCCTCCGCAATCATTGCAATCACGTACCTGCGATCCAATAATTGACTATGAGGGCACTATCTCCAACATGTAAAACATAAGCAACGCCTAAATAATATCATATATAGATATATTGCAATGATAGCCATTTCAGATCACAGATGAATACATTGGATATACTAGGAATCTGTAATTCGTACGAGCCTGTAACGAAAAGCAGATTACACGGTCGCGGTGAATAGCCAATACCCCACCCAAGACCCCTACGGGCGCGGCAAACTACCCGCTAAGTACCCGAAGCGAAGCAACCTCCCTCATCTCCGTGAGTAGGCCACTCGGCACTTCGGCATACCCGGTAGTTTGTGCACCCCCTCCATGGGTCTATCCTAAGAGCAAAAACAGTAAAAAGAAATTATATAATGACGGCTACAACCCCTACAAATAATTATTACATCAATTTACAAATTTACATGAATTGAAAGAAAAGAAAAACTCTCCTCTCACAACCCCCGGCTATTCACCCGCGACAATCCAACATATTCATATACACATTCCAGCAACATTACAGATCACAGATTTGTATAACCCCCACTAATCGACATATAGCGATTAGCAGACATTCAATACAAATATCACATTACAGAAAAACCCGTCAGCTAAAGTCTTTTAGAAGTTCGATCAAAAATACAGATTTTTAGGCCCCAAACACAAAATTTTCGTTCTGGAAAATCTGGGCTAAAAAGACATATTCCAAAAATCCCAAAACAACCCCAGGAAAACACTGCACCAAACTTGGACCTCGGCCGAGTCAACTCGGCCGCGGAACCGTGGCGGGAGCATGCTCCCGCCGCGTTTCCGCGGCGCTTTGACTCGATCGTTGGACCAAATTTTGTGGTTATTCTAACAAAAGCTTTAGTCGATTTTAAGATGAAAATTATCAACTTTTGAACAGAATAAAAATCGGCAGAAACTTGACAGTTTTGGGTTCGTTTTGCGACTTTTCTTTGATCGATCTTCTAGCTACTTTGCTAACATGTTAGATAGAGTTTAACCTGGCTCTGATACCACTGTAAGTCCATGCTACCTCTCCCGGTACTTTCGGGCATGCGGAATTTAATGAAAAAACGATTTTCTTAGATGTGGTAACATGGACTTAAAATCCGGATCTTTGTTAAACATCTAACTAACAACCTAACTACGGGTTGCTAACTACTCGGTTAGGGGGTTATACCTTTCTTTTTCTCGAACTCCTTCGTCTTCAAGCTTCGATGGTCGTCCGAATCGGCTTCTCCCCATCGTCCCCTTGCGCCGAAGATAGATCCACCTGAAAGCTTCAACCTTTGGCTCCTTCTTCGAACTTTGAAGAAACTAGTTCACTCGGTTTGCTAAACCTTGTGAACTAGAGTGAGTAGAGAAGAGTTTGTATGGGATTTTATCTATGGTTCTTGGTTCTCAACTCATGAGACAAGTGAACCATAGAGTCAAGAGAGGGAGAGCACGAGGAGGAAGATGAGAGCTCAAAAACAAAGAGAGAGAAAGGTCAAGAAAGAATGAGCCTCTCTTTTGTCTTTCACCCTCTCATAATCCATAACCATCATAACTCATCATACCAATCAAGTGTTATGTGATGGTTGAAGCAACCATAGCCATATCATTTCATGCACTCATTTTGCACAAAGGAGCAAGCAAGCAAATGTCTTTGCCATGAAATGATAGTTATGGTTATCATGATGGTCAACTAGTCAAGCCTAGTCAACCGGTCAACAAAGTCAACACGTCAACAAAAGTCAACAAGTCAACAAAGTCAATCCCTCAACAACCATGTCACCATAATACTTAATTAATATAATTGTTAATCACATATCATATTCTCATTAGGGTTGAGCAAAAAGTCAATAGTCAACTGTCAACGGTCAACAACCCTAATGAGAATCCTCTACCTCTGTCTCTCCGTCAACTGTGCATACACACCCGCATCCGCGTTCCGAGGAACATGAATGCATACTGGATAAATCCAATCCCAAAAGGTACACTAGGATCTGGCTTAAACCAAAGCCCGCTAGTGTAAAACTGTTCGGACACTGTACGTGCACAAGTGCACGGATGTGACCGAACCCTGTCGCAAAACCATGCGACCTGTCGCAAAACCATACGACCTCTACTCTTTTGCCTAAAGGCGAATAGCTTTCTGTGTGGGACTCTAAAGACTCGACACTACGCTGGCAGTGGGTTTAACCACAGACCGCAAGCGGCACTAGCTGTGCGTAACGGTCCCCAGGTAGATGCCGATAAGAAGACCGACGAGGTGAAACCCATCTGAACTCCTACTGAGCCTGAATGTGACATTCTCCGTACAGTCCGGTCTGTTCGTCTGATACATCGCATGGCGAGCCTAGGGGGCGGTAAACGTCAGTCCCCCAATAGCGGTACAAGTCGTGCCGGAGCGAAGCCCAAAACACCCTGAGATAACACTGGAAGCCTACCAGTATATCTCGTTTGCCCTGGCCAGGGACTACTCGTGTAATGGCTCTCCTAGACACAGCGTGATGTCAACCCCCAATACCGGGAGAGACGAATCCTGTCTAACCGTCACTGTCTCCAAGTGCCTCGGGACTGCACCCAACTATTACCTGTTTGCACGACTCCTTTGAGCCGTGGTAGGGTAGTAATCAAAGTGCAGTGGGAACACACTCGAGGCGAAGTGACAGTGTCAAGTCAGCGGACTAAGCTGTACTCATGTCACCTGGGAACTGATAACTGACGATAGGCATAATACCAACTAGTCAGTTCCCGACGAGTCCTGTCCAGTGTACCCGTAACCTAACGAGCACCCGCATACTATCTCAAGTACGACGCACTGACGGCTGTGGGACAGACCGTCTCCCACACTGGGATGTGAAGCGCATGCGCTAGTCTACTCCGGAGTATCGATGCCCAGTCTCGATAGTCCTGCGACTAGGGACCTGCATAAGGATGTGCTTATAGATTACCCAGCCCCACTAGTGTGACTGCCATCACATCGCTGGTAATCAAGCAAAGATCCTAAGGGCTCCACTAATGTGTATAGGTGATATACAAAAATAAACACATGTACACATTGAAGTAGAAACAAACCAAGTAGCATACTACTATTTTGAGCAAGATTGTGTATACAAGGTGAATATCCCAAGCTTCCATTAAGCAATATACAAACTAGTATGATACAGTAATGGCCTCTAGGGCGTATACACTAACACAAAGGGTTTTCGTCAAAGACCTGGTTTGGACTATGACGAGACCTTTTCTCCAGTGGCTATACTGAAATCCATTCGGATCCTTCTTGCCATTGCTGCCTTCCACGTTTATGAGATTTGGCAGATGGACGTAAAGACCGCTTTTCTAATTGGAAATTTAGAGGAGTGTGTCTATATGGACCAGCCAGAGGGTTTCATTCAGAGTGGGAGCAGCGAAAAGGTGTGCAAGTTGCTTAAGTCCATCTATGGACTAAAGCAGGCATCGCGGAGTTGGAACATCTGTTTTGATGAGATAGTCAAAGAATTTGGCTTTATCAAAAATCCAGATGAACCATGCATCTATAGTAGATTTGTAGCAAGAACTGTCGTATTCCTCGTTTTGTACGTGGATGACATTCTTTTAATAGGAAATGACATTCCTATGCTACAATCTGTCAAGGGGTTCTTTTCACACAGGTTCTCCATGAAAGACCTGGGTGATGCCTCGTACATTCTGGGGATCCGGATCTTTCGTGACAGATCTAAGAGGATATTAGGACTTTCGCAGTCCAGGTACATTGACACCATACTGAAAAGATTCAGTATGGAAGATTCCAAGCGCGGTAATCTACCGGCTTGTCACGGGATCACCCTCTCCAAAGAGATGTCACCCAAGAATGATTTGGAAAGGGACCTCATGTCTATTATACCCTACGCTTCTGCGGTAGGCTCTATAATGTATGCGATGTTGTGTACCAGACCAGATGTAGCTTACACACTGAGTGTGGTAAGCCGGTATTAGTCAAACCCTGGGGAGAAGCACTGGATAGCGGTAAAGAACATTCTCAAGTACCTGAGAAGGACTAAGGAGATGTTCTTGGTGTATGGCGGAAAAGACCTCCAGATCGAGGCCTTTGCTGACTCCAGCTTCCAGAGTGACAAGGATAATTCCAAGTCCATGTCAGGTTATGTCTTTACCTTCAATGGAGGGGCGGTGTGTTGGAAGAGTTCCAAACAGGAAACCGTTGTTGACTCGACGATGGAAGCGGAATATATCGCTGCTGCAGATGCCGTAAAAGAAGCCGTCTGGATAAGGAAGTCCTTGACAGAACTTCAGGTGGTTCCGTCCATTGTTGATCCAATACCTCTGTATTGCGACAACAACGGGGCTATAGCTTTAGCGAAGGAACCTAGGTCCCATCAGAAATCCAGACACATCTTGAGGCGGTATCACCTGATCAAGGAGATCGTGGGTCGCCAGGAGATCGAGGTTCGGAGAGTTGCTACGGAAGATAACACTGCTGATCCATTCACGAAGGCCTTATCCCAGACTCAGTTCGAGCGGCTGATCGAGATGATAGGTCTTCGATACACCAGTACATGGCCTTAGTGCAAGTGGGAGATTGTTAGTGTATATGCCCTAGAGGCCATTACTGTATCATACTAGTTTGTATATTACTTAATGGAAGCTTGGGATATTCACCTTTTATAGACAATCTTGCTCAAAATGGTAGTATGCTACTTGGTTTGTTTCTACTTTAATGTGTACATGTGTTTATTTTAGTATATCACCTATACACATTAGTGGAGCCCTTAGGATCTTTGCTTGATTACCAGCGTTGTGATGGCAGTCACACTCGTGGGGGCTGGGTAATCCACAAGCACATCCTTATGCAGGTCCCTAGTCGTAGGACTATCGAGACAGGGCATCGATACTCCGGAGTAGACTAGCGTATGCGCTTCTCATCTCAGCGTGGGAGACGGTCTGTCTCACAGCCGTCAGTACGTCGTACTTGAGATAGTATGCGGGTGCTCGTTAGGTTACGAGTACACTGGACCGGACTCCTCGGGAACTGTTGGTTGGTACTATACCTATCATCAGTTATCAGTTCCCAGGCGACATGAGTACAGCTTAGTCTGCCGACTTGACACTGTCACTTCGTCTCGAGTGTGTTCCCACTGTACTTAGATTACTACCCTACCACGGCTCAAAGGAGTCGTGCAAACAGGTAGTAGTTGGGTGCAGTCCCGAAGCACTTGGAGGCAATGACGGTTAGACATGATTCGTCTCTCCCGGTATTGGGGGTTGATATCGCGCTGTGTCTAGGAGAGCCATTACACAAAGTCCCTGTCTAGGGCAAGCGAGATATACTGGTAGGTTTCCAGTGTTATCTCAGGGTGTTCTGTGCTACACTCCGACACGACTTGTACCGCTATTAGGGGACTGACGTTTACCGCCCCCTAGGCCCGCCATGCGATATTCTCAGACGAACAGACCGGACTGTACGCATATTGTCACATTCAGGCTCAGTAGGAGTTCAGATGGGTTTCACCTCGTCAGTCTTCTTATCGGCATCTACCTGGGGGCCGTTACGCACAGCTAGTGCCGCTTGCGGTCTGTGGTTAAACCCACTGCCAGCATAGTGTCGAGTCTTTAGAGTCCCATACAGAGAGCTATTCGCCTTTAGACAAAAGAGTAGAGGTCGCATGGTTTTGCGACAGGGTCCGGTCATATCCGCGCATTTATGCGTGTTTAGTGTCCGGGCAGTTATCACTAGCGGGCTTTGGTTTAAGCCAGATCCTAGTGTACATTTTGGGATTGGTTTTATCTCATTTTTATTCGTGTTCCTCGGAACGCGGATACGGGTGTGTATGCACAGTTGACAGAGAGATAGAGGCAGAGGATTCTCATTGGGGTTGTTGACTGTTGACTTTTGCTAAACCCTAATGAGAATAAGAAATATGATTAACAATAATATTAATTAAGTATTATTGTGATATGGTTGTTGATGGTTGACTTTGTTGACTTGTTGATTTAGTTGACCGGTTGACTAGGTTTGACTTGTTGACCATCATCATGACAATGGCTATCATTTCTTGGCATTGACCTTGCTTGCTTATTTGTTCACACATTGCATTTAATGCAAGAAATGATATGGCCACTTGATATGATAACAACCATCACATAATACTCAATTATTATTACTTATTATCATGATTTTGGATTATGAGAGCTTGGATGGAAAAAGTCTTGCTCATTCTTTCATTTCCTTTCTCTCTCATGCTTGAGCTCTCCCTCTTCCTCTTGCTCTCTCTCTAGTCCATGGTTCACTTGTCTCATGTGTTGAGAAGCAAGAACCATAGAGATAAAACCCAACACACTCCTCTACTCATCCTAGTACACAAGGTTTAGCAAACCAAGTGTTCTAGTTTCTTCTAGTTTGAAGTGAAGCCAAAGGTAGAAGCTTTCAGGTGGATCCATCTTCAGCACAAAGAGACGACGAGGAGAGAACCATCCGACCACCACAAGGAGACCAAGACAAGGAGTTCAAGTTAAGGTATAACCCCTAACCGAGTAGGTAAAACTCTTGTTAGGTTGTTAGATAGTTGTTTAACAAAGATCCGTATTTTGAGTCCATGTTACCACCAAGAGAAAAATCGTTTTTCATCATTTCCGCAAGCCCGTAAGTACTGGGAAAGGTAACGTGGACTTACAGAAAGGACTTCTTCGAGGATGGATCCAGGTTCAGGAGAAATAGAATTGGTTTATTCAGTTGTCTTTTATTATCACCTTCTCTCAGGTTGCGAGGGCTCCTTAGTCTAGGAGAGTACACCTATTACGCTTATTGGATAGTCTTATTTCAAACCATAGGCAGGTGCCGAAAGATAGGGAATAAAGAAAACCAATTAGCCTAAATAGGGTGTGCAGAAGGTAATATGTAAAGACAAAATAAAGGGATTAGAAAGAGGACAAAGTAAATTGCGACTTCTATCATTCACGACCAAACCGCGTACTTCATCGCCACTCCTATTTCACCTTTAAAAGAATAAGGTATTAGTCAGTTGTCTTTTATCACCACCTTCTCTCAAGTTACGAGTACTCCTAAGATTAGGAGAGTACACCTATTATGCTTACTGGATAGTCTTCTTCCAAACCATAGGCTGGTGCCGAATGGTAGGGAAAGAAGAAAACCACTTAGCCTAAGTGGTGTACAGAAGGTAATGGATAAAGACAAATAAAGGGATTCGGAAGATGGCAAAGAGATATGCGGTTAAAGTCATGAATTGGATTATGGAAGAGGCATTACTAGGAATATCAGGATATCCCTACGAAACATTTTCATGTTTCAGTTTAACTGTGCATTGTTAATTGAAAACTGATTTCCCGATTAAATACTTCTCCAGGGTATGTATTTACCAGGTTTCATTCTCATATCTGTATGGTTTTACAGATGATGAGTGGAAGTAAGTTATTGGGAATTAGGTGATCATCCTCATTATATCGGAATTTGTTGTAATTGGTGATATTTGAGGAAATCGCCTGGGTACAGTTTTCAACCTACGATGCACAGGTTATGAGTTATTCAACTCAGTGGACTTATACAGAGTATTGTATGTTGTCCAGTGTCCGTCAGGACAATGGGGTAGGTCCTCATACTATGTTCTGTTTACTTATGACTTCTCTAGTTTTTAGACAAGTGTTTTGTAGGAAATACAATGTCTAAGTTTTGAGAAGTTGTGGGTATAGGAAAAAAGTAGAGAACCAGGTGTCGCAAGTATCAGGATTCTTCAAAGAAATTGAAGATGTAGATTCTTGTGACTGGTATTCAGTTGATAGTAATGGTTTTGAGAAACTTGTTTCTCTTTCAGGTTACTCATAATTGGATGGATTCCTAAGTTGAGTAATGCTGATTAGCCTCTCTTCATTAAGTTGATATGCACCGGAGACAGTTGCATGGTTTGAATCTGGTTCCAGTTAAATTAGTGCCTCTATTTCTATATTGTATATAGAATGGTTCATATCTTAACGATGTTAAGATACGGGGAGTTGTCCGGCTTATGCTTAAAACCAGACTCTGGATAACTCAAGGCACGTTTCTGTAATGGCAGTTTGTGGGTTGACCCTGGCTTTGACGATGGTTGACATTTCTACCATCTGGAAGATCAATAGTGATATTGTTCTTGACTCACCACAGTTTTAGTAAAATAGATTTTTTCAGAAAACAGTAGTGGGAGTATGGTAGAACTGGAAGTGATTCCAGAACCGCAAACGATTACGGAAAATTTAATAGGACCTATATATTCAATCAGGTTTTGACATTCCAATAGCCACTCCGCAGACATGGTGGGTAACCTCAGACACCCGAGAGGTACTCCGGTATCCTCACGGACGGTGACAGGGAGGTTCTTGTTTACTCAGACTTGACACTACTGTTGTTCCAGACTATGAGACCCGGCAGGAGGATATGTATAGCGTCGTTCTAAACTAGTTTTAGAAGTACACGTATATATTATTCTGCCAGAGGGTTGTCGTAGTCAGTGGGAGCAGCGGAAGCATAGTGGGCAAGTAGCTTGTGTCTATTTATAGGCTTGAGCAGATATAGCGGAGATAAGATCATCTAATTTTGATGTAACAGTCATGGCTTTGACTTCATCAGAATAGTGGATGGATCTGTTAAGAAGGTAGTAGGGTGTGATGTCCTGTTCTTTGGATGACATACACAGAGTAGGAAGTAAAATTCCTATACTATGATTGGCTATACTTTGATCGTCACACAGTTGTTTCTCCACAAAGGATATGGATATAATATCAGACATTTTTGGTTACAAGATCTATGGTTTTAGATCTAGAATTAGGTAGTTTCCCAATTTGGGTACTTTGACAGTATTCTAATGGTATTTTAGAATAGATGACTCCTGACATGTTGGTGTACCTGCAGATGATGGAGTCACCCTCTCTAAAGGTGTCTTACAGACTAAAGGAGAGAGGGATGTGCATGATTGGCAGATCACTTGCTTAGGCAATTGAGTCAATCGTGAAATGTCAAGTACCACACCAGATGTTGTATTTGCACTAGTTACGATAAGTTTATATTAATCCAATGCTGAAGAAACATAAGGAAGCAGTTTTAGAACATGAGTGTATGTTCTACGGATTTGATGACGGCAGCCTCCTTCGGGAGACGGTTATCATTCCAGGCTTCCAAGGTGACATGGATGACAGAGTGATTGTCAGAGTTATATTTTTCCCTCTGACGATGGAAAATATTATGGACAGGTGGTCCAAGAGGATACTGTGGGAGGCATGGTGCTGGATACTGATTAGGTTCAGTTATCAATAAAATCTAAGAAGTTTGGATTTGGATTTCATTTATGAACTATGTCCCATCAGATATTCAGACATATTCTAAGACAGGTATTAATCGATTCGGGAGATGGTTTTCTCCGCGAGCTTGAGATTAAAAGAGACATAGAAAGAAACATCAGGGCGGATCCACTCACTGAGGCTATTTCTCGAACACAAAAGTTTTACAAACTAGCTTTGTGAAACTGATTAGTAGAAGAGTTGGGTGTTCGGTATCACACGGGCTGTGTGTAAGTGCATGGCGGCGCCCCGGCCGTCAATCCGAGGCCAAATTGCGGAAACGATAATTTACTTTAACTTTTGAACCGGCACCACCGCGCACTATAAAACCTAGATCGGGCCATTAACAAAGTCCTAGCTAACTAGAGAAGGGGTAGAGAGATATACCGAGCGATCCGTGTCCTTCGGTCTTCTCGTCGTCGTCCCGATCTCCCCGTGGAATCTCCGGAATTCGACTCCTCGTCGGAAGGGCACCACGTCACCGGCTTCTTTTACGGGCTCCCACCTCTGGACCGAGGCAACTCGGGCACGAAGTTGGGGAGCCGACGTGCCCAAGGATGCTGTAGGTTGACTGTAGAACTCATGTCTCATTTGGGGTATTGGAAGTTACCATAATGGTAGAGAAATGATATGTGGACTTTTTCTACATGAACTTGGGGATTTTTCTAGCATGTATAGAACAAAATCCCACTCCAAAACAGCCCCCCCTCTTTAGCTTGGCCGGCCATGCATGAGGAAGAGAGTGAGAGAGAGTAGAGAGTGAGGATCAAAAATGAGAGTGAGCCAATATCATGCAAGAGAGAGAAATGAGTGATGATGTGAAGAAAAATGATCACAAGCAAAACCAACACTCCAACAACCTAATCATTACTCCAAAAGGTCAAGCCATCATGAACTCAAGAAAGTCAAGGGAGGCAAAACCATCATGATCCAACAATATGCAAAGACCACCCTCCACAAATGCTAATTTGCACAAATTCAAATAAGCCATCCTCTACCAAATTTCAGCCACAGAAAGAAATAAAGGTAAATGGCCGAAACGGAAAACAAACTGGCAACTCCAAAAAACTGATACCGTAATAAATTACAGGAAAACCCCTCTACTGTATATACATACCCGCATTTGTATTCCAACCGAATACAAATGCACTGAGATAAAATCTATACTGTCCAATACTAGGATCCGGCTTAAACCAAAGCCCGCTAGTATTAACCGTCATATCATGATCCGTGCAATACCGCACGTATCTGATCGAACCCTGCCATATCTCCATACGGCCTCTACAACGTTTCGCCCGAAACTTGAAAAACTGGTATGTGGGGGACTCTAAAGACTCGTCAATACTTTGGTTGTGGATTTAACCACTAGCACGTCAGAGATATTAGTCTATACGTAATGGGCTACCAGGTATTGACCAAAAGGGACGTCGATGAGCGAACTCATCCTGACACCGTACTGAGCCTGTCAGTGACAATATCCGTACTGTCCGGTCCGTTCGTCTATGAGCATCGCATGGCGGGCCTGGGGGGTTGGTAAAAGTCAGACCCCCCAAAAAGGTACAAGTCATGTCGGAGTGTAGCCCAGAACACCCTGAGATACTACTGGAATACCTACCAGTAAATCTCCTGCCTTGGCCAAGGACTTCGTGTAAGGGCTCTCCTAGACACAGCGCGACCTCACCCCCAATACCGGGAGAGACGAACCCCTGCAGATCTGTTCACTGCCTCCATGTGGCTCGGGACTGTACCCAACTAAAACCTGTTTGCACGTCTCCTTTGAGCGTGGTAGGGTAGTAATCAAAGTAAAGTGGGAACTCACACGAGACAAATGACGATCTGAGGTCAATGAACTAACCTGTACACATGTCACCAGGGAACTGCTATCTGACGTCAGGTATAAGACCAACTAGCATATTCCCGGCGAGTCCTATCCGGTGTACTCATAACCCAATGAGCACCTGTATACATCTTAGGTGAACCAACTGACACCAGTAGCTTGTGAGACCGGCCACCGCCCCTCGTCGGGGTCTCGACTGTATACACTAGTCTACTCTGGAGTATCGATGCCCTATCTCGAAACTCCCACGACTAGGGACCTTTTAAGGATATGCTTATAGACTACCAGCTCCCACGTATATGATCGCTCTCATACTGCTGGCAGTCAAGCTAGAATCCTAGGGGCTCTATCAACGCGCAATAGTCACCTGTAAGGTCACTTAAAGCAGTACACGATGATAAAGATAAACCTGATAGCATACTATCATCTTGAGTAAGACTGTCCTACCGGAATAAGTCCTCCCTTAATCATTGCAATCACGTGCCTGTGATCCAATAATTGACTCTGAGGGCACTATCTCCAACAATCTCCCACTTGCACTCAAGGCTAATTATTGCGATGTCGCATACTCACAGCCCGTGTGATACCGAACACCCAACTCCTCTACTAGTCAGTCTCACAAAAACCGTTTGTGAAACTATTGCGTTCGAGGAATAGCCTCAGCGAGTGGATCCGCTTTGATGTTTCTTTTTATATCTCTCTATATCTCAAGTTCACGGAGAAAGCCATCTCCCGAAATGAGCAATATTTGTCTTTGAATGTGTCTGGATGTCTGATGGGACCTAGCTCATAAATGAACTCCAAATCCAAACTTCTTAAGACTGTATCGTCAACTGAACTTAATCAGTATCCTGCGTCATGCCTCCCTCAGTATCCTCTTGGACCACCTGTCCAAAATACTGCCCCTCATCAGAAGGAAAACTATAACTCTGACAACCTCTCTGTCATCCAGGTCACCTTGGAAGCCTGGAATGATAACCGTCTCCTAAAAGAGGCTGTTGTTATCATATTCCTAGAACATCTACTTTTGTTCTAAAACTGCTTCCGACTGTTTCTCCAGGATTGGATCAATGTCAACTTATTGCATCTAGTGCAAAAACATCATCTGGTGTGGTACTTGACATCTCATGATTGACTCAATTGCCTAAGCAAGTGATCTGCCAATCATGCACATCCCTCTCCCCTTTAGTCTGAAAGACATCTTTAGAGATGGTGACTCCATCTCCTGCAGGTACACCACCATGCCAGGAGTCGTCCATTCTAAAGCACCTCTAGAATGCCGTCTAAGTACCTTGATTGGGAAACTATCCAAATCTAGATCTAAAACCATAGATCCAGTAACCAGAATGTCTGATATAATATCCAAGTCCCATGTGGAGAAACCACTGTGTGACAACCAAAGTATAACCGATCGTAGTATAGGAATATCACTTTCTACTCTGTGTATGTCATCCAAATACCAGGACATCACACCCTACTACCTTCTCAACAGATCCATCCCCTATTCTGATGAAGTCAAACCTATAACTGTCACATCAGAAATAGATGATCTATCTCCGCTATAACTGCTTTAGTCCATAAACATAAGCTACTTGTCCACCAAGGCTTCCGTTACTCCCACTGACTACGACAACCCTCTGGCAGAGTCATATAGACGTACACTTCTAAAGACAGTTTAGAACGACGCTATACTCATCCTCCTGTCGGGTCTCACAGTCTGGAAAAACAACAATGACAAGTCTGGGTAAACAAGAACCTCCCTGTCACCGTCCTTGAGGCTACCGGAGTACCTCTCGGGTGCCTGAGGTTACCCACCTTATCTGCGGAGTGGCCAATGGAATGTCAAATCAGATTGAATCTTTAGGTTCTTATCAAATCTTCAGTAATCATTTGCGGTTCTGGAATCACTTCCAGTTCTACCATACTCCCACTACTGTTTTCTGAAAAAATCCATTTTATTAATACTGTGGCGAGTCTAGAACAATATTTGTTAGTTATGTATATGCCCTAGAGGCCATTGTTGTACATATGATGTATATTATAATGGATGCTTGGTTATATATAGAGAAGACTTTCTTGCTCGTCATGATAGTATGCTATTTGGTTTCACTTTATCTTAACATGTTGACTTGTACTGGTTTACTGTTTTACTCTCACATGTTGATAAAGCCCTTAGGACTTGTACTCGACTACTGGGACTATGATGAGATCATACTAGTGGGGCCGCGGTAGTCGATGAGTACATCCTATAACTGTTCCTAGTCGAGGGTATATCGAGACAGGGCATCGATACACCAGAGTAGACTAGCGTATACACATCTTGACCCATATGATGGGCGATGGATGATCCCATATCCATCGGTGTTAGACATCAGAGATGGTGTACGGGTGCTCAGTGGAGACTGGGTACACTGGACGGACTCGCCGAGAACTCCCAGATGGTGATATACCACACGTCAGATGGCAGTTCTCCGGTGACACAGGTACATGGTAGTCTGTAGACCCGAGATCGTCATAGAGTCTTGTGTGATTCCCACTGTGCTTTGATTTCCACCTTACCACGTCCAAGAGGGCGTGCAAAACGGTGGCTTTTGGGTACAGTCCCGAATCACATGGAGGCAATGAGCGATAGGAGGGGATTCGTCTCTCCCGGTATAGGGAGTTGATGTTGTGCTGTGTTCGATTGGCTATAACTGGAAGTCCCTGGCCAGGGCTGATATAGAGATTTACTGGTAAGTGTTACTAGTAGTTTCTCGACCCGTTATGAGCCATACATCGACACGACTTATCGGTTACTGGGGTCTGACGTATACCACCCCTAGACTTGATATGCGACATATCAGACGAACAGACCGGACTGTACGGGAGTGTTACTGGTTGGATTCACAGGAGAACGCATAGGCTAGCTTGTTGATCTTCTGATCGCTCAATACCTGGGTGGCTGTTACGTTTAGCTGACCGCTTGCAGCTTGTGGGTGTTTGATATGATCATCACCTGCTACCGGCGTATTGACGATTCTTTAGAGTCCTACACAGAGGTTTCTTGGCTCAGGCGAAACAGAGTAGTGGCACATATGTGATATGCGCAGGAGCGAGAATAATGCCATATATGATACCGTATTATATTCTCGCGATTTATGGATATGAATCGGGTCATCGGATCAAGTGTTGATTCGATGAATCAGTACATGATATATTAGCCGGTTATATTCGATATAGCCGGATCGTCGGATCAAGTGTTGATTCGATGATTTAATATATAATAATATATATGATATATTATTATATTAACTAATAGTGGCTTACTTTATTATTTCATTATCTCAGTGGATGATACATTGATATATATGCGATATGTGTTAATTGTATTATTTTCTTTTGTTGCAAATATAATATATATGTGATATATATTATTGTGACATGTTATGATTAATTGTTAAACATGTTTAAGGATGATTAATTGAGATTAGGGTTTAATTTGGGTTAGATGTTTCATGCATCTTCTAGAAGGTTTCTTCTTTTGTCATTCTTATGATATTTTCTTTAACTCAACTAAACCCTAACTCTAGTTATTTCTCTACAAGATCCTAGCCACTCATCCTTGACCATGGTTTTACAATTCAATCATATGTTTTATTCTATTCATCACAAAAGAAAATGATGATCATTATTCTTTTTCCATTATCATCTTTTTCTTCTCTCTTGAAAGAAAAACTTGCTTGATTTTCTTATGTGATGAAATAAAACGAGAAAATGATATTAAAAGAAAGCAAAATCATTACTCTCTCATCCTCATCTCATCTAGCCCATGTGATTAGGGTGTTCTTCTCTTTTGAGTGAGAAAGCTTGAGTCGAAGCGACTTCAAGGTAGATCATCGGAGATTTGGATTACGACAAGCTAGAATGGATCGTTCGAGTCGTGGAGCCTCTCATGAGTCCGGGAGATCGTGGATCGCGGCAAAGGGACTTCTACTCGGAGCTTGTGAAGTGAAGGAGCGGACTACAAAGGTTGTAATCCCTCACACTTAGATAAAAGTTATCTAATTACATGTTAAACCCTAATAATCTAGCAAAGATCCCGGCTTTGGGTTGTTCGGCACGTCTAAAATTTAATCCGGGCATGTTTGATGCCTTAAGAACCTTCACATGAGAGCCTAGGAACCCTACAGTGGTATCAGAGCCTAGCTAGAGCATTAGGCGATGTGTTTACGAAGTTAAAACTCCGATCGAACCCGAAACGGACAAAATGGACCCCTCTCTGGAAATTTTTTAAATTTTGGGATTTTTCAGAATTAAAAATGTGTAAAAAAATCAGCAGGTAATTCTAAGAATTACCATGAAACACGTGCCCACAATTCGACCAAACGAGCGCTGTTCCGCGGCAGAAAGGGGGTTCGCGCGGCGCTTGCGCGGCGGCACTGTTGAATTGGGACACGTGGCTTCATGGTATTGCTCGTAGTTACTTGCTGAGTATTCTGGATATGTTTAATCTGTCTCAGGTGTTTATAAAATATGGGGTTTATTTTGTAATCGTAGATTCGATCGGAATATTTAAATTCATATTTCTTTCCGGATATTTAGAAACTGTTAAACTGGTTGAACAGATATCATTAACCCACTTTATTCCGGCACGGCAAACTTTCAAGCGTTGAATTTTTATTGGGTTTAAATCTTTCGGAAAATTGTACAAGTTAAGCGGTGGACCCTCTAGAAGACAACAAACCTTAACTCGATTATGTGACCGTCTTGAACTGCCTTTTGAACCTTCGGGTTTGAGGCAGTACGGCGTGCCACATGTGAGGCGTTGGCTTGGCCCTTCTACGGCTGGATCACTGGTACTGTGACATATTCTGGGATTATTTGAACTCCGCTCAAGAGTTGAGCACTTCGGGAAATTTTGGGTGTTTGATTATCTGTTCAAATAGTTTAATACCGTATATTTATCTGGAATGTGATACAATATGTGGAATTCATAGAGTTAGGCATGAAATACGAAGTATGTGATATTTCGGATTTACGATGTCTAAAGTGATTGTGGATTCCAAATATTGTAGTTTTACACTTTCTTTTCTGTGACCGTAAGCGTAGTATGTGGTGTATCGCCGGCTTCGTTGCTATACATCAACGACAATCGGGATACGGATACTTGCTTACGTTGATGATA
The DNA here is from genome assembly GCA_030015575.1 of Agapanthus africanus. Taxonomy (NCBI): domain Eukaryota; kingdom Viridiplantae; phylum Streptophyta; class Magnoliopsida; order Asparagales; family Amaryllidaceae; genus Agapanthus; species Agapanthus africanus. The sequence goes on from CM057351.1 coordinate 254,979,632, forward strand.
TGAGATATTATGTGTTGCTGTGATATGTTATATTGGATCGTCGCGATCAGAATAGCCGGGGGTTTTTATGTGAGATGAGGGTTTTTATTTTCATTCATGTAAAATTCATTTGTAATGTAATATTCTTTTATTTGGGGCACTTCCAGGATGCGGTTGCTGTCACCAGTGTATATTATTTACTTTTCCGCATTAGGTAGACCCAAGGAGGGGAGCACAAGTAACCGGGTTCTAGGGTCCAGTGGGAGGCCATCTCGAGGAGTCGAGACCGGGTCTCCTAACCCTAGAATTGGCAGTGTTACTTACCGCTCTCGTAGGGGTCTTGGGATGTGGGTTTGGCTATTCGTCGCGACCGTGGAATCCGTGTTTTATACAGGCTCGTATTAAAAACACGGACATCCTAGTATATCCAATATTTCATATCTGTTCTTCTGCTGCAATGTTCTGTGATGAGATCATATTACTGCCTGAGACGAATGCTTATACTATATATATATGCTGATATATAAATATTACTGCTTTCATTTCTTCTGTGATGCTTAGGAAGCATAAGCTGATGGGATTTTTATTAATGAGATTAATAAAAGAAAAGAAACCTAAAGATGTTGTAGAATCAAAAACTTTATAAAAAGGGTAGCTACAGTTTTGCTTTGCACAGTGATATATACGATATATCCTGCACCTTATTCGATGAGGAAAGGACCGAGATCCCTTCACCGGGAGTGACTCCTTTAGCGAAACTGGCAGATGCTACAAAACGCGGTTTGTCTTTTGATTGCTTTAAGTGTTTTGCTTTGCACAGCGGTATATATGATATATCCTGCACCTTATTCGATGAGGAAAGGGCCAACGATCCCTTCACCGGGAGTGACCCCTTTAGCGAAACTAAGAAAAGCCTCAAAACACTCCTTTTCAAAAACTACATGATTCTACGACGATATCAAGTTCATTACGCTTAGGGTTTTCTGAAAAACCTGCGTAGCCCTTCGTCATTTCAGATAGATATTATTTAGTATTCGTGCTACGCTTGTTGGCCTGCGTCAAGGCGTAGTGTGCGGTAGCTAACTAGTATATATCTGTTTATGCATATGATGCAGATTCGATTAGGGTAGTCGTGCGACTTTGTTGGCCTGCGTCAAGGGTCGTGCGGGTGGGTTTAATTGAATCAAGAAATGACGGGTTGAACTTGACTAGCGCACTATGGTTTGTTGGCCTGCGTCAAGGTCATAGGATGCTAGGGGTAAAAGCATTATCGGGAATTTCAAGTGTTGAAATTTGCAATGAGATTGCATACCTCCTATGAGATAGTTGGATCCCGATACCCACTGCGAGTAAGAGTTACTCCTGGGAGAGTTTTACACAGGACAATTAGTCATTCAAATAGGTGTCTAGAAAAGTGTTAACGAGGTTACGCCTCTGGGATAACGAGGTTTACTAATTAGGTCCGTGCGAAAGCACGGGGAACCTCCCTCAAAGTACCGACACTGATCTGGCTGAAAGATTGACGAAATTGTAGGGTGTAATTAATCCCGGCTAATCTTACCTTTTATGGTTTGAAGGTAGATTTGATAAAAACAGTGGGAGACATCCTGATTAGATAAGATAATAACCAATCTAATCTTGCAAGAGCATACGCTAAAGTGTTTTCTTCTCTCTCTCTCCAGGTAGCGACCATTTCAGGCCATAATCAAGATAATAATATGGATGTATTGACTGAACCTGATTATTGTACTGAGCAAGGGAACGTCAGACCCGTTCTTTCTTATAAGAGTTATAAGACTGAACAGGAAACAGGAGAATATCTGGATTCTCACGCCGCCCAAAAGAACATGCATGTTGATGCATCTTCTTCAGGTGTGTTTGTTATTGAGAACTGTTTCTCAGTTCACCCTACGTCATGGGTATTAGATACCGGATCAGGATCCCACATATGTAAACAGTTACATGGGCTACGTAAAGGTAGAGAACTGGGAAAAGGTGATCATTCCGTTCAAGTAGGGAACGGTGCAAGTATTGTAGCCAAAGCAGTTGGCGAATATCACCTTGTATTGCCAAGTCGTAATACACTGATTCTAAATGAGTGCTATTATATACCGAACATGATGTGCAACATTATATCAGTTTCTTTATTGAGTAAAGAAGGATATAATTTTGTAGTACAGGATAATGTTATGAACATATTCCTAGATCAAAAGTTGATTGCATCAGGCTCGTTACATAATGGCATATTCATTCTAAATCAGAATACAGTCCTGAATATACAAAACACACACAAGAGGAAAAGTTCAGATATGAACGAATCCTTCTTGTGGCATTGTAGACTTGGTCATATCAATGCGACACGACTGGCTAAGTTACATAGAGATGGTTATTTGAATCCGTTCGAATTATCATCTTATGATACTTGCCATTCATGTCTCAAAGGAAAAATGACCAAAGCTCCATTTAGTGGACACGGAGAAAGAGTTACCGAACTCTTAGGACTGGTACATAGTGATGTATGCGGTCCCATTTCTACGCATGCCAGGAACGGTTCTTCCTACTTCATTACATTCACTGACGATCTCTCTAGATTCGGACATGTATTCCTGATGAAACACAAGTCTGAAGCTTTTGAGAAATTCAGGGAATATAAACACGAAGTAGAGAACCAAACGGGCAAAAGTATTAAGATTCTTCGATCTGATCGAGGAGGTGAATACTTAAGCGGTGAGTTCCTAGATTATCTAAAAGAGAATGGGATTCTCTCTCAGCGTACTCCTCCTTATACACCACAGCACAACGGTGTATCTGAGCGGAGGAATCGCACCCTATTAGATATGGTGCGCTCTATGATGAGTACAGCTGAGTTACCTATTTCCTTCTGGGGGTATGCACTGGAGACAGCTGCAGACCTATTGAATATGGTTCCCACCAAATCTGTGCCAACCACTCCATATGAGATATGGAAAGGAAAGAGACCATATCTTAATTATGTTAGGATATGGGGTTGTCCGGCATATGTGAAAACACAAAATCCGGACAAACTCGGCGCAAGGTCTATTCTGTGCAAGTTTATTGGATATCCCAAACATTCGCGAGGGTATATCTTCTACCACACCGAAGAACAAAAGGTGTTTGTTTCTCGGCACGCCACCTTTTTAGAAAAGGAATTTCTTGAAAAAGAAATTAGTGGCTCTGAGGTAGAACTGGAAGAAGTTCCAGCAGAACAGACTACAACAGATGATTTAGTGGAACCAGAGGATTCAGTAGTGCCCGACGAACCCCAGCATCTCCGCCGATCTAGTAGGGTTTCTCGTCCACCTGAGAGATACTACGGTTTTCTCATTGATGGTGGAAGCGAAGATTGCATCATGGATGATGATGAACCGACTAGTTTCGAGCAGGCCATCACGAGTGGTGACTCTGTGAAATGGCTGGATGCAATGCGATCTGAGATGGAATCCATGTACACCAACAAAGTATGGACTTTGGAAAATGCTCCTGAAGGGGTAAAACCCATTGGGAGCAAGTGGATCTTTAAAAAGAAATTTGGTGTAGATGGAAAAGTTGAGACTTTCAAAGCTAGACTGGTAGCAAAGGGATTTCGTCAACGTCCAGGTATGGACTATGACGAAACCTTTTCTCCAGTGGCTATGCTTAAGTCCATCCGGATCTTACTTGCCATTGCTGCATACCATGACTACGAAATCTGGCAAATGGATGTTAAGACCGCCTTTCTAAACGGTGATTTAGAAGAGTGCATGTACATGACTCAGCCAGAGGGCTTCGTAGATAGTGGGAGCAGCGGAAAGGTGTGCAAGCTGCTTAAATCGATTTATGGGTTAAAGAAAGCATCGCGGAGTTGGAACATCTGTTTTGATGTTGTAGTCAAAGAGTTTGACTTCATCAAAAATATAGATGAACCTTGTATCTATAAGAAGGTGGCAGAGGGTAAGGTAGTCTTCCTCGTATTGTACGTGGATGACATACTCTTGATAGGAAATGATATTCCTATGCTGCAATCAGTCAAGCTCTTCTTATCACAGAGATTCTCAATGAAAGATCTAAGTGATGCCTCCTGCATATTGGGAATCATGATCTATAGAGATAGATCTAAACGGATACTGGGATTGTCCCAATCCAGGTACATTGACACCATACTAAAGAGGTTTAGTATGGAAGAATCCAAGCGTGGGAATCAGCCCACGATCTCTGGACTCACTCTCTCCAAAGAGATGTCTCCCAAGACTGATTTGGAGAGAGCTCGCATGCAAGGGATACCCTATGCTTCGGCAGTAGGCTCTACCATGTATGTGATGCTATGTACCAGACCCGATGTTGCATACTCACTAAGTGTAGTGAGTCGGTATCAAGCAGATCCTGGAGAGAGTCATTGGACAGCAGTGAAGAACATTCTCAAGTACTTACGAAGGACTAAGGAGATGTTCTTGGTGTATGGTAATGGAGAACTCCAGGTGGAGTCCTTTACCGATTCCAGCTTCCAAAGTGATAAGGACGACTCTAAGTCGCATTCGGGTTTTGTCTTTATCCTCAATGGAGGGGCGGTATGTTGGAAGAGTTCCAAACAAGATACCGTTGCAGACTCAACGATGGAGGCTGAATACATCGCTGCCAACGATGCTGCCAAAGAAGCTGTCTGGATCAAGAAGTTCATTAGTGAACTTGGTGTGGTTCCATCCATTGAGCATCAAATACCTCTGTATTGCGATAACAATGGAGCTGTGGCTTTGGCCAAGGAACCCAGGTCCCATCAGAAGTCCAGACATATTCTGAGGCGGTATCACCTGATCAGGGAGATAGTTGATCGCCGGGAGATCGAGGTCAGGAGAGTAGATACGAAGGACAACACTGCGGATCCATTCACGAAGGCTATTCCCCAGATACAGTTTGAGAGATTATTCGGGATGCTAGGTATGAGATACTACAGCAGCTGGCCTTAGTGCAAGTGGGAGATTGTTAGTTATGTATATGCCCTAGAGGCCATTGTTGTACATATGATGTATATTATAATGGATGCTTGGTTATATATAGAGAAGACTTTCTTGCTCGTCATGATAGTATGCTATTTGGTTTCACTTTATCTTAACATGTTGACTTGTACTGGTTTACTGTTTTACTCTCACTTGTTGATAAAGCCCTTAGGACTTGTACTCGACTACTGAGACTATGATGAGATCATACTAGTGGGGCCGCGGTAGTCGATGAGTACATCCTATAACTGTTCCTAGTCGAGGGTATATCGAGACAGGGCATCGATACACCAGAGTAGACTAGCGTATACGCATCTTGACCCATATGATGGGCGATGGATGATCCCATATCCATCGGTGTTAGACATCAGAGATGGTGTACGGGTGCTCAGTGGAGACTGGGTACACTGGATGGAATCGCCGAGAACTCCCAGATGGTGATATACCACACGTCAGATGGCAGTTCTCCGGTGACACAGGTACAGGGTAGTCTATAGACCCGAGATCGTCATAGAGTCTTGTGTGATTCCCACTGTGCTTTGATTTCCACCTTACCACGTCCAAGAGGGTGTGCAAAACGGTGGCTTTTGGGTACAGTCCCGAATCACATGGAGGCAATGAGCGATAGGAGGGGATTCGTCTCTCCCGGTATAGGGAGTTGATGTTGTGCTGTGTTCGATTGGCTATAACTGGAAGTCCCTGGCCAGGGCTGATATAGAGATTTACTGGTAAGTGTTACTAGTAGTTTCTCGACCCGTTATGAGCCATACATCGACACGACTTATCGGTTACTGGGGTCTGACGTATACCACCCCTAGACTTGATATGCGACATATCAGACGAACAGGCCGGACTGTACGGGAGTGTTATTGGTTGGATTCACAGGAGAACGCACAGGCTAGCTTGTTGATCTTCTGATCGCTCAATACCTGGGTGGCTGTTACGTTTAACTGACCGCTTGCAGCTTGTGGGTGTTTGATATGATCATCACCAGCTACCGGCGTATTGACGATTCTTTAGAGTCCTACACAGAGATTTCTTGGCTCAGGCGAAACAGAGTAGTGGCACATATGTGATATGCGCAGGAGCGAGAATAATGCGATATATGATACCGTATTATATTCTCGCGATTATGGATATGAATCGGGTCATCGGATCAAGTGTTGATTCGATGAATCGGTACATGATATATTAGCCGGTTATATTCGATATAGCCGGATCGTCGGATCAAGTGTTGATTCGATGATTTAATATATAATAATATATATGATATATTATTATATTAACTAATATTGGCTTACTTTATTATTTCATTTTCTCAGTGGATGATACATTGATATATATGCGATATATGTTAATTGTATTTTTTTCTTTTGTTGCAAATATAATATATATGTGATATATATTATTGTGACATGTTATGATTAATTGTTAAACATGTTTAAGGATGATTAATTGAGATTAGGGTTTAATTTGGGTTAGATGTTTCATGCATCTTCTAGAAGGTTTCTTCTTTTGTCATTCTTATGATATTTTCTTTAACTCAACTAAACCCTAACTCTAGTTATTTCTCTACAAGATCCTAGCCACTCATCCTTGACCATGGTTTTACAATTCAATCATATGTTTTATTCTATTCATCACAAAAGAAAATGATGATCATTATTCTTTTTCCATTATCATCTTCTTCTTCTCTCTTGAAAGAAAAGCTTGCTTGATTTTCTTATATGATGAAATAAAATGAGAAAATGATATTAAAAGAAAGCAAAATCACTATTCTCTCATCCTCATCTCATCTAGCCCATGTGATTAGGATGTTCTTCTCTTTTGAGTGAGAAAGCTTGAGTCGAAGCGACTTCAAGGTAGATCATCGGAGATTTGGATTACGACAAGTTAGAATGGATCGTTCGAGTCGTGGAGCCTCTCATGAGTCCGGGAGATCGTGGATCGCGGCAAAGGGACTTCTACTCGGAGCTTGTGAAGTGAAGGAGCAGACTACAAAGGTTGTAATCCCTCACACTTAGATAAAAGTTATCTAATTACATGTTAAACCCTAATAATCTATCAAAGATCCCGGATTTGGGTTGTTCGGCACGTCTAAAATTTAATCCGGGCATGTTTGATGCCTTAAGAACCTTCACATGAGTGCCTAGGAACCCTACAATATTGCTATTGATCTTCCAGATGGTAGAAAGTCAACCCTCATCATAGCCTGGGTCAACCCAAAAACAGCCATTACAGAAACGTGCCTTGAGTCATCCAGAGTCTGGTTTTAAGCATAAGACGGACAACTCCCCGTACCTTAATATCGTTAAGATATGAACTGTTCTATATCCAATATAGAACCAGAGGCACTGATTTAATTGAACCAAATTCAAATCATGCAGTTGTCCCCAGTGCATGTCAACTAAATGGAAGTAGGTCGATCAGCGTAACTCAACTTAGGAGTACTTCCAATTATGAGTAACCTGAAAGAGAAGCAAGTTCTCTTAATTATTACTATCAACTGAATACCATACACAAGTATCTACATCTTCGATCACTTTGAAGAATCCCGATACTTGCAATACCTGGTTCCCTACTTTATTCATATACCTATAACTTCTAAAAATTCGGACCCTGTGTTTCCACGAAACACCTGTCTAAAAACTAGAGAAGTCATAAGTAAACCGAATATAGTACGAGGACCAAACCCCTCTGTCCTAATGGACGCTGGACAACATACAATACTCTCGTACAAGTCCTTTGAGTCTAATAACTCATTCCTTGTGTGTCGTAGGTTGAAAACTGTACTTATGGTTAAGAAGAATTACACTGCTGTTTAATGCTCCTTACCTAACCATCCACTAATATAGGTAAATGTCATCGACATAATTTCAAAAATGTATATCTCACTCTATAAAAATAGACGTACAGATATATCAATTTGAAATTGGTGTATGACAGCGGATATTCAAAACCAAATATTTGCCGTCCGGCAAACAAGTCAGGCGACTTCCTCAAATATCACCGATTACAAGGAATCCCGATACAATGAGGATGATCACCCAATTCCCAATAACTTACTCCCACTCATCATCTTTAAAACCATACAGATGTGAGAATCATACCTGGTAAATACATACCCTGGAGTAAGTATCTAATCGGGAAATCAGTTTTCCTTTAACAGTACACGGTGAAACTGAAATATTGAAATGTTTCGATGGGGTATCCCGGTATTCCTAGTAATGCCTCTTCCATTATCCAGATTCACAACTGTAACCGTGTAATTCTTTGCCATCTTTCCAAACCCTTTTATATGTCTTTAGTCATTACCTTCTGTACACCCCTTTAGGCCAAATGGTTTTCTTCCTTCCCTACCGTTCGGCACCAGTTTATGGTTTGGAAGAAGACTATCCAATAAGCATAATGGGTGTACTGTCCTAATCCTGGGAGCACTCGCAATGCGTGAGAAGGTGAAGATAAAGGACAACCGAATAAACCTTATTCCTATTTCTCCTGAACAAGAATCCATCCCCGAACTGGAACAAGTTCCTTTCGAGTTCGTATATAACCATACGATGGAGTATCCAATAAACTGTGGATCTTCGTAGTGATATGCAGTGTTCTGGAGAAATACAAAGGTGATTTAGGATTGACGAAGAAATACTTGGTTTGGTCGTGAATAGCAGTCGCAATTTACTTTGCCCTCTTACTAATCCCTTGATATGTCTTTACTTAATACCTTCTGTACACCATCGTTATGCTAATTGGTTTTCTTCATTCCCCACTGTTCGGCACCAGCCTAAGGTTTGGAAGAAGACTATCCAATTTGCGTAATAGGTGTACTATCTCCTAAACCAAGGAGTACTCCCAACCTGAGAGAAGGTAAAAGGAAAAGACAACTGAATAGTCCCATTCGTTTTCTCCAGAACCGGAAACCATCCTCGAATAAATTCCTTCGAGTTCGTATATAACCATACGATGGTTTTGTCCAATGGAAGTGGAAGTTCGTAGTAATACGGGGTGTCCTGGAGAAAAGGGTAAAAGTAGGAGTGGCAATGAGGTATGCAACTTTGACAATCCAAAAGCCAGTGTTTAAGAAGGTTCGGTCAATTTTGGTCACTGAGTCATAGTCTTAGGGTCGGGTCATGGTCGCTGCCAAAGAGAGAGAGAAAAGAAACACTCAGTGTGCACTCTATCCTAGATCAGAATGGTTACCAATTTATCTAATCTGGAAACTTCCCACTGTACCGTCAAATTCCCCTCCAAACCTGAAAGAAGAATTAGTTGGGATCACCCGAGGAGTAAACCAACTCATCAGCGGGAATCGGGATCCAACTATCATCGCATGATAACGTGACGGAATCCGCTCACGTTATCACACTCCAGAAGGTATCCGCATATCTGGAAAGTTTCAGTTTCTTTAGAAACTCCCGATGTGATTTCTGCCCCATGCTCTTATGACCTTGACTTTGGCCAACAAATCATAAGTCACATGTCAAGTTCTACCCGTCATTCTCCAGGTTAATTTGAGCCCACCCGTACAAGCCCTTGACTTTGGCCAACAAGGCTATACGACTGCCCCAAGCCAACGCATCTATCTATGCTGCATATGAATACCCAATATCTACAAATCACCGTGCCTTGACTTTGGCCAACAAACACAGCTTAAATACTTATTGACTATCCATATAAAACGACGGAGGGCTATGAATGGTTTCTGGCGAAAACCTTTAACGTAATGAACTTGATATCGTTGAAGGAACCGGATAGCTTTTAAAAATATAGTGACGAAAACCTTTGCTAAAGAGGTCACTCCCGGTGAAGGGATCTCGGCTCTTTCCCCGTAGAATGAGGTGCAGGATATTCCAACTGAATACCACGATGCAAAGCAAAAGTAGTCGGCTATAGTGAAGTTATTGCCCTGACGCAAACTTCTGTCCAAGGGGTCACTCCCGGTGAAAGGATCTCGGCCCTTGCCTCGTCGACTGAGGTGTTGGATATTCATAACCGAATACCACTGTGCAAAACAAAAGAGAACGTCCTTGTAATAACAGCTTTTTTGAAAAGTGTTCCAATAATATCAGAAAAGGTTTGTTTAGCTTGCATTGATCCAAATCAACGCAGTCCCATCAATTGATCACACCAAAAAAGAACAAAAATAATGACGTACGTATATGCCATCCGCATTCGCCACTTGGTCCCGTCATTACCTGTTAGGTTAGTTAACTAACGACAGAGCGGGGACTGGACTAGCGCGGATGCAAAACATATACAACATCTACTAGTATATATATCAATATATAATATTTCGCTCATGGCGTGATAAAATGCAACATCACATAAATGTAATAAGCATCACAGAACAATACAGATATCTGGGATCCCCGGGTTTCATAGAGCCGCTACTGAAACCCGACGTTCCCCTGGTCGTGTGGATAGCCTGTGCAATGAAATCCTAGACCCCTACGGGCGCGGCAAGTTACCCGCCAAAACCCGAAGCGAGGCAGCCCCCTTCAGCAACGTGAATGGACCACCCAGCACTTCATGGAATCCGGTAACTTGGGCACCCCTCCTGGGTCAACCTGTACCCCCTACGAGTGCGGCGAATAGCCCGCCAATTCTAGAGTGAAGCCCCCTCCGTCTCAATGCCATGAGATGCGGGCCCGTTTCCCTCTAGAACCCGGCTACCCGTGCACCGTTCCGTGGGGTAATCCTAGTACAGAAAGTAAAATATACATACAACGGGTACATCGACCTTACCCCGGTCGTGCCCTAAAAGAATAATATACAAACAGGCAGTGACGGCAGTCCACATGTCGGACACTCGCCCCGCAATATCAAATGAACATAATACAACCAAAAATGTACTACCATTGCATCCAGGCTATCCCCACGACCAATCCGCAATATCACAGTACAACACAGAACATCAACGTGAATGTCACGTTCGCAAATCCGTCTAACCGGGCTATAGTAGTTAGACAGGATTTATCGATCAAGTAACATTCACGGTCGCAGATATAATGTAAATACTGTGAACTAATGTGTTTAAAATTTTCGATCGATCAAATTTTCCTAAGTGGGCCCCCAAGCACTACTGTAGCACTTAAAGAAATTCTGGGCCCAAAAAGAATATTCCAAAACCCCAATTTCCCTGTACAAAGATCACTGTGGAAAAATGGTGCAGCGAAGACACTGTACTGCGGCGGAACCGCGGCTCTAAAGGGGTTTTGGCCGCGGTTCCGCTGTGGTTCTACAGCATCACGCTACCATATTTTCACAGATGTCTTAGAATTTCCTGAACAGTATTCTGCAACAACCTGAAAAATTTTTGGAGCCAAAAAAATTTCGACAGAGAACTGATGCATTGAAATCGCGAGTTTTGGAATTTTGTTCGATTGAAGATGTAAACACATTAGACCAAGCTAGACTAGGTTAATGGCGTGGCTCTGATACAATTGTAAGTGCACGACGGCGCCCCGGCCGTCAATCCGAGGCCAAAATGCGGAAACGATAATTTACTTTAACTTTTGAACATGCACCACCGCGCACTATAAAACCCGGATCGGGCCATTAACATAGTCCTAGCTAACTAGAGAAGGGGTAGAGAGATATACCGAGCGATCCGTGTCCTTCGGTCTTCTCGTCGTCGTCCCGATCTCCCCGTGGAATCTCCGGTCTTCGACTCCTCGTCGGAAGGGCACCATGTCGCCGGCTTCTTTTACGGGCTCCCACCTCTGGACCGAGGCAACTCGGGCATGAAGTTGGCGGGCCGACGTGCCCAAGGATGCTGTAGGTTGACTGTAGAACTCATGTCTCATTTAGGGTATTGGAAGTTGCCATAATGGTGGAGGAATGATATGTGAACTTTTTCTAGATGAACTTGGGGATTTTTCTAGCATGTATAGAACAAAATCCCACTCCAAAACTTTTGGACAGCCCCCCCTTTTTAGCTTGGCCGGCCATGCATGAGGAAGAGAGTGAGAGAGAGTAGAGAGTGAGGATCAAAAATGAGAGTGAGCCAATATTATGCAAGAGAGAGAAAGGAGTGATGATGTGAAGAAAAATGATCATAAGCCATCATGAACTCAACAACCTAATCATTACTCCAAAAGGTCAAGCCAACATGAACTCAAGAAAGTCAAGGGAGGAAAAACCATCATGATCCAACAATATGCAAAGGCCACCCTCCACAAATGCTAATTTGCTCAATTGCAAATAAGCCCTCCTCCACCAAATTTCAGCCAAGGAAAGAAACAAAGGTAAATGTCAGAAACAGAAAACAAACTGGCAACTCCAAAAAACTGATACCATTATAAATTACAGGAAAACCCTGCTACTGTATATACATACCCGCATTTGTATTCCGACCGAATACAAATGCAATGAGACAAAATCTACACTGTCCAATACTAGGATCCGGCTTAAACCAAAGCCCGCTAGTATTAATCGTCCGATCATGATCCGTGCAATACCGCACGTATCTGATCAAACCTTGCCATATCTCCGTACGGCCTCTACAGCGTTTCGCCCGAAACATAAGAAACTGGTATGTGGGGGACTCTAAAGACTCGTCAATACTTTGGTTGTGGATTTAACCACTAGCACGTCAGAGGTATTAGCCTATACGTAATGGGCTACCAGGTATTGACCAAAAGGGACGTCGATGAGCGAACTCATCCTGACACCCTACTGAGCCTGTCAGTGACAATATCCGTACAGTCCGGTTCGTTCATCAGCATCGCATGGCGGGCCTAGGGGGTTGGTAAAAGTCAGACCCCCAAAAGCGGTACAAGTCATGTCGGAGTGTAGCCCAGAAAACCCTGAGATACTACTGGAATACCTACCAGTAAATCTCCTGCCTTGGCCAAGGACTTTATGTAAGGGCTCTCCTAGACACAGCGTGACCTCACCCCCAATACCGGGAGAGACGAACCCCTGAAGATCCGCTGACTGCCTCCATGTGGCTCGGGACTGTACCCAACTAAAACCTGTTTGCACGTCTCCTTTGAGCGTGGTAGGGTAGTAATCAAAGTACAGTGGGAACTCACACGAGACAAATGACGATCTGAGGTCGATGAACTAACCTGTACACATGTCACCAGGGAACTGCCATCTGACGTCAGGTATAAGACCAACTAGCATGTTCCCGGTGAGTCCTGTCCGTTGTACTCATAACTCAATGAGCACCTGCATACATCTTAGGTGAACCAACTGACACCAGTGGCTTGTGAGACCGGCCACCGCCCCTCGTCGGGGTCTCGACTGTATACATTAGTCTACTCTGGAGTATCGATGCCCTGTCTCGAAACTCCCACGATTAGGGACCTTTTAAGGATATGCTTATAGACTATCAGCTCCCACGTATATGATCGCCCTCATACTGCAGACAGTCAAGCAAGAATCCTAGGGGCTCTATCAACGCGCAATAGTGACCTGTAAGGTCACTTAAAGCAGTACACGATGATAATGATAAACCAGATAGCATACTATCATCTTGAGTAAGACAGTCCTACCGGAATAGGTCCTCCCTCAATCATTGCAATCACGTGCCTGTGATCCAATAATTGACTCAGAGGGCACTATCTCCAACACTGTGAGTATGCGACATCGCAATAATTATCCTTAAGTGAAAGTGGGAGATTGTTGGATATAGTGCCCTCAAAGTCAATTATTGGATCGCAGGTACGTGATTACAATGATTGATGCAGGACCTATACCGATATGACAGTCTTGCTCGAGTCGATAGTATGCTATCTGGTTTGTCTTTATCATCGTATACATGATTTAGTTCACTATTGCATGATGAAAGAGCCCATAGGATTCTTTCTTGACTACCAGCAGTATGATGGCGATCATATACATGGGAGCTGGGGTTTGTAAGCACATTCTTAAATGTGTCCCTAGTCGTGGGAGTTTCGAGACAGGGCATCGATACTCCAGAGTAGACTAGTGTATAAAGTCGAGACCCCGACGAGGGGCGGTGGCCGGTCTCACAAGCCATTGGTGTCAGCTGGTTCACCTAAGATGTATACAGGTGCTCATTGGGTTATGAGTACACCGGACAGGACTCGCCGGGAACATGCTAGTTAGTATTATACATATGGTCAGATAGCAGTTCCCTGGTGACATGTGTACAAGTTAGTTTGTCGACCTGAGATCGTCATTTGTCTCGTGTGAGTTCCCACTGTGCTTTGATTTCTACCCAACCATGCTCAAAGGAGACGTGCAAACAGGTATTTTTTGGGTACAGTCCCAAGCCATATGGAGGCAGTGAGCGGATCGTCGGGGATTCGTCTCTTCCGGTATTGGGGGTTGATGTCGCAAAGTTGACGGGTGGCCATCACTAGAAATCCTCGGCCGAGGTAGCGGAGAATTACTGATGTGGATCAGTAGTTTCTCAGGTGGTGATGGGCTTCATACCGACACGAATTATCGAGTTATTAGGGGTCTGACTTTATCCACCCCTCTAGACTCGATATGCGATACTCTTTAGATAAACGGACCGGACTGTATGTATATTGTCACTGTTAGGCTCTGTAGGGTTTATGGATGAGTTCGCTCGTCAGCTTCCCTTCCAATCAATAGATAGGTAACCGTTACCTACAGCTTGTACCTCTGACGTGTTAGAGGTTATACCCAGTGCCAGTGTGTTGATGAGTCATTAGAGTCACCCATAGACAGTTTCCCAAGTTCGGGCGAAACGTTGTAGAGGCCGTATGGTTTTATGACAAGGTTCGGAAAATGCACGTGCGTTTACGCACGTGTCATATTTCGGACAGATAATACTGGTAGGCTTTGGTTTAAGCCGGATCCGAGTATTATACTGTGTAGATATAATATCTTTGTCTCAGTTGCATTTGTATTCAGTCGTAATACAAATGCTGGTATGTTTATACTGATACGGGGTTATCCTGAAATTCATTTCAGGATTGCTTTTGGAAGTTGCCAGTTTCTAGTTTTCTATCGCCCGTCTTTAACATTTGGTTAATGACGGATTTATCTTTTCTTGATGGAGATGAGTCATATGTGTGTAGAAGCTTCTAGAAGTGGTGATGAGGCTAGTGAGTCATTAGAGTTTTAATTGTGCAATTAATGTTTTGATGACTAAGAGTTATGATTCATTGTATGCATTGATTATATGTGCAAGGTGTCTAATGACTCATTAGCTCGTTCATTGTTAAGGTCACCTCCCCCCTCTCCTACACTCACCCCTCCACCATTTATATGGATGACCCCTCCTTTGCAAGGAGATGATGATTTTGGGAAAAAGAAAGGGTTGTTAAAAATGAGAAGAAAGATTTAGTCCATATATATTTTCATAGCTCATTTTCATTCGATCCAAAAGGCAACTTCATTAACCGTTCGTCCACGGCTTTGGACGAAGTGAGACAAAGTGTTCTACTCATTCTCTACATCATCTTGGTCGTCTCTTTTAGCAAACTTGACGACCGGGTTGCCTCGGTTCAGAGGCGGGAGCCCGTTTAAAGATCCGTCGACGTGGTGCCACCTGGACGAGAAGACTGGAGATTCAGGAGATCGGAGCAGCCGCAACAAAGCGTGGAATGATGGTTGAAGACCGAAGGACTCGGATCGTTCGGTATAACATTTCTACCCTCTTTGTAGTTTGTTAGTTTAGCTTTAATGGCAGATCCGGGTTATAGTACGCGATAGCGCCAGTTGTAAAAAGTTTTTGTTCCGCATTTGGCGTCTGTTAGACGGCCGGGGCGCTACCGTGGACTTACACTCATGAAGTGAAGGAGGACAGCGAGAAGACAAGAAGGACACGATACTATGAGGTATAACATTTATACGAATAGTTAAACCTCTTATAATATGCTAGCTAGGGTTTTATGTTCGATTCTTGCTTCAAGTCGGTGTTGCGAAGCCCGTAAAAATCATTTTTTGCTAATTTCGCCTCCCCGCAAACACGTGGGGTGCAGGACATCGACTTATAGGTTAAGAAGAATTACACCGTTGTTGAATGCTCCTTACCTAACCATCAACTGATATAGGTAAATGTCATAGACATAATTTAAAAAAGCTATATTTCACTCTATGAAATAAACGTACAGATATATCAGTTTGAAACTGGTGCATAATTACGGATATTCAAAATCAAATATTTGCCCTTCGACAAAAACCCGGGTGATTTCCTCAAACATCACCAATTACAATGAATTCCGATATAATGAGGATATAATCACCTAATTCCCAATATCTTACTCCCACTCATCATCTGTAATACCATACAGATGTGAGAATCAGACCTGGTAAATACATACCCTGGAGTAAGAATCTAATTAGGAAATCAGTTTTCAATTAACATCTCACAGTGAAACTGAAACATGATAATGTTTCGAAAGGGTATCTGGGTATTCCTAGTAATGCCTCTTCCACTATCCATATTCATGACCGTAACCATACATTTCTTTGCCATTTCTCCAATCCCTTTATTTATCGTTACTTATTACCTTCTGTACACCGTACTTAGGCTAAATGATTTTCTTCCTTCCCTATCATTTGGCACCGGCCTATGATTTGGAAGAAGACTATCCAATAAGCGTAATAGGTGTACCCTCCTAATCCTAAGAGCCCTCACAACCAGAGAGAAGGTAAAGAGAAAAAACAACTGAATAATCCTTATTCTATTTCTTCTGAACCGGAAACCATCGTCGAACTGAAACAAGTTCCATCGAGTTCGTATGTAACTATACGATGGCGTATCTAATAAATGTGGATCTTCGTAGTGACACGGAATGTTTCGGAGAAATGTAAAGGTGAAATAGGAGTGGTGATGATATACGTGGTTTCGTCTTGAATGATAGCAGTCGCAATTTACTTTGCCATCTTTCTAATCCCTTTATTTGTTTTTACTTATTACCTTTTGTACACAATACTTAGGCTAATTGGTTTTCTTCCTTCCCTACCTTTCGACACTTGCCTATGGTTTGGAAGAAGACTATCCAATAAGCGCAATAGGTGTACTCTCCTAATACCAGGATCTCTTGCAACCTGAGAGAAGGTAAAGGGAAAAGACAACTGAATAATCCTATTCGATTTCTCAAGAACCGGAAACCATCTTCGAACTAGAACAAGTTCCATCGAGTTCGTTTGTAACTATACGATGGCATATCCTATAAATATGGATCTTCGTAGTGATACGGAATGTTCCGGAGAAATGCAAAGAGAAAGTAGTAATGGCAATGAGTTATGCGACTATGACAATCTAAAAGCCAAAGTGTTTTAAGAAAGTTCGGTTAACTTGGTTCATAAGTTTTAGTCTAAGGTCGGGCCATGGTCGCTGCCAAAGAGAAAGAGAGAAAAGAAACACTCAACGTGCACTCTAACCTAGATCAGAATGGTTAATCATTTTATCTAATCAGGATGTCTTCCAATGTTTCCTCGAATTCTCCTCCAAACCCAAAAGGAGAATTAGTCGGGATCATCTAAAATCACCCGAGGAGTAGCACCTACTCATCGGTGGGAATCGAGATCCAACTATCATCGCATGATAACTTAATGGAAGCCACTCAAGTCACCACACTCCAGAAGGTATGCGCATACCTGGCAAGTTTCTTGTATGTTTTAAACTCCCGATGTGTGTTTTTCCCCTAGGATCCAAGTGACCTTGACAAGGTCAACATGTTAAAAGGTCCTAGTCAAGTTCAACCCGACATTATCCTAATTGCATTAGACCCACCCGCACAGACCCTTGACAAGGTCGAACGACTGTCCTAACCAATCCACATATCCATGCGACAGAAAAGTATTACAGAGCTACCGCACACTACGCCTTGACAAGGTCAACAAATGCAATACGAATACTAAGCAATACTAATCTGAAATGATGGAGTGCTACGGCTTGTTTATAGAGAAAAACCTATAACGTAATGAACTTGATATCGTTGAAGGAATCCAAGTGGTTTTACAAATATATAGGGGCGAAAACTTTTGCTAAAGAAGTCACTCCCGGTGAATGGATCTCGGCTCTTTCCTCATCGAATGAGGTGCAGGATATTCCAAACTGAATACCACGATGCAAAGCAAAAAGTAATCGACTATAGTAAAGTTATTACACTGACGCAAACTTTTGATCAAGGGGTCACTCCTGATGAAGGTATCTCGGCCTTTGCCTCGTGGAATGCGGTGCTGGATATTCATAACCGAATATCACTGTGCAAAGCAAAAGAGAACGTCTGTAATGTCTGTTTTTCAAAAAACTTGGTTCCAACAACATCAAATAGGTTTGTTTTATCCTTGCATTGATCAGAATCAACGCAGTTCCATCAATTAAACATATCATACCACAGAAAGGAATGAAAAAATATGATGTACGTATATGCCACCCGCATTCGCCACTGGGCCCCGTCATCACCCGTTAGGTTACTTAACTAATGACAGAGCGGGGGCTGGACTAGCGCGGGTGCAAAACATATACAACATCTACTAGTATGTATATAAATATATATAACAATCTTCCCAGGTATGATATAAGCAACATCAAAAAATAGCGATAAACATCACCGAACAAACGGATAATCTGGGTGCCCCGGGTTTCTTTTGAGCCGCAAGTGAAACCCGACGTTCCCCTGGTCTTGTAGATAGCCTGTGCAATGAAAACCTAGACCCCTACGAGCGTGTCACGACTCGAAGGTACGGAACGTGACTGGCACTTAAATTACGAAACGTCTAGAGGCGTAAAGTAATCTAAGTAAGCCAAAGCCCAGAAATCTAAGCCATTTAAAGAAAATAGAGTGAAGAAAAACTTATTTAAAAGTTAACATATAAGATCTCTTTGAAAGTCTTTATAATAAGCATAAGTTTTATAAAATTTTCGGCAGAGTTTCCTTTGTAAATACTGACCCCAAACGGGTACAACACAAGAATATACATAAACAATAATAAAAAGACATCCCCTAGCGGGATCTAGCTCTTCGCCAATTGGCGGAAACAACCACACAAGCAATATAATATACAACGCCGAAGGGCGAGGATCAAAAGTCAGAAAGAAAACTAACATCCTCAAGAAAAACAGAAAACCATAATAATAAAAGAGCGCGACTCTAAGGCCGAAAGAATATACAACTGGTTTTCTAAATCTATCAAATATACAATGTCTGGTTGATGGAGGTTACTAGATACAACTAAAATAAATAAAAGTACAATGGTGGTCACTATGCAAATGAACCCACCTACCAAGCAATCATCCGAAAGAAATGATATGACAGCAAACCGCCAAGGAACCTGTACAGCAAACCAGCAAGAAACTGTGGCACAACGGGGATGAGTTGCCAACTCATGAGTAGAAGAAATCACTGAGTAGAAATCGTATGTATGACGGTCTCCTAGGTCAAACGAAAATATACTCATAAAATAACACCAGACATCTAGTGGTGGCAAGGGTAATAATCTAAGCATAAATGTCTACCAAGTACTCGTGTCAGTGTCACTAAGTAGCAATATATTATGTATATATGATGTATGAAAGCATCATTGTTAGTTATATGTATGCCCTAGAGGCCATTACTGTACATACGATGTATATTGTAGTGGATGCTTGGACATATATAGGGAAGACTTTCTTGCTCGACATGATAGTATGCTATCTGGTTACTCTTTACCTTAACGTGTACACTGATTGTCTCTCTGTTACATGTTGGTAAAGCCCTTAGGATATGTACTCGACTAATGGGACTATGATGAGATCATACTAGTAGGGCCACGGTAGTCTACGAGTACATCCTATAACTGTTCCTAGTCGAGGGTGTATCGAGACAGGGCATCGATACACCAGAGTAGACTAGCGTATACGCATCTTGACCCATATGATGGGCGATGGATGATCCCATATACTTCGGTGTTTGACATCAAGGATGGTGTACGGGTACTCAGTGGAGACTTAGTACACTGGACGGACTCACCGAGAACTCCCAGATGGTATTATACCTCACGTCAGATGGCAGTTCTCTGATGACACTGGTACAGGATAGTCTGTTGACCCAAGATAGTCATAGAGTCTTGTGTGATTCCCACTGTGCTTTGATTTCCACCTTACCACGTCCAAGAGGGCGTACAAAACGGTGGTTTTTGGGTACAGTCCCGAATCACATGGAAGAAATGAGCGATAGGAGGGGATTCGTCTCTCCCGGTATAGGGAGTTGATGTTGTGCTGTGTTCGATTGGCTATAACCAGAAATCCCTGGCCAGGGTTGCTGAGATTTACTGGTAATTGTTACCAGTAGTTTCCCAAACTGTTATAGACCTCATATCGACACGACTTATCGAGCTCCTGGGGTCTGACGTTTACCACCCCTAGGCGAGATATGCGACATATCAGACGACGAGACCGGACTGTACGGGAGTGTTACTGATTGGATTCACAGGAGAACTAGCGGTCTTGCTTGTTGATCTTCTGATCGCTCAATACCCGGGTGGCCGTTACGTTTAGCACACCGCTTGCGGCTTGTGGGTGTTTGATATGATCATCACCTACTGTCGGTGTATTGACGAGTCTTTAGAGTCCTACACAGGGGTTTCCTGACTCAACCGAAACGGAGTAGGAGCACATATGTGATATGTGCGGGACCGAGATTAATACGATATGAGATACCGTATTCTATTCTTGCGATTCGTGACATTGATCGGTTGTATGCGATATAGCCGGGTTATCGGATCAAGTGTTGATTCGATAAGTTGTTACTTTTGATATTAGTTGGTTATCGCCGGATTATTAAATTAAGAGTTGATTTAATAATTTAATTCATAATTATATATTTGATATATTACATTGCATTAACTAGTATTAGCTCACTTATGATTTATTTTCTCACTAGTATGTGCACATTGTTTATATATGATATATGCAAGTGTACATGTTTGTATAATGCTTGATGATACACACAAGATGGGTGTATGAGACTCATACCAAGATTAGGGTAAAGATTAGGGTTATTGGTTTATCTTAAGATTTAACAAAAGGGTTTAACTTAGTCAAAGTAATCAAGCTTGAAGAAGCTTGGAGAAGCTTTGACAAAGTCCACTCTTTTGTCATTTCTTTTGATATTCTTTAACCTAACCTTTAACCTAATGCCTTGGTTAATTCTCTACATGAGTTAAGCATGAGGGCTTAACTCAACCATGGTGCCATTTATTTATGTCATAAGTTTTCATTTGGATGGATAATTCTTTCTTCTTCTTCTTCATCATCAAGCTCCATCCAAAAGCTTACTAGCTCCAATGGTGCCATGAGCAAGAGTGAGAAAATCAATTCTAAAGTGAGCCCACTTCCTACTTCTTCATCCTCTACCACTTTTCATGTAGTAGATTGTGTTCTCTTCACAAAGTTTATGACCTAGTGAAGGAATAGCTTGAGTTTGTGTCTCCCCGACGTAGATCATCTTCGGTCTCGAAGTCAACATAGCAAGCACGTTCGTTCTTCTCGTGGAGCTTCTATAGAGTCCGGAGTTCACGATCGCAGCGGAGGGACATCAACACGGAGCTAAAGAAGTGGAGGACCGGATATACAAAGGTTGTAATCCCTTTCACTTAGTGTTAAAGTTGTTAACATGCAAGCTTTCGCCTAAACCCTAGTTTAAAGATCCGTATTAGAGTTGTTCGGCACGGCTAAAATTTTAATCTGGCATAGTTGATGCCTTGTAGACCCTCGTGCGCGTGCCTAGCAACCTTTCAGTGGTATCAGAGCCAAGCTAGAGCTTTAGGCGAAGTGTAGACGATGTTAGAAATCTGATCGAACCCCGAAACCCTAATTCAAACCCTTCTCTGTACATTTTCTGAAAATGTGGTTTTTTCCAAATTAAAAATACTCAAAAAATTCAGCAGGGTTTTCTAGGAATTACTGTGAAACACGTGGGCCCAACTCCATCAAACCGCCGCGGAACCGCGGCCGTACCCTAGGTCACGCAGCGGTTCCTCGGCCACACTGTAGCTTCTTTGTCCATGGTTTGCACAGTAATGTCTTATACTGATTCCTGTGTTTTCTGGGTAATTTTAATTTATACTCAAGAGTTGAGTTTTCTGGGTTGTATTGGGAGTTCGTAGATTCGATCAGAAAGTTTGACTTCGTCTGTGTGTTTTTCCGGGTATTTTAGAAAGTGTTAAAAAGTTCGACCGGATATCAATAACTCACTTTTTCCCGACCCGGAAAATTTCCAAGTGTTGGATTTTTCCGTTGTTTAAGAACGTTCTAAGTCGTGCAAGTAACGTGATGGACCCTCTAGAAGACAACAAACCTTAACTCGATTATGTGACTGTCTTGAACTGATTTTTGAACCTTAGGGTTTGGGGCAGTACGACGTGCCACATGTGAGGCGTTGGCTTGACCCTTCTACGGCTGGACCATTGGTACTGTGGCATGTGATGGATATTTTTGAACTCCGCTCAAGTGTTGAGCTTTTCGGGAAAACTTGGGTGTTTGTTTATTCGATCGGAAAGTTTAACACTGTCTATTTATCTGGAATGTGATACAATATTTGGAATCCACATGTAGTTATGAGATAACTAATTTGGATGTTATAAACATAGCAGTTTAGTCTCAATTGATCGGTTGCCATGGAATTTTGATGTGATCAAAAGTCCGTCGCAATCACGTAGCGTACGCGGATACTCCCCGGTAAACTTAATAGACAGCCACGCCCCATAGCCCCGACCAAGTGACTGTAGGAGAACCCCATCGCCAAAAGCATCCGTTTGGGTGCTCGCGGCAGCGGTGTTCCGCCTTAGTGCACTTTGTCGACGGCATCCGGGGGTGCGGCCGTCTACTAAAGTTTGCGACGAGTATTCGATCAGGATGTAGGGAATCCTGTTGAATTGCCGACTTGATATTGAAAAGAGTTTTCGATAATGGGACTAAAATGCGGGGTTTATAAATGTTAGGCATGCGATGTCTAAGGAATTCATTTGGTTAGGCATGCGATGTCTAAGAAGGTTGCGGATTCCAACTGTTGTAGTTTTACACTTTCTTTTCTGTGATCGTAAGCGTAATATGTGATATCGCCGGTTTCATTGCTATATGTCAACGACAATTGGGATACGCATGTTTACTTACGTTGATGACTTGTGATGTTATATGTTGCTGGATATGTTATATTGGATCGTCGCGTTATAAATAGCCGGGGGTTTTATGTGAGATGAGAGTTTTTCATTTTCATTCATGTAAAATTAAATGTATGTAATATTCTTTTATTGGGGAACTTCCGGGATGAGGTTGATGTCACCACTTGTATATTATTTACTTTTCCGCATTAGGTAGACCCAAGGCGGGGAGCATAAGTAACCGGGTTCTAGGGTCCAGAGGGAGACCATCTTGACGAGTCGAGACTGGGTCTCCTAACCCTAGAATTGGCAGTGTTGCTTGCCGCTCTCGTAGGGGTCTAGGGATGTGGGTTTGGCTATTCATCGCGACCGTGGAATCTGTGTTTTATACTGGCTCGTATTGAAAACACGGACGTCCTAGTATATCCAATGTTTCTTCTGCTGCGATATCTGTGATGTGATCATTTGATATATTGTGATAGATACTGTATATAGTATATACGATATATTATATAAACGTTACTTATGTTTTACACCCGCGCTAGCCCTGCCCCGCTCTGCTGTTAGTTACCTAACCTAACGGAGCACGAGGGGACATCGAGGCGAATGCGGATGGCATAAGTGTACGTCGTATTTATCTGTGATGTTTAGGCGACTTAAATGATGGAACTTCATTAATATGATTAATGAAAGAAAAGAAACCTAAAAGATGTTGTGGAATCGAATTTTCAAAAACAGGTAGCTACAGTTCTTTCTTTGCATCGCGGTGTTCCTTGTAGAACATCCTGCACCTTATTCGATAAGGAAAGGGCCGAGATTCCTTCACCGGGAGTGACCCCTTTAGCAATAACTGGCAGATGCTACACCCCTCGGTTTATCTTTTGATTGCTTTTGGAGTTTTTGCTTTGCATAGTGATATATATGATATATCCTGCACCTTATTCGATGAGGAAAGGGTCAACGATCCCTTCACCGGGAGTGACCCCTTTAGCAAAACTAGAAAAGCTTCAAAAACACTTCATTTTAAAATCATTTGATTCTACAACGATATCAAGTTCATTACGCAAAAGGTTTTCTTAAAAACCTGACGTAGCCCTCCGTCATTTCAGATAAGTACTAGTTAGTATTCGTGCTACGTTTGTTGACTATGTTAAGGCGTAGTGTGCGATAGCTGATTAGTGCTTATCTGTATAAGCATATGATGCGATCGGATTAGGGTAGTCGTGCGACTTTGTTGACTATGTTAAGGGTCGTGCGGGTAGGTTTAATTCAATCGGGAAATGACGGGTTGAACTTGACTAGCACTTATGATTTGTTGACTATGTTAAGGTCATATAGCTGCTAGGGGTAAATTATTATTGGGAGTTTCAAGTGTTGAAATTTGCAATGAGATTGCATACCTTCTATGAGATAGTTGAATCCCGATACCCATTGCGAGTAAGAGTTACTCCTGGGAGAGTTTTACACATTACAATTAGCCGATCAAGTAGGTGTCTAGAAAGGTGTTAACGGGGTTACGCCCCTGGAAAAACGAGGTTTACTTTAATTAGGTTCGTGCGAAAGCACGGGGGACCTCCCTCAAAGTACTGACACTGGCCTGGCTGAAAGATTGGCGAACTTGTAGCGTGTAATTAATCCCGGCTAGTCTTTCCTTTTAGGGTTTGAAGGAAGATTTGATTAAAACAGTGGGAGACATCCTGATTAGATAAAATAATAACCAATCTGATTTTGCAAGAGCATACGCTGAGTGTTTTCTTCTCTCTCTCTCCAGGTAGCGACCATATCACGCCTTAATCAAGATAATAATACGGATGTATTGACCGAACCCGCTTGTTATACTGAGCTGGGAACGTTGGTCCCGCTCCAACTTATAATTGTTATAAGACAGAGCAGGAAATTAGGGAATACCAGATATCCCGTGCCACCCAAACGAAGAAAGTGCATGCTGATGTATCTTCTTCGGGTGTGTTCATTACAGAGAACTGTTTCTCAGTATTGTTTACGTCCTAGGTATGAGATACCGGATCAGGATCCCGCATATGTAATCTGTTACATGGGCTACAGAAAGGTAGAGAACTGAGAACGGGTGATAAGTTTCATGAGACAGAAAACGGTGCAAGTGTTGCAGCCAAGTCCGTTGGTCACTGTCACCCTGTATTACCAGAATACATTGATTCTGAACAAATTTTATTAGATACCGAACCTGATATACAACATCATATCAGTCTCTTTATTAGTAAAGAAAGGATATAATTTTGTATTGTTGGATAATGTTTTGAACATTTCCTATATCAAGAGTTGATCGGTTCAGGCACGTTATCTAAAAGCATTGACGTTCTAAATCAAACTACAGTTCTTAGTATACAGAACACACACGAGAGGAAGAGTTCAGAAATGAACGGATCCTTTTTGAGGCATTGTAGACTAGGTCATATCCATGCGACCCGACTGGCTGAAGTTACATATAGATGCATATTTAAATTAGTTTGAATTTACATCTTGTGAAACTTGCCGGTCATGTCACAGAGATAAGATGACAACAGCTCCGTTTATTGGAAACTGAGAAAGAGTTAGTGAACTCTTGGGATTGATACATGCTGATGTATGAAGATCCCCTGTCTACACATGCCAAGACCGGTTCTTTGTACTTCATTACATTCTCTGATGATCTCTCAAATTCAGACATATATTCCTGTTGAAATACAAGTCCGAAGCTTTTAAGATATTCACAGAATATAAGTTAGAAGTAGAGAACCAAAACAGGTAAAAGTATTATGTCCTTTGATGTGATCAAGAAGGATAATACTTGAGCACGGAATTCCTGGACTATTCTAAACGAGAATGAGATTCTTTCTCAGCATTACTCCTCCGTATACACCACAACACGTCGGTTTATCGGGGCGGAGCAAAAGCACCCTATATGATATGGTGTGCTCTACGATGAGTACTACTGAGTTTCCTATTTCCTTTTGGGAGTTATGCACTTGAGAAGCTGCATACGTATTGAATAGGGTTCAAATCAAATCAGTTGCCTACCACTTCATATGTGATATGGAATGGGAAGAGCCCATATCTTAAGTATGTTAAGATTTGGGGTTGTCCAGCCTATGTCTAAAAGCATAGTCAGGACAAGCTCGAGGCAAAGTCAGTTCTGTAGAAGTTTGTTGGATATCCTAAGCATTTGCAAGGGAATATCTTCTACCTAACTGAGGAACAAAAGATGTTTTGTTTCTCAACATGCCACCTTTATGAAAGGGAATTTCTTGTGAAGAAATTAGTGGACATGAGGTAGAACTGGAAGAAGTTCCAGCTATACAAACTGCAGCTGATGATTTGGTAGAACCAAAGGATTCAATAGTTTCCAATAAAGCTCAGCCTCTCCGCCGATCTAGTAGGGCTCCTCACCCACCTGAGAGATGCTTCGGTTTCTCTATGACAGTGGGAGCGAGGATTACATCATGAGATGATGACCCAACTAGTTTCGAGCTGGCCATCAGGAGTGGGACTCTATAAGAATGGCTGGATGCTTAGCGATCTGAGATGGAATCCTTATACACCAACAAAGTATGGACTTTGGTTGCTTTATCTGAAGGGTTAAATCCCCATCAGGAGCAAGTATATCTTGAGAAGATTACATGGTGTACATGGAAAAGTTGAGACTTTCAAAGCTAGACTTGTTAATGCTTTGCATCATTAACCAGGTATGGATTATGATGAAACCTTTTCTAAGTAGCTATGCTTAAGTCCATCCAGATCCTACTCGCCACGGCTACATACCATGACTACGATATCTGGCGGTTGCGTGTTATGACTGCTTTTCTAAATAATGTTTTAGAAGAGAGCGTCTATAAGTATACAGCCAGAGGGCTTCGTAGATAGTGGGAGCAGCGGAAACGTGAGCAAGATATTTTATGTGATAAAGCAGGCATCGTGGAGTTGGAACATCTGTTTTGATGTGGTAGTCAAAGAGTTTGACTTCATCAAAATGGTAGATGAACCTTGTATATACAAAAAGGTAGTATGGAGTATGCTTATGATCCTCGTAGAGCACGTGGATGACATACTCTTGATAGGGAAGGTGTTTCCTATGCTACGCTCGGTCAATCTCCGATTATCACAAGCATTCTCCATACAGGATCAAAATGATACCTCCTAAATCCTGGGTTTTGGATTTATGAGATACATCTAATTAGATATTAGGATACTCACTGGTTGTAGTGAGAAGGTATCAATCGATCCTGGGGAGAATCACTGGAAAGGTTCCAGGGTGGTAAGGACGACTGAATGTCAGTCGCAGGCATTGTCTTTACCCTCAGTGGAGGGACGGTATGTTGGAAGAGTTCCAAGCTAGATACCGTGACATACTAGACGATTAAAGGCAAGATATATCGTTACCAAAGATGCTACCAAAGAGGCAGTCTGGATATATATATATAAGTTCATGAGATGAACTTCGTTCTTACCATTGTGTGACAATGGAGTTGTCGCTTTTGCCAAGGACCCCCCTGTCCCATCAGAAATCCAAATATAATTCTTAGGCAGTATCACCTGATCATGGAGATGGTTGATCTCCAGGAAGATCGAGGTTAGGAGAGTAAACACAGAGGACGACAGCGCGGATCCACTCACAAAGGCCTTTTTCCCAGTAGAGACTTTTATAGGATGGTTTAGTATGAGATACTTCAACCGCAGCTAATTGTTGGGTATGTGATACCGCAACAGATGGCCCTAGTGCAAGTAGGAGATTGTTAGTTATATGTATGCCCTAGAGGCCATTACTGTACATACGATGTATATTGTAGTGGATGATTGGACATATATAGGGAGGACTTTCTTGCTCGACATGATAGTATGCTATCTGGTTACTCTTTAGCTTAACGTGTACACTGATTGTCTCTCTGTTACATGTTGGTAAAGCCCTTAGGATATGTACTCGACCACTGGGACTATGATGAGATCATACTAGTGGGGCCACGGTAGTTTATGCGTACATCCTATAACTGTTCCTAGTCGAGGGTGTATCGAGACAGGGCATCGATACACAAGAGTAGACTAGCGTATATGCATCTTGACCCATATGATTGGCGATGGATGATCCCATATCCATCGGTGTTTGACATCAAGGATGGTGTACGGGTGCTCAGTGGAGACTGGGTACACTGGACGGACTCGCCGAGAACTCCCAGATGGTATTATACCTCACGTCAGATGCCAGTTCTCCGGTGACACTGGTACAGAGTAGTCTGTTGACCCGAGATCGTCATAGAGTCTTGTGTGATTCCCACTGTCATTTGATATCCACCTTACCACGTCCAAGAGGGCGTGCAAAACGGTGGTTTTTGGGTACAGTCCCGAATCACATGGAGGCAATGAGCGATAGGAGGGGATTCGTCTCTCCCGGTATAGGGAGTTGATGTTGTGCAGTGTCCGATTGGCTATAACCGGAAATCCCTGGACAGGGTTGCAGAGATTTACTGGTAAGTGTTACCAGTAGTTTCTCGAACTGTTATAGACCTCATATCAACACGACGTATCGAGCTACTGTGGTCTGACGTTTACCACCCCTAGGCGAGATATGCGACATATCAGACGACGAGTCCGGACTGTACAGGAGTGTTACTGATTGGATTCACAGGAGTACTAGCGGGTTTGCTTGTTGATCTTCTGATCGCTCAATACCTGGGTCGCCGTTACGTTTAGCACACCGCTTGCGGCTTGTGGGTGTTTGATATGATCATCACCTACTGCTGGCGTATTGACGAGTCTTTAGAGTCCTACACTGGGGTTTCCTGGCTCAAGCGAAACGGAGTAGGAGCACATATTTGATATGTGCGGGACCGAGATTAATACGATATGAGATACCGTATTCTATTCTCGCGATTTGTGACATTGATCGGTTGTATGCGATATAGCCGGGTTATCGGATCAAGTGTTGATTCGATAAGTTGTTACTTTTGATATTAGTCGGTTATAGCCGGATTTTTAAATCAAGAGTTGATTTAATAATTTAATGCATAATTATATATTTGATATATTACATTGCATTAACTAGTATTAGCTCACTTATGATTTATTTTCTCACTAGTTTGTGCACATTGTTTATATATATGATATATGCAAGTGTACATGTTTGTATCATGCTTGATGATACATCAAAGTAGGGTGTATGAGACTCATACCAAGATTAGGGTAAAGATTAGGGTTATTGTTTTATCTTAAGATTTAATAAAAGGGTTTAACTTAGTCAAAATAATCAAGCTTGAAGAAGCTTGGAGAAGCTTTGACAAAGTCCACTCTTTTGTCATTTCTTTTGATATTCTTTAACCCAACTTTTAACCTAAAGCCTTGGTTAATTCTCTGTATGAGTTAAGCATGAGGGCTTAACTCAACCATGGTGCCATTTATTTATGACATAAGTTTTCATTTGGATGGATAATTCTTTCTTCTTCTTCTTCATCATCAAGCTCCATCCAAAAGCTTACTAGCTCCAATGGTGCCATGAGCAAAAGAGTGAGAAAATCAATTCTAAAGTGAGCCCACTTCCTAATTCTTCATCCTCTACCACTTGCCATGTAGTAGAGTGTGTTTTCTTCACAAAGTTTATGACCTAGTGAAGGAATAGTTTGAGCCCGTGTCTTCCTGACGTAGATCTTCTTCGGCCTCGAAATCAACGTAGCAAGAACGTTCTTTCTTCTCGTGGAGCTTCTATAGAGTCCGGAGTTCACGATCGCAGCAGAGGGACGTCAACACGGAGCTAAAGAAGTGGAGGAACGGATCTACAAAGGTTGTAATCCCTTTCACTTAGTGTTAAAGTTGTTAACATGCAAGCTTTCGCCTAAACCCTAGTTTAAAGATCCGTATTAGAGTTGTTCGGCACGGCTAAAATTTTAATCTGGCATGGTTGCTGCCTCGTAGACCCTTGTGCGCGTGCCTAGCAACCCTTCATCATGCATGAAACAATCAATCCTGAAATCTGGATATAAGAAAATATGAGTTTTTATCTTAGTAAAACTTGTATCATAAAAACTGGAACATCATTAGTGAAATCGACAGATAATCCGTGTCAAGCATCGACACAATATCTCAATATCTCAAAGTATCAATGTCTCAATATCTCGGGCTCCGTCAGTCCGGATCGGCCCATATCATCAAATCTAACGACTATGGACGGTATCCTCCGGATATCCGCCGTGCCAGAGATCACCGGTAGGTAGTTTGCCCCTGCCAGGCTCATCGTCTACAAATCGAGCTTCTTGCCCCGGGGTACCATACCGGGCCCACCATGTACCCGAGACGGTTCATCCACTCCTCAAATCGGGTCTCGAAAACGAAGAGAAATCAGGAAAACTCATGGTGGACGACACATACATCATATCACGAGAAAACCACAACTTGCATTTTTAAAATGGTAATAAGTTCTTAAAATCTTTGCAGTTTTCCCCAAAATCCAGAAAGCTCATAGAAAATCCGAAATCTTAAAGATCATGAGTCCATAACAGTGAATATCGGCATAAAACCTATAACAATGCATAACAAAATTGATATATGAATGCATGGGTATCTAAGTAAGAAATGCAATATCTAAACTAGCATATGAGAGCAAGCATGCTACAACATGTTTAAACTACTAATTAGCAGCTATACGAAATGAAGTAGCTTTTTCTAAAGTGTACGTGACATGGCAATTACCGATGATGATGTGTGTGAGCCGGCAAATAAGTGTACGTAGAACATGTGCATCATCGGTAATGGTGCTGGTGTCCTAACAGAAGGAATCGTAACAGTTAAGGAAACACACGTATAAACATATAATGTAATGAGAATAACATGAATATAACAGAGAATGAGTAATAACCGCAACACTGAAGGATATACATTTCTAATATACGAGTCATACAGTTTTGGTGTTTGAAATAGCACGAATTGTGGTTTTTAGAAAAATAGGGGCTACAGTGTTTTTGAGAAAAGATACGTCCTTTGAAAAATCCGTAGTATCCCTCGGGTTGTTTTTTATTTTTTGAAAATGCTCATGATTCGTTGGTTTTGAAAATAGGTATGACTCGAACCTAAACTAGCATCTACCTAAACAACTAAGAGACTAACCAGAAACTGGTCGGAAGGAGGATAAGGTCTAAATATAATCCGAGTCGATATATCAAGTAGTCGGCGATCCAGCCTCATAGCATCACGTACTGTATAATATATACTATGACATCTTGAGTCAAGAGTGCGGATCAATCATATATATATATATATATATATATATATATATATATATATATATATATATATACCTCGTACGGTATAATCCATCGTACGACATCCCAAAATTTAGGGTACAGTCAACTATCATAATTACATCATTAATCATATGGTGTCATCATCGAGCAATATCATGATCAGGATTATTGTTCTAAAGTCTCGCACATTCCAATATCATCAATCACATATTATCATATAAAGGGATGCACATCGCCTACGATCCACTATAATATCACATCATATCTCATATCGTGACTAAGTCACATATCACCATCTCACGACATCATACCCGATCATATCGACTCATCTCCAAATATCATATACCATCCTCATATCACGTGTATATGTATATGTATATGTGTGTGCGTGTGTGTATATATAAAACTACACTCATATATATATATATATATATATATATATATATATATATATATATATATATATATATAGACACACACACACCAAATCAAGTGTGCGTGTGTGCGTTTGTGTGTGTGACTACAAGTATCCTGTGATTCGACTCCAAGGTAATCATCCTCTGGGTAGTCTTCCTAGATCAACCTAATCTAACCGAGAGTCTTCTAAACATCCTACTTGCTAAGTATACAATATCACATCCAATCTCATTATAATAATACGGTAACAACCCTATTCTACGTTTGCGGGGGTGCTATACGCCATCCAACCGACTTCCTCCGTAGATATACATCTACTCACCTCAATCCTCGCTTGCCAAAATCGATGACGCCATGCTCTCCTCGTCATCCTGAAGTCCACGTGAATGTGCCTACATATATGAACACAAAGCATCGTAAACAGAAATCACGCACGAAAACCAAACAACACACGAAACACACATAGGTTAGAACCTATGGTCTACTCATGAAAGAAGAACCAAATAACCATCGACATCGACGTACGAACGCCAATCGATCGAGACAAAACACAAACACCCAAGTTCAAGTCATTAAAAATCATAAAACCAAAACAACAACTTAAGAAAACACTTCCAGATTTTGTCCTAAGTCGAATTAGCCAATTCTGCATACATAGGAGGTCTAATTAGAGGGTATAGGAGCTATGAACAAAGCACGAGGCGATTCCATCGTACCAAGGCCGCAATTTGCGGCCAAAGTGAGATAATTGGCGGCCACTGTAAGGAGTTAGGGACTCGGATCTTGGGGATAGCTTCTGGGTTGCCTGCATACCTCTCAGTAATTGCTAAATTTTTTCAGGTCCCCCGGGTGATAGCAGATATCTAAATATCATCACAATTCCCACAATTCTTCCGATATCGGTGTTTCTAAGTTTGAGTTGTGGGGTTTTAGTCCCATGTTAGGTCTAGGTTTTTGACACTAGAGGGTTTATAATCATCAATTGCACCCAATTACACCTTCCCAAATCATAAGAACTCCAAACCCTCACCTAAAAAATTCCAACATCCCAATCCTCATTAGTTCTACTCTAAACTAAACTAGAAGATAAGGAGAAACAAAAATTTAAACTAATGGTGTGGAAATATACCTCATTTGGCAACTCAAGAATTTTCTTGAGTTGCCCAAGTCTTCAAAATCTTGGCTTGATTGATCCAACGGGTTTGCTGTGAGGTTATGCACAATTTTTGTGAAGGCAACATGTAATTTTGATGGAAATTTTGAGGTGGTGTGAGGTGGATGTGGAGGTGGAGGAAGATGGCAGCCATGGAGAGAGAGGAGGAGAAGGATAACGTGAGGGAAATAATATGAAAATATGAAGGGTGGCTCAAGGGTGTAGAACTTTCTCCCATCTTCTCTTTCTCTCTCTCATCTCTTTTTCTTTCATTTCTTTTCTTTTCTTTTCCTAATCAAACAAAAACCATTTAAAATCGAAGAATACCATGGTTCATTAAGTATGATTAGTGCATGATTGGTGAATATATATCCAGTTTAAAAAAATAAACTTGTATACAAATAGTTGTATAACTAATTATAAAATACCCAATTCAACTTAACACCTTCAAAATCAATGATTATATGAATTTCCAAATATTTTCTAATATTTACAAAATTTACTATTTTAATTATTTAATTTCTCAAAAATAATATTTTGTTTTCTGAAATGTTACAGAGCGCGGCAAGTTACCCTCCAATCCCAGAAGTGAGGCAACCCCAATCAACAAAGTGAGTGGGCCACCTAACACTTCACGGAATCCGATAACTTGAGCTCCCCTCCATGGGTTAACCTGTATCCCCTACGAGTGCGGAGAATAGCCTACCAATTCTAGAGTAAGGCCCCCTCTATCTCAACGCCATGATATGCGGACCTGTTTCCCTCTAGAACCCGGCTAACCGTGCACTCCATCGCGGGATAATCCTAGTACAGAAAAGAAAAGAATATGTACAACGGTGACATCGACCTCAACCTGGTCGTGCCCCAAACAAATAATATACAAACTGGCAGTGACGGCAGTCCACATGTCGGACGCTTGCTCCGCAATATCAAATGTACAAATAAACCCAAACTGTACTACCATTGCACCTAAGCTATCCACACGACGATCCCGCCACAACCACAACACAACACAGAACATCAACGTGAATGTCACGTTCGCAAACCCGTCTAAAATTCATATAGCAATTAGACAAGTTGTACCGCTCTAATGACAGTCATGGTCGAAGATAGTAATCTATGTACTGAAAACTACGACATTAGAATTCCGCACGCAATTAGCAAACTAAACCAATTTCCAAAACCCTGAAAAAACAGTGAGCTAAAGTTCCAAAAACCGACCGTTTAAAGCCAATTCGGAAGTCTGAATCAAAACTAAACGCATTCGAACCTTCGCGGGGAGTTGGAGCATGAAATTAACTTCGAGTCGGGGTTCCTAGAGGGGATACTCTACCCCCGAGACCACCACGAGGTGCCAGGGGGTGAGGCAGACCCGAAACTGCCTAAGGTGGGGCAGTTTCGGGTCCCCACTGCCAAGACCACCTTGAAGTGGTCATAGGGAGTGGACCTAGCCATTCGGTCCCCCCAGGGGTTCCCTGGGATGCCCATGCACCACCCCGCGGCTTCTAAGTTCAAACCGTGAGCCCGCGGGATGTGCAAACATCTCAAACTTTCAGTTTTCGGAACTGTTTTTGTCGGCATTTTTTGTATGACAAAAATGACGGATTTCTAATGTCGTAATGAGTTAATTAAGGCTTATGGACTGGCTCTTATACCATGTTGGGTTATGCAAGTGCCCTTACCATCAATCCATGTCCAAATGCGGAACAAAATTTTTCAAAAACCGGCGCTAACACAACCCTATAACCCGGATCGACCCATAAGCCCTAGATAACAAAACATGCAAAGGAGGAGTTAGATGGTTATACCGAATGAACCAAGTCCTTCGGGTCTTCATCCATCATCCCAAGCTCCTAGTGGTTGCAGATCGAATTTGGTTGCTGGTCTTCCTCCATCTACGATGATCCATCCGAGGGAAACGGCGTAAGCTTCAGCCTTGCCAAGAAAGGCAACCGATGCTTCAAGGTTGCTTGTAATGGAGTGTGGAGGTGTAGGATTATTTCACTATTGTTTTTCTCTCATCACAAATGCTCAAAGAGCAACTCAAGAAGATGAAGAGGAGGTGAGGAAACATATGGCATGGGCAACTCAAGAAAGTGGCTAAGCTTTCCCCAAGTGAGAATGAGAAAGTCATGAAGCAATTAAAAAAAAATGAACAAGGCATGTGGGGAAAAATTGGTGGCTGCCTCTTTGCAATAATGCACTCAAAATATCTCCTCACAATTTTCAATAAACAAATCCATGCCATATATCTCTACATGCCATACAATGTTCATGCCACCTCATTTCCCAAATTGATTTTCCAAAATGAAAATCAAATAATGAGGTGGACATCTTCTAGAAGCTATTCCGTATAAATACGGAATGCAACCCGGTACACGTATCGAAATACATATACGCATATTCGTATAAAAATACGAATAGCCAAGAGAGAAAATGAATAGTGTACAATAATACTAGAATACATATATATATTTATATACATATATAAATTATTAAATCAAAACCTGATTTAATAATCCGGCTTAATCCTAAGCCGCTAGTATTATTAACCGTCCGATTAAAGCCTGTGCAGCCTGTACACATATTTAATTGGACACCTGTATGTACCAACATACGCCATCTACACCATATCTCCTGAACAGTGAAAACCCTCTGTGTGGGACTCTAAAGACTTGTCAATACACTGGCAGTGGGTTTAACCATAAGCACGTCAGCGGCATTAGCTATACGTAACGACTACCCAGGAATTGAGCGAAAGGAAGGCCGACGAGCAAACTCATCCATACCCCTACTGAGCCTGACAGTGACAATCACCGTACAGTCCAGTCTGTTCGTCTAAGACTATCACATATCGAGTCTAGGGGTGGATAAAGTCAGACCCCTAATAACGCGACATTTAGTGTTGGTATGAAGCCTATCACCACCTGAGAAACTACTGATCCAAATCAGTAATTCTTGACTACCTTGGCTAAGGATTTCTGGTGATGGCCACCCGTGCACAACCACGACATCAAACCCTAATACCGGGAGAGATGAATCCCCCGACGATCCGCTCACTGCCTCCATGTGGCTTGGGACTGTAACCAACTAAAACCTGTTTGCACGACTCCTTTAAGCCGTGGTAGGGTAGTAATCAAAGCACAGTGGGAACTCACACGAGACAAATGATGATCTTAGGTCGATAGACTAACCTGTACACATGTCACCTGGGAACTGCTATCTGACAATAGGTATAATATCTACTAGCATGTTCCCGGTGAGTCCGTCCGGTGTACTCATAACCCAATGAGCACCTGTATCATCTTAGGTGAACAGAATGACACCAATGGCTTGTGAGACCAGCCACCGCTCCTTGTCGGGGTCTCGATCAGTATACACTAGTCTACTCTGGAGTATATATACCCAGTCTCGAAATTCTCTTGACTAGGGACATTTAAGGATGTGCGTATAGACCACCCAGCTCCCATGTATATGATCGCCATCATACTACTGGTAGTTAAGCAAGAATCCTATAGGCTCTATCAACATGTAATAGTGATCTGTAATGCCATCTAATACTGTACATAATGATAAAGACAAACTAGATAGCATACTATCATCTTGAGTAAGACTGTTCTACCGGTATAGGTCCTTCCTCAATCATCATAATCACCTACCTGTGACTATGATAATTGCCTTGAGGGCACTATAGCCAGCAGAGGCCTATAAATACCATAACATATTAGAGAGAAGGGGATGCTTATATTCTATAGTTTTGTTTTTGTTTTTGGTTTAGGCTTGAGATTTGTGTGAGCTATAACTTGGTTTCTTCTTCTTCCCTCTTGAAGCTTTCTTTTGAGAGCTTCATTATGGAGGTTGAACAAGTTACCAATATCTTGTATCTCAACTACATCAAGTGTTAAATAATATTGCTTTTGCTTTGTTTCTTTTATTCTTGTTCTTTACTTGCTTTTCTTTTCATATTGTGTAACTAATCTTCTTTGGTTGTGGTTATGGTAAGAATGTGAGATGAAATGCCTTGCCTTCCACCTCTTCTTGTTATTGTTTATTATGCTTAATTGTGATTGTGTACTTAAGATTGCTAAATGGAAGTGTTTGATATGATATGATGATTTTGATGGTTATATGTAACCTTTATCTCATATCATATTCCTTCATGTACACCATTTGCAAGGTTAAGCTTAGAATCAATTGTGTTAAACTTACTAGGTAGTTGAGATATGGTATGTTGCTTATGTTTCTTGACAACTCTCATTCAAGCATATACTATATACTCGCACCCACCTACTTAGCAAGAATAATACAAACTTTTACTTCTTATTTGCAAATTGATGTGTATTGATATTGTATGCTTGCTAACTCTTGTGCTTAGTGTTGATACATCATGCATGGACATAAGAATGCTAAGTAAGAACGTAACAGATTCGTTTCGTGTTTTGTGACGAAATCCGAGAACATGATGATTTGTGCTTTGTAACCGCTTTGACAAGTCATGCTTCACTTCGGGATCGACACAAGGATGGACAACTTATGACCAAGAGAACGTCGAAGGAATCGTCGTGATTCGACCATCCGAGCCAAAGCCACGGCCATTTCTTTCTTTACTTGCTTTCTTTGTTTTCATGTTTTATATTTTTTGTAACAAACAAACCATTCTTTATTTGTTGAACCTTAAGCAACAAGACCTAATACACAATTCCCTGCGGATCGACCCATACTTGCCGGCTCGCTACAACGAGCCGTGCACTTACGGTTTATAAATTTTAAAACGAGACCGAGCTCGCATGCGCATCCATTTCCTTAAAACGATTCCATTTTCAAAACATACGCGTTGCGCGCGCTGGTGACGTCCCAACATTCACCATACGATGGATTACCGTACGCGATGTGTTTAACCGGATAATTGATCCGTGCTCATGATTGAGGATG
Organism: Agapanthus africanus; assembly: GCA_030015575.1. Taxonomy (NCBI): domain Eukaryota; kingdom Viridiplantae; phylum Streptophyta; class Magnoliopsida; order Asparagales; family Amaryllidaceae; genus Agapanthus; species Agapanthus africanus. The sequence goes on from CM057351.1 coordinate 255,017,383, forward strand.
ATGATCGAGGATATTGCCATATCGGATGTTATGAGGCCGGATCGCCGACGTAAAAGATGTCACCTGAACTATACTTATCTCTAAATCTGATGAATCGTATGCACTTTTAAATGGAAAACTCAAGGGAAGCTACGGATTTTCAAATGATGTCCTTTTCTCAAAACACCGTAGTCCCCACTTTCAAAAGTACGATTCGTATACTTTAGAACTGTCGTATGGTTCATGTGTAGACATACATACCTGTTTATTGTTCATATTTATGTAGGATTATCCCTCGTGATGTACATACCATGTTCCGGTATTGATTGCTATATGATATCATCTGCTAGTACACCTGCACAATTACGGATGATGCGCATGTTACACTTACACAGATTTGCCGGCTTACACACAATCATCATCGGTAATTGTCGTGCTTCTTACATAGTAGAACTGCCATATTATGATATTATTCTTAACTGTATAGTACATTTATTGTAGCGCTATCATAGGACATGCTTCCATGATATATTTGACCTGCTTATATTACTGTTCTATATTGCAAACATCGTACTTTATGGTTATATGCATTGAGATGCTATTTTCATGAGATTTCTGGATTTGAGAACCGCGGTTATATTTCAAAGGAAATTATGAATCGTTTCAAAAACGCGGTTTCTCTTGATATGATATTTTGAGATGTCCACCATTAGTTTTCTCGGTTCTGAGATTGGTTTCGAGACCCGATTCGAGGAGTTGGATGATCCGTTTACGGGTACATGGTGGACCCGGTAAGGTGCCCGGAGCAAGAAGCTTGAGGTATAGACGATGAGCCTGGCAGGAGGGAGCATTACTTACCGGTGATAGTTTTGGGCTCGGGGGTTATCCGGAGGATACCGACCGGAGTCGTGAGATAGATATGGGCCCGTGGGCCGATCCGGATTGACGGAGCCCGTAGGCCGATCCCGACTGATGGAGCCCGAGATATGTGGATTTACGTGCCGATGCTGGACATGGGTTTTCATGATGTTTTGAGTGTCGATGTTGGACACTCAGGTTCCATGATTTGATGTGTCGTTGATGGACACGTGGTTGATATCCTTATATATACAGGCACATGTTTTCATGATGTTCGAGTGTCGATGTTGGACACTCAGGTTCCATGATATTTTTTGTGTCGTTGATGGACACATGGATGATATCCACATTCATGCAAGCATATGTTTCTGATGTTATTTATATATATGTCATTCGCATTGATTCGATTGTTGACATATAGGCATACAAGGTCACCCTAGATATATTTGTATTACTTTCATGATATAGTATGACCTAGGAGTCGTTCTATATTCGATTTCTACCTGCTGATGTTTCCTACTCACGAGTTGGCAACTCACCCCCGTTGTGCCATAGTTCTTGCATGTTTGACCGCTTCGGATCAGTAGCGGTATAGCTGGCACACGGCTTCATCCATGGTGTTTTGCTTTGGTAGGTGGGACACATATTTGATCGTGCCCACTCTCATACTTTTATATTCTATTTTATCCAGATAAACTCCATCAATTAGAAACTAGAATTTGTATATTGATAAACTTAGTCAGACTTGTATTGCGAGACTTGAGCGATGGGTATATGTTCGCTTCTTGAGATGAAGATGTCTTGCTTTATTTACCTATTCTTTCAGTGTTGATCTTCGCCGTTGGGCATCGCATACATATTGCTTGTGTGGTTGCGATTCCACCAATTGACGAAGAGCTACCTCCCGCTTGGGGATGTCTATATATATTGCTTGTATGTGGTTTTTAGATCAAAATATACAAGGGAGGTGCTGCCCAAATTTTTAAAGGTGAATTTTTTTTTCAACTATAGTATAATCCGCTTGCATTATCATCTTTCATTATCTATGCATTTAAAGAAAAACATGATTCATTATACCTATATTTTAAAAACAGCACCCTCCACTATTTTCCGCAAAAAGGTTTAGATTTTCTGGGCTTCGGTTTAATTGAATTACATTACGCCTTTAGACGTTGCATGATTTAAGTGCTGGTCGTGTGCTAATTACGGGTCATGATATATATATATTGTCACGACCCGAATGCGGAACGTGACTGGTACTTAAATCACGCAACCTCTAGAGACGTAACGTAATTCAAGTAAGCCAAAACCCAGAATCTAAACCGTGAAATAAATAAAGTGATAAAAAACCTTGTTTTTAAAAGGTTAGTTTTAACAAAATAGAGTTACACAAAAATCATTTAAAACCTTCGAGTTTTATAAAAATTTCGGCAGAGTCTCTTTTGTAAAAACTGGTCCCAAACCGATACATATATAAATATATATGAGCAATAATAAAAGGCATCCCAAGCGGGAGCTAGCTCTTCGCCAATTTGGCGGAACACAACCACACAGAAGATATATCATAATAATGCGAAAAACTATTAAAAGAGCAAGAAATAGGAAAGCATAAAAGTCGACTCACACGAGCTCGACACCAGATATCAAAAATAATAAAAGTCTCGCGGTCTCGTCTCTAAGTCAATATACACATGATAGAAATGTTAGTGTTATATGCCCTAGAGGCCATTATTGTATCATACTAGTTTGTATATTACTTAATGGAGGCTTGGGATATACACGGATATAGTAACAGTCTTGCTCGAAATGGTAGTATGCTACCTGGTTTGTTTCTACCTCAATATGTGCATGTGTTTCTTCTAGCATATCGGTTATACATATTGGTAGAGCCCTTTGGATTATTGATTGATTACCAGCGTTGTGATGGCAGTCACATTAGTGGGGGCTGGGTAATTTATAAGCACATCCTATATATGTCCCTAGTCGTAGGATTATCGAGACGGGGCATCGAAACTCCAGAGTAGACTAGTGAATACGCTTCTCATCCCAGCAGGGGATATGGTTTGTCCCACAGCCATCAATACGTCATACTGGATATAGTATGCAGGTGCTCATTAGGTTATGGGTATCCCAGACAGGACTCGTTGGGGACTGTTGGTAGGTATTATACCTATCGTCGGGTAGCAGTTCCCATGTGACATGAGTACAGCTTAGTCTATCGACTTAACGCTGCTACTTCGCATCGAGCGTGTTCCTACAGTTCTTTGATTACTACCCTACCACGACTCAAAGGAGTCATGCAAACAGGTAGTAGTTGGGTGCAGTCCCAAAGCACTTGGAGGCAGTGGCGGTTAGATAGGATCTGTCACTCCCGGTATTTGGGGTTGATATCACGCTGTGTTCGGAAGGCCATTAAACAAAGTCCTTGGCCAAGACAAGCGAGATTTACTGGTAGGTACTCCAGTAGTTTCTCAGGGTGTTCTAGGCGACACTCCGACACAACTTATTGCGCTATTAGGGGGTCTGACGATTACAGCCCCTTAGGCCGATATGCAATACTCTTAGACAAACAGACCGGACTGTACAGAGATTGTCACAGATAGGTGCAGTAGGAGTTCAGATGGGTTTGCTCATCGGCCTTCTTATCGACAGATACCTGGGTAGCCGTTATGTGCAGCCGTTATCGCTTGCGGCTTGTGGTTAAACCCACTGCCAGCGTAATGTTGAGTCTTTAGAGTCCAACACAGAGATTTTCCCTACTTCAGGAAAAAGGTGTAGAGGTCGTATAGTTTTACGACAGGGTTCGAAATCGTATGTGTACTTGTGTACGTATGATGATATGGACAGATAATACTAGTGGGTTTTTTTTTAAGCCGGATCCTAGTGATATACCGATGGATTATTTTCGTCTCTTTTTATTTGTATTCTTCAGAATACGGATGCGGGTATGTATATACGGATGAGGGGTATTTTCGTAATTTTCTAGGGATTGATTCTAGAAGGAGACAACTCATTAGGGTTTTTATTCTTTTGATTAAAACAAAATGAGGTGGAGGAAATGAAGTGGAGGTTTGCTTTAAATGAAGCATGGCACTTGGTGACTCATGGCTATGACTCACCATTAGATATTTTCAACCATGCTTGATATTTGTTGAGATCTCCTCAATTATTAGCATGCTTGATTCATTCTTCACTTGAGCCATTTTTCATTACAAGCACTTTTTCTTCACTAGGTTTTCCTCAACTTTCACTTCTTCTTATTCTTTCCTTTATATATCATGTGTTGAGAAACCTAGGGCAAATAGGGACACTTCAATCTATCTACATTCTCTACACCATTTAGGACATCTAGTTTAGCGAACTAGATGCCATAGTTACCTCGGTTGAGGTTGGAGCTCAGACTATAGACTCTCGGGTGGATCGTCTTTGAATCGAGGAGGCCGTCGAGGTTGCCTAATTCGTTTCGATCCTCGGCGCTTGTGACGAGGAGGAGGACAGAGATGAAGACCCGATGGACATGTATCGTAAGGTATAAACTTCTTTCCGAGTAGTTAACCTCATACTTGTTAGCTAGTTAGGGTTTAGACACGATCCTAGGGTTCAAGTCGGTGTTGCGACGCATTTGAAAATCGTTTTTTGAATATTTCGCCTCCCTGCGGACCCATGGGGTGCTCAACATCGACTTACTGTGGTATCAGAGCCTACTAAACCTTTATTAGCTAGTTACCAAGTCATTAGAACTTCGATCGTCGGAAAAAAACGAAAACAAATCACCCGATACCCTAGTTTCTGTCGAATTTTAAAAATGCAAGAAAAATATTTCAGAGGATTGAAAATTCAGCGTAGGTTATAATTAGAACACCCAAGAAAAATGAGTTGGTGAATCGCCAAGACGACCGCGGAAGCGCGGCGGAACGGTGTGTTCCGCCAGGGTTTCGCTGTCGAGTCGAGGCTAATTCGACTTGTTCCTATTTTGTTGTTCTAATGTTTGGTGTTTTGTTCTCGGGTATATTTTGTTTTACCCAGTATGTTTTTTGTGCTGGTTTGCACTTAGGGTTGTCACGCCCCGCTTCCCAGAGTACGCTAAGATAGGCACGTGACATAGCCAACCATACTACCTGTGGATAGGAAACATCTTTCCACAGTAACATTACGGCTGTAGAGATATCAAGAACAAAATAAACTATCTAATACATCTCCGTAAGCCAAAATAAAACGAGTCAAGAATAAAATAATGTGGAAGCAAAAGATCCAATACAAGAATAAACTGGAATGTACGTCCCATAATGCGGGCTCACATCAGGAATGAAATACCAAAAGTAAAAAGAACTAACTACTAGCAAGTCCTCACTGCTTAGCCAGCTGACTGAAATACTCCTGCTCGGACTGCAGCAAAGGTAAGGAATCTGGGCTATGCAAAACCCAGACGTCAGTGCATCATAATATCAAGCAATACTATAAACAGGGGTAGCAATACATGTAGGTATGAGTATAAATGATAAAACATGCATAACAGTGATTTGAGTAAGGACAGTGGGGTAATGTGTAGTGAGTAATCTAAACTGGTCTATTGGATTAACTACTCTCAAGTCTTTGAAATCAATTTGATGAATCATCAATGTTGTTAGTTATATGTATGCCCTAGAGGCCATTACTGTACATATGATGTATATTGTAGTGGATGCTTGGACATATATAGGGAGGACTTTCTTGCTCGACATGATAGTATGCTATCTGGTTACTCTTTACCTTAACGTGTACACTGATTGTCTCTCTGTTACATGTTGGTAAAGCCCATAGGATATGTACTCGACCACTGGGACTATGATGAGATCATACGAGTGGGGCCACGGTAGTCTACGAGTACATCCTATAACTGTTCCTAGTCGAGGGTGTATCGAGACAGGGCATCGATACACCAGAGTAGACTAGCGTATACGCATCTTGACCCATATGATTGGCGATGGATGATCCTATATCCATCGGTGTTTGACATCAAGGATGGTGTACGGGTGCTCAGTGGAGACTGGGTATACTGGACGGACTCGCCGAGAACTCCCAGATGGTATTATACCTCACGTCAGATGGCAGTTCTCCGGTGACACTGGTACAGAGTAGTCTGTTGACCCGAGATCGTCATAGAGTCTTGTGTGATTCCCACTGTGCTTTGATTTCCACCTTACCACGTCCAAGATGGCATGCAAAACGGTGGTTTTTGGGTACAGTCCCGAATCATATGGAGGCAATGAGCGATAGGAGGGGATTCGTCTCTCCCGGTATAGGGAGTTGATGTTGTGCTGTGTTCGATTGGCTATAACCGGAAATCCCTGGACAGGGTTGCAGAGATTTACTGGTAAGTGTTACCAGTAGTTTCTCGAACTGTTATAGACCACATATCGACACGACGTATCGAGCTACTGTGGTCTGACGTTTACCACCCCTAGGCGAGATATGCGATATATAAGACGACGAGTCCGGACAGTACGGGAGTGTTACTGATTGGATTCACAGGAGTACTAGTGGGTTTGCTTGTTGATCTTCTAATCGCTCAATACCCGGGTGGCCGTTACGTTTAGCACACCGCTTGCGGCTTGTGGGTGTTTGATATGATCATCACCTACTGCTGGCGTATTGACGAGTCATTAGAGTCCTATACTGGGTTTCCTGGCTCAAGCGAAACGGAGTAGGAGCACATATGTGATATGTGCGGGACCGAGATTAATACGATATGAGATCCCGTATTCTATTCTCGCGATTTGTGACATTGATCGGTTGTATGCGATATAGCCGGGTTATCGGATCGAGTGTTGATTCGATAAGTTGTTACTTTTGATATTAGTCGGTTATAGCCGGATTATTAAATCAAGAGTTGATTTAATAATTTAATGCATAATTATATATTTGATATATTACATTGCATTAACTAGTTTTAGCTCAATTATGATTTATTTTCTCACTAGTTTGTGCACATTGTTTATATATATGATATATGCAAGTGTACATGTTTGTATCATGCTTGATGATACATCAAAGTAGGGTGTATGAGACTCATACCAAGATTAGGGTTATTGTTTTATCTTAAGATTTAACAAAAGGGTTTAACATAGTCAAAGTAATCAAGCTTGAAGAAGCTTGGAGAAGCTTTGACAAAGTCCACTCTTTTGTCATTTCTTTTGATATTCTTTAACCAAACTTTTAACCTAAAGCCTTGGTTAATTCTCTATATGAGTTAAGCATGAGGGCTTAACTCAACCATGGTGCAATAATTCACAAGGATAAGTTTTCATTTGGATCGATTTATTCTTTCTTCTTCTTCTTCATCATCAAGCTCCATCCAAAAGCTTACTAGCTCCAATGGTACCATGAGAAAAAGAGTGAGAAAATCAATTCTAAAGTGAGCCCACTTCCTACTTCTTCATCCTCTACCACTTGCCATGTAGTAGAGTGTGTTCTCTTCACAAAGTTTATGACCTAGTGAAGGAATAGCTTGAGTTTGTGTCTCCCCGACGTAGATCATCTTCGGCCTCGAAGTCAACGTGGCAAGTACGTTTGTTCTTCTCGTGGAGCTTCTCTAGAGTCCGGAGTTCACGATCGCAGTGATGGGGACGTCTACACGGAGCTAATGAAGTGGAGTACCGGATCTACAAAGGTTGTAATCCCTTTCACTTAGTGTTAAAGTTGTTAACATGCAAGTTTTCGCCTAAACCCTAGTTTAATGATCCGTCTTTGGGTTGTTCGGCACGGCTAATTTTTTAATCGGGCATGTTTGATGCCTAGTAGACCCTTTTGCGCATGCCTAGCAACCCTACAATGGTATCAGAGCCTAACTAGAGCTTTAGACGAAGTCTAGACGAAATTTAATGTCCGATCGAATCCGAAAACCCCGACACGAACCCTTCTCCGGTCATTTTTTAAAAATGTGTTTTTTTATGAATTAAAATTTCTCAGAAAAACAAGCAGGAAAAACTAAGAATTACTGTGAAGTACGGTCCACTAAGTCAATTATTTGACCGCGGAACCGTAGCTAAACCAAGGGTTTGGCGGCGGTTCCGCGGCCAAAATTGTGACTTAGTCCCTGGAAATTCATATATTTATTCTTAGGTCCTTTCTTGTCTTTTTTTTCTGGGAATTTTTTAATTCCACTCAAGTGTTGGGTTTTCTAGGGTTGTATTGGGGACTCGTTGATTCGATCGGATAATTTAACTTTGTTTAGTTTGTCCGGGTAATTTTTAGAAACTATTAAAAAGTTCGAACGGATATCAATAACTCACTTTTTCCCCTGTCGGAAATTTTTTCAAAAGTTGGATTTTTTCTCGAGTTTAAGAACGTTCTAAGTCGTGCAAGTAACGCGATGGTCCCTCTAGAAAACAACAAACCATAACTCGATTATGTGACCGTCTTGAACTGCCTCTAAACCTTAGGGTTTGGGGTAGTACGGCGTGCCACATATGAGGTATTGGCTTGACCCTTCTACGGCTGGACCATTGGTACTGTGGCATGTGATGGATGTTTTAAAACCGATTTCAAGTGTGGAGATATATTGGGGAAATCTTGGGTGTTTGATTATTCGATCGGAAAGTTTAACATTGTCTATTTATCGTGAATGTGATACAATAATTGGAATCCAAAAATAGTTATGAGATAACTAATTTGAATGTTATAAATCTAGCGGTTTAGTCTCAGATGATCGGTTGCCACGGAATTTTGATGTGATCAAAAGTCCGTCGCAATCACGTAGCGTACGCGGATACTCGCCGGGTAAACTTAACAGACAGCGACACCCCATAGCCTCGACCAAGTGACTATAGGAGAACCCCGTCGCTAAAAGCATCTGTTCGGGTGCTCGCGGCAGCGGTGTTTCGCCTTAGTGCACTTCGTCGACGGCATCCGGGGGTGCGGCCGTCTACTAAAGTTTGCGACGAGCATTCGATCAGGATGTCGGGAATCTTGTTGAATTGCCTGACTTGATATTGAGAAGAGTTTTCGATAATGAGACTAAAATGCGGGGTTTATAATTGTTAGGCATGCGATGTCTAAGGAATTCATTTGGTTAGGCATATGATGTCTAAGAAGGTTGCGGATTCCAACTGTTGTAGTTTTACACTTTCTTTTCTGTGACCATAAGCGTAGTATGTGGTGTATCGCCGGCTTCGTTGCTATACATCAACGACAATCGGGATACGCATACTTGCTTACGTTGATGATATGAGATATTATGTGTTGCTGGATATGTTATATTGGATCGTTGCGTTTGAATAGCGGGGGTTTTATGTGAGATGAGAGTTTTTTTCTTTTTCATTCATGTAAAATTCATTTGTATGTAATATTCTTTTATTGGGGCACTTCCGGGCTGAGGATGATGTCACCGTTGTATATTATTTACTTTTCCGCATTAGGTAGACCCAAGGCGGGGATCACAAGTAACCGGGTTCTAGGGTCCAGTGGGAGACCATCTCGAGGAGTCGAGACCAGGTCTCCTAACCCTAGAATTGGCAGTGCTGCTTGCCGCTCTCGTAGGGGTCTAGGGATGTGGGTTTGGCTATTCATCACTACCGTGGAATCCTCGTTTTATACAGGCTCGTATTGAAAACACGGACGTACTAGTATATCCAATATTTCATATATGTTCTTCTGCTGCAATGTTCTGTGATGAGATCATATTACTGCTTGAGACGAATGTTTATATTATATATATGAGAAATATATTATATATTGCTTATTTTGTTTCATATTTGTTGCTTGTGAAGCATATTAAAATGGGACTTCATTAATGTGATTAATGAAATAAAAGAAACCTAAGATGTTATAGAAACTTGTTTAAAAACTGGTAGCTCTAGTTCTTGCTTTGCATAGCGGTGTTCCTTGTAGAATATCCTGCACCTTATTCAATAAGGAAAGGGCCGAGATCTCTTCACCGGGAGTGACCCCTTTAGCAATAACTGGCAGATGTTACACCCCTCGGTTTGTCTTTTGATTGCTTTTGGAGTTTTTTCTTTGCATAGTGATATATGTGATATATCCTGCACCTTATTCGATGAGGAAAGAGCCGACGATCCCTTCACCGGGAGTGACCTCATTAGCGAAACTAGCAAAAGCCTAAAAAACACTCCATTTTAAAATCATTTGATTCTACAACGATATCAAGTTCATTACGCAATAGGTTTTCAGAAAAACCTGTCGTAGCCCTCCGTCATTTCAGATAAGTCCTGCTTAGTATTCGTGCTGCGTTTGTTGACCTTGTCAAGGCGCAGTGTGCGGCAGCTAACCAGTATTTATCTGCTTATGCATATGATGCAGATTGTTTTAGGGTAGTCGTATGGCCTTGTTGACCTAGTCAAGGGTCGTGCGGGTGGGTTTAATTCAATCAAGAAATGACGGGTTGAACTTGACTTACGGTCTATGGTTTGTTGACCTTGTCAAGGTCATAGATCGTTCGGGGCAAAATATTATCGGGAATTTCAAGTGTTGAAATTTGCAATGAGATTGCATACCTTCTATGAGATAGTTGGATCCCGATACCCGCTGCGAGTAAGAGTTACTCCTGGGAGAGTTTTACACATTACAATTAACCGATCAAGTAGGTGTTTAGAAAGTTGTTAACGGGGTTACGCCTCTGGGAAAACGAGGTTTACTTTAATTAGGTCCGTGCGAAAGCATGGGGAACCTCCCTCAAAGTACCGACACTGGCCTGGCTGAAAGATTGGCGAACTTGTAGCGTGTAATTAATCCCGGCTAGTCTTTCCTTTTAGGGTTTGAAGGAAGATTTGATTGAAACAGTGTGAGACATCCTGATTAGATATATTAGATAACCAATCTAATCTTGCAAGAGAATACGCTGAGTGTTTTCTTCTCTCTCTCCAGGTAGCGACCATATCACGCCTTAATCAAGATAATAATACGGATGAATTGACCGAACCCTCTTGTTATACTGAGCTGGGGAACGTTGGTCCCGTTCCACCTTATAATTGTTATAAGACAGAGCAGGAAATTGAGGAATACCAGATTTCCCGTGCCGCCCAAACGAAGAAAGTGCATGTTGATGCATCATCTTCGGGTGTGTTCATTACAGAGAACTATTTCTCAGTGTCCTTTACGTCCTGGGTATGAGATACCGGATCAGGATCCCGTATATGTAATCTATTACATGGGCTACAGAAAGGTAGAGAACTGAGAACGAGTGATAAGTTTCATGAGACAGAAAACGGTGCGAGTGTTGCAGCTAAGTCTGTTGGTCACTATCACCCTGTATTACCAGAATACATTGATTCTGAACGAATATTATTAGATACCGAACCTGATACACAACATCATATCAGTCTCTTTAATAGTAAAGAAAGGATATAATTTTGTATTGTTGGATAATGTTTTGAACATTTCCTATATCAAGAGTTGATCGGTTCATGCACGTTATCTAAAAGCATTGACGTTCTAAATCAAACTACAGTTCTTAGTATATAGAACACACACAAGAGGAAGAGTTCAGAAATGAACGAATCCCTCTTGAGGCATTGTAGACTAGGTCATATCAATGCGACCCGACTAGCTAAGTTATATTTAGATGCATATTTAAATCTGTTTCAATTTACATCTTGTGAAACTTGCCGGTCATGTCACAAAGATAAGATGACCATAGCTCTGTTTATTGGAAACAGAGAAAGAGTTAGTGAACTCTTGGGATTGATACATACTGACGTATGAAAGTCTCCTGTCTACACATGCCAAGACCGGTTCTTTGTACTTCATTACATTCTCTGATGATCTCTCAAGATTCAGACATATGTTTCTGTTGAAACACAAGTCTGAACCTTTTGAGATATTCACGAAATGTAAGTTAGAAGTAGAGAACCAAAATACGGGTAAAAGTATTATGTCCTTTGATGTGATCAAGGAGGAGAATACTTAAGCACGGAATTCCTGGACTATTCTAAAGGAGAATGAGATTCTCTCTCAGCATTACTCCTCCGAATACACCACAGTACGTCGGTGTATCGGGGTGGAGCAATAGCACCTTATGTGATATGGTGTGCTCTATGATGAGTACTACTGAGTTTCCTATTTCCTTTTGGGAGTTATGTGCTTGAGAAGCTGCATACCTATTGAATAGGGTTCAAATCAAATCAGTTGCCTGCCACTTCATATGTGATATGGAAAGGAAAGAGCCCATATCTTAAGTTGGTTAAGATTTGGGGTTGTCCGGACTATGTCTAAAAGAAAAATCCGGACAAGCTCGAGGCAAGGTCTGTTTTGTAGAACTGGAAAGGTTCCAGCTATACAAACTGCAGCAGATGATTTGGTAGAACCGAAGGATTCAATAGTAACCTATGAACCTCAGCCTCTCCGCCGATCTAGCAGGGTTCCTCACCCACCTGAGAGATACTTCGGTTTCTCTATTACAGTGGGAGCGAGGATTGCATCATGAGATGATGACCCAACTAGTTTCGGGCTGGCCATCAGGAGTGCGACTCTGTAAGAATGGCTGGATGCTTATCGATCTGAGATGGAATCCTTATACACCAACAAAGTATGGACTTTGGTTGCTTTATCTGAAGGGTTAAATCCCCATCAGCAACAAGTATATCTTGAGAAGATTACTTGGTGTACATGGAAAAGTTGAGACTTTCAAAACTATGCGTAAGTCCATCTAGATCCTACTTGCCACGGCTACATATCATGACTACGATATCGGCGGTTGGGTGTCATGACTACTTTTCTAAATGATGTTTTAGAAGAGAGAGTCTATAAGTACACAGTCAGAGGGCTTCGTAGACAGTGGGAGCAGCGGAAACGTGTGCAAGATGTTTTATGTGATAAAGCAGACATCGCGGAGTTGGAACATCTGTTTTGATGTGGTAGTTAAAGTGTTTGACTTCATCAAAATGGTAGATGAACCTTGTATATACAAAAAGGTAGTAGGGAGTATGGTAATGATCCTCGTAGAGTACGTGGATGACATACTCTTGATAGGGAAGGAGATTCCTATGCTACGTTCGGTTAATCTCCGCTTTTCACAAGGATTCTCCATATAGGATCAAATTGATACCTCCTAAATTCTGGGTTTTGGATCTATAAGATAGATCTAATTGGATATTAGGATACTCACTAATTGCAGTGAGAAGGTATCAATCGATCCTGGGGAGAATCACTGGAAAGGTTCCAGGGTGATAAGGACGACTGAATGTCAGTCGCAGGCATTGTCTTTTACCCTCACTGGAGGGACGGTATGTTGGAAGAGTTCCAAGCTAGATACCGTGACATACTAGACGATTAAAGGCAAGATACATCGTTACCTAAGATGCTACCAAAGAGACAGTCTGGATATATATAAGTTCATGAGATGAACTTCGTTCCTACCATTGTGTGACAATGGAGCTGTGGCTTTAGCCAAGGAACTATCGTCCCATCAGAAATCCAGATATGATTCTTAGGCAGTATCACCTGATCATGGAGATGTTTGATCACCAGGGGATAAAGGTCAGGAGAGTAGACTCAGAGGACAACACGGCGGATCCACTCACAAAGGCGTTTTCCCAGTAGAGACTTTTATGGGATGGTTGAGTATGAGATACTTCAACCGCAGCTAATTGTTGGGTATGTGATACCACAACAGATGGCCCTATTGCAAGTGTGAGATTGTTAGTTATATGTATGCCCTAGAGGCCATTACTGTACATACGATGTATATTGTAGTGGATGCTTGGACATATATAGGGAGGACTTTCTTGCTCGACATGATAGTATGCTATCTGGTTACTCTTTACATTAACGTGTACACTGATTGTCTCCCTGTTACATGTTGGTAAAGCCCTTAGGATATGTACTCGACCACTGGGACTATGATGAGATCATACTAGTGGGGCCATGGTTGTCTACGAGTACATCCTATAACTGTTCCTAGTCGAGGGTGTATCGAGACAGGGCATCGATACACCAGAGTAGACTGGCGTATACGCATCTTGACCCATATGATGGGCGATGGATGATCCCATATCCATCGGTGTTTGACATCAAGGATGGTGTACGGGTGCTCAGTGGAGACTGGGTACACTGGACGAACTCGCCGAGAACTCCCAGATGGTATTATACTTCACGTCAGATGGCAGTTCTCCTATGACACTGGTACAGAGTAGTCTGTTCACCCGAGATCGTCATAGAGTCTTGTATGATTCACACTGTGCTTTGATTTCCACCTTACCACGTCCAAGAGGGCGTGCAAAATGGTGGTTTTTGGGTACAGTCCCGAATCGCATGGAGGCAATGAGCGATAGGAGGGGATTCGTCTCACCCGGTATAGGGAGTTGATGTTGTGCTGTGTTCGATTGGCTATAACCGGAAATCCCTGGCCAGGGTTGCAGAGATTTACTGGTAAGTATTACCTGTAGTTTCTCAAACTGTTATAGATCTCATATCGACACGACGTATCGAGCTACTGGGGTCTGACGTTTACCACCCCTAGGCGAGATATGCGACATATCAGACGAAGAGACCGGACAGTACGTGAGTGTTACTGATTGGATTCACAGGAGTACCAGCGGGCTTGCTTGTTGATCTTCTGATCACTTAATACCCGGGTGGCCGTTACGTTTATCACACCGCTTGCGGCTTGTGGGTGTTTGATATGATCATCACCTACTGCCGGCGTATTGACGAGTCTTTAGAGTCCTACACAGGGGTTTCCTGGCTCAAGCGAAACGGAGTAGGAGCACATATGTGATATGTGCGGGACCGAGATTGATATGAGATACCGTATTCTATTCTCGCGATTCGTGACATTGATCGGTTGTATGCGATATAGCCGGGTTATCGGATCAAGTGTTGATTCGATAAGTTGTTACTTTTGATACTAGTGGGTTATAGCCGGATTATTAAATCAAGAGTTGATTTAATAATTTAATGAATAATTATATATTTGATATATTACATTGCATTAACTAGTATTATCTCACTTATGATTTATTTTCTCACTAGTTTGTGCACATTTTTTATATATATGATATATGCAAGTGTACATGTTTGTATCATGCTTGATGATACATCAAAGTAGGGGGTATGAGACTCATAACAAGATTAGGGTAAAGATTAGGGTTATTGTTTTATCTTAAGATTTAACAAAAGGGTTTAACTTAGTCAAAGTAATCAAGCTTGAAGAAGCTTGGAGAAGCTTTGACAAAGTCCACTCTTTTGTTATTTCTTTTGATATTCTTTAACCTAACCTTTAACCTAAAGCCTTGGTTAATTCTCTACATGAGTTAAGCATGAGGGCTTAACACAACCATGGTGCAATAATTCACAAGGATAAGTTCTCATTTGGATGGATTTATTCTTTCTTCTTCTTCTTCATCATCAAGCTCCATCCAAAAGCTTACTAGCTCCAATGGTGCCATGAGAAAAAGAGTGAGAAAATCAATTCTAAAGAGAGCCCACTTTCTACTTCTTCATCCTCTACCACTTGCCATGTAGTAGAGTGTGTTCTCTTCACAAAGTTTATGACCTAGTGAAGGAATAGCTTGAGTTTGTGTCTCCCCGACGTAGATCATCTTCGGCCTCGAAGTCAACGTAGCAAGCACGTTCGTTCTTCTCGTGGAGCTTCTCTAGAGTCCGGAGTTCATGATCGCAGCGATGGGGACGTCTACACGGAGCTAATGAAGTGGAGGATCAGATCTACAAAGGTTGTAATCCCTTTCACTTAGTGTTAAAGTTGTTAACATGCAAGTTTTCGCCTAAACCATAGTTTAAAGATCCGGCTTTGGGTTGTTCGGCACGGCTAATTTTTTAATCGGGCATGGTTGTGTATGGTTCCTAGGAACTCCCATGAGGTCTCACAAGGCATCAACCATGCCAATTTCAAATTATACGGGTGCCGAGAAACCCTAATACGGATCGTTAACTAGATTTTAGGCGAAACAAATACGAATAGTTAACAACTTAACTAAAAGAACGGAAATACAACCTTTGTAGATCCGGTCCTCCACCTCTATAGCTCCGCAATGAAGTCTCCCCGCTGTCCAAATCCAATCCCGGGCTCTAGCGTTGGCTTCATCGGAGAAATGGGCGGGCAAGGTCGTCGGCTTCGTGCCGAAGATGATCTACGTCGAGGCATCACAAGATCAAGCTCCCACTTCACCAAGTCATGAAAACTTGTGAAGGAAACACCCTATACTACTTGGCAAGAGGTAGAGAATGAAGAAATAGGAAGTAGGTTCACTTTAGAATTGGATTTCTCACTCATATTCTCAAGTTGCCATTGATGGAGGCAAGCTTCTTCTTGTTGTCAAGATGAAGAAGAAGAAGAAAGAATATGATAAGTTAATTAAAAAGGGAAAAGAAAATCAATACTTATCATATTCAAACCATGGTTAAGTGTAGAGAATGAATCATGGTTAAGTGGAATGGTTAGGGTTAAGCATGAGACAAGAATGGTGGACTTTGGTCAAAGCTTCATGAAGCTTTAACAAGAAAACAAATTAAGCCACCATTTTCTCTTTATGCTTGTCATTTTCAAAATGAATAACTAAATAAGATAAATGAAAAAAGAAAACAAAACCCTAACCATTCATTTAACCATGGTTTAATCTTTACACAAACCCAAGTAAGCATGCATCATCAAACATGATACAAACTTGTGAACAAAAGTATATCACATATACAATGTGCACAACCCAAGTGAGAAAATCCATTTAGAATGAACCAATACTAGTTAATGCAAAGTAATATATCAAATATATAATTATACATTAAATCATTAAATTAACACTTGATTTAACGATCCGGTCATATCGCATATAACCGACTAGTATCCAATGTATCGGCTTATCGAATCAATCCTTGATTCGATAACTAGGTTATATCGCATACAACCATTCGATACATTAATCAAGAGAATGAAATACGGTATCACATACACGCATTATTCTCGGTCCCGCACATATCTCATATGTGCTCCTATTTCGTTTCGCTTGAGCCAGGAAACCTCTGTGTAGGACTCTAAAGACTCGTCAATACGCCGGCAGCAGATGATGATCATATCAAACACCCACAAGCCGCAAGCGGTCTGCTAAACGTAACGGCCACCCGGGTATTGAGCTATCAGAAGATCGACGAGCAAGCCCGCTCACACTCCTGTGAATCCAACCAGTAACACTTACCGTACTGTCCGGTCTGATCGTCTGATATGTCCCATATCTTGCCTAGGGGTAGTAAACGTCAGACCCCAATAGCTCGATAAGTTGTGTCGATATGAGGTCTATAACAATTCGAGAAACTACTGGTAACACTTACCAGTAAATCTCAGCAACCCTGGCCAGGGATTTCCGGTTATAGCCAATCGAACACAGCGCAACATCAACTCCCTATACCGGGAGAGACGAATCCCCTCCTATCGCTCATTGCCTCCATGTGACTCGGGACTGTACCCAAAAACCACCGTTTTGCACGCCCTCTTGGATGTGGTAAGGTGAAAATCAAAGCACAGTGGGAACCACACAAGACTCTATGACGATCTCGGGTCAAAAAACTACTCTGTACCAGTGTCACCTGAGAACTGCCATCTGACGTAAGGTATAATACCATCTGGGAGTTCTCGGCGAGTCCGTCCAGTGTACCCAGTCTCCACTGAGCACCCGTATATCATCTCTAATGTCAAACACCAATGGATATGGGATCATCCATCGCCCATCTGTATGGGTCGAGAAGGTATACGCTAGTCTACTCTGGTATATCGATGCCCCGTCTCGATACACCCACGACTAGGGACCTTGAAAGATGCACTTATGGACTACCATGTCCCCACTAGTATGATCCGCATCATAGTCCAGGTAGTCAAGTACACATCCTAAGGGCTTTACCAACATGTAACAGAGAGACAATCAGTGTACACGTTAAGGTAAAGAGTAACCAGATAGCATACTATCATGTCGAGCAAGAAAGTCCTCCCTATATATGTCCCAGCATCCACTACAATATACATCCAATGTACAGTAATGGCCTCTAGGGCATACATATAACTAACAATCTCCCACTTGCACTAGGGCCATCTGATAGCAGTGGTTGTAGTATCTCATACTCAACCATCCCATAAAAGTCTCTCTCTGGGAATAGGCCTTCGTGAGTAGATCCGCCGTGTTGTCCTCTGAGTCTGCTCTCCTTGCCTCGATCACCCTGGAGATCAACCATCTCCATGATCAGGTGATACTGCCTTAGAATAAGTCTGGATCACTGATGGGACCGGCGTTCCTTGGCATAAGCCACAACTCCATTGTCTCACAATGGTAGGAACGTAGTTCATCTCATGAACTAATATACACCCAAACATCCTCTTTGGTAGCATCTTAAGTAGCGATGTATCGTGCCTTTATCATCTAGTATGTCACAGTATCCAGCTTGGAACTCTTCCAACATACCGTCCCTTTACTGAGGGTAAAGGCAATGCCTGCGACTGACATTCAGTCGTCTTTATCACCCTGGAACCCTTCCAGTGATTCTCCCCAGAATAGTTTGATATCATCTCACTACAACTAGTGAGAATCCTAACATCCAATTAGATCTATCTCATAGATCCAAAATTCAGGATTTAGTAGGTATCACTTTGATCCTATATGGAGAATCTTTGTGATAAGCGGAGATTGACCGAGCGTAGCATAGGAAACTCCTTCCCTATCAAGAGTATGTCATCCATGTACTCTACGAGGATCACTACCATACTCTCTACTACCTTTTTGTTCATACAAGGTTCATCTACCATTTTGATGAAGTCAAACTTTTTGACTAATACATCAAAACAGATGTTCCAACTCCGCGATGCCTGCTTTATCCTATAAAGCATCTTGTACACGTTTCCGCTGCTCCCACTGTCTACGAAGCCCTCTGGCTGTGTACTTACAGACGTACTCTTCTAAAACACTATCTAGAAAAGCAGTCATGGCACCCAACCGCCAGATATCGTAAGCATGGTATGTAGCCGTGGCAAGTAGGATCTGGATGGACTTAAGCATAGCCACTGGAAAAAGGTTTCATCATTATCCACGCCTGGTCGATGACGAAAACCTTTAACTAGTCTAGCTTTGAAAGTCTCAACTTTTCCATCTACACCAAGTAATCTTCTCAAGATATACTTGCTCCTGATGGGGATTTAACCGTTCAGATATAGCAACCAAAGTCCATACTTTGTTGGTGTATAAGGATTCCATCTCAGATCACTAAGCATCCAGCCATTCTGACAGAGTCTTACTCCTGATGGCCAGCTCGAAACTAGTTGGGTCATCATCTCATGATGCAATCCTCGCTTCCACTGTCATAGAGAAACATAAGTATCTCTCAGGTGAGTGAGGAACCCTACTAGATCGGCGGAGAGGCTGAGGTTCGTTGGAATCAACTGAATCCTTTGGTTCTATCAAATCATCAGCTGCAGTTTGTATAGCAGGAACCTTTCCAGTTCTACATTACAGACCTTGCCTCGAGCTTGTCCGGATTTTGCTTTAAGACATAGGCCGGTCAACCCCAAATCTTAACTAGCTTAAGACATGGGCTCTTCCCATTCCATATCACATATGAAGCGGTAGGCAACTGATTTGATTGGAACCCTATTCAATAGGTATGCAACTTCATAAGTGCATGACCCCCAAAAGGAAACAAGTAACTCAGTAGTACTCATCATAGAGCACACCATATCAAATAGGGTGTATCTGCTCTTCCCCGATATACCATCGTGCAATGGTGTATACGGAGGAGTAATGCTGAGAGAGAATCTCATTCTCCTTTAGAATCATCCAGGAATTCCGTGCTCAAGTATTCTCCTCCTTGATCTCATCAAAGGACATAATACTTTTACCCGTATTGGTTCTCTACTTCTAGCTTATATTCTGTGAATATCTCAAAAGGTTCGGACTTGTTTTTCAACAGGAACATATGTCTGAATCTTGAGAGATCATCAGAGAATGTAATGAAGTAAAAAGAACCGGTCTTGGCATGTGTAGACAGGGGACCTTACATACATCATCATGTATCAGTCCCAAGAGTTCATTAACTCTTTCTCTGTTTTCATTAAACAGAGCTGTGGTCATTTCATCTTTGTGACATGACTGGCAAGTTTCATAAGATGGAATTTCAAACTGATTTAAATATGCATCTACATGTAACTTCAGCTAGTCGGGTCGCATTGATATGACCTAGTCTACAATACCTCAAGAAGGATCCGTTCATTTCTGAACTCTTCCTCTTGTGTGTGTTCCATATACTAAGAACTGCAATTTGATTTAGAACATCAATTCTTTTAGATAACGTGCCTGAACCGATCAACTTTTGATATAGGAAATGTTCAAAACATTATCCAACAATACAAAATTTTACCATTTCTTTACTAATAAAGAGACTGATATGATTTTGTATATCAGGTTCGGTATCTAATAGCATTCGTTCAGAATCAATGTATTGGTAATACAGGGTGACAGTGACCAACAGACTTGGCTGCAACACTTGCCCCGTTTTCTTCCTCATGAAACTTATCACCTGTTCTCAGTTTTCTACCCTTCTGTAGCCCTATGTAACAGATTACATATCTGGGATCCTGATCCGGTATCATATACCCAGGATGCGGAGGATACTGAGAAACAGTTCTTTGTATCGAACACACCCGAAGATGATGCATCATATGCACTTTCTTCGTTTGGGCGGCACGGGAAATCTGGTATTCCCCAATTTCCTGCTTTGTCTTATAACAATTATAAGTTGGAGCGGGACCAACGTTCCCCAGCTCAGTATAACAAGCGGGTTCGGTCAATAATCCGTATTATTATCTTGATTAAGGCGTAATATGGTCGCTACCTGGAGAGAGAGAGAAGAAAACACTCAGCGTGCGCTCTTGCAAGAATAGATTGGTTCTTATTTTATCTAATCTGGATGGCTCCCACTGTTTTTATCAAATCTTCCTTCAAACCCTAAAAGGAAAGACTAGCCGGGATTAATTACACACTACAAGTTCGCCAATCTATCAGCCAGGCCAGTGTCGGTACTTTGAGGGAGGTCCCCCATGCTTTCGCACGAACCTAATTAATGTAAACCTCATTTTCCCAGAGGCGTAACCTCGTTAACACCTTTCTAGACACCTACTTGATCGGCTAATTGTAATGTATAAAACTCTCCCAGGAGTAACTCTTACTCGCAGCGGGTATCGGGATCCAACTATCTTATAGAAGGTATGCAATCTCATTGCAAATTTCAACACTTGAAATTCCCGATAATCTTTTGCCCCTAACCTCTTATGACCTTGACAAAGGCCAACAAACCATAGGATGCTAGTCAAGTTCAACCCGTCATTTCCTGATTGAATTAAACCCACCCGCACGACCCTTGACAAAGGCCAACAAGGTCGCACGACTACCCTAACCCAATCTGTATCATATGCATAAGCAGATAAGCACCAGTTAGCTACCGCACACTGCGCCTTGACAAAGGCCAACAAACGCAGCACGAATACTAACTACTACTTATCTGAAATGACGGAGGGATACGACGGGTTTTTCTGAAAACCTATTGCGTAATGAACTTGATATCGTTGTAGAATCAAATGATTTTAAAATGGAGTGTTTTTGAGGCTTTTGTGTTTTGCTAAAGGAGTCACTCCCGATGAAGGGATCGTCGGTCCTTTCCTCATCGAATGAGATGCGGGATATATCATATATATCACTGTGCAAAGTAAAAACACTTAAACGCAATCAAAAGACAAACCGAGGGTGCAGCATCTGCCAGTTAATGCTAAAGGTGTAAGTGCACGGCGGCGCCCTGGCCGTCAATCCGACGGCCAAATGCGGAAGCGGTGATAAACTTTAAATTTTACTGAACTGGCACCACCGCGCACTAATAACCGGATCGAACCATTAAATAGTCCTAGCTAACTACAAGATGGGGAAGAGAGATATACCGACTGATCCAAGTCCTCCGGTCTTCTCGTCGTCGTCCCGATCTCCTGCGGAAGCTCCGGTCTCCACCTCGTCGCTGGAAGTGCACCACATCGCCTACTTCTTTTACGGGCTCCCACCTCAATGCTGAGGCAACTCGAGCACGAAGCTGGCTAGTCGACGTGCCCAAGGTTTGCTGTAGAATGTAGTGTGGAACCCATGTCTCATTTGGGGTTATGGAGTTGCCTTTGGTGGAGGAATGATACTTGGAGTTTTGGAGATTGATCTTGTGGGATTTTTGCAACATGAAATGAGCCAAAAAACCCACACCAAAAATTTGGACAGCCCACTATGAGCTGTAAGTCCATGCTACCTCTCCCGGTACTTTCGGGAATGCGGAATTTGATAAAAAACGATTTTTACGGAGGTGGTAACATGGACCTAAAACCCGGATCTTGGTTAAACATCTATCTAACAACCTAGCTATGAGTTTCTAGCTACTCGGTTAGGGGGTTATACCTTGCTTGTCTTGAACTCCTTCGTCTTCAAGCTCCGATGGTGGTCCGGATTGGCTTCTTCTCGTCATCTCCGTACGCCGAAGATAGATCCACCTGAAAGCTCCAACCTTTGGCTCCTTCTTCGTTCTTTGAAGAAACTAGTTCACTCGGTTTGCTAAACCTTGTGAACTAGAATGAGTAGAGAATAGTTTGTGTGGGATTTTATCGATGGTTCTTGATTCTCAACTCATGAGACAAGAGAACCATAGATTAAAGAGAGGGAAAAAAGAGCAAGAGAGTGAGAGCAAAACAAGAGAGCTCAAGAACAAGAGAGAGAATGAGCAAGAAAGAATGAGGCTCTCTTTTGTCTTTCACCCTCTCATAATCCAAAGTCATCATAACTCATTATACCAAATCAAGTGTTATGTGATGGTTGAAGCAACCATAACCATATCATTTCATGCACTCATTTTGCACAAATGAGCAAGCAAGCAAAAGTCTTTGCCATGAAATGATGGCTATGGTTATCATGATGGTCAACTAGTCAAGCCTAGTCAACCGGTCAACAAATTCAACAAGTCAACAAAAGTCAACAACGTCAACAAAAGTCAACAACCATGTCACCATAATACTTAATTAATATAATAGTTAATCACATATCATATTCTCATTAGGGTTGAGCAAAAGTCAAATAGTCAACGGTCAACTGTCAACAACCCTAATGAGAATCCGCTGCCTCTGCCTCCCTGTCAACTGTGCATACACACCCGCATCCGCGTTCCGAGGAACACGAATGCATACTGGATAAATCCAATCCCAAAAGGTACACTAGGATCTGGCTTAAACCAAAGCCCGCTAGTGTAAACTGTCCGGACACTGTACGTACACAAGTGCACGGATGTGACCGAACCCTGTCGCAAAACCATGCGACCTGTCGCAATACCATGCGACCTCTACTCTTTTGCCTAAAGGCGAAAAGCTTTCTGTGTGGGACTCTAAAGACTCGACACTACGCTGACAGTGGGTTTAACCACAGACCGCAAGCGGCACTAGCTGTGCGTAACGGTCCCCAGGTAGTGCCGACAAGAAGACCGACGAGGCGAAACTCATCTGAACTCCTACTGAGCCTGAGTGTGACATTCTCCGTACAGTCCGGTATGTTCGTCTGATACATCGCATGGCGGGCCTAGGGGGCGGTAAACGTCAGTCCCCCAATAGCGGTACAAGTCGTGCCGGAGCGAAGCCCAAAACACCCTGAGATAACACTGGAAGCCTACCAGTATATCTCGTTTGCCCTGGCCAGGGACTACTCGTGTAATGGCTCTCCTAGACACAGCGCGATGTCAACCCCCAATACCGGGAGAGACGAATCCTGTCTAACCGTCACTGCCTCCAAGTGCTTCGGGACTGCACCCAACCACTACCTGTTTGCACGACTCCTTTGAGCCGTGGTAGGGTAGTGATCAAAGTACAGTGGGAACACACTCGAGGCGAAGTAACAGTGTCAAGTCAGCGGACTAAGCTGTACTCATGTCACCTGGGAACTGATAACTGACGATAGGCATAATACCAACTAGTCAGTTCCCGACGAGTCCTGTCCAGTGTACCCGTAACCTAACGAGCACCCGCATACTATCTCAAGTACGACGTACTGATGGCTGTGGGACAGACCGTCTCCCACACTGGGATGAGAAGCGCATGCGCTGGTCTACTCCGGAGTATCGATGCCCTGTCTCGATAGTCCTGCGACCAGGGACCTGCATAAGGATGTGCTTATAGATTACCCAGCCCCACTAGTGTGACGGCCATCACATCGCTGGTAATCAAGCAAAGATCCTAAGGGCTCCACTAATGTGTATAGGCGATATACAAAAATAAACACATGTACACATTGAAGTAGAAACTAACCATGTAGCATACTACTATTTTGAGCAAGATTGTATATACAAGGTGAATATCCCAAGCTTCCATTAAGTAATATACAAACTAGTATGATACAGTAATGGCCTCTAGGGCATATACACTAACAATCTCCCACTTGCACTAAGGCGATGTACTGGCGTATCGAAGACCTATCATCTCGATCAGCCGCTCGAACTGAGTCTGGGGCAGGGCCTTGGTGAATGGATCTGCAGTGTTATCTTCTGAAGCGACTCTCCGAACCTCGATCTCCTGGCGATCTACGATCTCCCTGATCAGGTGATACCGCCTCAAGATGTGCCTGGATCTCTGATGGGACCTGGGTTCCTTCGCTAAAGCTATAGCCCCGTTGTTGTCGCAATACAGAGGTATTGGATCAACAATGGATGGAACCACCTAAAGTTCTTTCAAGAACTTCCTCATCCAGACAGCTTCTTTTGCGGCATCACATGCAGCGATGTATTCCGCTTCCATCGTCGAGTCTGCAACGGTTTCTTGTTTGGAACTCTTCCAACACACCGCCCCTCCATTGAGGGTAAAGACAAAACCCGACATGGACTTGGAATCATCCTTGTCACTCTGGAAGCTGGAGTCAGCAAAGGCCTCGTTCTGGAGGTCTTTTCCGCCATACACTAAGAACATCTCCTTAGTCCTTCTCAGATACTTGAGAATGTTCTTTACCGCTATCCAGTGTTTCTCCCCAGGGTTTGACTGATACCGGCTTACCACACTCAGTGCATAAGCTACATCCGGTCTGGTACACAACATCGCATACATTATAGAGCCTACCGCAGAAGCGTAGGGTATAATAGACATGCGATCCCTCTCCAAATCAGTCTTGGGAGACATCTCTTTAGAGAGGGTGATCCCGTGACAAGCCGGTAGGTTACCGCGCTTGGAATCTTCCATACTGAATCTTTTCAGTATGGTGTCGATGTACCTGGACTGTGAAAGTCCTAATATCCTCTTGGATCTATCACGATGGATCCGGATCCCCAGGATGTATGAGGCATCACCCAGGTCTTTCATGGAGAACCTGTGTGACAAGAACCCCTTGACAGATTGTAGCATAGGAATGTCATTTCCTATTAAGAGAATGTCATCCACGTATAAAACGAGGAATACTACAGTTCTCGCTACAAATCTACTATAGATGCATGGTTCATCTGGATTTTTGATAAAGCCAAATTCTTTGACCGTCTCATCAAAGCAGATGTTCCAACTCCGCGATGCCTGCTTTAGTCCATAGATGGACTTAAGCAACTTGCACACCTTTCTGCTGCTCCCACTCTGAATGAAACCCTCTTGTTGGTCCATATAGACACACTCCTCTAAATTTCCATTTAGAAAAGCGGTCTTTACGTCCATTTGCCAGATCTCATAATCGTGGAAGGCAGCAATAGCAAGAAGGATCCGAATGGATTTCAGCATGGCTACTGGAGAAAAGGTTTCGTCATAGTCCAAGCCAAGTCTTTGATGAAAACCCTTTGCTACCAGCCTAGCTTTATAGGTCTCAACCTGCCCATCTACACCAATCTTCCTTTTGAAGATCCACTTGCATTCTACGGGTTTTACCCCGTCTGGAGCAATGTCCAACGTCCATACCTTGTTGGTGTACATGGACTCCATTTCGGTCCGCATTGCATCCAGCCATTTCACTGAGTCAACGCTCTGAACGGCCTGCTGGAAGCTAGTAGGCTCATCATAATCTATGATGCAATCCTCTCTATCCCCGTCTATGAGAAAACCGTAGTATCTCTCGGGCGGATGAGTCTGCCTACTACTCCTGCGGAGCGGCGTAGGAATGTCCTGTTCTGTTGAACCTTCTGGTTCCACTGAGCTTTCAGTAACAGTCTGTGGTTCTGGAACTTCTTCCAGTTCTATTGTGCTCCCACTTATCTGGGTTTCCAAAAACTCAGTTTCCAAGAAGCGGGCATGCTGAGAAACAAAAACCTTTTGTTCCTCAGCGGAATAGAAAAGATACCCCCTGGAGTTCCTTGGGTATCCCACAAACTTACACTGTACTGAACGTGTCTCAAGCTTGTCCGCATGCTGCTTTTTTACAAAAGCTGGACATCCCCATACCTTAAGATACTTAAGACAGGGTTTCTTCCCAGTCCACATCTCATATGGGGTGGTAGGCACAGTCTTGGTAGGAGCCTTGTTCAAGAGATACGCAGCTGCTTCTAGTGCATATCCCCAGAATGATCGCGGCAACTCAGCGTTACTCATCATGGACCGAACCATATCCAATAGGGTTCTGTTCCGTCTCTCCGATACACCGTTATGTTGCGGGGTGTATGGAGGAGTAAGCTGAGAGAGAATTCCGTTCTCTTTTAAATAGTCCAGGAACTCGGCACTTAAGTATTCTCCACCTCGATCCGATCTTAGAATCTTAATACTTTTGCCGGTCTGTTTCTCTACTTCATTCTTATACTCCTGGAATTTTCCAAAGGCTTCGGACTTATGTTTCATTAAGAAGACATAACCGTACCTTGAGAAGTCATCCGTAAAAGTAATGAAGTAAGAATAACCGCTTCGCGCATGTGTAGACATTGGACCGCACACGTCACTGTGTACGAGTCCCAAGAGCTCGCTCGCTCTTACTCCATGTCCAGTAAACGGAGTCTTTGTCATCTTTCCTTTGAGACAGGATTGACAAGTGGCATACGACTGATATTCGAACGCATTCAAATACCCTTCTGTATGTAACTTCGTCAACCTTCTCTCATTGATGTGACCCAGTCTACAATGCCACAAGAAAGTCTGATTTATTTCTGGAGACTTTCTTTTGTGTGTATTCTGGACATTGAAAATCTGTGGTTGGTTTAATACGTATATACCATTATTCAATGTACCTGACCCAATCAGAACTTGATTAAGGTGAATGTTTACAACATTACTTACAAACGCAAATTAATAACCTTCTTTAGAAACTAAAGATACAGAAATGATATTACAAGTTGCGTTGGGTACAAAAAAGCAATTACGCAAAACCAAAACATGTACATCTGACATTCCCAGGTGATAGTCCCCCACGGCTTTAGCATCCATGCTAGCTCCGTTTGCAACTCTGAGGGTCATGTCACCTGCTTTCAAAATACTACGGTTTCTCAACGCCTGCAAAGAATTACAGATATGAGATCCTGATCCGGTATCCAATACCCAGGAAGTAGAGTTTATTGAAAGACAGTTTTCAATAACATACACACCTGAAGCTGAAGCTGCAACCTGCTTCAATTCCTGTGTTCTAGCCTTCCAGGCCCTGCAATCATTCTTCCAGTGACCTTTCTTATGACAAAAGAAGCATTCTTCCTTATCCACAAGCTTCCCCGCTTTCTTTGTTGCTTTAGCTTTTCCCTTCGTATCCACTTTACTAACACCGCCCCTTGGTTTGGCGGGGGCTTTCTTCTTCTTTCCCTTGGCTTTCGCCTTGGACCTAGAAGAAGATGATCCTCCTACAAACAAAGTGGATGTTTTCCTACCTTTCTGTAGGGTGCCCTCTGCGCTCCTCAACATGTTGAGGAGCTCTGAAAGTTCAACCTCTTTTTCTTGTAAGTTGAAGTTCAGTATGAACTGGGCGTAAGTGGAAGGAAGGGACTGGAGAACTATATCCGTATAGAGTTCACTCTCCAATGTGGTCCCTAGGTCCGCGAGCTCCTCAATGTAGCCGATCATCTTTAGCACGTGCTCGGCTACTGATGATCCGACGGCCATCTTTGCTGAAAATAACTTTTTCGACGCTTCGTATCTTGCGATACGTGATTGCTCTCCATACAGTTCTTTTGTATGGAGAAATATGGATTCAAGGTCCATATTCTCGTGCCTCCTCTGATGTTCGTTGTCCATCGAGGCAAGTACGAGGCACTTGGCCTTCGCGCTATCAATCTCCCAAGTCTTGCGGATTTCCTTATCCGCGACGTTGGAAGTGGGACCAGGGGCAGGGGGAGCTTTGGTGGTAAGAAGATACCCCAGCTTGTCGTAAGTGATTGCCATTTTGACATTCCTGAGCCAATCTTTGTAGTTTGGCCCTGTCAGTATGTTTTTATCTAGAAGTAACTTAAGTCCAGTCATGTCGATTGGTCGCTGCAATTAGGAGAGAGAAGAAGAAACACTCAGCATGATGCTCTTGCAAGTTTAGAGTGGTTTTTAGTTTGTCTAAACAGGATGGCTCCCACTGTTTCTCGAATCCCTCCTCAAACCATAAAGGAAGAATTAGTCGGGATCAATCCCACCGCACAATACTTTCTTAACCGTTCAGCCAGGCCGGTGTCGGTACTTCGAGGGAGGTTTTCCAACGCTTTCGCGAAGTTCCTTAATTATAGAACCTCTTTTCCCTGGGGGCATAGCCCCGCTAACACCTTTCTAGGCACCTACTAGGTTTATAGCATTGATCGTTAAGTGAGAAATTTCCCGAGGAGTAGCATATACTCACAGTAGGATCGGGATCCAAATATCATCGCGTGACGAAACTGAAGGAATCCTACCAGAATCATCACACTCCAAATGGTATGCAAATCTAGCAAGTTTCAGTACTTATGAAACTCCCGATGTGGATTTTTGCCCCATGCTCTTATGACCTTGGCGTGAGGTCAAAATGTCATAAGTCACATGTCAAGTTCGTCCCATCATTATCCAGGTTAATTTGAACCCACCCGTACATACCCTTGACGTAGGCCAAAATGGCAGTACGACTGTCTCAAACCAACGCATTCTATCTATGCAACAGATAAATATCCGGCAGCTACCAATCACTATGCCTTGGCGTGAGGTCAAAATACATAGCTTGAATACTACCGAATATTTAACTGAAATGATGGAGGGCTACGGATGGTTTTGGCAAAACCGTGAACGTAGTGAACTTGATTTGGTCGATGGAACGAGATAGCTTTTAAAAGGAGTGGCTCAAGCTCCGCATTTAAAAGTTGGTTTTGAAAAGAACCGAGTGGTTTTTCGAAAGTGTTCTAACGACTTTAACTTGGTTTATTATCTTGCATTAGTTCTTTTAATGCGTGATATTCTTGCATTAGTTCTTTTAATGCGTCCCATCATTTAATCCTACCATTGCAGAAAACAACCAAAATATGATGTACGCTTATGCCATTCGCATTCGCCACTGGGCCCCGTCATTACCCGTTAGGTTACTTAACTAACGACAGAGCGGGGGCTGGGCTAGCGCGTCTGTAAAACATAAGCAACGCCTAAATAATATCATATATAGATATACTGCAATGATAAACATTTCAGATCACAGATGAATACATTGGATATACTAGGAATCTGTAATTCGTACGAGCTTGTAACGAAAGACAGATTACATGGTCGCGGTGAATAGCCAATACCCCACCCAAGACCCCTACGGGTAAGGCAAACTACCCGCCAAGTACCCGAAGCGTAGCAACCTCCCTCATCTCTATGAGTAGGCCACTGGACACTTCAGCATACCCGGTAGTTTGTGCACCCCCTCCATGGGTCTATCCTAGGAGCAAAAACAGTAAAAAGAAATTATACAATGACGGCTACAACCCCGACCCGGTTGTGCGGCCATATAAATAATTATTACATCAATTTACAAATTTACATGAATTGAAAGAAAAGAAAACTCTCGTCTCACAACCCCCGGCTATTCACCCGCGACAATCCAACATATTCATACACACATTCCAGCAACATTACAGATCACAGATTTGTATAACCCCCACTAATCGACATATAGCGATTAGCAGACGTTCAATACAAATATCACATTACAGAAAAACCCGTTAGCTTAAGTCTTTTAGAAGTTCGATCAAAAATACGGATTTTCGGGACCCCAAAATAAAATTTTCGTTCTGGAAAATCTGGGTTGAAAATACATGTACCAAAATTCCCAAAATACCCCCAGAAGCACACTGTAGCAAATAAACAACAGAGAGGGGCCAAGGAGGCCGCGGATCCGCGGCAATAGCAAGCTATTGCCGCGTTTCCGCGGTCGTTTAGGGGGATCTCTTGTTCATTTTTCTACAGTGGCTTTTAAAAACCCTGAGCCGATTTTAGGTGTTAAAATAATCAACTTTTGAACAGTAAAAAAATCGACAGAAACTCGAATTTTTGGGGTTCGTTTTCGGGACTTTTTCTTTGATCGATCTTCTAGTTACTTGCTAACATGTTAGATAGAGTTTAACTAGTCTCTGATACCACTGTAAGTCCATGCTACCTCTCCCGGTACTTTCGGGAATACGGAATTTGGTAAAAAACGATTTTTACGGAGGTGGTAACATGGACCTAAAACCCGGATCTTGGTTAAACATCTATCTAACAACCTAACTATGAGTTTCTAGCTACTCGGTTAGGGGGTTATACCTTGCTTGTCTTGAACTCCTTCGTCTTCAAGCTCCGATGGTGGTCCGGATTGGCTTCTTCTCGTCGTCTCCGTACGCCGAAGATAGATCCACCTGAAAGCTCCAACCTTTGGCTCCTTCTTCGTTCTTTGAAGAAACTAGTTCACTCGGTTTGCTAAACCTTGTGAACTAGAATGAGTAGAGAATAGTTTGTGTGGGATTTTATCTATGGTTCTTGATTCTCAACTCATGAGACAAGAGAACCATAGATTAAAGAGAGGGAAAAAAGAGCAAGAGGGTGAGAGCAAAACAAGAGAGCTCAAGAACAAGAGAGAGAATGAGCAAGAAAGAATGAGGCTCTCTTTTGTCTTTCACCCTCTCATAATCCAAAGTCATCATAACTCATTATACCAAATCAAGTGTTATGTGATGGTTGAAGCAACCATAACCATATCATTTCATGCACTCATTTTGCACAAATGAGCAAGCAAGCAAAAGTCTTTGCCATGAAATGATGGCTATGGTTATCATGATGGTCAACTAGTCAAGCCTAGTCAACCGGTCAACAAAGTCAACAAGTCAACAAAAGTCAACAAGTCAACAAAGTCAACAAAAGTCAACAACCATGTCACCATAATACTTAATTAATATAATAGTTAATCACATATCATATTCTCATTAGGGTTGAGCAAAAAGTCAAATAGTCAACGGTCAACTGTCAACAACCCTAATGAGAATCCGCTGCCTCTGCCTCCCTGTCAACTGTGCATACACACCCGCATCCGCGTTCCGAGGAACACGAATGCATACTGGATAAATCCAATCCCAAAAGGTACACTAGGATCTGGCTTAAACCAAAGCCCGCTAGTGTAAACTGTCCGGACACTGTACGTGCACAAGTGCACGGATGTGACCGAACCCTGTCGCAAAACCATGCGACCTGTCGCAATACCATGCGACCTCTACTTTTTTGCCTAAAGGCGAAAAGCTTTCTGTGTGGGACTCTAAAGACTCGACACTACGCTGGCAGTGGGTTTAACCACAGACCGCAAGTGGCACTAGCTATGCGTAACGGTCCCCAGGTAGTGCCGACAAGAAGACCGACGAGGCGAAACCCATCTGAACTCCTACTGAGCCTGAGTGTGACATTCTTCGTACAGTCCGGTTTGTTCGTCTGATACATCGCATGGCGGGCCTAGGGGGCGGTAAACGTCAGTCCCCCAATAGCGGTACAAGTCGTGCCGGAGCGAAGCCCAAAACACCCTGAGATAACACTGGAAGCCTACCAGTATATCTCGTTTGCCCTGGCCAGGGACTACTCGTGTAATGGCTCTCCTAGACACAGCGCGATGTCAACCCCCAATACCGGGAGAGACGATTCCTGTCTAACCGTCACTGCCTCCAAGTGCTTCGGGACTGCACCCAACCACTACCTGTTTGCATGACTCCTTTGAGCCATGGTAGGGTAGTGATCAAAGTACAGTGGGAACACACTCGAGGCGAAGTGACAGTGTCAAGTCAGCGGACTAAGCTGTACTCATGTCACCTGGGAACTGATAACTGACGATAGGCATAATACCAACTAGTCAGTTCCCGACGAGTCCTGTCCAGTGTACCCGTAACCTAACGAGCACCCGCATACTATCTCAAGTACGACGTACTGACGGCTGTGGGACAGACCGTCTCCCATACTGGGATGAGAAGCGCATGCGCTGGTCTACTCCGGAGTATCGATGCCCTGTCTCGATAGTCCTGCGACCAGGGACCTGCATAAGGATGTGCTTATAGATTACCCAGCCCCACTAGTGTGACGACCATCACATCGCTGGTAATCAAGCAAAGATCCTAAGGGCTCCACTAATGTGTATAGGCGATATACAAAAATAAACACATGTACACATTGAAGTAGAAACAAACCAAGTAGCATACTACTATTTTGAGCAAGATTGTATATACAAGGTGAATATCCCAAGCTTCCATTAAGTAATATACAAACTAGTATGATACAGTAATGGCCTCTAGGGCATATACACTAACATGAGCTTGGCCGGCAACACTCATTGTGGTGGAGAGAAATGGAGTGAGTGGAAAAATGAAAGAGGATAGCCACAACCATAATGCAAGGGAGAGAGAGAAAGGTCATGATATCAAGAGATGATTACTAACCCAAACACACACTCCACCAACCTCATCATCTTAACAAAGTCAAGCCATCATGAAAACAAAGTCAAGGAGTCAAGGTCAAAGGATGGTACACCATCATGGTGCAACAAAAAGCAAAGACCACCCTCCACAAATGCTTATTTGCACAAATGCAAATAAGCCCTCCTCCACCAATCTTCGGCCAATGAACGATACAAAGAAAATTGGCCAAGCAAACTGGCAACTCCAGAAAACTGGTCCCGTAATAAATTACAGGAAAACCCCGATACTGTGCATACACACCCGCATTTGTATTCCGACCGAAATACAAACGCAATGAGACAAAATATACACTGTACTATACTAGGATCCGGCTTAAACCAAAGCCGGCTAGTAATATCCGTTCGATCCTGATCCGTGCAATACCGCACGTATCTGATCGAACCCTGCCATATATCCATACGGCCTGTAGTACAAACTGTCCGATCCTGATCCGTGCAATACCGCACGTATCTGATCGGACCTTGCCATATCTCCATACGGCCTCTACAACTTTTCGCCCGAAAGCTGAGTAACTGAATGTGGGGGACTCTAAAGACTCGTCAACACCTTGGTTGTGGATTTAACCACTAGCACGTCAGAGGTATAAGCCAATACGTAACGGGCTACCAGGTATTGACTAAAAGGGACGTCTATGAGCGAACTCAGCCTGACAACCCTACTGAGCCTGTCAGTGACAATATCCGTACAGTCCAGTCCGTTCGTCTATGAGCATCGCATGTCGGGCCTAGGGGGTTGGTAAAAGTCAGACCCCCAAAAGCGGTATAAGTCGTGTCGGAGTGTAGCCCAGAACACCCTGAGATACTACTGGAATACCTACCAGTAAATCTCCTTGCCTCGGCTGAGGGCTTCGTGTAATGGCTCTCCTAGACACAGCGCGACCTCACCCCCAATACCGGGAGAGACGAACCCCTGAAGATACGCTCACTGCCTCCATGTGGCTCGGGACTGTACCCAACTAAAACCTGTTTGCACGACTCCTTTGAGCCGTGGTAGGGTAGTAATCAAAGTACAGTGGGAACTCACACAAGACAAATGACGATCCCCAGGTCGATGAACTAACCTGTACACATGTCACCAGGGAACTGCCATCTGACGTCTGGTATATGACCAACTAGCATGTTCCCGGCGAGTCCTGTCCGGTGTACTCATAACTCAATGTGCACCTGTATACATCTTAGGTGATCCAACTGACACCAGTGGCTTGTGAGACCGGCCACTGCCCCTCGTCGGGGTCTCGAATGTATACACTAGTCTACTCTGGAGTATCGATGCCCTGTCTCGAAACTCACATGACTAGGGACCATTTAAGGATATGCTTATAGACCCCCAGCTCCTACTTATATGATCGCCCTCATACTGCTGGTGGTCAAGCAAGAATCCTAGGGGCACTATCAACGTGTAATAGCGATCTGTAAGGTCACCTAAAGCAGTTTACGCTGATAAAGGTAAACCAGATAGCATACTATCATCTCGAGTAAGACTGTCCTACCGGGATAGGTCCTCCCTCAATCATTGCAATCACGTACCTGTGACCTAATAATTGACTCTGAGGGCACTATCTCCAACAATCTCCCACTTGCACTCAAGGCTAATTATTGCGATGTCGCATACTCACAGCCCGTGTGATACCGAACACCCAACTCCTCTACTAGTCAGTCTCACAAAGCTCGTTTGCGAAACTATTGTGTTCGAGGAATAGCCTTAGTGAGTGGATCCGCTTTGTTGTCTCTTTCTATGTCTCTCTATATCTCAAGTTCGCGGAGAAAGCCATCTCCCGAAATGAGCAATACCTGTCTTAGAATGCGTCTGGATGTCTGATGGGACCT
The DNA here is from genome assembly GCA_030015575.1 of Agapanthus africanus. NCBI lineage: Eukaryota > Viridiplantae > Streptophyta > Magnoliopsida > Asparagales > Amaryllidaceae > Agapanthus > Agapanthus africanus. The sequence continues at coordinate 255,051,876 of CM057351.1, forward strand.
AGCTCAAAAATGAACTCCAAATCCAAACTTCTTAGACTCTATCGTCAACTGAACTTAATCAGTATCCTGGGCCATGCCACCCTCAGTATTGCCTTGGACCACCTGTCCAAAATACTGTCCCTCATTGGAAGGAAAACTATAACTCTGACAACCTCCTTGTCGTCCATGTCACCTTGGAAGCCTGGAATGATAACTGTCTCCCAAATGAGGCTGTCGTTATCATATCCCTAGAACATCCACTTATGTTCTAAAACTGCTTCCGACTGTTTCTCTAGGATAGGATCAATATCAACTTATTGCATCTAGTGCAAGAACAACATCTGGTGTGGTACTTGACATCTCATGATTGACTCAATTGCCTGAACAAGTGATCGGCCAATCATGCATATCCCTCTCTACTTTAGTCTGTAAGACAGCTTTAGAGAGGGTGACTCTATCACCTGCAGGTACACTACCGTGCCAGGAGTCGTCCATTCTAAATACTCTTAGAATGCTGTCTAAGTACCCTGATTGGGAAACCACCCAAATCTAGATCTAAAACCATAGATCTAGTAACCAGTATGTCAGACATAAAGTCCAAGTCCTATGTGGAGAACCCACTGTGTGACGACCAAAGTATAACCGATTGTAGTATAGGAGTTTCTTTTCCTACTCTGTGTATGTCATCCAAATACCAGGATATCACATCCTACTACCTTCTCAACAGATCCATCCCCTATTCTGATGAAGTCAAACCTATGACTGTAACATCAGAAATTGATGATCTATCTCTGCTACATGTGCTTTAGTCTATAAATAGACATAAGCCACCTGTCCACCAATGCTTCCGCTGCTCCCACTGACTACGACAACCCTCTGGCAGAGTCATATAGACGTACACTTCTAAAACTAGTTTAGAATGACGCTATCCTCATCCTCCTGCCGGGTCTCACAGTCTGGAACAACAGCAATGGCAAACCTGGGTAAACAAGAACTTCCCTGTCACCGTCCTTGAGGCTATCGTAGTACCTCTCGGGTGCCTTAAGTTACCCACCTTATCTGCAGAGTGTCCAATGGAATGTCAATCCAGATTGAATCTTTAGGTTCCTTATCAAATCTTCAGTAATCGTTTGTGGTTCAGGAATCACTTCCAGTTCTACCATACTCCCACTACTGTTTTTCTGAAAAAATCCATTTTTAATTTAAAACTGTGGCGAGTCAAGAACAATATCGCTATTGATCTTCCAGATGGTAGAAAGTCAACCCGCGTCATAGCCTGGGTCAACCCATGAACAGCCATTACAGAAACGTGCCTTGAGTTGTCCAGTGTCTGGTTTTAATCATAAGCCGGACAACTCCCCGTACCTTAACATCGTTAAGATATGAACTGTTCTATATCCAATATAGAACCAGAGGCACTGATTTAATTGAACCAGATTCAAATCATGCAGCTGTCTCTAGTACATGTCAACTAAAAGGAAGGAGGCCGATCAACGTTACTCAACTTAGGAATGCTTCCAATTATGAATAACCTGAAAGAGAAGCAAGATCTCTTTATCATTACTATCAACTGAATACCATGCACAAGTGTCTACATCTTCGATTGCTTTGAAGAATCCCAATACTTGCTATACCTGGTTCTCTAATCTATTCAAATACCTATAACTTCTCAAAATTCGGACCCTGTGTTTCCACGAAACACCTGTCTAAAAACTAGAGAAGTCATAAGTAAACCGAATATAATACGAAGACCAACCCCTCTGTCCTTATGGACCCTGGACAACATACAATACTCTGTATAAGTCCCTTGAGTCTGATAACTCATTCACTGTGTGTCGTAGGTTGAAAACTGTACTTATGGTTAAGAAGAATTACACCGCTGCTTAATGCTCCTTACCTAACCATCCACTGATATAGGTAAATGTCGTAGACATAATTTCATAAAGGTATATCTCACTCTATGAAAATAGACGTACAGATATATCAATTTGAAATTGGTGCATAACAGCGGATATTCAAAACCAAATATTTGCCGACCGGCAAACTACCCAGGTGACTTCCTCAAATATCACCGATTACAACGAATCCCGATATAATGAGGATGATCACCCAATTCCCAATAACTTACTCCCACTCATCATCTGTAAAACCATACAGATATGAGAATCAAACCTGGTAAATACATACCCTGGAGTAAGTATCTAATCGGGAAATCAGTTTTCTTTTAACACTACACAGTGAAACTGAAACATTGAAATGTCTCGATGGGGTATCCTGGTATTCCTAGTAATGCCTCTTCCATTATCCAGATTCACAACTGTAACCGTGTAATTCTTTGCCACCTCTCCAAATCCCTTCATATGTCTTTAGTCTTTACCTTCTGCACACCCCTTTAGGCCAAATGGTTTTCTTCCTTCCCTACCGTTCGGCACCAGCCTATGGTTTGGAAGAAGACTATCCAATAAGCATAATGGGTGTACTGTCCTAATCCTAGGAACACTCGTAATGCGAGAGAAGGTGAAGATAAAAGACACCTGAATAAATCTTATTCCTATTTCTCCTGAACCAGAATCCATCCCCGAACTGGAACAAGTTCCTTTCGAGTTCGTATATAACCATACGATGGAGTATCCAATAAACTGTGGATCTTCGTAGTGATACGGAGTGTTCTGAAGAAATACAAAGGTGATTTAGGATTGGCGAATAAATACTTGGTTTGGTCGTGAATATCAGTCGCAGTTCGCGTTGCCCTCTTACTAATCCCTTGCTTTGTCTTAACTTAACACCTTCTGCACACCATCGTTATGCTAATTGGTTTTCTTCATTCCCTACCGGTCGGCACCTGCCTATGGTTTGGAAGAAGACTATCCAATTTGCGTAATAGGTGTACTATCTCCTAAACCAAGGAGTACTCGTAACCTGAGAGAAGGTAAAAGGAAAAGACAACTGAATAATCCTATCTGTTTTCTCCAGAACTGGAAACCATCCTCGAATAACTTCTTTTGAGTTCGTATCTAACCATACGATGGTTTTGTCCAATGGAAGTGGACGTTCGTAGTAAAACGGGGTGTCCTGGAGAAAAGGGTAAAAGTAGGAGTGGCAATGAGGTTTGCAACTCTGACAATCCAAAAGCCAGTGTTAAGAAGGTTCGGTCAACTTGGTCACTGAGTCATAGTCTTAGGGTCGGGTCAATGGTCGCTGCCAAAGAGAGAGAGAAAAGAAACACTCAGTGTGCACTCTAACCTAGATCAGAATGGTTACCAATTTATCTAATCTGGAAACCTCCCACTGTGCCGTCAAATTCTCCTCCAAACCTGAAAGAAGAATTAGTCGGGATCACCCGAGGAGGAAACTAACTCATCAGTGGGAATCGGGATCCAACTATCATCGCATGATAACGTGACGGAATCCGCTCACGGTGTCACACTCCAGAAGGTATGCGCATATCTGGCAAGTTTCAGTTCTTTTGAAACTCCCAATGTGATTTCTGCCCCATGCTCTTATGACCTTGACTTTGGCCAACATATCATAAGTCACATGTCAAGTTCTACCCGTCATTCTCCAGGTTAATTTGAACCCACCTGTACATACCCTTGACTTTGGCCAAAATGGCAGTACGACTGTCCAAAACCAACGCATCTATCTATGCTGCATATGAATGCCCCAATAGCTACCAATCACTGTGCCTTGACTTTGGCCAACATACACAGCTTGAATACTATAGACCACTCATATGAAACGATGGAGGGCTACGAATGGCTTCTGGCGAAAACCTTTAACGTAATGAACTTGATATCGTCGAAGGAACGTATAGCTTTTTTAAAAATATAGTGACGAAAACCGTTGCTAAAGAGGTCACTCCCGGTGAAGGGATCTCGGCTCTTTCCCCGTAGAATGGGGTGCAGGATATTCCAAATGAATACCGCGATGCAAAGCAAAAGTAATCGGCTATAGTGAAGTTAATGCCCTGATGCAAACTTCTGTCCAAGGGGTCACTCCCGGTGAAGGGATCTCGGCCCTTGCCTCATCGACTGAGGAGCAGGATATTCCAACTGAATACCACGATGCAAAACAAAAGTGAACGTCCTTGCAATAACAGCTTTTTGGAAAGTGTTCCAACAACATCAGATTAGGTTTGTTTTTAACTTGCATTGATCAGAATCAACGCAGTCCCATCAATTGATCACACCAAAAAGAACGAAAATATACTGATGTACGTATATGCCATCCGCATTCACCACTGGGTCCCGTCATTACCCGTTAGGTTAGCTAACTAACGACAGAGCGGGGACTGGACTAGAGCGGATGCAAAACATATACAACATCTACTAATATATATACCAATATATTATATTCGCTCAAGGCGTGATAAAATGCAACATCACAGAAAATGAACAGCATCACAGAATAATACAGATATCTGGGATCCCCGGGTTTCACAGAGCCACTACTGAAACCTGACGTTCCCCTGGTCGTGTGGATAGCCTGTGCAATGAAATCCTAGACCCCTACGGGCGCGGCAAGTTACCCGCCAAAACCTGAAGCGAGGCAGCCCCCTTCAGCACCGTGAATGGACCACCCAGCACTTCACGGAATCCGGTACTTGGGCACCCCTCCTGGGTCAACCTATACCCCCTACGAGTGCGGCGAATAGCCCGCCAATCCTAGAGTGAAGCCCCCTCCGTCTCAATGCCATGAGATGCGGGCTTGTTGCCCTCCAGAACCAGGATATCCGTGCACCCCTCCGCGGGGTAATCCTAGTACAGAAAGTAAAATATACATACAACGGGTACATCGACCGCAACCTGGCCGTGCCCCAAAATAATAATACAATCAGGCAGTGACGGCAGTCCAGATGTCGGACGCTCGCCCCGCAATATCAAATGTACATAATACAACCACAACTGTACTAGCATTGCATCCAGGCTATCCCCCACGACCGATCCGCAACATCACAGCAATACATAGAACATCAACGTGAAAGTCACGTTCGCAAATCCGTCTAACCGGGCTATAGCAGTTAGACTGGATTTATCGATCAAGTGACATTCACGGTCGCAGATATAATGTAAATACTGTGAAATAATGTGTTCAAAATATCTGATCGATCAAATTTTAACAAGTGGGCCCCAAAGCATTACTGTAGCAGATCAAGAAATTCTGGGCCCAAAGTTATTATTCCAAAAACCCAATTTTCACCCCAGAAAGATACTGAAGAAATTTGGTGCAGCCATCTCATCATCTTACGGCGGAACCGCGGCCAAGGGGGGTTTGGCCGTGGTTCCGCGCTCCCATAGACGAATTACTGTATCGAATTTTTACAGGACCCTTAGATATTCCAGTACATCACTTTTCTGAAACCTGAAAAATTTTTGGACACCAAAAAATTTCAACAGAAAACTGATGTGAACAAAATTGCGGATTTTGGAATTTTGGTCGATCGGAGATGTAAACACATTAAACAAAGCTAGACTAAGTTAATGGCGAGGCTCTGATACCACTGTAAGTGCACAGCGGCGCCCTGGCCTTCAATCCGACGGCCAAATGCGGAAGCGGTGATAAACTTTAAATTTTACTGAACTGGCACCACCGCGCACTAATAACCGGATCGAACCATTAACTAGTCCTAGCTAACTACAAGATGGGGAAGAAAGATATACCGACTGATCCAAGTCCTCCGGTCTTCTCGTCGTCGTCCCGATCTCCTGCGGAAGCTCCGGTCTCTACCTCGTCGCCGGAAGTGCACCAGATCGCCTACTTCTTTTACGGGATCCCACCTCAATGCCGAGGCAACTCGGGCACGAAGCTGGCTAGTCGACGTGCCCAAGGTTTGCTGTAGAATGTAGTGTGGAACTCATGTCTCATTTGGGGTTATGGAGTTGCCTTTGGTGGAGGAATGATACTTGGAGTTTTGGAGATTGATCTTGTGGGATTTTTGCAACATGAAATGAGCCAAAAAACCCACACCAAAAATTTGGACAGCCCACTATGAGCTTGGCCGGCCACACTCATTGTGGTGGAGAGAAATGGAGTGAGTGGAAAAATGAAAGAGGATAGCCACAACCATAATGCAAGGGAGAGAGAGAAAGGTCATGATATCAAGAGATGATTACTAACCCAAATCCACACTCCACCAACCTCATCATCTCAACAAAGTCAAGCCATCATGAAAACAAAGTCAAGGAGTCAAGGTCAATGGATGGTACACCATCATGGTGCAACAAAAAGCAAAGACCACCCTCCACAAATGCTTATTTGCACAAATGCAAATAAGCCCTCCTCCACCAATCTTCGGCCAATGAACGATACAAAGAAAATTGGCCAAGCAAACTGGCAACTCCAGAAAACTGGTCCCGTAATAAATTATAGGAAAACCCCGATACTATGCATACACACCCGCATTTGTATTCCGACCGAAATACAAATGCAATGAGACAAAATCTACACTGTACTATATTAGGATCCGGCTTAAACCAAAGACGACTAGTAATATCCGTTCGATCCTGATCCGTGCAATACCGCATGTATCTGATCGAACCCTGCCATATATCCATACGGCCTGTAGTACAAACTGTCCGATCCTGATCCGTGCAATACCGCACGTATCTGATCGGACCTTGCCATATCTCCATACGGCCTCTACAACTTTTCGCCCGAAAGCTGAGTAACTGAATGTGGGGGACTCTAAAGACTCGTCAACACCTTGGTTGTGGATTTAACCACTAGCACGTCAGAGGTATAAGCCAATACGTAACGGGCTACCAGGTATTGACTAAAAGGGACGTCTGTGAGCGAACTCAGCCTGACAACCCTACTGAGCCTGTCAGTGACAATATCCGTACAGTCCGGTCCGTTCTTCTATGAGCATCGCATGGCGGGCCTAGGGGGTTGGTAAAAGTCAGACCCCCAAAAGCGGTACAAGTCGTGTCGGAGTGTAGCCCAGAACACCCTGAGATACTACTGGAATACCTACCAGTAAATCTCCTTGCCTCGGCCGAGGGCTTCGTGTAATGGCTCTCCTAGACACAGCGCGACCACACCCCCAATACCGGGAGAGACGAACCCCTGAAGATACGCTCACTGCCACCATGTGGCTCGGGACTGTACCCAACTAAAACCTGTTTGCACGACTCCTTTGAGCCGTGGTAGGGTTGTAATCAAAGTACAGTGGGAACTCAAACAAGACAAATGACGATTCCCAGGTCGATGAACTAACCTGTACACATGTCACCAGGGAACTGCCATCTGACGTCTGGTATATGACCAACTAGCATGTTCCCGGGGAGTTCTGTCCGGTGTACTCATAACCTCATGAGCACCTGTATACATCTTAGGTGATCCAACTGACACCAGTGGCTTGTGAGACCGGCCACTGTCCCTCGTCGGGGTCTCGACTGTATACACTAGTCTACTCTGGAGTATCGATGCCCTGTCTCGAAACTCACACGACTAGGGACCATTTAAGGATATGCTTATAGACCCCCAGCTCCCATTTATATGATCGCCCTCATACTGCTGGTGGTCAAGCAAGAATCCTAGGGGCTCTATCAACGTGTAATAGCGATCTGTAAGGTCATCTAAAGCAGTACACGCTGATAAAGGTAAACCAGATAGCATACTATCATCTCGAGTAAGACTGTCCTACCGGGATAGGTCCTCCCTCAATCATTGCAATCACGTACCTGTGACCTAATAATTGACTCTGAGGGCACTATCTCCAACAGAAGGGATCTCGGTCCTTTCCTTATCGAATAAGGTGCAGGATATATCATATATACCGCTGTGCAAAGCAAGAACTGTAGCTACCTGTTTTATTTTGAAATTCGATTCCACAACATCTTAGGTTTCTTTTCTTTCATTAATCACATTAATGAAGTCCCATCATTTAAGTACCTAAACATCATAGATAAATACGACGTACACTTATGCCATCCGCATTCGCCTCTATGTCCCCTCGTGCACCGTTAGGTTAGGTAACTAACGGCAGAGCAGGTCAGGGCTAGCACGGGTGTAGAACATAAGTAACGTCTATATAATATATCATATATACTATATATAGTATCTATCATAGAACATCACATGATCACATCACAAATATCGCAGCAGAAGAATCATATGAAATATTGGATATACTAGGACGTCCGTGTTTTCAATACGAGCCAGTATAAAACACGGATTCCACGGTCGTGACGAATAGCCAAACCCACACCCCTAGACCCCTACGAGAGCGGCAAGCAACCCTACCAATTCTGGAGTTAGAAGACCCGGACTCGACTCCTCGAGTTGGTCTCCCACTGGACTCCAGAACCCGGTTACTTGTGCCCTCCTCCTTGGGTCTATCCTAGTGCGGAAAAGTAAATAATATACAAAGGGTGACAACTTCCGCAACCTGGAAGTGCCCCAATAAAAGAATATTACATACAAGTTTTTACATGAATGAAAATGAAAAGCACCCATCTCACATAAAAAACCCCGTCTATTCAAACACGACGATCCAATATAACATATCCAGCAACACATAACATCACATGTCATCAACGTAAGTAAATATGCGCATCCCAATTGTCGTTGACATATAGCAACGAAACCGGCGATATCACATATTACACTTACGGTCACAGAAAAGAAAGTGTAAAACTACAACAGTTGGAATCCGCAACCACCTCAGACATCGCATGCCTGACCAAATGAATTACTTAGACATCGCATGCCTAACAATTATAAACCCCGCATTTTAGTCTCAAAATCGAAAACTCTTTTCAATATCAAGTCGGGCAATTCAACAAGATTCCCGACATCCTGATCGAATGCTCGTCGCAAACTTCAGTAGGCGGCCGCACCCCCGATACCGTCGACGAAGTGCACCAAGGCGGAACACCGCTGCCACGAGCACCCGAACGGATGCTTTCGGCGACGGGGTTCTCCTACAGTCACTTGGTCGGGGCTATGGAGTGGGGCAGTCTATTAAGTTTACCCGGTGAGTATCCGCGTACGCTACGTGATTGCGACGGACTTTTGATCACATCAAAATTCCGTGGCAACCGATCAAGTGAGACTAAAGTGCCGTGTTTATAACATTCATTCAGTTATCTCATAACTATTTGTGAATTCCAATTATTGTATCACATTCCAGATGATTAGAAAATGTTAAACTTTCCGATCGAACATTCAAACACCCAAGTTTTCCCGATACAGATCAACATATGAAACAAGTCTAAAAACATTCAGTTCGTGCCTCAGTACCAACGGTCCAGCCGTAGAAGGGTCAAGCCAACGCCTCACATGTGGCACGCCGTACTGCCCCAAACCCTAAGGTTCAAAGGGCAGTTCAAGACGGTCACATAATCGAGTTAAGGTTTGTTGTCTTCTAGATGGACCATCGCGTTACTTGCACTACTTAGAACGTCGTTAAACTACGGAAAGATCTAACACTTGGAAATTTCCCGACAGGGGAAAGATTGGGTATTTACATCCGGTCGAACTTTTTAACATATTCAAAAATTATCCGGAAAGCGACATAAACAAAATCTGATAATCCGATCGAATGATCTAAACTCCAAAACACCCTGGAATATTCAACTCTTGAATAAATATTAAAAAATCCCATAAAATCCAGAACCAAAATATAGGAGTTACTGTGCAAAAATGGAAGAGTGATCACATATATTGGCCGCGGAACCGCCGCAGAAGCCAGGCTTCTGCCGCGGTTCCGCCACTCTTTAGAAGCATATTTGGGAAATTTTTGCATCGTAATTCATATAATTCCCTGCTGAATTTTTTAAGAATTTTTAATTTGGAAAAAACCCAGTTTTTAGAAAAAGTCCAGAGAGCATATTCGGGTTAGGGTTTTGATTCGATCAGACTTCAAACTCCGTCTGCGCTTCGCCTAAGGCTCTAGCTAGGCTCTGATACCACTGTAGGTCAGGCAGCCACCCCATCCAATGGGGTCGCCGTGGCACCAACGGGTCCCTCAGCCGCTACTTTTTACGCATGCCCCCTCGCGAGGACTACAACCCGCCGGAACACCTTCCGGTCTCGGGACACCCTGGGGGTAAGAGCCTATGCTTCGCCACACTGTCACACAGTGAGAATCCCCCATAGGTCGACATCCAATTCCTAGTAGCTCTGATACCACTGTAGGGTTCCTAGGCACTCCCATGAGGTCTCACAAGGCATCAACCATGCCAATTTCAAATTATACGGGTGCCGAGAAACCCTAATACGGATCGTTAACTAGATTTTAAGCGAAACAAATGCGAATAGTTAACAACTTAACTAAAAGAACGAAAATACAACCTTTGTAGATCCGGTCCTCCACCTCCATAGCTCCGCAATGAAGTCTCCTCGCTGTCCAAATCCAATCCCGGGCTCTAGCGTCGGCTTCATCGGAGAAATGGGTGGGCAAGGTCGTCGGCTTCGTGCCGAAGATGATCTACGTCGAGGCATCACAAGATCAAGCTCCCACTTCACCAAGTCATGAAAACTTGTGAAGGAAACACCCTATACTACTTGGCAAGAGGTAGAGGATGAAGAAATAGGAAGTGGATTCACTTTAGAATTGGATTTCTCACTCATATTCTCAAGTTGCCATTGATGGAGACAAGCTTCTTCTTGTTGTCAAGATGAAGAAGAAGAAGAAAGAATATTATAAGTTAATTAAAAAGGGAAAAGAAAATCAATAATTATCATATTCAAACCATGGTTAAGTGTAGAGAATGAATCATGGTTAAGTGGAATGGTTAGGGTTAAGCATGAGACAAGAATGGTGGACTTTGGTCAAAGCTTCATGAAGCTTTAACAAGAAAACAAATTAAGCCACCATTTTCTCTTTATGCTTATCATTTTCAAAATGAATAACTAAATAAGATAAATGAAAAAAGAAAACAAAACCCTAACCATTCATTTAACCATGGTTTAATCTTTACACAAACCCAAGTAAGCATGCATCATCAAACATGATACAAACTTATGAACAAAAGTATATCACATATACAATATGCACAACCCAAGTGAGAAAATCCATTTAGAATGAACCAATACTAGTTAATGCAAAGTAATATATCAAATATATAATTATACATTAAATCATTAAATCAACACTTGATTTAACGATCCGGTCATATCGCATATAACCGACTAGTATCCAATGTATCGGCTTATCGAATCAATCCTTGATTCGATAACTAGGTTATATCGCATACAACCATTCGATACATTAATCGCGAGAATGAAAAACGGTATACACGCATTATTCTCGGTCCCGCACATATCTCATATGTGCTCCTATTTCGTTTCGCTTGAGCCAGGAAACATCTGTGTAGGACTCTAAAGACTCGTCAATACGCTGGCAGCAGATGATGATCATATCAAACACCCACAAGCCGCAAGCGGTCTACTAAATGTAACGGCCACCCGGGTATTGAGCGATCAGAAGATTGACGAGCAAGCCCGCTCACACTCCTGTGAATCCAACCAGTAACACTTACCGTACTGTCCGGTCTGATCGTCTGATATGTCGCATATCTTGCCTAGGGGTGGTAAACGTCAGACCCCAATAGCTCGATAAGTCGTGTCGATATGAGGTCTATAACAATTCGAGAAACTACTGGTAACACTTACCAATAAATCTCAGCAACCCTGGCCAGGGATTTCCGGTTATAGCCAATCGAACACAGCGCAACATCAACTCCCTATACCGGGAGAGACGAATCCCCTCCTATCGCTCATTGCCTCCATGTGACTCGGGACTGTACCCAAAAACCACCGTTTTGCACGCCCTCTTGGACGTGGTAAGGTGAAAATCAAAGCAAAGTGGGAACCATACAAGACTCTATGACGATCTCGGGTCAACAGACTACTCTGTACCAGTGTCACCTGAGAACTGCCATCTGACGTAAGGTATAATACCATCTGGGAGTTCTCGGCGAGTCCGTCCAGTGTACCCAGTCTCCACTGAGCACCCGTATATCATCTCTAATGTCAAACACCAATGGATATGGGATCATCCATTGCCCATCTGTATGGGTCGAGAAGGTATTCGCTAGTCTACTCTGGTATATCGATGCCCCGTCTCGATACACCGACGACTAGGGACCTTGAAGGATGCACTTATGGACTACCATGTCCCCACTAGTATGATCCGCATCATAGTCCAGGTAGTCAAGTACACATCCTAAGGGCTTTACCAACATGTAACAGAGAGACAATCAGTGTACACGTTAAGGTAAAGAGTAACCAGATAGCATACTATCATGTCGAGCAAGAAAGTGCTCCCTATATATGTCCCAGCATCCACTACAATATACATCCAATGTACAGTAATGGCCTCTAGGGCATACATATAACTAACAGGTTGATGCCTAGTAGACCCTTGTGCGCGTGCCTAGTAACCCTACAAATGTAACTCAATAGTATCCTGTGCGTGCTCGGGATCACGGTGAAGATTCTCGGGCTAAAGCCGAGACATGCCTCTAGGCACTAAAAGGAAAAGGGGTAACGATGAATGATGTCAACAACATCATCCCAAGGCTGACCTTGTCTTTAAAACTGATCAGTAAAGGTATCGAACTGTCGAGTTACAAATCAGGTTTCATCATTGATTTCCCTATACCCCAAACTTATGTATTCAAGTCAAGTATTGATAAATCTGGAGCTAATGCCAACACATGATCAGCAGGTAAAGGTTTGTCTGGATAGACAACAGGAAATGTCCGTAGGGACAACATGTCAAGCTGTTGGCATTAGTAACAAGATCAGGTAACAAGTAAAGCCATGGTACATCATGTCAAGTCAGGTAGTATATAGGTATCATGTCATGTTAAGAAGTGTACGGTACCATGTCGTGTCAAGTAGTAGGTGTATCAAGTCATGTCAGGGGAGCACAAGTAACAAGTGGGTGCTCATAATCAAACTATAATAAGCATGGGTATACAAAACAAGTATGGGATACTAATGGAACAATAAAATGGAATATTGTAACGTAGGGTGCAAAATAGGTATAACTAAGACATATGGATGTACAGTTATCGATTTGGGTTAAGTTTATAATTCCAACATTAATTAAAATACACTTTATCAAATATGGAATGTTAAAATCATATTAATATGTATTAAATGATCTAGGGATGCAATTGAATATATATTAGGCTAGATGTATGCAAACGAGTGTCCAATAGAGTATAAGCTGTTAAAGGGTACTATGGGCTGTGCAAATAATTATTATGCGATTTAAATATGGACGTGGGCACCACGTATTGTAAACTAAAATGCAACATGATATGTTTCAAGTTCTAGATCTAAAATGATATAATGGAACATCGAATGTTAAAATGGAACATGTGACATTAGATTAAATCTACAGGTTTAACATGTAATTAAATAAGTATAAAATAATATGAATAGCATGTAGCAAGTTTTACTTGCCTTGATAGATCAAGAAACGGGTATACGGAACGTCACACGTCGGCGGGAAATGTCGCGACGCGCGTACGGTACACGGAACAGATCCAAACAATGCACAAGGTGATCACACGTGTCAGGTACGCTCACTGGGTCGTCGTGATCGTCGACGGCTTCAGGACTCCGGCGATCTACAGAGGTTTTAAAAAATTTTACCGAAAAAGAAAAAAAATACAAGAAAGAAAGAATAGCAAGAAGAAGAAGAGAAGGAAGGAAGAACGAGAGAGAGGAGGCTCACTGGGGTTGCACTGGTAACGGGGAGACGAGATGGTTGCGACGAGATCAACGGAGCTCCGGCCAGGTATTGTGCAGGGGTGTGCAGGGTTCTTGGCGACTAAGGTTTCGGCTAGGGTTTTGTTGTTGGTTTTCTTGGTGCAAGGTTGGTGCAGGGAAGGAGAACAGAGGAGATAGGGAGAGAAGAGGAGATCAGGATGATGGTGGTGGTGAGAGATGATCGGCGGCGAGGGAGGTGTGGTGGTGATGGGTTCTGAGGTGACTTGGGTGTGGAGGTGAAGGGTTCGGGAATAGAAAGAAGAAGGAGATGGCGAGGAAGAGGAAGAAATGAGAATGGAGATGAGGGTTGAGCTTTGAGGATGTAGAGGAGGCGGCTAGGGTTAGGGTTGAGTTTGCAGTGGGTTTTCCTCATGGGCTCGGGGCTTTAAAAGAAGATGAGGGAGAAAAGAAGGAGGGATGTGACGGTAAGCGAAGGAGGGAGGTGCTCGGATCCCTGGTCAACAGGGATCGCGAGAGGAGTGAGAAACGCGAGAGGAGAGAGAGTCTTGGCGTGTAGCGAGGGAGAGAGAAATAGAGAGAAAGAAAAGAGAAGAGAGAGAAAGAGAAGGAGTGGGGCCAAGGTTTAGAGAAAAGAGAGACAGCTCGGTGAGAGGGAGAGAGAAAAAGAGAGAAAAAGGATTGGAGTGGGGCCCAGTCGACAGCGAAAAGAGAGAGGGAGAGAGAGATTCTGATAGGTTAGAGAGTTAGGATTAGGATTTTATTAAAATTTAAAAAGATTTAAATTGGTTTTGGAAAATCTTCTCAGTTGTAAAAAATATCAGAATAAAATTTAAAAATTGAATAATTGAATTTTTAGCGGGATATAAAATATTTCAAAATGCGGGCCGGGTCTAAAAATTTAGATTTAAAATACGAAAATTATATGCAGCCTGCAAATTTTAAAATGAATGATTAGATGACTAAAATGCATACCCCCAAGAACGGACGCACGTACGTGCGCGTAGCTATCCAAACACGTCCGTTTCACTGAACGGGACGAGAACACGATGCGCGGACGCTACCACAGGGTTAGTGGTATCATGCAGGCTATGAAATGTAATTTTAATTTATTTTACGTGATCTAAAATATTATATGTAAAATACGCGATGCTAGGTGAAATGTTAATATGCAGTATCCATGAGATGCACGTGTCTATTTAACCAGTCAGGGTAGTCTATAAATATAAATCAACCAGTTCAAGCAAGCGGGTCGTGTCGAATGCAATGTAAAAGTAAACTACCATTCGCACCCAAACAAGATAAATCAATAAAATACCACAGATAATAAACACGGAACAAAAATTGGTATAAATGAACTCGGTTGTTAAATTATACCCAACTACAAAAAGAATTTCGTCCTCGAAATTCCAAGAACAAGAAAGGATAAACAATCAATCATACTACAAGAATAAATGTGGAAACTTCTGTCGGATTTCATCTTCTTGTTCCCAAGTTGATTCTCTATGTGAGCGATTACCCCAAGAAACAAGTATAAGAAGGATAACTTTGTTCTTAAGAACCTTTTCTCTTCGATCGACAGTCGACATCGGTCGCTCCTCAAAAGTCAAATCTTCTCGTACAGTCAGCTCCGAATGATCCAACACATGTGTTTCATCTCGAACATATTTACTGAGTTGAGATACGTGAAACACATCATGAACATTCGCCAAGGATTGCGGTAACGCCAAACGATATGCTACTTCTCCAACACGCTCCATAATCTCAAAAGGTCCAACGAATCGAGGACTAAGCTTTCCTCGACTTCCGAAACAAATCACCCCTCTAGTCGGTGATATTTTCAAGAATACCAAATCACCAACGGCGAACTCTAGAGGTCTTCTCGATGTATCTGCCCAACTCTTTTGCCGGTCTTGTGCTGCCTTCATATGATTCTGGATAGTGTTGACCTTTTCAACTGTTTGCACGATCAAATCCGGTCCCAACAATCTTCGTTCACCAACATCGTCCCAACAAACAGGTGAACGACACTTGCAACCATGTAAAGCTTCGAATGGAGCCATCTGAATAGTCGCCTGGAAACTGTTATTGTAAGAAAACTCCACTAAATGTAGATGATCCTCCCATGATCCCTTGAAGTCTAACATACAAGCTCTCAACATATCTTCAAGAGTTTGGATCGTTCTCTCCAACTGGCCATCTGTTTGAGGATGATAAGCGGTGCTAAACTTCAAACGAGTCCCCAAACTTTTCTGTAAGCTCCTCCAAAAGTGTGATAGGAAACGAGTGTCACGGTCAGACACGATGCTCACCGGTACTCCATGCAATCTTACAATCTCCTGCATGTACCGTTCTGCCAAGGTTTCTGTTGATTGACCAACTCGAAAAGGGATGAAATGAGCTGCCTTAGTCAATTGATCAACAATCACCCAAACTGCATTGTTGCCCTTTGGACTCCGCGGTAAAGCCGTCACGAAATCCATGGTTATATATTCCCACTTCCACTGAGGAATCAGAAGTGGTTGCAACATGCCAGCAACTCTTTGATGTTCATCCTTGACTTGCTGACACACCAAGCACTTTGCCACAAAGCAGGAAATCTCCCGTTTCATGCCTTCCAACCAGAAATGCTTTCGTATATCTCGGTACATCTTTGTGCCTCCTGGATGTACGGAATATGCTGAAATGTGCGCCTCCTTCATAAGTTCTTCACGAATATCTCCCTTTGGCACACACAAACGGTTTCCATATCGCAATGAACCATCTTCATTGATCAGTAAGTCTGTTCGAAGTCCAGCTTCAACCCGTTCTCAAAACTTTTGCAACCTAGGGTCCTGCGACTGCGCTGCTTTAATATTCTCGATCAACGATGACTGTACTTGCAACTGCATCAACTGTCCTGAAGAATGCGGTAGCACAACCTCCAAATCGAATCTTCGAAAGTCTTCAATAAGTTCCTTCTGTGCAGTCAACATATGAATTGCTGGTAACCGACTAAGCACATCCGGCATGACATTAACTTTCCCCGGACGGTACTTAAGATCAAGATCGTAATCAGCCATCAGCTCCAACCATCTGCGTTGCCTTATATTAAGCTCCTTCTGCGTGAATACATACTTCAAGCTTTTATGATCGGTGAAAATCTCGACCCTTTCGCCCAATAGGTAGTGTCTCCAAATCTTCAAAGTGAAAATTACAGCTGCTAGCTCCAAGTCATAAGTTGGGTAATTCTTTTCATAGGTTTTCAACTGTCTCGATGCGTACGCTATAACCTTCCTATGCTGCATCAAAACACATCCCAATCCCTTTCCAGATGCGTCGCTGTGAATCACCATTCCTCCGGAATTGTCTGGCACGGTCAGAATAGGAGCGGTTATCAACCTCTGCTTCAACGCCACAAAAGCTGACGCACACTTATCCGTCCACACAAATGATACTTCTTTGCACGTAAGCTTGGTCAAAGGTTCCGCCAGATGAGCAAAGTTCTCCACGAACCTCCTGTAATACCCGGCAAGTCCAAGAAAGCTTCTGATTTCTGCAACGTTCTTCGGAATCGGCCAATCTCGAACTGCTGCAATCTTTTCGGGATCAATGGCGATTCCATCTCTAGACACGACATGTCCCAAAATCTTCACCTCTTCAAGCCAAAACTCGCACTTGCTCATCTTTGCATATAATTTTTCTTGCCTCAACGTCTGCAATGCGATCTTCAAGTATTCTGCATGCTCTTCAATACTCTTCGAATAGACCAGAATATCATCAATGAACACCATAATAAACTGGTCCAAGAGTGGTGAAAAGATTAGATTCATCAAGTCTATAAATATTGCCGGTGCAATCGTTACTCCGAAGGGCATCACTAAGTACTCGTAATGTCCATACCGAGTTCGGAACGCCGTCTTGCAAATATCTTCTGTTTTAACTCAGACCTGATGATATCCGGATCGCAAATCCAGCTTCGAGAATACCCTCGCGCCACTACGCTGCTCAAATAATTCGCCAATGCCAGGGATCGGGTGATTGTTCTTAATAGTCACCCGGTTTAATTCTCGATAATCGATGCACATCCTCTTTGTGCCATCTTTCTTCTTGACTAGAAGAACTGGAGCTCCCCAAGGCGAGTTACTGCTTCGAATCCAACCATTCTCAAGTAATTCAGTAACCTACTTCTTAACTTCTTCTAACTCCACTGGTGTCATTGGATAGTACGCTTTAGAAACTGGCGCCGTACCAGGAACAAGATCAATCGCGAACTCCATGTCTCGCTTCGGCGGTAAACCTGATATGTCCTCGAACACGTCCATGAAATCTCGAACAATAGCCGACGCTTCATCTTTAGCAACCTCCATCGACGAAAGAACACTATCTGTCGGCCTAGCCTTAAATTCGACTGGCTCGATAGAACTGCTTCCTCCACTAAAGATGAACTCTGGATGTTCGGGAATCTGGAAAATTACTATCTTTGACCTATAATCAATGTGAGCGTGGAAAGTGCCAAGAAAATCCATTCCCAAGACGACTTCATAGCTGCCTGTATCAATCACCAAGAAATCTGCAAAAAGCTCCTGTCCGCAAACAACAACTGCACAATCCTTACATTCTCTACTCGATATGATCTTTCCATTCCCAGTGTGTATGTCCCAACAACTAGATAGGGTCATGCAAGCAATCGAGTATGTAGAAATAATCTTGGACAACATAAACCAATAGGATGCACCAGAATCGAAAAACGCTAATGCGGGAAAACCATGAACAAGTAGAATACCTGAAACAACTTCTCCTGAAGCTTTAGCTTCCTCAGCCGTCAGAGTGAAAGCTCGAGCTTGATTGGGTCCCTGAGTCAGCTGCTTCTGTCCCTGTAACGGTTTCTGCGGTGGCTTCTGAACATCATCCTTCGTGCGAAGCTTCGACGGACAAGCGTTGATAGTATGATCCTCCGATCCACAAACCAAACAAAGTCCTTGCCTCCTTCGACAATCTCTTTGCACATGTCCAGGTAAATGGCAGTAGTTACAAATCACGCTCCTTCTTTGATCAACGACAACAGGCTTCTTCATAGGTGTTACGCCACGACGGTTCACTGGAATACCTCTGCATCCATGTGCTCGGTTCGGTGCAAATGCAGGCTTCCGTACTGTAACTGCTGGTTGCTGTGTACTCCCAGTCGTCATAGATACGCTCTGCTGCTCTCGGGCCGCTGTAAGTACTTGGGAGAAAGTGGTCAAACCCAGGGAGACAATCTGCCTCTGGATGTCTACATCCAAACTGCGCATGAACCTCCTTTCCCTATCAACATCGTTGGCAACCAGAGGTCCAGCGAATCTACAGAGCCGTGTCCACTCAGCTGCATGTACATTTACAGGTGCGCCGTTCTGCTTCAAACTGATGAACTTTTCTTCCATTTCCTCCCGTGCAGTCCGCGGGAAGAACTTCTCCAAGAAACTCTTCGAAAAATCTGCCCAACGAATCGGCTTTAGGGGGAGGCAGGCATCGACCCAACCTTATGAGTATTCAGACTATAACAGTTCCGATGACCAGTCACTCACTTTTGACAGTTATACGATTCCAGAAGATGATCCAGAATTAGGTCAATCATGTTTATTAGAAGTGGACAATAGAGTGGTTGTACCAGCCAAAACTCATCTACGTATGATTGTAACACCTGCTGATGTACCTCATAGTTGGGTTGTACCTTCTCCAGGTGTCAAATGTGATGCTGTACCTGGTCGTTTAAATCAGACCTCCATTTCGGTACAACGAGAAGGAGTTTACTATGGTCAGTGCAGTAAGATTCGTGGAACTAATCATGCCTTTACGCGTGCGCCCGGATACATAGGCCGGCTGCTGAGCCCACTCTGGCTCAGCCGCACCACCCTACCGGGGGTCGGGGTGTGAGCCACCTAAGAAGCAAGCTATTACAGCAAGCGGCTGGAGCAGTTGGGAGCCGAGGAGCTGTAAGTCTATAATACCCTTCCCCGGTGCTTACGGGGTTGCGGAAGTGGTGAAAAACGATTTTCAAGAGGGTGGTAACATGGACTCATAATACGGATCTTTGCTAAACAACTAACTAACAACCTAACTTGAGTTTATCTACTCGGTTAGGAGGCTATATCTTTCTTGAACTCCTTCGTCTTCAACTCCTCCCGGTGTACGTATCGGCCTCATCTCGTCGTCTCCTTGCGCCGAAGATGGATCCACCCGAAACCTTCTACCTTTGGCTTCTTCTTCGATCTTTGAAGAAACTAGAACACTTGGCTTGCTAGGACTTATGAACTAGAATGAGTAGAGGATTGTTTTGGTGTCCTTTATCTCTAAGGCAATGAGTCTCAACATATGAGAATGGTTTGCCTTGAGCTAGAGAGAGCAAGAGGAAGAGGGAGAGCTTGAGAATGAGAGAGCTCAAGAGAGGGAAAGCAAATGAAAGAATGAGTCACTCTTTTCTCATCCAACCTCTCATAATCCAAAAGCCATCATAACAAAAATAGTAATCAAGTATTGTGTGATGGTTTAAGTTAAAATGGCTATATCATTTCATGCACTCATTTTGCATAAATAAATAAACAAGCAAAAGTCTTTGCCATGGAATGATAGCCATTGTCATGATGATGGTCAACCAGTCCAACCTAGTCAACCGGTTGATTGAAAGAATTAAAGTTAACCGCAATCAAGACGATGTCGCTATGCAGCTAGCCGGTTGGGCACGGGTCGATCCACAGGGAGATGGTTGTATGTCCGTTCTTGTTTTAGACGAGTCAATAAAGAATTTGTATGAGTTTGTTCAAGTCTAACCTATGTGTTTTATTTTCAAGTATAAAGTTGTTAAGAAAAAGATACGAGATTGTAAGCTAAAGAAATCCGTACTCAAAACCTTTAAGCCGAGTCTTGACCAATTGAAGCTAGAGCAATCGGCAACAACGTGGATTAGGGGATTTAAGCGCGGTATTCGTGGAATACGGCTTATTTACCCTTGTCCTTCCGTTCTTGTCTCTTGCTTTCGCCTCCGGCCAAACCGAACGCAATCGGTCGAGGTTAGGAATCACCGTTACCTTGTTAGGGTAGGGTGCCTAACGGAGCTCTTGCGTATCGTTTGGGCGGAGTTCAATGGAAAATAACGGGAAAAGGAAATGAGCAAAGAAATGTTAACTTACAATATCGTATTGATTCTTAACAACAACGATAATTACAACCATTCACAAAAAGAACCAAAAAGAGAGAACAAAAAGAACAAAGAAAAGAAAAGATTACAAGTAAGTAAGTGCATGAATTTAAATTGCAAGAAAGTAAAGCAAGGTAATAAAATGCAAATAATAAAAAGCAAGAAAGAAAACTAGAAACTAGAACTCAAGACAAGCATGGGATCAATAGCCAATCCTTAAACTTGCAAGCTCAATTAAGAGGTTGCAAGATCAAGAGAAGGGTAAAGAACTCATGTGAAGTGAAGAACTAATTCCATAAGAAAATACGACCCTTGAGATCAATAACAAACTCTTAACCTTTCAAGCTCAATGAAGAGGTTGAAAGATCAAGAGAAAGCAAGAATCTCAAGGGGAAGTTAAACAAAAGAGAATGATACAAAAACCCTCATCTTTATTCACATCCACTCAATACTCTCACTACATTTCCATGGAGGATGAATGAAGAAGAAGAAGAACTAAAACTACACTAAAGGAGGCTAAAAAAATTAACACCAAAAGTTTGGCAAGTTCTGGGGTATTTATAGGAAGGGAACTGGAAACCTAGGGCAAGAATCTGCCCCTACAAGAAAAGACCAACATGCCCCTGAAAAACGACAACGAGAGGAGACTAAATGGTCGCGGTTCCGCGGCCTAAGCGTGCTTATGCCGAGGAACCGCGGCCGTTTAGAGGAGTTACGCCATGAAATTTGGTGGTTTTCCCTAGTTTTTAGTACTCTTCAGTGTGGTATATGACTTTTTCTCAGAAACTTTTCCCATTTCTTCCAGAATTTCAGTAGATCAAAAGGTGATGTGATGTGGATCTTTTGCCAAGATTTCCTCGAGCTCCACGTAGATATGTTGGATCTTGTGTTGACATTGAGCTTTGTGCACGAAAATGACATCGATTTGCCATTTTGTCCCTTAAACTGGTGTGTGGCAACATACGGATAGAGAGCGGAGACCCGTGTTTTATCAGTTGTTGGCAGTAATCCGGAATTTGACGTACTTTTCTATGAATTTCACTGTCTAGAGCTGAGAACCAGTATCCTGTAAATATGTAGCAAACACTGATTAAAAGCACCTGCCTATAACCAAATGAGCGTAAGAATGGGCGGTATAAAATTCAATATTCTGGTATGAACAAATACCCTCAAACTTAACTTTTGCTCGTCCCGAGCAAAACCAATTATTCACAAAAAAGAATCCAAACATCACTTTCGCTGGGAACGCGATTGCACTGAGCACGTGCAACAAGCCATTAAACCTCTAGGTGTCCCTAGTAGAAGGAGTGTTGTCTCCTGAGTGTTTTCAGCGGATTACACCCACAAAATCCGGTCAAGCTAGTTTTGTGAAATAACTATGATTCAAACCCTAAAGTTTTGTTTCAGAAAATAACAATTTTATTATCCTAAGTCTAGACTATCGAGCCTTTATTTTTCACATCTCGCTTCTTATTTAACTTAAGATTTTATACGTCTTTACGTGCAGTGTAAATAGTGTCGTTAAGTTCCAGAAGGATCGATTAAAGTCATCATGTCACACAATAAAGCCCAGATAACAATTTTAAAAGGATCACATAAGTTTTATAAAGAGTTAAGTATTTTTCAAGTTTCGTTTTCCAGTAAGGTTTCAACTTCAGAATTTCTATCTTCCTTAACAGGAAACTAGGTCTTATTTTTCACTCCACCTTTTTCTTGTTTTCATTTCATACACACCTCTGTGAACGTGCAATAGTCTTTATCATAGAATAAAACCTTCATATCTCCGCTAGAAATATTTTTTATAAAAACCTGTCTTTTGTCAAGATTATTCTCACACAAAGAACCGTTAGGAATTTTAACTCGGAGAGAACACTTGCTTGACTTTGTTTTAATCTGGACTTTCTAGGCTTCTTAGCAAGGTTTGGGCCAATGCACCCAAACCAGTTGGCTTTAGGGCATTAGGTGTAGAAACACCCCAGCGGACTTAATTACTCAAGTTACCTAGGTCCAAAAACAAAAGAAAATTTAGCATGAAAATCATGATAATTCAATACGAACGGAGATATAACCGGCAGTTCAGTTATTTTTTTGGATAAAAGACGTGTTTAGTGGGTTAGGTGTGTAATCATTCCAATCAAGTTCCAGATGGGTTATTATTCAGACTTAGTTCCAATTAAGGCATCAATAACATTCCTTCATATTCACTTCACTTCATAAACTATTCTTGATATTACTTATTTCAGAACAAACCTATTTGATCCTCAGAAAATCATTTATCTATTTAAAAGTTTTTAGACATAAAAGACTTGTCGTCTAATTTCCAAAACTCACGACACGTATAGTGTGATGTAAAGACGTATATCAGCTATAGTTAACTTCAAAGGAGAGTTATCTTTCAGGTTTTCAAAATCTAAAAATAGGATTTAGTTATTCTTATCTTATCAAACAAAACCGTCGAAATGTTGAATCTGAATTCTCGCACTAGTTAACATGACAGTTTTTATGTTTTTTTTGGAAAATTTTCGATTTTTTTTTGTGGGTTTTTAATAAGGTATGTAAATGCAAAATATACAAATGAATGCGAAGGAAGAAAGCTTACCGAGCACACCCCCAAACTTAAACTTGACAGTGCCCTCACTGTCAGGCTATACCAAGAGGGTCAAAATTGTCGGCGCTCTCCCTAAAAAAAATTATATACAAAAAGGAAAACAAAAAATATAAACAAAAAAGAGTCCCCCCCAAACTTAAGTAAAACAGTGTTTCCACTGTTAAGCGTTGAAGTTCAGAATTAGGGGGGAAAGAACAGTATCAATCTATACAAGGCCTTACACAGGCAAAAAGTGAGCACCAACCATTCAAAGATTTTATCTCTATAATGTGCTGGTTGGTGAAAGAATGCGGAGAGGTAAGAAATGGAGAATACGCGAGACCGTAATGGGATAGAAACGGAATACGGTCTCGGTATATGAGAAGAAGAAGAATGGCGGAAGGGAAAAAGAAGTGGAATACGAACTTGAGGGTGGAAATGGAGCGAATAAATTAGCACAATTTGTAATGAGCGATGTGTTAAAAGCGATTGTGCTAATCTATTAACTCGTCGAGAAATGGGGTCAAATCCCTCAAGGTTCGTGAGAAACTATGGGTACGCCGAACTTGGTAAACCAGACAATGGAAATGGAAGTGATACGGTTTCTTTCCAGGTCGGAACGATGGAAATGATGGAGGGAAGTGGTTGAGGAAGGTTATCGGTTAAAGGTTCAGGAGGGTGTACACAGTCAGTGGAAGGGATAGGATGAATTGGAAAATCCGACTCATCAATTAAAACTGTTTCATCCTCAGTACTATCCTCAATATTCTCCTCAAAATTTATCTCATCCATGCATTTATTATCAAAATCCAGACGCATATGGGGTTCGGAAAAAACATTTAATGACTCGGGATAATGATTTGAAGAGAAAAACTCAGCCAAATCTATGGGTTCATCATCCAAATTATTCCCCGCGTCAATATCCTCAATCAAGTGAAAATCAATATTCTCAGACACCTCATCAAAAGCATGGATATCAATCAATTCAGGTTGTAGAGTGGAGGTGTAGAGGTCAAAAGGTTTGGGATTGGTTTCACTTGGCAAGGTCCCTTCACAATCGGGTAAATCAAACACTACAAAGTCGCACAACTCATTCATCATTCTATCTTCAATTGATAAATCATGTGGGATACTCGATAGACTTTCAAAACATGAGTTGTGGGATTCAATTTGGGACGGGTAGATTTGATTTGGAAGGGGGTACATCTCACTCTCTCCACTTAAATTCACAGCCTGTCCTGCCGTTTCTTCATACATTGGAAAATTTTGAGCTAGTTGGAAACTAGCTACCGGGTCAGTAGGTTGTATGAGAGCTGCCATGGACGCATTCAAATCCATCATCTATTGGCTTTACGCTACCCTAAAGTCTTCCAAGGACTGTTCTAGACTAGACATGGGTTGTGAAGGGGTTTCAGTAAAAGTTTCAAAGTTGTTTGGATACTGAAAATTCTCAAAAGGCTGTGTAGAAGTAATGTCTAGGGAATGTGCAAAAGTTAGGTAGGACTGGTAGGAATTGAATGGTTGGACAGGGCTAGGATCAACAGTTGGATAAGAAGGTGAATGAAATTGTTGATACTAAGGATTTGAAGTGGTGACAGGAGTGAAAGATCGGCTACGAGATTGTTCAATACGTTATGCGATGGACAAAGGACGACTTGCAAAAGGGTTATCAACATAAGAGGGTGGGGGAGGTTGAAAAGGTTGATACAAAGTGGATTGCGGAGGGCAAGTGTTTGTCCTAGACGCGTCTATCCGATCTCTCAATGAAATTTTGGGCATGGATGGGTCGTTCGAAGTTCGGCCAAAAGCAAGAACCGTAGGAAGTTATGTCTGGTTGTGGGTACCAAAGTTCGGCAAGAGTTTTTCGAGGTGGGGTACCCATGATATGAAGAGAGAAAGAAAGAAAGGAAGTGAAAAGGAAGGAAAAAGAATGTGGATTTTTTTTATATATATTTTTTATTTAGTTATAAACAAAAGAATGAAATATACACAAAAAAAAGAATCTGGACCAAAAACAATCACGACAAAAAAATACCACACACCTAATCGTTCTAGGGTTCACCTAGGTCAACTAGACCTGCTCCAGAACTTGATTGTTGAAGTAAAACTGTGTCGAGAAACGGGCTCAAGATACACTGATCACGAGGCCAGGTAAGTGCAGAGATAAGGGGAGGTTTTCCAATGCTTTCGCGAAGTTCCTTAATTAAATAACCATTTCTCTTTTGGCGGTTTCGCCGTTAACACTTTCCTAGACACCCCGTAAACAATATACCGTTAAGCGAGGTTTTAAACACAGTTAACTTCTCCTAGTGAGCGCGAAGTCCTTAAGGCTTCAAGTCTAGTTTCTTTTAAATTTTGTGCGGGTAAACGTTATGCTCAAGTTCGTGATTTGTAGGCCACGGAAAAGGTGATGAAATCATTTACCGTATGTTGTGGGGTTCGCTTGCCCTTAAGTCCGTATTAATGTATGCAATACGCAATTCAATAAAAATTCTATAAAGAATCAAACAATCGTTTTTTAATTTAAGCACAGCACTGCAACAAATACGGGTTAGTCAATTTTTAGCGTTTGCTAGCGAACTTGCAAAGAATCCTGCAAAGAATAGTATATTGGATGCGTCGGATTTGAGAAGAAGCTGTTAGTAAAGTCCGTACCGTTAAGTTTTTGGGTTAGGAAACCCCCGTTGAATCAAATCCGATAAGCTTGAAAAGTTCGCTTGCGCGGGTCAAACTATCCGGATCTTTGGCACTGTACTTTGCAATCACCTTAGCCTTGAACGTACACTTTGCTCCCCACAATCGCTGTTTGCAAATCCGCAAAAATCTGCACACTTGCCTACAAAAATGATCAAAAATAACAAAAAGATTTTTTATTTTTTTTTATAAATATATACAAAAAGAATATTAACCCGAATAACAAGAAAGAAAATACGCTGCCGTCTCCCCGGCAATGGCGCCATTTGATTGAAAGAATTAAAGTTAACCGCAATCAAGACGGTGTCGCTATGCAGCTAGCCGGTTGAGCACGGGTCGATCCACAGAGAGATGGTTGTATGTCCGTTCTTGTTTTAGACGAGTCAATAAAGAATTTGTATGAGTTTGTTCAAGTCTAACCTATGTGTTTTATTTGCAAGTATAAAGTTGTTAAGAAAAAGATACGAGATTGTAAGCTAAAGAAATCCGTACTCAAAACCTTTGAGCCGAGTCTTGACCAATTAAAGCTAGAGCAATCGGCAACAACGTGGATTAGGGGATTTAAGCGCGGTATTCATGGAATACGGCTTATTTACCCTTGTCTTTCCGTTCTTGTCTCTTGCTTTCGCCTCCGGCCAAACCGAACGCAATCGGTCGTGGTTAGGAATCACCGTTACCTTGTTAGGGTAGGGTGCTGTTCAGTCGATAAAACTGCACATTTGTAGTACATTTTTCCTACCATTTTTATATTAAAAAAAAGGACTTTAATATGATATATTATACATATGAGGGTTCATGTGTAAAAACATTATTTTCCATGTGTTAATATATTTTTATTATCATTTAGTAGGAAAATGTATGCAAATAATATTATTGGCCTAATCCTAGTAGAACAAAGTCTACTAAAATCTTATTTGAGTTGTTGTGCAGAATATTTCCAAATTGTTATGAAGAAATCAGGTTGTTGAAGAAAACTTGCCTAATTAAGAAATCAAAATGAAGAAATAAAGTCTGGCAGAAGAAAAGAAAAGATTTCTAATTTCTGAAGATTCCAGAAATTGCCAAATGTCACCATCAGAGAGCCCAAGAAATACGACAGAGAGATTTCATCCCTTGAGCGCGGATCCGCGGCCCTAGCCACCATTTGCCGCGGATCCGCCGCAATGATGAGGAGAGAGAATGCAATATTTTGGGAGATTGACAACTGCTGAATTTTACCAACTTCTCAACAATAAGATTCTGGGTTTGCACTATATAAAGGCACCGAGAGCCTCTTGGAAAATCCATCAAGCCGAAGAGATCACGAAGCTCCCGACGCTCATGCATCCAGGCTGATCATCGACTGTTCGACTACCTCCCTAGGAAAGATCGAGAAGCAAATCAAGTTTTGTAATCATTTTCTATGGATTAAAAGTGTAGCTTGAAAGAGTTGATTAATAAAGGTAGTTTTTTTTATTTAATTATTTTTTTTACATTATGTTTTCCCTCTCTTTCTTTTCATCTTCTTCTCCCAACATGCGCGAGTAATTCTCCGCTTGTTAGGGTTCGTAGGATTAGGGTAGGTTAATGGGTGATGAAAATAATTAAACCCTTTTTAAGTCCTATAAAGTTTAGGAACTTTATCAAAATAATCATTAACATCCTAATCGGGCGTGCTAGCAATTCTTTGCTAGTTCCGACCGCGATTAGAGATTAGATTAATGATTATTTTCGTAAAGGCTAGATATGAACGGAGTTCCGTGTCGAGATAAGGGTTACGAGTGGGATTCCTTTTCCCTCCAGAAACCCTAATCTACACGCATCACCGTCGTTCTAGTTCTAAATCTATTAATGGATAAAAAAGGTAACTTTTAATTAATCTTCCATAACTACTAAATCCTAACGAACCCTACAAGCCCTATTATTATATTATTTAAATCTCTAAAATAATCTAGATCTATATTTAACATTCTATTTTAACGTAGATCTAGAAACTTCTCACAAAATTCTTTATTCCTCCTCTCTTTCTCAACACATCTAAAGTAAAAATAAAAGGTTCCACATTTCCCAGAGGACGACCCGTACTCATCTCGGTCTAGCTACGCGCGACACCGTTATTGATTGCGGTTAACTACAAACACAAATTTTCGTATCAATCAAATGGCGCCGTTGCCGGGGATACGTGCGTAATTTTTTATTTTTACTATTTGTGTTGAATTCTTAGACGATTTATATCATTATTAACACAAAATTGCAAATTGCATATTTAACGACTTGTGCGTGAATTTTGCAAGGAGATCTGGAGTTACAGAATTGAGGAAAACAGAAGACAGAGGCATTCATCGAGATCCAGAGGAGCACAGAGGGCTTGAGAAAAATTTTCATCAACTGTTCCATCCATCTCGCGGCGGAACCGCGGCACAAAGGTGCTTCCTGCGGCGGAAACGCGGCGGCTTGGAGGGATTAGGGCTATGGAATTCTCTGGTAAGATTCTCAACTCCTTCTCTCTCCCCTCAAATCCAATAAAATCTATTTTCTGCAGGATTCTTTGCAAAATAGCGCCGCTCAAAAATCTTTTTGCAAAAGTTTTGTGATTGGTTTTGTTTTGCATATTTAATACGGATTCTAAGGAGCAAAGACCAAATCAAGATTAGGTGGGGATTTCATCACCCTTCCTAAGCCCCACAAATCACAAACCGAGCATATAGAACAACCCTTCATTAATTTAAAAAATATCTAGACCAGACTCTAAGGACCGTCGAGCTCAATAGGAAAAAGACTAGTATAGGTATCGGCCGTTTATCCTAACTGGCATTGCGGTGTCTAGGCTAGTGGTTTTTAATTAGGCCCACTGTAGTGGTGGTTCCTTCCCACTTACCTGGCCGTACTTGTCCGTGAAGAGGCGGTTTGAGGTCCTATTTCTAGCCTTAGTTACGAGCTGTCTAGCAGACCTAGGCGACCTTAGTTCTAGGGTTGCTTGTGCATCATAGGGTGATTTGTCTTGAGTCCCACTTTTTCAAAACAAGCCAATTTTTAAATCACACACACGCTGCCACTTGCACTAAACCCGCTTAGTGCATGCTCGGCTGGACACGGGATCCTAGTGCCCGTCTTGTCCGCGTTCCTGTTATCGACACCGAAGTCGGTACTTCTTCATCTTCTTTTCCCCCACCACACACCACATCAACCGTGATGGACGGCACTCCATCAGAGTATAACACCACGCTGCCACCGCCCGCAGGTGCGTAGAATCAACCGCGCATCTCTCTCCAAGAGAGATGCTATCCTATTCGTGGTCCTCTTCTTACTTGTCTATCTCTTCCACCACCTCATGGGGATAATTTCGAAATTAAACCCCACTACATCAATCTGCTGCCCAAATTTCACGGGCTTGAGTTGGAAGACGCGTACGTTTTCATCACCAAATTCGAAAACGTATGCGCAATGATGGGTACTTCACAATTGACCTTAGATGCTATGCGCTTACGTCTTCTCCCATTCACACTGTGCGACTTGGCAGAAAAATGGCTTTATAATACTGCCGCACATTCTATCGCTAATTGGGATGAATTCGTCGTAGCATTTTTTAAGAAGTTTTACCCAAATCATAAGACTGCACATGTTAGGAGCGAGATCAACCAGTTCACCAAGCTTCCCAATGAACCATTTTGGAAGTGCTTTGAACGTTTCAAAGATCTGCTTGTCCAATGCCCCCATCACGGAATACAAAGATGGGATTTATGTCGGATTATATATGAGGGCATTAATCCAGCGACAAAGCAGATGCTTGAAACAATGTGTCAATGCAATTTCATGTCTAAAGATGACGGTGAAGCATGGAAATATCTGGAAGATCTCGCTGAACACACGTTGCAGTGGGAAAGCGTAAGACAACCTACAACTAAGGGAGGTATTCACCAGCTCGACGTTTCCATCGCAGTAAAAGCCGAAATGGCAGCGATGCAGAAGAAACTCGACGCTATTGAGAGCAGATTCTCATCAGTCTCCCTAAATTAGGTTACGCTTCCCAAGACTGTCTGTGGTTGCTGTTCGGATCCTTCACACTTAACGGAAGAATGTCCTATGAATGCATCGTTTCAAGCTAATGCTGCTTTTCAGCAGCGACCTAGAAATGATCCTTATTCTTCCACATATAATCAAGGATGGAGGAATCATCCTAACTTTGCTTGGAATCAAAACCAACAAAGTAATTATCAAAGACCTCCTCCACAGCAACCACAACCACAGAATCAGCCCCCCTTTCAGTCACAGAATTTCCAAAACCCGGCCAACATTTCTACACCACAAGTGGCCGGTATTGACAACTCACTTGCACAAACTTTGGATATGTTCATGAAACAATCCATGCAAAATTCGGCTGAGATGAGGTCTTCTATTGATGCCCTAACGAAAAACTCCTCCTCCCATGGTGAGAGTATTAAATCAATAGAAAACCAAATCGCACAGTTAAATGCCGCAATAAGTGCAAGAGAGAAAGGGAAACTCCCATCTCAACCCCTACCGAATCCTGGCCATTCACAAAGTCATAATGTGAATGCCGTCACTACGTTGAGATCGGGGAGAGTGCTGAATAACCAAGTGGGTAAGCAAATTGATGATAGTGACACATTTGATACCCCTTCTTCTTCTTCTTATTCTCCTAATTCGTCTAGTCTCCTACCTTCGTGCGAGCCTATTCTCCGTTTTCCCCAAGGCTCAAACATTTCACCAAATCTATCTAAGTCGATTCCCACTCCAATTTTGGGATCGAATCCGTCGCCACAGTCTTCTCCACAAACGTTGGACCCAAAACTTATTGATCGAGCTCCATTTCCAAACCGATTAAGGGCCAACCGACCTAACCCGCAAATGGAGAAGATTGTGGAAATGTTTAAGCAAGTTAGCGTGAATATTCCTCTCCTAGATGCTATTCAACAAGTCCCATCTTATGCAAGAATCCTTAAAGACTTGTGCACTAGGAAGAGAAAAACTCAAGTGCCTAAAAAGGTTTTCATGACGAGTAATGTTAGCACAGCTTTTACCCAACAAATACCAAAGAAACGTAAGGACCCCGGCTGTCCTACAATCTCTATCTCTATTGGGGGTAAAAATATAAATCGTGCTTTACTCGATCTAGGCGCTAGCGTCAACTTGCTTCCTTATTCAGTATACGAGCAGTTAGGAATTGGAGAGTTAAAACCTGCCCATTGTACTCTCCAAATGGCTGACCGATCTATCACCAAACCTCGGGGAGAACTAGAGGATGTGTTAATTAAAGTCGGGGAATTCATATTTCCCGTGGACTTTATTGTTTTAGATACACAACCTGTGGCAAACCCACGCAATCAAATCCCGGTGATACTTGGTCGACCCTTCCTAGAAACTTCTAACGCTGTGATTAATTGTCGTAACGGTTCTATGAACTTATCCTTCGTGAAAATGACAATTGAGCTTAATATTTACAATCTAGGAAGTCAGCCATCAGAACCTTCTGCTCAATTGCTGGATGTTTGTTCCATCCACGAGATAGCTTCCGAAAGCTGCATGGATGAGGAACTTTGCTTTGATGTTCTCGACAACACTAATGAGACATCGTTCGATCTTGCACCACTTTACAGTGAGGATATGTTCATTGAGTCGGACCTTGAGATTGAACCCGTTGACTCATTGCAAAAGTCAGCAGCACTTTCCGAGTCAATATCTTATGCAAGTTTTGAACCTCTTCGGGAGTCCGAATATCATTCGCTTACCCCACCTTCTATAGTCTCTCCGGCAATTCTTGATCTCAAACCACTACCTTCTCATCTTAAATATGCATATTTAGGAGAGAATGAGACCTTGCCAGTGATTATTTCCGCTTCTCTAGTCTTAGAGCAAGAGAATGCACTTTTGGCAGTGTTGAGATCGAATCGGCAAGCAATTGGTTGGACAATGGCCGACATCAAAGGGATTAGTCCCTTAATTGTTGAACATAACATACATCTGATGGATGAAGCCAAACCAACCCGAGACCCACAAAGACGGTTAAATCCCGTTATGAAGGAGGCGGTAAAGAAAGAAATCGTCAAGTGCCTTGATAGTGGAATAATCTACCCCATATCTGATAGTCAATGGGTAAGTCCAATTCATGTGGTCCCTAAAAAGTCTGGCATCACGGTCATCACTAACGAGGCTAATGAGTTAATCCAAACACGCACCCAAACTGGGTGGCGCGTATGTATCGATTACAGGAAACTCAATGCCGCGACGAGGAAAGATCACTTCCCTCTACCTTTCATTGACCAGATGTTGGAACGATTAGCGGGACACGAATACTATTGTTTCTTGGACGGATACTCTTGTTATAACCAGGTCCCCATCGCCGAAAAGGATCAAGATAAAACTACTTTTACTTGTCCTTTCGGAACTTTTGCTTATAGACGCATGCCCTTTGGGTTATGCAACGCTCCCGCTACATTTCAGCGGTGCATGATGGGGATATTTTCAGATATGGCATAAAATTTTCTAGAAATTTTTATGGACGATTTCTCCATTTTTGGGGACTCCTTTGAGGACTGCCTTCGTAATCTTGACGCTGTTCTTACCCGCTGTAAGGATAAGAACTTGACTTTGAATTGGGAAAAATGCCATTTTATGGTCCAAGAAGGTATTGTACTTGGACATATAATTTCACATAAAGGCATTGAGGTTGATAGAGCTGAAATAGATGTCATTCAAAACCTCGCTCGTCCCAATTGCGTCAAAGATATACGATCCTTCCTTGGTCATGCAGGATTTTATAGGAGATTTATTAAGGACTTTAGCAAAATTGCTAGACCCTTAACCCTCCTATTGGCCAAGGACACTACTTTTCACTTCGATTCGGATTGTGAGGCTGCTTTTGAATCACTTAAAGAATCACTCACTACAGCCCCCGTTCTATCATCTCCGGATTGGAACCACCCGTTCGAGCTTATGTGTGATGCATCAGATTTTGCTATTGGTGCTATCTTAGGACAACATATTGATAAGATGCCACATGTAATTTACTATGCAAGTAGGACCTTGAATGATGCACAGATAAATTATACAACTACCGAGAAAGAACTCTTGGCAGTTGTATTTGCATTAGAGAAGTTCAGGCCCTACTTGATTGGCTCGCCTATTGTGGTTTACACAGATCACTCCGCCCTACGACATCTTTTAACGAAGAAGGATGCAAAGGCCAGGCTAATACGTTGGATCCTATTGTTACAAGAATTTGATCTTGTTATCAAAGACAAGAGTGGATGTGAAAACGTAGTAGCCGACCATCTTTCACGCATCACTTCTTCGCCAACTGTGACCGTGCCGATAAATGACTCATTTCCCGACGAACAGCTCTTGAATGTATCCTACGAACCTTGGTTCGTGGATATCATGAACTATCTTGCGACGGGACTTATACCTAGCGATTGGTCGAAACAAGACAAACTTCGGTTTTTATCCCAAGTAAAATATTTTTACTGGGATGAACCAAATCTATTCAAGTATTGTTCCGATCAAATCATTCGCAGGTGTGTCCCTAACGATGAATTCAAGAGCGTGTTATCATTTTGTCATGATCAGGCATGCGGCGGTCATTTTGGACCTCGAAAAACGGCGGAGAAAGTTTTGCAATGTGGCTTTTATTGGCCAACATTATTTAAAGATGCATTTGAACATTGCAAAACTTGTCTGCGATGTCAGCAT
Source organism: Agapanthus africanus (assembly GCA_030015575.1). NCBI lineage: Eukaryota > Viridiplantae > Streptophyta > Magnoliopsida > Asparagales > Amaryllidaceae > Agapanthus > Agapanthus africanus. Next base: position 255,085,670 of record CM057351.1, read on the forward strand.
TTGGGTCGGATTTCACGAAGGAACGAGATGCCGCTCCAACCTATATTGGTTGTGGAAATATTTGATGTTTGGGGTATTGATTTTATGGGCCCTTTTACCAACTCCTTTGGGAATCTATATATCTTGTTAGCGGTTGATTATGTATCGAAGTGGGTGGAAGCTATACCGTGTCGTACTAATGACAACAAAGTTGTCATTAAGTTCCTTAAAGAAAATATCTTTTCGCGATTCGGACACCCTCGCGCTATCATTAGCGACAACGGGACACATTTCTGCAATAGGTCTTTCGAGGCCTTGATGCGGAAATATTCAATCACTCACAAACTTTCTACGCCCTATCATCCCCAAACAAGCGGGCAGGCTGAGATCTCAAATAGGCAGATCAAACAGATATTGGAGAAGACGGTTTCTAAGAACCGTAAAGATTGGTCAACCAAATTGACGGATGCTCTTTGGGCATTCCGCACCGCTTATAAGACCGATCTTGGTATGTCTCCATACCGTCTTGTGTTTGGGAAGGCATGCCACCTCCCTGTCGAGATTGAACATAAGGCAATGTGGGCTATTAAAGAGCTTAACTTTGATCTTGATCATGCAGGCAGCTATCGGATGCTGCAATTGAATGAGCTAAGCGAACTCCGCGATGAAGCTTACGATAATGCGGTGATAGTAAAGAATAGGACTAAAGTATTCCACGATAAAAATCTTTCTAGAAAAACCTTCACATCGGGTCAACAAGTCCTTCTTTATGATTCCCGTCTCCATCTTCATCCGGGTAAGCTTAAATCTCGTTGGAAAGGACCTTTTGTGGTGCGGTATGTACACCCGCACGGGGCGGTTGAAGTCGAAAATTTGAAAAACGGTTCGATTTTTAAAGTAAATGGGCATAGATTAAAACCGTATTTTTCTGCTGACCCCACGGAGGAGCTCCTGTTTTTACAGGAGCCGCTTTATCAAAACTAAAATTTCCTCCGCCTCACCTACATGTTTTGTTAACATTTTCTCATTTTAATAATGGAGGTGAGTAAAAATGGATTTGATTGAATATCTGTGCGTGTCAAAGAATAAGTTTGGGGGAATTTATCATTTAACTATTATTTTACCCATTGTATCTCTCCCTTAGTATACAGGTCCATGTTCTCAAAAGGCTACATCAGTGAGGATACTGCTGAAAACAGGTTTGGGGGGGAGGTTTGTATTCACTGAATTATCTTTGACACCGGGCATTAAAATTTTAAAATATTTTTTTTTTTAACAAATGAATAGAAAGTGAAACATTACATCCAAAAGATAGGAATAGTTTAAGAAAACCAAGAAAATTAGAAGTTTTCTTATACGAACTAGTAATAAGTAGTTATGAGCTGTTGTCCCAAGGGTTAGTAAAATGAAGGAAGTCACTAATCTGAGGATAAAAATAAGTCTGAAAAATAATTTCTATTCTGGAAGCCAAACATTTGAATGTTGATACCCTACTATATGCACTTACACACGTCTTGAAACTCGGGATAGTAGAGGATACCTTGAAATGCTCTTGTCTAAAAGCCAAAGTATGAAGGAAATGAAAAAAAAATGAAGAAAATATAAAAGTGGTGAAAAGAAAAAAAAAATGAATACTGGTTTTGTTATCGCCAAGGCAGCAATAAAAAAATATAGCGAGGATGCCTCTTCACCTAGTGCCCTAAGGCCAACTGGTCTGGGAGTCACTGCTAAGCCTTAGGTGGTGCAAGACGAGGAAAATACTATCACCAAATCAGCAAGCACTTGAGTAATCGGTCGGTTAGTACCTCAAGAAGTATTAACGGTCGCATGAAAAGGTGTGAGCAAACCTAAGTATTCATAAAATTAAAAAGTACTGAGGTAGATGGACAAGAGTATGATAGCTTGAATTGAATTCTCCGAGTGTAGGGATGTTCTTTACATACACGTGGGGTTATATGATCAATGTTTGGATGAAAGGTAGGAATGAAGAATAAGGACGATGTTTTATTGAGGGATGATGTGATTTCTAACATTTTTTCATGACTATTAAGATAGGGCTCATGACAACTGAAAAGCTAGTATAGTTGGAAACTCTTCTTTTCAAAGTATTTCTTTTATGGTTCTTATCTTTATATGTAAATTTCACCATCTTTCTTTTGTTATAGGATTTTGTGGGTGTAATCCGCTGAAAACCCTCAGTAGACAACACTCCTCCTACTAGGGACACCTAGAGGTTTAACGGCTTGTTGCACGTGCTCAGTGCAATCGTGTCTGCCTATGAAAGTGTGCTTAGTTTTCTCCTTTCTTTTTCTCCTCTTAAATAAACTAGTTTGCTCGGGACGATCAAAGATAAGTTTGGGGGTATTTGTTTAGTCGATAAAACTGCACATTTGTAGTACATTTTTCCTACCATTTTTATATTAAAAAAAAGGACTTTAATATGATATATTATACATATAAGGGTTTATGTGTAAAAACATTATTTTCCATGTGTTAATATATTTTTATTATCATTTGGTAGGAAAATATATGCAAATAATATTATTGGCCTAATCCTAGTAGAACAAAGTCTACTAAAATCTTATTTGAGTTGTTGTGCAGAATATTTCCAAGTTGTTATGAAGAAATCAGGTTGTTGAAGAAAACTTGCCTAATTAAGAAATCAAAATCAAGAAATCAAGTCTGGCAGAAGAAAAGAAAAGATTTCTAATTTCTGAAGATTCCAGAAATTGCCAAATTTCACCATCAGAGAGCCTAAGAAAAACGACAGAGAGATCTCATCCCTTGAGCGTAGATCCGCGGCCCTAGCCACCATTTGCCGCGGATCCGCCGCAATGATGAGGAGAGAGAATGCAATATTTTGGGAGATTGACAACTGCTGAATTTTACCAACTTCTCAACAATAAGATTCTGGGTTTGCACTATATAAAGGCACCGAGAGCCTCTTGGAAAATCCATCAAGCCGAAGAGATCACGAAGGTCCCGACGCTCACGCATCCAGGCTGATCATCGACTGTTCGACTACCTCCCTAGGAAAGATCGAGAAGCAAATCAAGTTTTGTAATCATTTTCTATGGATTAAAAGTGTAGCTTGAAGGAGTTGATTAATAAAGGTAGTTTTTTTTATTTAATTGTTTTTTTACATTATGTTTTCCCTCTCTTTCTTTTCATCTTCTTCTCCCAACATGCGCGAGTAATTCTCCGCTTGTTAGGGTTCGTAGGATTAGGGTAGGTTAATGGGTGATGAAAATAATTAAACCCTTTTTAAGTCCTATAAAGTTTAGGAACTTTATCAAAATAATCATTAACATCCTAATCGGGCGCGGTAGCAATTCTTTGCTAGTTCCGACCGCGATTAGAGATTAGATTAATGATTATTTTGGTAAGGGCTAGATATGAACGGAGTTCCGTCGTTCTAGTTCTAAATCTATTAATGGATAAAAAGGGTAACTTTTAATTAATCTTCCATAACTACTAAATCCTAACAAATCCTACAAGCCCTATTATTATATTATTTAAATCTCTAAAATAATCTAGATCTATATTTAACATTCTTGTTTAAAGTAGATCTAGAAACTTCTCACAAAATTCTTTATTCCTCCTCTCTTTCTCAACACATCTAAAGTAAAAATAAAAGGTTCCACGTTTCCCAGAGGACGACCCGTACTCATCTCGGTCTAGCTATGCGCGACACCGTTATTGATTGCGGTTAACTACAAACACAAATTTTCGTATCAATCAGGTGCCTAACGGAGCTCTTGCGTATCGTTTGGGCGGAGTTCAATGGAAAGTAACGGGAAAAGGAAATGAGCAAAGAAATGTTAACTTACAATATCGTATTGATTCCTAACAACAACGATAATTACAACCATTCACAAAAAGAACCAAAAAGAGAGAACAAAAAGAACAAAGAAAAGAAAAGATTACAAGTAAGTAAGTGCATGAATTTAAATTGCAAGAAAGTAAAGCAAGGTAATAAAATGCAAGTAATAAAAAGCAAGAAAGAAAACTAGAAACTAGAACTCAAGACAAGCATGGGATGAATAGCCAACCCTTAAACTTGCAAGCTCAATCAAGAGGTTGCAAGATCAAGAGAAGGGTAAAGAACTCATGTGAAGTGAAGAACTAATTCCATAAGAAAATACGACCCTTGAGATCAATAACAAACTCTTAACCTTTCAAGCTCAATGAAGAGGTTGAAAGATCAAGAGAAAGCAAGAATCTCAAGGGGAAGTTAAACAAAGAGAATGATACAAAAACCCTCATCTTTATTCACATCCACTCAATGCTCTCACTACATTTTCATGGAGGATGAATGAAGAAGAAGAAGAAGAAGAACTAAAACTACACTCAAGGAGGCTAAAAAAATCAACACCAAAAGCTTGGCAAGTTCTGGGGTATTTATAGGAAGGGAACTGGAAACCTAGGGCAAGAATCTGCCCCTACAAGAAAAGACCAACATGCCCCTGAAAAACGACAACGAGAGGAGACTAAATGGCCGCGGTTCCGCGGCCTAAGCGCGCTTATGCCGAGGAACCGCGGCCGTTTAGAGGTGTTAGGCCATGAAATTTGGTGGTTTTCCCTAGCTTTTAGTACTCTTCAATGTGGTATATGACTTTTTCTCAGAAACTTTTCCTATTTCTTCCAGAATTTCAGTAGATCAAAAGGTGATGTGATGTGGATCTTTTGCCAAGATTTCCTCGAGCTCCGCGTAGATATATTGGATCTTGTGTTGACATTGAGCTTTGTGCACGAAAATGACATCGATTTGCCATTCTGTCCCTTAAACTGGTGTGTGACAACATACGGATAGAGAGCGGAGACCCGTGTTTTATCTGTTGTTGGCAGTAATCCGGAATTTGACGTACTTTTCTATGAATTTCACTGTCTAGAGCTGAGAACCAGTATCCTGTAAATATGTAGCAAACACTGATTAAAAGCACCTGCCTATAACCAAATGAGCGTAAGAATGGGCGGTATAAAATGCAATATTCTGGTATGAACAAATACCCCCAAACTTAACTTTTGCTCGTCCCGAGCAAAACCAATTATTCACAAAAAAGAATCCAAACCTCACTTTTGCAGGGAACGCGATTGCACTGAGCACGTGCAACAAGCCATTAAACCTCTAGGTGTCCCTAGTAGGAGGAGTGTTGTCTCCTGAGGGTTTTCAGCGGATTACACCCACAAAATCCGGTCAAGCTAGTTTTGCGAAATAACTATGATTCAAACCCTAAAGTTTTGTTTCAGAAAATAACAATTCTATTATCCTAAGTCTAGACTATCGAGCCTTTATTTTTCACATCTCGCTTCTTATTTAACTTAAGATTTTATATGTCTTTACGTACAGTGTAAATAGTGTCGTTAAGTTCCAGAAGGATCGACTAAAGTCATCATGTCGCACAATAAAGCCCAGATAACAATTTTAAAAGGATCACATAAGTTTTCTAAAGAGTTAAGTATTTTACAAGTTTCGTTTTCCAGTAAGGTTTCAACTTCAGAATTTCTATCTTCCTTAACAGGAAACTAGGTCTTATTTTTCACTCCACCTTTTTCTTGTTTTCATTTCATACACACCTCTGTGAACGTGCAATAGTCTTTATCATAGAATAAAACCTTCATATCTCCGCTAGAAATATTTTTCATAAAAACCTGTCTTTTGTCAAGATTATTCTCACACAAAGAACCGTTAGGAATTTTAACTCGGAGAGAACACTTGCTTGACTTTGTTTTAATCTGGACTTTCTAGGCTTCTTAGCGAGCTTTGGGCCAATGCACCCAAACCAGTTGGCTTTACGGCATTAGGTGTAGAAACACCCCAGCGAACTTAATTACTCAAGTTACCTAGGTCCAAAAACAAAAGACAATTTAGCGTGAAAATCATGATAATTCAATACGAACGGAGATATAACCGGCAGTTCAGTTATTTTTTTGGATAAAAGTCGTGTTTAGTGGGTTAGGTGTGTATTTCCAATCAAGTTCCAGATGGGTTATTATTCAGAATTAGTTCCAATTAAGGCATCAATAACATTCCTTCATATTCACTTCACTTCATAAACTATTCTTGATATTACTTATTTCAGAACAAACCTATTTGATCCTCAGAAAATCATTTATGTCACGCCCCGCTTCCCAAAATACGGAATACGAGTGGTAGACAAGGCCAGCCATGCACCTACGGTCAAGGAAAAGTCCTGCCGTAGTCACACTTCGGCTTCTAGTTTTTCATGGTAAACAGTAAATGATGCGCAGGTAATGAGAAATGCAGTAACTGAAAGAAACAATGTAAAGACTGACCTGAAGTCGAACAAATGAAAGTAACTCGGAATGGCAGGTCAAGAAGTCTGTAATGCACGCCTAGTTCTGGTCCAGGCTAAATCTTCTCCTCACACTGAGCATGCATACTCAGGTCGTCAGAGCGACACAATAGCAATATAATATGTATAAAATCAAGTGATAATTCTAACAGTGGTAATAGATATGTGAAGGAGTAAATCAATGACATCATGAAAATGAATGTACGGTAATCAATGCAGCGGAACAGTAAAGCAGTAGAACGATATGTCACGTATGTCAACACAGTATATAAGGAATATAAATGCCAGTATCCCTATCAGTCTCTAAGTCTCACTGCACAGGTCACTAAGCCTATCGTCAGTTCAAGTGTGAGAGTCAACCACTCGTGAGTGTCCTCCACCTAAGGGTAGAACCCAAGGGCAAGGGACCACGGGCCCAACATGTAACGAGAATATCACGGTGTATATATCACATACCCTGTAAATCTCCATATAACTCCCTAAATATATAAGCCGGCATGGGACTCCCGAGATTCTGTTGAACTCACACTTAAACTACCCCACACCCCGTGGTCTACATCAAACGCTAACCATAACCCTAAATACAAATCGATCCGTGACAAGTCTGCGCGAGAACTGGAGGCAGGACCTCCATCAAGCACGTCCCGATTAATACCTAAGATAAATGGCAGTGTCGGATGCCTTATCTGTGACACCCGTGCAAGCGCTTCCATAAGTGTCCCATACCACTTATAGTCACACGTACACGCATCCCATAGACGTCGACAATGCAATAGAATAATATGGTCACCGATTGTGTACAAGTACGTATCACTTTCACTTATTCACGGATACACGAACACTGACGTACTTGCCAAAATCATCACTAAAATCTAACACTGGGTAAATGCACGATATCACTAGGTAATCACCGCAATGATATGAGTATGATGTGATACGTAAACAGTATATGAAGCACGATCAAGATGCCATAAAACAGTATTCTATCACTTGCACAATTTATCATGAAAAGTACGTGTATAATTTAGCGAAATGATAAACAGGTAGTAACTAGTATGTTCAGTTATCTATCCATCTAATTCAGTTTCAAGCCAATCGGGTTCCAGGATCTTTGGTTATAACCATTTCATTTTAAGCGCACGCGGCTGGAAATCCAGTTTCAGAATCAGAAGTCCGTTTCGTAACGCATTGTAATCCCAGTTGGGATCGGAATTTAGCGACACTACAGTTGGATGAATTCTAGGGTCTTTAGTAAGGTTTTCAACGCAATAGACGGAACGTCAATCGCATCTGTACGTTAGGAGTTATAATCTGTTTAATATTAACATGTCAATTCTGATTCTGTTGGGACTGTTATGTGTTCCGATATATTAAATTACAGATTAAATATCAAACGGTAACGAAACAGAATGAAACCAATTGTGTTGTCTAGATAACAGAGTTACCTATAATAAGCAGTGTAGTTCCGCAACCTACGAGTTAAGTAAATCCTATGGTATCCAATACGGAACAGCAATCACAACTGGAGTCGCTCTGGACTGCAGTCCAGAGTCATACTCCGATACAAATATCATCACAGTTTAAATACAAGAATGTCTGGAAACTAGCATAGGGTTAAAGCTCGTCGAGTTGGCTTCGATTTGAGCCCTCGAACGCACTATTCTAGTATGTATATGATTTATGGTGAATTTAACGGTTTTCAGATACAACAGAATTACAGTTTTACGGTTAAACTTGGGGGTAGTCGTTTTAATCTTTATCAGTCGTATTTTCTAATGAAATTTGCACATGTTATCCATCACACCAAGGGACAACAAGAACAATCTGGTTCCGCCAAGTTTGATAATGATTTCCTAAGGGAACAAGCATCGAACAGTTACGGCACATAATTGATCTAAACTTGCAACTTTATGATATATGTAATCAAAGATTGTAACTTAGGTAAATAGCATGTAAGCAAGTAGAAAACTTGCCTGGAGGCGTCTCGGGGTTGTACGGCAGCAGGTACAGTACGGTCACGTGACGAGCTAGCACCACGACGGTAACGGCTCCGGGTGATCTCGGGTCGGTTCTCGGCCAGTGGGGGCTCGCAGCTTGGTGATCGGGCTCGGCTTTGAAGCTTGGGCCTTGCGCGTCAAGGGGTTCGACGATAGGTGATGATGACGATGGTGAGAGTGTTAGAGAGAGAGAGAGAGAGACAGTTAGAGACAGAGAGAATGAGAGATGGCTGAGAGAGAGAAGTGAGTGAGAGAGAGTTAGAGAGAGAGAGAGAGCTGAAGTAGACAGAGAGAGAGGGTGTAGACAGAGAGAGAGGGAGCTGGGAGAGAAGGAGAGTGCTAGAGAAAGAGAGAAATGGGAGAGAGAGAGTGCTAGAGAGAGAGTCAGAAAGAGGGAGTTACAGAGGGAGGGAAACGAGAGAGATAGAGGGAGAGAGTTACAGAGAGATAGAGAGATTGTGAGAGAGAGAACACAGAGGGAGTTAGAGAGAGAGACAAGAGGGAGGGGGAGGAGAAGGTGGCGACAACGAAGACGATGATGATGAGCTGCGTCGACGAGAGCGACGGTGGTCGCTCACGGTGGTGAAGGAGAGCCGGCGGTTGTGGGGTCTGCAGTGCGCGCGAGAGAAAGGAGAGGAGGGAGACAAGAGATCAGTGAGAGGGAATTGAGAGAGGTCGAGAACCGAGGAGGAAGAGAGAGTGGTGCAGGCGGTCTGAGGGCTTAGTTGCCGACGAGGTGGTTTCTGTGGCGATGAGATGGGTGCAGGGGGTAATGGTGAGGCAGTGAGGGGACGAGGGAGAGAGACGGAGAGACGAGGGAGAACGACGAGGAGATGAGGGAAACGGGATCGGTACTCGTCGTCGATGGAGGTGGTGGCAGCGGGAGTGGGTTGAGAGCGAAGGAGGAAGAAGGAAAACCGTAGAGAGAGAGAATGAGATCAGGAAAAAAGGGAGTGGGTGTGTACGAGAGGGGAGATATGGAGACGGGGTCGCGCGTCGTGGGGAGTAACGGCGCGCGAGCGAAGGCGGAGGAGGCGGCGAGGAACGCGGTCGCGAGCGGGAATGAGGGAAAGGAGCCGTTGGAGGTTTAATTGGAAGATGAACAGGAGCAGGCCAGTATTGGGCTTGGGAGAAATAAGTTAGTAATTTAATAAAACAAAATTCGTGGGCTTAGTGGGGAACGGGCCAGGGTTTAAAGGAAAAATCAAATGAAAAAAGAATTAGAGAAGAAGAGGGCCGGGCTTAGTTAATGGGCTGTAGGGAAAAGGAAAGAAAAATTAATTAGAAAAGAAAATAGAAATGGGCCGGGCTGTTGGGTTGTGCTAGGATCAATAAAGAATATGGGTTTAGGCTGAGAGAAAGATTGTGGGTTTAAATTATATAAATAACTAATGAGAAAAATTGTAAAAGGCTGGGTTTAATCAATATATATTTTGGGGAAAAGGTTGGCATGAGTTTAATATAGGGTTTAATAGGAAAAGAAAATTGAGTGGGCTGAGGAAAATAAAAGAATTGTGAAGGGAAAGGAAAAATTAGTTAGGTTTAGAATAGGTAAAATTATAAATAGGAAAAATAAAATTATAAGTAAGATAAATAAGATTATAAAATAAAATAAGTAAAATTATAAAGCAACAAACTACAGATTTTGGTATAAAAAGGGGCTGGGTATTACATCATACCACCCTTATAAAAAAATTTCGTCCTCGAAATTTAAAAGAAACAATATAATAAGCGAAGAGTTATCATATCGAACACTAATACATGTTGATTTACTCAAAATGGTTAAACAAAATTTGAATGTACTTATATATATATATATATATATACATAAGAACCATATACGAAAGATAGATCTAATAAGTACAATGCAGGAACACTATAAGAGCAACCATGAGTATACGAGAATATAGGTAACAATAACGAACAATAATAATCAAAGTGTGTTCGAAAAATTGAAACTCAAATATGCACATCTAAGCCTAACAAAAGCAAGCAGAAAAAATAAGTGTAAGGTTCAACCATTTATAATAGTAACTATAGGCACAAAACCCAAAAATAAAGTAACGACAATAAAAGTAGTGAGAATTAGTCAGTAGGTTAAAGCATTTTTAGGACGATATATCGATCAGATAGTTTTAACATAACTTAGAAAACCCGTATCGGGCGAATAGGGAACATGGAACAAAAATATGCACGGTGTAAGGCTGCGCTACTGAAAATGGGAATAATAATAATGTACTTAAAATACATAAAACGGAGTAGTCAATAACACGTACTCTTTGATAAATTTAAAGTACTGAAAACTAAGTTTTTGAATAACAGTGTCCCTAAATATAATTAGGGTAATAGGAAAAACACAAATAGGTATAGGGCTAGATAGGGTAATGATTATAGGGAAGTGTGGCTCAATCAGAAGGTTGAAGTGTGTCGGCTTTAGGCTGAAGATCAATGATATTGGGATCGGGTCAGCACAGGAAGTAAAGATGAGCAACAAAAGAATACAAAAGGAAAAGTGTGGGGGAAACAACAGTTGGTACAACACACGAATCAAAATTTGAAGAGTTAATGAATTCGGAAGTTTCACAGGAACTATTCTCCTCCCAGAAGAATCCCAACTGGGTACAGACGAGGGATGAAGGGTGGCTCATTCCAAGGATCAGAGTGCGGTACTTTCTAATCGAAACGAGGGTGAAAACTATACAATGAGTAGGGGTGGACAGTCAGGGAACTCAGCAGAACAAATAAATGGATAAGGGCAATAAACAAGTATCAAGCGAACCAATAATCAAAAGGTTTACGAATTCAGAAGATTTATTTCATTCAAGAAAATTTGAAACAAGGCATTCCCAAAGGCGAAAAGTGGCCCTAAACTATACACATTTTATTTGGCCAGTAAGACAACATCAAAAGAAAATTCTGTCAGCCGCGGGTGTGGTGATTCAGTAGGTTGCGGTAGGCTCGCGCACTCAGATAGGGACGTCCGTCTTCATAACGTCTCGCAGGCATCGCCACTGGAAGTTCGTCCACAGCAGGGTCCTGATCTTCTGGTCCTTCCTCTTCTGATGGAGCTTCTTCATCGAGGTCCGATTCCATGTGATTCTTTTCTTCTGGATTCTCTTCCATGGGGTCTTCCTCCACTGGATTTTCTTCTATCGGCTCTTCCTCGGGATCTTCTTCTATTGGGTTTTCTTCAAGGTCTTCTTCTTCTTCGTCGGAATCAGCTAACACGTTAAACTCTGGGGCGGCTACTTCTTCGTCCTCTGAATCATTATTTTCGAGGTTGACCTGGGGACCATTGACCTCATCATCAGAACTTGTCAGTGAGTGATCTAAAGAAACGCATGACTGTGTATCCTCATCTAGGTGCGGCGCTGCTCCAGGGTGGGCCATGGTCTGAAAAGAAAAGAGTCATGATTAGATAATGGAATGAATAAAGAAAATGGCCAAGTGTACGAAGCATGGAAAGATATGCGGTGGCAGGAATTGTAAAATCAAGATTAAAATATTATGCCACTGAATAGTATGAACAAGGGAAATGACAAGAGAATGATACATATATTACGATTCAAATTTTATTGCATTCAACTAAAAGTTCAACGGATACAAGATTTCAAACGGAAAGAAATATTCATAAAAGATGACAACATTATTATTGAAGGTAGGGAAATATGAAAATTCTTCTTCGATTACTATAACGTTGCATTCCCGTCGCGTGAGTTGAATCCTGCATTAGGTCCGCCTTATCGTCGAAGTTCGAACTACGCGCTAACCCTCACTTGGCAGAAGTGGGGAGAGTGGACGAATCTCCTCCTTGTAGTTCCTTCCTTTCTGGGCAACCGTTGATGAGATGTTTGTTGGATCCGCATATTAGACATTTCCCTTGGGCGCGGCGACAATCCCTCTGAAGATGTCCTGGCCTCTTACAATATCCACAGCAAGTGTTCTTCTGATGCTTCTGTTGACGCTTCATCTTCTTCTCCTTTACTCGTCCAATAGGGATCCCTTTATGATAGGAGACTCCCGCTGGGGTCTGACTCACCTGTCTTCTCAGCCCTTCAGCTAATAAGTCGTTTGTTCGTTCCTGGGCTTCCTTTAAACCTTGCAGTACACTAAGGATCTCAACAGTCTGATTCTGAGGAGGGGTGATAGAGGAAGAGTCGTTGGAAGACATGATCCTGAAACAACAATTTTGAGGATGATATAAGTCACAAGCTAAACGAATCAAAATATAATATGAATAGGACAAAGATTCAAAAGTATCAGAGGTGCTGAATTTATTATGAGTGGGGAATCAACTGTATGACTTTAAGTCACTTGAATAGAGTACGGTAGTGCAATTGCAACCACGTAACCTTGTCAAGTCACCCGAAACCATAGCGAATGGATAGCTGAACACACGATGTGAATATGGATCAAGAATGAAAAGTTTATAATCTAGACCGAGGGATGTCTTAGATTGCCAAACTATACACGGAAAACTGCAATCCCAACCGATGCAAAACCTGGCTTTGATACCAACTAAACCATGTCACGCCCCGCTTCCCAAAATACGGAAAACGAGGGGTAGACAAGGCCAGCCATGCTCCTACGGTCAAGGAAAAGTCCTGCCGTAGTCACACTTCGGCTTCTAGTTTTTCATGGTAAACAGTAAATGATGCGCAGGTAATGAGAAATGCAGTAACTGAAAGAAACAATGTAAAGACTGACCTGAAGTGGAACAAATGAAAGTAACTCGGAATGGCAGGTCAAGAAGTCTGTAATGCACGCCTAGTTCTGGTCCAGGCTAAATCTTCTCCTCACACTGAGCATGCATACTCAGGTCGTCAGAGCGACACAATAGCAATATAATATGTATAAAATCAAGTGACAATTCTAACAGTGGTAATAGATATGTGAAGGAGTAAATCAATGACATCATGAAAATGAATGTACGGTAATCAATGCAGCGGAACAGTAAAGCAGTAGAACGATATGTCACGTATGTCAACACAGTATATAAGGAATATAAATACCAGTATCCCTATCAGTCTCTAAGTCTCACAGCACAGGTCACTAAGCCTATCGTCAGTTCAAGTGTGAGAGTCAACCACTCGTGAGTGTCCTCCACCCAAGGGTAGAACCCAAGGGCAAGGGACCACGGGCCCAACATGTAACGAGAATATCAGGGTGTATATATCACATACCCTGTAAATCTCCATATAACTCCCTAAATATATAAGCCGGCATGGGACTCCCGAGATTCTGTTGAACTCACACTTAAACTACCCCACACCCCGTGGTCTACATCAAACGCTAACCATAACCCTAAATACAAATCGATCCGTGACAAGTCTGCGCGAGAACTGGAGGCAGGACCTCCATCAAGCACGTCCCGATTAATACCTAAGATAAATGGCAGTGTCGGATGCCTTATCTGTGACACCCGTGCAAGCGCTTCCATAAGTGTCCCATACCACTTATAGTCACATGTACACGCATCCCACAGACATCGACAATGCAATAGAATAATAGGGTCACCGATTGTGTACAAGTACGTATCACTTTCACTTATTCACGGATACACGAACACTGACGTACTTGCCACAATCATCACTAAAATCTAACACTGGGTAAATGCACGACATCACTAGGTAATCACCGCAATGATATGAGTATGATGTGATACGTAAACAGTATATGAAGCACGATCAAGATGCCATAAAACAGTATTCTATCACTTGCACAATTTATCATGAAAAGTACGTGTATAATTTAGCGAAATGATAAACAGGTAGTAACTAGTATGTTCAGTTATCTATCCATCTAATTCATTTTCAATCCAATCGGGTTCCAGGATCATTGGTTATAACCATTTCATTTTAAGCGCACGCGGCTGGAAATCCAGTTTCAGAATCAGAAGTCCGTTTCGCAACGCATTTTAATCCCAGTTGGGATCGGAATTTAGCGACGCTACAGTTGGATGAATTCTAGGGTCTTCAGTAAGGTTTTCAACTCAATAGACGGAACGCCAATCTCATCTGTATGTTAGGAGTTATAATCTGTTTAATATTAACATGTCAATTCTGATTCTGTTGGGACTGTTATGTGTTCCGATATATTAAATTACAGATTAAATATCAAACGGTAACGAAACAGAATGAAACCAATTGTGTTGTCTAGCTAAAAGAGTTACCTATAATAAGCAATGTATTTCCGCAACCTACGAGTTAAGGAAATCCTATGGTATCCAATATGGAACAGCAAGCACAACTGGAGTCGCTCTGGACTGCAGTCCAGAGTCGCACTCCGATACAAATATCATCACAGTTTAAATACAGGAATGTCTGGAAACTAGCATAGAGTTAAAGCTCGTCGAGTTGGCTTCGATTTGAGCCCTCGAACGCACTATTCTAGTATGTATATGATTTATGGTGAATTTAACGGTTTTCAGGTACAACAGAATTACAGTTTTACGGTTAAACTTGGGGGTAGTCGTTTTAATCTTTATCAGTCGTATTTTCTAATGAAATTTGGACATGTTATCCATAACACCAAGGGCCAACAAGAACAATCTGGTTCCTCCAAGTTTGATAATGATTTCCTAAGGGAACAAGTATCGAACAGTTACGGCACATAATTGATCTAAACTTGCAAGTTTATGATATATGTAATTAAAGATTGTAACTTAGGTAAATAGCATGTAAGCAAGTAGAAAACTTTCCTGGAGGCGTCTCGGGGTTGTACTGCAGCAGGTACAGTACGGTCACGCGACGAGCTAGCATCACGACGGTAACGGCTCCGGGTGATCTCGGGTCGGTTCTCGACCGGTGGCGGCTCGCAGCTTGGTGATCGGGCTCGGCTTTGAAGCTTGGGCCTTGCGCGTCAAGGGGTTCGACGATAGGTGATGATGACGATGGTGAGAGTGTTAGAGAGAGAGAGAGAGAGAGAGAAAGTTAGAGACAGAGAGAGTGAGAGATGGCTGAGAGAGAGAAGTGAGTGAGAGAGAGTTAGAGAGAGAGAGTTAGAGAGAGAGAGAGAGAGCTGAAGTAGACACAGAGAGAGAGGGGGTGTAGACAGAGAAAGAGGGAGCTGGGAGAGAAGGAGAGTGCTAGAGAGAGAGAGAAATGGGAGAGAGAGAGTGCTAGAGAGAGAGTCAGAAAGAGAGAGTTACAGAGGGAGGGAAACGAGAGAGATAGAGGGAGAGAGTTACAGAGAGATAGAGAGATTGTGAGAGAGAGAACACAGAGGGAGTTAGAGAGAGAGACAAGGGGGAAGGGGAGGAGAAGGTGGCGACGACGAAGACGATGATGATGAGCTGCGTCCACGAGAGCGACGGTGGTCGCTCACGGTGGTGAAGGAGAGCCGGCGGTTGTGGGGTCTGCAGCGCGCGCGAGAGAAGGGAGAGGAGGGAGACAAGAGATCAGTGAGAGTGAATTGAGAGAGGTCGAGAACCGAGGTGGAAGAGAGAGTGGTGGTGGCGGTCGGTGGGCTTGGTTGCCGACGAGGTGGTTTCTGTGGCGATGAGATGGGTGCAGGGGGTAGTGGTGAGGCAGTGAGGGGATGAGGGAGAGAGACGGAGAGACGAGGGAGAACGACGAGGAGATGAGGGAAACGGGATCGGTACTCGTCGTCGATGGAGGTGGTGGCAGCGGGAGTGGGTTGAGAGCGAAGGAGGAAGAAGGAAAACGATAGAGAGAGAATGAGATCAGGAAAAGAGGGAGTGGGTGTGTACGAGAGGGGAGATATGGAGACGGGGTCGCGCGTTGTTCATAACATAATATTGCATTTTGTATTCCCCATTCTTATGCATTTTACAATGAAAACAGGTGCTTTGGACGCATGTCTGCTACATATTACAGGTTACAGGTTCTTGGAGCAAAAACAGTGAAAAACACAAAAGACGACACAAAAGAAGGATTTTTGACCAACAAATAGGAAAATCTTAGTAAAGCCTAGAAGAAGAATAGTTCACAATCAACAAGGCAACGCAAGATCCAAAATGTCAAGGCAAACGGTTAAAAATCCATTGCAAAGTGTTCACTGAAGATCTGGAACCAATGTAGAAGCCCAATTGATAAAAGAAAAGAATAAATATGAAGCCCAAACATCAGAGAAAAGGCCCAGAAAATTCCACCAAGTGTTCTCACCAATGGGCCACGGAACCGCGGCCCAAGCCTGCTATTGCCGCGGTTCCGCGGCCGTCTGGTGCCCGTACTCGAAGAAATTTTTACCAAATGTTTTGGCGGCGCTGAAAAGTTGACCTAGGGCTACTTTTGTAAATTTAGACATGCGGTGCAATTGTAAACCTAGGGTTTCCTATTCTCTATAAATAGGAACTCTACTCATTGTAATTTCTTATGCCTCCTTTTAATAAAAATTCAGAAATTCTTTTGGAGAGCATCAGTGTTTCTTTTCCATTTAGAAATTCAAATCTGACAACCCTACATGGATGATTGGAGGGATACATCTGTAAGTAGTTTTATTTAATTGCCCTAGTTTAGATTTTAATTACTTGCCTTAGATGTTAGCTTTGGGAAAGGCTTTTGAGAGATGAGATCTCTCATCCATTTCTTACTCATCACATAGAATCTATAGGACTCCATGCATACATGCACATACCGCTCCCTGCGGCACCCTATCCCTCGAGAGAGCGGTGATACCGTAGTATAAAGGCCCGGGTGTGATATTTTCCATGGAGGTTAGGGTAAGAATCTCTAAAAGAAGGACAAGAACCTAGAGGAAGGAACACCTTCCCGAATGGATCCAATCCCCTTTATTGATAATTACCATAACTCCTCTTAGATCCTAATCTGGGTATAGAAAGCGTTGAGATTTATTTACATTTTCAAACCATTCCTAAACCTAACCCTAGCAAGATTTAGATCTAGATTAATTTTGTTTAGCACGCTAAATCAAATCAATCAAATGGCGCCGTTGCCGGGGATGGCGTAGAACTTTCCTTTTTGCAATTTCGGGTTAATCGTAAAAATTAAAAAAATCATAAAAATAAAAAAAAATCAATAAAAATACATATATTTTGTTATTTTTGGAAGGGATACTTTGTTGTTTTAATTTTGCAGGATATACAAAGACGATCTGGAAATTTCCAGAAGGCGAAACGGAAATCAGAAGATCTAAACAGCAAGGGATTAATTCAACAGAACACCAGAGAAAATTTGGAGATCTGAATCGTCCAAAATACCGCGGATCCGCCGCATTTCTCTGCTCCCGCCGCGGAAGCGCCGCCATCTGGTGACATCAGCAAAATCTGAATACGTGTCTCGCACGTTTAGCCGCGGAACCGCCGCGGTAGGCCTCCTTTAACCGCGGAAACGCGCTCTTTTGGTGAGATCATCCTCTGAAATTTGCACTGTAAGCTCCTCTGTTATTTCTCCTCTGCAAATTTCAATATATTTTCTGAAAAATGCCTGCATGATTTTGTGCACCTTAAAAATATATTCCCTTCCATATAACAGTCTTGTGCAGGATTTTTGGGCCCCGCTCAAAATTGAAATTGATTGCAAGTAATCTTTTTTGTTGCATATCTTTTCTCGAATATCTTTTTGCAACAATTTTTTCCAAATAAAGATTCTTGTGATATGCTTCAAATAATAACCAATTGGAAGTAATATTTTGCTGTTGCATATCTTTTCTATAAAATATTTTTTTGTTGCATATCTTTTCTCTAAAATCTTTTTGCAACAAAATTTTTCCAAATAAAGAGAAAAAAAATCAATGAAAAATGAAAATAAAAAGGACAAATATTTTATAGAACTTGCAAAATTTTTTAGCCCCAAATAAATCCTTGCACCACCCAACATTCCTTCTTGTCACCTTTCTTCTTCTAACATGGGTACCCCACACAATAAATCATTAGCCGAACTTTGGTATCCCGAACCTAATTTTGCGTCATATGTCAATGTGTTCGGTCAATTTAAAGCCGATCCTTCCATGCCTAAAAAATCTTTGAAAGATCATATAGAGGAGTTTAGGAGAAACAGTTTGACTTTTCAACCCATTTTGTGTCAACCAAGTCAACCTCCACCACTTCCATATGTTGATACCACTCTTTCGAGTCCTTCTGACACTCCTAGGTCGATGTCCATTGCTGAGCACATTGCTCAATCTCGCAGCCGATCTTTCACCCCTCTCCACACATCTAGTTCTAGGGATCCACAAGATTATTCACATTTTTATCCACATGTAGACCCTATCCCTGTCCTACCATCCACTTCCTACCAGTCCTACCCGACCTTACCACCTTCACTAGACATTGATTCTACACAGCCTGTTGGGAGTTTTGCATATCCACACAATTTCGAATCTTTTCCCGAAACCCCCTTACCACCAAAGTCTAGTTTGGAAGAGGCGTTGGAGGCGTATATCGCAGCAACAAACAAAATGGTTAGGAATGTGGAAGCGTCCGTGGCCACCCTTATGCAACCTGCTGAACCGGTAGCTAGTTTTCCGCTTGCTCCAAATTTTTCAATGTATGAGGTCGCAGTTGGACAGAGTGAGAATGAGAGAGGATTTTCAAATCAAACTTACCCTTACCCAATTGAAGCCCACAACTCCTGTTTTCCATCGATTGCCCTAAATAGTTCACCTGTTGAAAATAAAAATGAGTTGTGTGATTTTGTAGTGTTTGATTTGCCAGATTGTGAGGAACCCCTTTCGAGTGAAACCGCACCTAATCCTTTCGATCTTTACACCTCCACTCTAGAACCTAAATCGATAGATATCCATGCTTTTGATGAGGTGTCTAAAGAAATTGATTTTCACTTGATTGAGGATATAGACGCCGGGAATATTTCGGATGATGAACCTGTCGATTTACTTGAGATTTTATGTTCAAATCATCATCCTGAGTTATTAAATGTTTCTCCCGAATCTCATATGCGTCTAGATTTTGATGATAATGGCATGGATGAGTTGAATATTGAGGATAGTATCGAGAAGAGTCTTGAGGATAATATTAAGGTTGAATCATTTTTGTTTGATGTGTCTGATTTTCTAATTCATCCTCCTGAACCTTTGACTGTTATATCACCCTCCCTCCTTCCCATCGTTCCGACCCCGCTTGAAGACTGTGAGCTTGAAAGATTTTCCTTTGAATCTGATACTGTTCTCACAGATGATAACACTTACGACTGTTTCACTTTTTCGGACGATGTTGATGACTCACCGCCCGAGTTTGAGTCCTTTACATTTTCAGATGAGCCATCAGACTCGGTTGATTATAGTAGTTTCGAACCATTAATGGAATCTTTCAAGTTCGAAACAAGTTACTACGGTGAGAAAGATATTATCCCTAATTCACTCCCCTTCGTCTTTCCTATTGTTCCGACCGAACAAATGACCGTTACGCTTTCATCACCTATACCAAGTTCGGCGTACCCATGTTTTCTTGCGAATCTTGAGGGATTTGATCCCATTTCTCGACGAGTAGATAGGTTAGCGCAATCTCTTATAACATATTGGTCATCACATATTGCCCTAATTTATTCACTCAATTTACACCCTCAATATCGTACTCCACTTCCTTCTTCTTTTCGCCATTCTTCTCCCCCACCGAGACCATATTCTACCATTATTCTTTCCACACGGTCTCGCGTGTTTCTCATTTTCTTACACCAACTATACCATTACCACGATAAGATTTTTGAATGGTTTGTGCTAACTTTTGGCTTGTGCAAGGCCAAGCTTAAGTTTAGAGGAATCTTTGTATATATGTATATATTTTTTATTTTCTTTTCTATAAAAAAATTAAAAAAAATTCAAAACATTAAAAATATAAAAAAAAATTATAAATAAATAAATAGGGGAGTATCGGTATTTTGACCCTCTTGGTTTAGCATGACAGTGAGGACACTGTCAAGTTCAAGTTTGGGGGCATGCTCGGTACGTCTTCTTCCTTCGCATTCATTTGTACATATTTTTGCATTTGCATATTTATTGGAAAAACCCATAAAAATTGAAAAATTTCAAAAATTATTGTATTCAATTTTGGCTAATTGACTCGAGTTTGATAAATAGGTTAACTAGCTAGGAACAACTAGATCATAGACTTAGTAAATTAAAAACCCTAAAGATAACATTCCTTAAAGTTTAACGGTAGAAAGTATATGCCTTGTAGTTTATTTAGAAATAGGCAAATTTTGGGTTCACTTTTTGGGCTAAGTCAAAATGAGGGAAGAGTATTGATGTTCTTATTAGAGTATAAGTTTGAAAAATAGTTCCTATCTTAAGTCTAGATTCTGAAAGTATATACCCTACAATTTGCACAATCACGCATCTTGAAACTTGGAATAGTAGAAGAGACCCTGAAATGCTCTTGTCTAAAGTCCTTGGTGCAATGAAATTAAAGAAAAAAAAAGCGAATAAAGAATAAAAAAAAATGGACACCGGTTTTTGTGATTACTTAAGGCTGCAAAAACAGAAAAATATTTAGCGATGGTGCTTCATCACCTAGTGCCTTAGACCAACTGGTTTGGGAGTCACTGCTAAAGCCTTGGGTGTTGTAAAACTAGGAAGTACGCTTTAAAATGCTAACGCATCTTGTAATCGGTTGTTGGTACCTCAAGAAGTATTAACAGTCGCATGAAAGATGTGAAAGCGAAAATTCACCAATTAATAAGTGCTTTGGACAACGGACGGGAATACGATTGCTTGATTTGAATTTCCAAGTGTAGGGGTGATATTTACACACACGTGGGGATATGTGATTAGAGTTTAGATAAGAGAAAGAAATAAAGAATAAAACTTGTATCTTTAATAGAGTTGAGAGAAATTCCTAAGTGGAGATGGAACCCTAGAAGGAAAACTTAAGAAATGCCGAAAGCTAGGTAATTCTATAGGATATATATAATCTTAAGTTAAATAATGAGGAAGTGTGAAGAATATGGGTGGATAATTTATGAGTTGACGATAATAGAATTCCTTATTAGAAAACCTAATTGGAAAATAAAAGTTGCACAGCCAAATTGATAGGATTTTGTGGGTGTAATCCGCTGAAAACCCTCAGGAGACAACACTCCTCCTACAAGGGACACCTAGAGGTTTAACGGTTTGTTGCACGTGCTCAGTGTAATCGCGTTTCCCTGCGAAAGTGCGGCTAGGTTAGATTTTTATTGAGAATAAAATAATAAGTTTGCTCGAGGACGAGCAAATGATAAGTTTGTGGGTATTTGTTCATAACATAATATTGAATTTTGTATTCCCCATTCTTATGCATTTTACAATGAAAACAGGTGCTTTTAACGCATGTCTGCTACATATTATAGGTTACAGGTTCTTGGAGCAAAAACAGTGAAAAACACAAAAGACGACACAAAAGAAGGATTTTTGACCAACAAATAGGAAAATCTTAGTAAAGCCTAGAAGAAGAATAGTTCACAATCAACAAGGCAACGCAAGATCCAAAATGTCAAGGCAAACGGTTAAAAATCCATTGCAAAGTGTTCACTGAAGATCTGGAACCAATGTAGAAGCCCAATTGATAAAAGAATAGAATAAATATGAAGCCCAAACATCAGAGAAAAGGCCCAGAAAATTCCACCAAGTGTTCTCACCAATGGGCCGCGGAACCGCGGCCCAAGCCTGCTATTGCCGCGGTTCCGCGGCCATCTGGTGCCCGTACTCGAAGAAATTTTTACCAAATGTTTTGGCGGCGCTGAAAAGTTGACCTAGGGCTATTTTTGTAAATTTAGACATGCGGTGCAATTGTAAACCTAGGGTTTCCTATTCTCTATAAATAGGAACTCTACTCATTGTAATTTCTTATGCCTCCTTTTAATAAAAATTCAGAAATTCTTTTGGAGAGCATCGGTGTTTCTTTTCCATTCAGAAATTCAGATCTGACAACCCTGCATGGATGATTGGAGGGATACATCTGTAAGTAGTTTTATTTAATTGCCCTAGTTTAGATTTTAATTTCTTGCCTTAGATGTTAGCTTTGGGAAAGGCTTTTGAGAGATGTGATCTCTCATCCCTTTCTTACTCATCACATAGAATCTATAGGACTCCATGCATACATGCACATACCGCTCCCTGTGGCACCCTATCCCTCGAGATAGCGGTGATACCGTAGTATAAAGGCCCGGGTGTGATGTTTTCCATGGAGGTTAGGGTAAGAATCTCTAAAAGAAGGACAAGAACCTAGAGGAAGGAACAACTTCCCGAATGGATCCAATCCCCTTTATTGATAATTACCATAACTCCTCTTAGATCCTAATCTGGGTATAGAAAGCGTTGAGATTTATTTAAATTTTCAAATCATTCCTAAACCTAACCCTAGCAAGATTTAGATCTAGATTAATTTAGTTTAGCACGCTAAATCAAATCAATCAAATGGCGCCGTTGCCGGGGATGGCGTAGAACTTTCCTTTTTGCAATTTCGGGTTAATCATAAAAATTAAAAAAATCATAAAAATAAAAAAAATCAAAAAAAATACTTAAAAATACATATATTTTGTTATTTTTGGAAGGGATACTTTGTTGTTTTAATTTTGCAGGATATACAAAGACGATCTGGAAATTTCCAGAAGGCGAAACGGAAATCAGAAGATCTAAACAGCAAGGGATTAATTCAACAGAACACCAGAGAAAATTTGGAGATCTGAATCGTCCAAAATACCGCGGATCCGCCGCATTTCTCTGCTCCCGCCGCGGAAGCGCCGCCATCTGGTGACGTCAGCAAAATCTGAACACGTGTCTCGCACGTTTAGCCGCGGAACCGCCGCGGTAGGCCTCCTTTAACCGCTGAAACGCGTTCTTTTGGTGAGATCATCCTCTGAAGTAAGGGGAGTTTTCCAATGCTTTCGCGAAGTTCCTTAATTAAATAACCATTTCTCTTTTGGCGGTTTCGCCGTTAACACTTTCCTAGACACCCCGTAAACAATATACCGTTAAGAGAGATTTTAAACACAGTTAACTTCTCCTAGTGAGCGCGAAGTCCTTAAGGCTTCAAGTCTAGTTTCTTTTAAATTTTGTGCGGGTAAACGTTATGCTCAAGTTCGTGATTTGTGGGCCACGGAAAAGGTGATGAAATCCTTTACCGTATGTTGTGGGGTTCGCTTGCTCTTAAGTCCGTATTAATGTATGCAATACGCAATTCAATAAAAATTCTATAAAGAATCAAACAATCGTTTTTTAATTTAAGCACAGCACTGCAACAAATACGGGTTAGTCAATTTTTAGCGTTTGCTAGCGAACTTGCAAAGAATCCTGCAAAGAATAGTATATTGGATGCGTCGGATTTGAGAAGAAGGTGTTAATAAAGTATGTACCGTTAAGTTTTTGGGTTAGGAAACCCCCGTTGAATCAAATCCGATAATCTTGAAAAGTTCTCTTGCGCGGGTCAAACTACCCGGATCTTAGGCACTGTACTTTGCAATCACCTTAGCCTTGAACGTACACTTTGCTCCCCACAATCGCTGTTTGCAAATCCGCAAAAATCTGCACACTTGCCCACAAAAATGATCAAAAATAACAAAAAGATTTTTTATTTTTTTTATAAATATATACAAAAAGAATAGTAACCCGAATAACAAGAAAGAAAATACGCTACCGTCTCCCCGGCAACGGCGCCATTTGATTGAAAGAATTAAAGTTAACCGCAATCAAGACGGTGTCGCTATGCAGCTAGCCGGTTGAGCATGGGTCGATCCACAGGGAGATGGTTGCATGTCCGTTCTTGTTTTAGATGAGTCAATAAAGAATTTGTATGAGTTTGTTCAAGTCTAACCTATGTGTTTTATTTGCAAGTATAAAGTTGTTAAGAAAAAGATACGAGATTGTAAGCTAAAGAAATCCGTACTCAAAACCTTTGAGCCGAGTCTTGACCAATTAAAGCTAGAGCAATCGGCAACAACGTGGATTAGGAGATTTAAGCGCGGTATTCGTGGAATACGACTTATTTACCCTTGTCCTTCCGTTCTTGTCTCTTGCTTTCGCCTCCGGCCAAACCGAACGCAATCGGTCGTGGTTAGGAATCACCGTTACCTTGTTAGGGTAGGGTGCCTAACGGAGCTCTTGCGTATCGTTTGGGCAGAGTTCAATGGAAAATAACGGGAAAAGGAAATGAGCAAAGAAATGTTAACTTACAATATCGTATTGATTCTTAACAACAACGATAATTACAACCATTCACAAAAAGAACCAAAAAGAGAGAACAAAAAGAACAAAGAAAAGAAAAGATTACAAGTAAGTAAGTGCATGAATTTAAATTGAAAGAAAGTAAAGCAAGGTAATAAAATGCAAATAATAAAAAGCAAGAAAGAAAACTAGAAACTAGAACTCAAGACAAGCATGGGATCAATAGACAACCCTTAAACTTGCAAGCTCAATCAAGAGGTTGCAAGATCAAGAGAAGGGTAAATAACTCATGTGAAGTGAAGAACTAATTCCATAAGAAAATACGACCCTTGAGATCAATAACAAACTCTTAACCTTTCAAGCTTAATGAAAAGGTTGAAAGATCAAGAGAAAGCAAGAATCTCAAGGGGAAGTTAAACAAAGAGAATAATACAAAACCCTAATCTTTATTCACATCCACTCAATGCTCTCACTACATTTCCACGGAGGATGAATGAAGAAGAAGAAGAAGAAGAAGAACTAAAACTACACTAAAGGAGGCTAAAAAAATCAACACCAAAAGCTTGGCAAGTTCTGGGGTATTTATAGGAAGGGAACTGGAAACCTAGGGCAAGAATCTGCCCCTACAAGAAAAGACCAACATGCCCCTGAAAAACGACAACGAGAGGAGACTAAATGGCCGCGGTTCCACGGCCTAAGCGCGCTTATGCCGAGGAACCGCGGCCGTTTAGAGGAGTTAGGCCATGAAATTTGGTGGTTTTCCCTAGTTTTTAGTACTCTTCAGTGTGGTATATGACTTTTTCTCAGAAACTTTTCCCATTTCTTCCAGAATTTCAGTAGATCAAAAGGTGATGTGATGTTGATCTTTTGCCAAGATTTCCTCGAGCTCCGCGTAGATATGTTGGATCTTGTGATGACATTGAGCTTTGTGTACGAAAATGACATCGATTTGCCATTTTGTCCCTTAAACTGGTGTGTGGCAACATACAGATAGAGAGAGGAGACCCGTGTTTTATCTGTTGTTGGCAGTAATCCGGAATTTGACGTACTTTTCTATGAATTTCACTGTCTAGAGATGAGAACCAGTATCCTGTAAATATGTAGCAAACACTGATTAAAAGCACCTGCCTATAACCAAATGAGCGTAAGAATGGGCGGTATAAAATGCAATATTCTGGTATGAACAAATACCCCCAAACTTAACTTTTGCTCGTCCCGAGCAAAACCAATTATTCACAAAAAAGAATCCAAACCTCACTTTCGCAGGGAACGCGATTGCACTGAGCATGTGCAACAAGCCATTAAACCTCTAGGTGTCCCTAGTAGGAGGAGTGTTGTCACCTGAGGGTTTTCAGCGGATTACACCCACAAAATCCGGTCAAGCTAGTTTTGCGAAATAACTATGATTCAAACCCTAAAGTTTTGTTTCAGAAAATAACAATTCTATTATCCTAAGTCTAGACTATCGAGCCTTTATTTTTCACATCTCGCTTCTTATTTAACTTAAGATTTTATATATCTTTACGTGCAGTGTAAATAGTGTCGTTAAGTTCCAGAAGGATCGATTAAAGTCATCATGTCACACAATAAAGCCCAGATAACAATTTTAAAAGGATCACATAAGTTTTATAAAGAGTTAAGTATTTTTCAAGTTTCGTTTTCCAGTAAGGTTTCAACTTCAGAATTTCTATCTTCCTTAACAGGAAACTAGGTCTTATTTTTCACTCCACCTTTTTCTTGTTTTCATTTCATACACACCTCTGTGAACGTGCAATAGTCTTTATCATAGAATAAAACCTTCATATCTCCGCTAGAAATATTTTTTATAAAAACCTGTCTTTTGTCAAGATTATTCTCACACAAAGAACCGTTAGGAATTTTAACTCGGAGAGAACACTTGCTTGACTTTGTTTTAATCTGGACTTTCTAGGCTTCTTAGCGAGCTTTGGGCCAATGCACCCAAACCAGTTGGCTTTAGGGCATTAGGTGTAGAAACACCCCAGCGGACTTAATTACTCAAGTTACCTAGGTCCAAAAACAAAAGACAATTTAGCGTGAAAATCATGATAATTCAATATGAACGGAGATATAACCGGCAGTTCAGTTATTTTTTTGGATAAAAGACGTGTTTAGTGGGTTAGGTGTGTAATCATTCCAATCAAGTTCCAGATGAGTTATTATTCAGACTTAGTTCCAATTAAGGTATCAATAGCATTCCTTCATATTCACTTCACTTCATAAACTATTCTTGATATTACTTATTTCAGAACAAACCTATTTGATCCTCAGAAAATCATTTATCTATTTAAAAGTTTTTAGACATAAAAGACTCGTCATCTAATTTCCAAAACTCACGACACGTATAGTGTGATGTAAAGACGTATATCAGCTATAGTTAACTTCAAAGGAGAGTTATCTTCCAGGTTTTCAAAATCTAAAAATAGGATTTAGTTATTCTTATCTTATCAAACAAAACCGTCGAAATGTTGAATCTGAGTTCTCCCACTAGCTAACTTGACAAAGTTTTTATGTTTTTTTTGGAAAATTTTCGATTTTTTTGTGGGTTTTTAATAAGGTATGTAAATGCAAAATATACAAATGAATGCGAAGGAAGAAAGCTTACCGAGCACACCTCCAAACTTAAACTTGACAGTGCCTTCACTGTCAGGCTATACCAAAAGGGTTAAAATTGTCGGCGCTCTCCCTAAAAACAAATTATATACAAAAAGGAAAACAAAAAATATAAACAAAAAAGAGTCCCCCCCAAACTTAAGTAAAACAGTGTTTCCACTGTTAAGCGTTGAAGTTCAGGATTAGGGGGAAAGAACAGTATCAATCTATACAAGGCCTTACACAGGCAAAAAGTGAGCACCAACCATTCAAAGATTTTATCTCTATAATGTGCTGGTTGGTGAAAGAATGCGAAGAGGTAATAAATGGAGAATACGCGAGACCGTAATGGGATAGAAACGGAATACGGTCTCGGTATATGAGAAGAAGAAGAATGACGGAAGGGAAAAAGAAGTGGAATACAAACTTGAGGGTGGAAATGGAGCGAATAAATTGGCACAATTTGTAATGAGCGATGTGTAAAAAGCGATTGTGCTAATCTATTAACTCGTCGAGAAATGGGGTCAAAACCCTCAAGGTTCATGAGAAACCATGGGTATGCCGAACTTGGTAAACCAGACAATGGAAATGGAAGTGATACGGTTTCTTGCCAGGTCGGAACGATGGAAATGATGGAGGGAAGTGGTTGGTTATCGGTTAAAGGTTCAGGAGGGTGTACATGGTCAGTGGAAGGGATAGGATGGATTGGAAAATCCGACTCATCAATTAAAACTGTTTCATCCTCAGTACTATCCTCAATATTCTCCTCAAAATTTATCTCATCCATGCATTTATTATCAAAATCCAGACGCATATGGGGTTCGGAAAAAACATTTAATGACTCGGGATGATGATTTGAAGAGAAAAACTCAGCCAAATCTATGGGTTCATCATCCAAATTATTCCCCGCGTCAATATCCTCAATCAAGTGAAAATCAATATTCTCAGACACCTCATCAAAAGCATGGATATCAATCAATTCAGGTTGTAGAGTGGAGGTGTAGAGGTCAAAAGGTTTGGGATTGGTTTTACTTGGCAAAGTCCCTTCACAATCGGGTAAATCAAACACTACAAAGTCGCACAACTCATTCATCATTCTATCTTCAATTGATAAATCATGTGGGATACTCGATAGACTTTCAAAACAGGAGTTGTGGGATTCAATTTGGGACGGGTAGATTTGATTTGGAAGGGGGTACATCTCACTCTCTCCACTCAAATTCACAGCCTGTCCTGCCGTTTCTTCATACATTGGAAAATTTTGAGCTAGTTGGAAACTAGCTACCGGGTCAGTAGGTTGTATGAGAGCGGCCATGGACGCATTCAAATCCATCATCTGTTGGCTTGACGCTACCCTAAAGTCTTCCAAGGACTGTTCTAGACTAGACATGGGTTGTGAAGGGCTTTCAGTAAAAGATTCAAAGTTGTTTGGATACTGAAAATTCCCAAAAGGCTGTGTAGAAGCAATGTCTAGGGAAGGTGCAAAAGTTGGGTAGGACTGGTAGGAATTGAATGGTTGGACAGGGGTAGGATCAACAGTTGGATAAGAAGGTGAATGAAATTGTTGATCCCAAGGATTTGAAGTGGTGACAGGAGTGAAAGATCGGCTACGAGATTGTTCAATACGTTCTGCGATGGACAAAGGACGACTTGCAAATGGGTTATCAACATAAGAGGGTGGGGGAGGTTGAAAAAGTTGATACAAAGTGGATTGCGGAGGGCAAGTGTTTGTCCTAGACGCGTCTATCCAATCTCTCAATGAAATTTTGGGCATGGATGGATCATTCGAAGTTCGGCCAAAGCAAGAACCGTAGGAAGTTATGTCTGGTTGTGGGTACCAATGTTCGGCAAGAGTTTTTCGAGGTGGGGTACCCATGATATGAAGAGAGAAAGAAAGAAAGGAAGTGAAAAGGAAGGAAAAAGAATGTGGATTTTTTTTTTATATTTTTTTAGTTAGTTATAAACAAAAGAATGAAATATACACAAAAAAGAATCTGGACCAAAAACAATCATGACACAAAAATACCATACACCTAATCGTTCTAGGGTTCACCTAGGTCAACTAGACCTGCTCCAGAACATGATTGTTGAAGTAAAACTGTGTCGAGAAACGGGCTCAAGATACACTGATCACGAGGCCAGGTAAGTGCAGAGATAAGGGGAGGTATTCCAACGCTTTCACGAAGTTCCTTAATTAAATAACCCTTTCTCTTTTGGCGGTTTCGCCGTTAACACTTTCCTAGACACCCCGTAAACAATATACCGTTAAGCGAGGTTTTAAACAAATTTAACTTCTCCTAGTGAGCGCGAAGTCCTTAAGGCTTCAAGTCTAGTTTCTTTTTAATTTTATGCTGGTAAACGTTATGCTCAAGTTCGTGATTTGTGGGCCACGGAAAAGGTGATGAAATCCTTTACCGTATGTTGTGGGGTTCGCTTGCCCTTAAGTCCGTATTAATGTATGCAATACGCAAATCAATAAAAATTCTATAAGGAATCAAAAAATCATTTTTTAATTTAAGCACAGCACTGCAACAAATACGGGTTAGTCAATTTTTAGCGTTTGCTAGCGAACTTGCAAAGAATCCTGCAAAGAATAGTATATTGGATGCGTCGGATTTGAGAAGAAGGTGTTAGTAAAGTACTTACCGTTAAGTTTTTGGGTTAGGAAACCCACGTTGAATCAAATCCGATAAGCTTGAAAAGTTCGCTTGCGCGGGTCAAACTACCCGGATCTTTGGCACTGTACTTTGCAATCACCTTAGCCTTGAACGTACACTTTGCTCCCCACAATCGCTGTTTGCAAATCCGCAAAAATCTGCACACTTGCCCACAAAAATGATCAAAAATAACAAAAAGATTTTTTTTTTATAAATATATACAAAAAGAATATTATCTCGAATAACAAGAAAGAAAATACGCTACCGTCTCCCCGGTAACGGCACCATTTGATTGAAAGAATTATAGTTAACCGCAATCAAGACGGTGTCGCTATGCAGCTAGCCGGTTGAGCACGGGTCGATCCACAGGGA
Source organism: Agapanthus africanus (assembly GCA_030015575.1). Classification (NCBI taxonomy): domain Eukaryota; kingdom Viridiplantae; phylum Streptophyta; class Magnoliopsida; order Asparagales; family Amaryllidaceae; genus Agapanthus; species Agapanthus africanus. The sequence goes on from CM057351.1 coordinate 255,115,676, forward strand.
GATGGTTGTATGTCCGTTCTTGTTTTAGACGAGTCAATAAAGAATTTGTATGAGTTTATTCAAGTCTAACCTATGTGTTTTATTTGCAAGTATAAAGTTGTTAAGAAAAAGATACGAGATTGTAAGCTAAAGAAATCCGTACTCAAAACCTTTGAGCCGAGTCTTGACCAATTGAAGCTAGAGCAATCGGCAACAACGTGTATTAGGGGATTTAAGCGCGGTATTCATGGAATACGGCTTATTTACCCTTTCCTTTCCGTTCTTGTCTCTTGCTTTCGCCTCCGGCCAAACCGAACGCAATCGGTCGTGGTTAGGAATCACCGTTACCTTGTTAGGGTAGGGTGTCTAACGGAACTCTTGCGTATCGTTTGGGCGGAGTTCAATGGAAAATAACGGGAAAAGGAAATGAGCAAAGAAATGTTAACTTAGAATATCGTATTGATTCATAACAACAACGATAATTACAACCATTCACAAAAAGAACCAAAAAGAGAGAACAAAAAGAACAAAGAAAAGAAAAGATTAGAAGTAAGTAAGTGCATGAATTTAAATTGCAAGAAAGTAAAGCAAGGTAATAAAATGCAAGTAATAAAAAGCAAGAAAGAAAACTAGAAACTAGAACTCAAGACAAGCATGGGATCAATAGCCAACCCTTAAACTTGCAAGCTCAATCAAGAGGTTGCAAGATCAAGAGAAGGGTAAAGAACTCATGTGAAGTGAAGAACTAATTCCATAAGAAAATACGACCCTTGAGATCAATAACAAACTCTTAACCTTTCAAGCTCAATGAAGAGGTTGAAAGATCAAGAGAAAGCAAGAATCTCAAGGGGAAGTTAAACAAAGAGAATGATACAAAAACCCTTATCTTTATTCACATCCACTCAATGCTCTCACTACATTTTCATGGAGGATGAATGAAGAAGAAGAAGAAGAAGAACTAAAACTACACTCAAGGAGGCTAAAAAAATCAACACCAAAAGCTTGGCAAGTTCTGGGGTATTTATAGGAAGGGAACTGGAAACCTAGGGCAAGAATCTGCCCCTACAAGAAAAAACCAACATGCCCCTGAAAAACGACAACGAGAGGAGACTAAATGGTCGCGGTTCCGCGGCCTAAGCGCGCTTATGCCGAGGAACCGCGGCCGTTTAGAGGAGTTAGGCCATGAAATTTGGTGGTTTTCCCTAGTTTTTAGTCCTCTTCTGTGTGGTATATGACTTTTTCTCAGAAACTTTTCCCATTTCTTCCAGAATTTCAGTAGATCAAAAGGTGATGTGATGTGGATCTTTTGCCAAGATTTCCTCGAGCTCCGTGTAGATATGTTGGATCTTGTGTTGACAATGAGCTTTGTGCACGAAAATAACATCGATTTGCCATTTTGTCCCTTAAACTGGTGTGTGGCAACTTACGGATAGAGAGCGGAGACCCGTGTTTTATCTGTTGTTGGCAGTAATCCGGAATTTGACGTACTTTTCTATGAATTTCACTGTCTAGAGCTCAGAACCAGTATCCTGTAAATATGTAGCAAACACTGATTAAAAGCACCTGCCTATAACCAAATGAGCGTAAGAATGGGCGGTATAAAATGCAATATTCTGGTATGAACACCGGTCAACAAAGTCAACAAGTCAACAAAGTCAACCCCTCAACAACCATGTCACTATAATACTTAATTAATATTAATGTTAATAATATTTCTTATTCTCATTAGGGTTAAGCAAAAGTCAATGGTCAACGGTCAACAGTCAACAACCCAAATGAGAATCCTCTGCCTCTGTCTCTCTGTCATCTGTGCATACACACCCGCATCCGCGTTCCGAGAAACACGAATACAAACGAGATAAAACCAATCCCAAAACTTACACTAGGATCTGGCTTAAACCAAAGCCCGCTAGTGTTAACTGTCCGGACACTGTACGTGCACAAGTGGACGGATGTGACCGAACCCTGTCGCAATACCATGCGACCTGTCGCAATACCATGCGACCTGTCGCAATACCATGCGACCTGTCGCAATACCATGCGACCTCTACTCTTTTGCCTAAAGGCGAATAGCTTTCTGTGTGGGACTCTAAAGACTCGACACTACGCTGGCAGTGGGTTTAACCACAGACCGCAAGCGGCACTAGCTGTGCGTAACGGTCCCCAGGTAGATGCCGACAAGAAGACGGACGAGGTGAAACCCATCTGAACTCCTACTGAGCCTGAATGTGACAATCTCTGTCCAGTCCGGTCTGTTCGTCTGATACATCGCATGGCGGGCCTAGGGGCGGTAAACGTCAGTCCCCTAATAGCGGTACAAGTCGTCTCGGAGTGAAGCCCAGAACACCCTGAGATAACACTGGAAACCTACCTGTATATCTCGCTTGCCCTGGCCAGGGACTACTCGTGTAATGGCTCTCCTAGACACAGCACGATGTCAACCCCCAATACCGGGAGAGACGAATCCTGTCTAACCGTCACTGCCTCCAAGTGCTTCGGGACTGCACCCAAAACTACCTGTTTGCACGACTCCTTTGAGCCGTGGTAGGGTAGTAATCAAAGTATAGTGGGAACACACTCGAGGCGAAGTGACAGTGTCAAGTCAGCGGACTAAGATGTACTCATGTCACTTGGGAACTGATAACTGACGATAGGTATAGTACCAACCAACAGTTCCCGACGAGTCCTGTCCAGTGTATTCGTAACCTAACGAGCACCCGCATACTATCTCAAGTACGACGTACTGACGGCTGTGGGACAGACCGTCTCCCACACTGGGATGAGAAGCGCATACGCTAGTCTACTCCGGAGTATCGATGCCCTGTCTCGATAGTCCTGCGACTAGGGACCTGCATAAGGATGTGCTTATAGATTACCCAGCCCCCACGAGTGTGACTGCCATCACAACGCTGGTAATCAAGCAAAGATCCTAAGGGCTCCACTAATGTGTATAGGTGATATACTAAAATAAACAAATATACACATTGAAGTAGAAACAAACCAAGTAGCATACTACCATATTGAGCAAGATTGTCTATACAAGGTGAATATCCCAAGCTTCCATTAAGTAATATACAAACTCGTATGATACAGTAATGGCCTCTAGGGCATATACACTAACAATCTCCCACTTGCACTATGGCCAAGTACTGGCGTATCGAAGACCTATCATCTCGATCAGCCGCTCGAATTGAGTCTGGGGTAAGGCCTTTGTGAGTGGATCAGCAGTGTTATCTTCCGTAGAAACTCTCCGAACCTCGATCTCCTGGCGACCCACGATCTCCCTGATCAGGTGATACCGCCTCAAGATCTGTTTGGACTTCTGATGGGACCTGGGTTCCTTCGCTAAAGCTATAGCCCCGTTGTTTTCGCAATACAGCGGTATTGGATCAACAATGGACGGAACCACCTGAAGTTCAGTTAAGAACTTTCTTACCCAGACAGCTTCTTTTGCGGCATCTACAGCAGCGGTATATTCCGCTTCCATCGTCGAGTCAGCAACGGTTTCCTGTTTGGAACTCTTACAACACACCGCCTCTCCATTGAGGGTAAAGACATAACCCGACATGGACTTGGAATCATCCTTGTCACTCTGGAAGCTGGAGTCAGCAAAGGCCTCGATCTGGAGGTCTTTTCCGCCATACACCAAGAACATCTCCATAGTCCTTCTTAGGTATTTGAGAATGTTCTTTACCGCTATCCAGTGTTTCTCCCCAGGGTTTGACTGATACCGGCTTACCACACTTAGTGCATAAGCTACATCTGGTCTGGTACACAATATTGCATACATTATAGAGCCTACCGCAGAAGCGTAGGGTATAATAGACATGCGATCCCTTTCCAAATCAGTCTTGGGAGACATCTCTTTGGAAAGGGTGATCCCGTGACAAGCTGGTAAATTACCGCGCTTGGAATCTTCCATACTGAATCTTTTCAGTATGGTGTCGATGTACCTAGACTGTGAGATTCCCAGTATCCTCTTGGATCTGTCATGATAGATCCGGATCCCCAGAATGTATGATGAATCACCCAGGTCTTTCATGGAGAACCTGTGTGACAAGAACCCCTTGACAGATTGTAGCGTAGGAATGTCATTTCCTATTAAGAGAATGTCATCCACGTATAAAATGAGGAATACTACAGTTCTCGCTACAAATCTACTATAGATGCATGGTTCATCTGGATTTTTGTTAAAGCCAAATTCCTTGACCATCTCATCAAAGCAGATGTTCCAACTCCGCGATGCCTGCTTCAGTCCATAAATGGACTTAAGCAACTTGCACACCTTTCCGCTGCTCCCACTCTGAATGAAACCCTCTGGCTGGTCCATATAAATACACTCCTCTAAATTTCCATTTAAAAAAGCGGTCTTTATGTCCATCTGCCAAATCTCATAATCGTGGAAGGCAGCAATGGCAAGAAGGATCCGAATGGATTTCAGCATAGCTACTGGAGAAAAGGTCTCGTCATAGTCCAAACCAGGTCTTTGACGAAAACCCTTTGCAGCCAGTCTAGCTTTATAGGTCTCAACCTGTCCATCTACACCAATCTTCCTTATGAAGATCCACCTGCATTCTATGGGTTTTACCCCATCTGGAGCAACGTCCAACGTCCATACTATGTTGGTGTACATGGACTCCATCTCGGTCCGCATTCCATCCAGCCATTTTACCGAGTCAACGCTCTGAATGGCCTGCTGGAAGCTAGTCGGCTCATCATAATCAATGATGCAATCCTCTTTATCCCCGTCTATGAGAAAACCGTAGTATCTCTCGGGCGGATGAGACTGCCTACTACTCCTGCGGAGCGGCGCAGGAATGTCATGTTCTTTTGAACCCTCTGGTTCTACTAGGCTTTCAGTAATAGTCTGTGGTTCTGGAATTTCTTCCATTTCTATTTCGCTCCTACTTGTTTCCTTTTCTAAGAACCGATGTTCCAGAAAATGGGCATTACGAGAAACAATGATCTTTTGTTCTTCTGCGTAATAGAAGAGATACCCCCTGGAGTTTTTTGGGTATCCCACAAACTTGCACAGTATTGAGCGTGCCTCGAGTTTGTCCGCATGCTGCTTTTTGACAAAAGCCGGACATCTCCAGATCTTCAGATATGAAGATAGAGTTTCTTCCCACTCCATATCTAATATGGTGTGGTAGGCACAGTCTTAGTTGGAACTCGGTTCAAATGGTATGCAGCTGATTCTAGTGCATATCCCCAGAATGATCGCGGTAACTTAGTGTTACTCATCATGGAACTTACCATATCCAATAGGGTCCGGTTCCGTCTCTCCGATACACCGTTGTGTTGCGGAGTGTATGGAGGAGTAAGCTGAGAGAGAATTCTATTCTCTTTTAAATAGTCCAGGAACTCGGCACTCAAGTATTCACCACCTCGATCCGATCTTAGTGTCTTGATACTTTTGCCGGTTTGTTTTTCTACTTCATTCTTATATTCCTGGAATTTTCCAAAGGCTTCGAACTTATGTTTCATTAAGAAGACATAACCGTACCTTGAAAAGTCATCCGTAAAAGTAATGAAGTAAGAATAACCGCTTCGCGCATGTGTAGACATTGGACCGCACACGTTGCTGTGTACGAGTCCCAAGAGCTCGCTTGCTCTTTCTCCGTGTCCAGTGAACGGAGTCTTTGTCATCTTTCCTTTGAGACAGGATTGACAAGTGGCATACGATTGATATTCGAACGGATTCAAATATCCTTCTGCATGTAACTTCTTCAACCTTCTCTCATTGATGTGACCCAGTCTATAATGTCATAAGAAAGTCTGATTTATTTCTGGAGACTTTCTTTTGTGTGTATTCTGGACATTGAAAATCTGTGGTTGGTTTAATACGTATATACCATTGCTTAATGTACCTGACCAAATCAGAACTTGATTAAGGTGAATGTTTACAATATTACTTACAAACGCAAATTCATAACCTTCTTTTGAAATCAAAGATACAGAAATGATATTGCAAGTTGCGTTGGGTACAAAATAGCAATTACGCAAAACCAAACGTGTCCATCTGACAACCCCAATTGATAGTCCCCTACGGCCTTAGCATCCATGCTAGCTCCGTTTGGAACTTTGAGGGTCATGTCACCTGCCTTCAAAACCCTACGGTTTCTCAACGCCTGCAAAGAATTACAGATATGAGATCCTATTCCGGTATCCAATACCCAGGAAGTAGACTTTATTGATAGACAGTTTTCAATAACATACACACCTGAAGCTGAAGCCGCAACTTGGTTCAGTTCATGTGTTCTGGCTTTCCAAGCCCTGCAATCATTCTTCCAGTGACCACTCTTGTGACAGTAAAAGCATTCTTCCTTATCCACAAGCTTTCCCGCTACCTTTGTTGCTTTTGTCTTTCCCTTCGTATCCACTTTACTAACACCGCCCCTTGGTTTGGCGGGGGCTTTCTTCTTCTTTCCCTTGGCTTTTGCCTTGGATCTAGAAGAGGAAGATCCTCCTACAAACAAAGTGGATGTTTCCCTACCTTTCTATAGGGTGCCCTCTGCACTCCTCAGCATGTTGAGGAGCTCTGAAAGTTCAACTTCCTTTTCTTACAAGTTGAAATTCAGGATGAACTGGGCGTAAGTGGAAGGAAGGGACTGAAGAATCAAGTCCGTATAGAGCTCATTCTCCAACGTGGTCCCAAGGTCCGCGAGCTCCTCAATGAAGCCAATCATCTTAAGCACGTGTTCCGCTACCGATGATCCGATGGCCAACCTTGCCGAAAATAACTTCTTCGACACTTCGTATCTTGCGATACGAGATTACTCTCCATACAGTTCTTTTGTATAGAGAAATATGGATTCAAGGTCTATATTCTCGTGCCTCCTCTGATGTTCGTTGTCCATAGAGGCAAGCACGAGGCACCTGGCCTTCGCGCAATCGATCTCCCAAGTCTTACGGATTTCCTTATCCGCGACGCTGGAGGTGGGTCCTGGGATAGGGGGAGCTTTGGTGGTAAGGAGATACCCCAACTTGTCATAAGTGATTGCCATTTTGACATTCCTGAGCCAATCTTTGTAGTTTGGCCCTGTCAGTATGTTTTTATCTAGTAATAACTTAAGTCCGGTCAAGATGTTTGGTCGCTGCAATTAGGAGAGAGAGAAGAAACACTTTAGCATGATACTCTTGCATGTTTAGAGTGGTTTTTAATTTTTCTAAACAGGATGGCTCCCACTGTCTCTCGAATCCCTCCTCAAACTAAAAAGGAAGAATTAGTCAGGATCAATCCCACCGTACAATACTTGCTTAACCGTTCGGCCAGGCTGGTGCCGGTACTTCGAGGGAGGTTTTCCAACGCTTTCGCGAAGTTCCTTAATTTAAGAACCTCTTTTCCTTGGGGACGTAGCCCCGCTAACACTTTTCTAGACACCTACTAGGTTTATAGCATTGATCGTTTAGTGAGAAATTTCCCGAGGAGTAGCATATACTCACAGTAGGATCGGGATCCAAATATCATCGCGTGAAAAAACTGAAGGAATCCTACCAGAATCATCACACTCTAAATGGTATGCAGTGCTAGCAAGTTTCAGTTCTTTTGAAACTCCCGATGTGGATTTTTGCCCCATGCTCTTTTGACCTTGGCGTGAGGTCAAAATGTCATAAGTCACATGTGAAGTTCTTCCCATCATTATCCAGGTTAATTTGAACCCACCCGTACGTACCCTTGACGTAGGCCAAAATGGCAGTATGACTGTCTCAAACCAACGCATTCTATCTATGCAACAGATAAATATCCGGCAGCTACCAATCACTATGCCTTGGCGTGAGGTCAAAAGACATAGCTTGATTACTACCGAATATTTAACTGAAATGATGGAGGGCTACGGATGGTTTTGGTAAAACCTTGAACGTAGTGAACTTGATATGATCGATGGAACGAGATAGCTTTTAAAAGGAGTGGCTTAAGCTCCGCATTTAAAAGTTCTTTTGAAAAGAAACCGAATGGTTTTGAAAGTGTTCGAACGACTTTTACTTGGTTTATTTTTCTTGCATTAGTTCTTTTAATGCGTCCCATCATTTAATCCTACCATTGCAGAAAACAACCAAAATATGACGTGCGCTTATGCCATTCGCATTCGCCACGGGGCCCCGTCATTACCCGTTAGGTTACTTAACTAACGACAGAGCGGGGGCTGGGCTAGCGCGGCTGCAAAACATAAGCAACGCGTAAATAATATCATATATAGATATATTGCAATGATAGCCATTTCAGATCACAGATGAATACATTGGATATACTAGGAATCCGCAATTCGTACGAGCCTGTAACGAAAAGCGGATTACACGGTCGCGATGAATAGCCAATACCCCACCCTAGACCCCTACGGGTGCGGCAAACTACCCGCCAAATATCCGAAGTGGAGCAACCTCCCTCAACGACGTTAGTAGGCCACTCGGCACTTCGAGATACCCAGTAGTTTGTGCACCCCACCTTGGGTCTATCCTAGGAGCAAAAACAGTAAAAAGAAATTATACAATGACGGCTACAACCCTGACCCGGTTGTGCGGCCAAAAAATAATATTACATCAATTTACATATTATATGAATTGAAAGATAAAAGAAAACTCTCATCTCACAACCCCCGGCTATTCATCTGCGACAATCCAACGAATTCATATACATATACCATCAACATTACAGATCACAGATATGTATAACACCCACTAATCGACGTATAGCGATTAGCGGACGTTCAATACATATATCAGATCACAGATATAAACCCGTTAGCCTTAGTCTTTAGAAGTTCGATAAAAATACGGATTTCAAGCCCCAAAACAAATTTTTCTTTCTGGAAAATCTGGGCTGAAAAGACATGCTCCAAAAATCCCAAAATACCCCACAGAGTATACTGCAATGAAACCGATCCACGGCCGAGTCAACTCGGCCGCGGATCCGCGGCAAGAAGTTGTTCTTGCCGCGGAACCGCGGTGAGTTGGACGGCTCTGTGGATCTTTTTTCTGCAGTATACTATAAAAACCCTGAGTCGATTTTTGGTATATCGCAAATAATTTTTACGACACTTTGAAAATCGACAGAAAGTTTGAGTTCCGGGTGTATTTCGCGACTTTTTCTTCGATCGAACTTCTACTTACATTGCTAACATGTTAGATAGAGTTTAACTAGGCTCTGATACCACTATAAGTCCATGCTACCTTTCCCCGGTGCTTACGGGGTTGCGGAAGTGGTGAAAAACGATTTTCAAGAGGGTGGTAACATGGACTTATAATACGGATCTTTGCTAAACAACTAACTAACAACCTAACTTGAGTTTATCTACTCGGTTAGGAGGCTATACCTTTCTTGAACTCCTTCGTCTTCAACTCCTCCCGGTGTACGGATCGGCCTCACCTCGTCGTCTCCTTGCGCCGAAGATGGATCCACCCGAAAGCTTCTACCTTTGGCTTCTTCTTCGATCTTTGAAGAAACTAGAACACTTGGCTTCTACCTTTGGTGTCTTTTATCTCTAAGGCAATGAGTCTCAACACATGAGAATGGTTTGCCTTCAGCTAGAGAGAGCAAGAGGAAGAGGGAGAGCTTGAGAATGAGAGAGCTCAAGAGAGAGAAAGCAAATGAAAGAATGAGCCACTCATTTCTCATCCAACCTCTCATAATCCAAAAGCCATCATAACAAAAATAGTAATTAATTATTGTGTGATGGTTTAAGTCAAAATGGCTATATCATTTCATGCACTCACTTTGCATAAATAAACAAGCAATCAAAAGTCTTTGCCATGGAATGATAGCCATTGTCATGATGATGGTCAACTAGTCCAACCTAGTCAACCGGTCAACAAAGTCAACAAGTCAACAAAGTCAACCATGTCACTATAATACTTAATTAATATTAATGTTAATAATATTTCTTATTCTCATTAGGGTTAAACAAAAGTCAATGGTCAACGGTCAACAGTCAACAACCCCAATGAGAATCCTCTGCCTCTGTCTCTCTGTCATTTGTGCATACACACCCGCATCCGCGTTCCGAGGAACACGAATACAAACGAGATAAAACTAATCCCAAAACTTACACTAGGATCTGGCTTAAACCAAAGCCCGCTAGTATTAACTGTCCGGACACAGTACGTGCACAAGTGCACGGATGTGACCGAACCCTGTCGTAATACCATGCGACCTGTCGCAAAACCATGCGACCTGTCGCAAAACCATGCGACCTCTACTCTTTTACCTAAAGGCGAATAGCTTTCTGTGTGGGACTTTAAAGACTCGACACTACGCTGGCAGTGGGTTTAACTACATACCGCAAGCGGCACTAGCTGTGCGTAACGGTCCACAGGTAGATGCCGACAAGAAGACGGACGAGGCGAAACCCATCTGAACTCCTACTGAGCCTGAATGTGACAATCTCTGTACAGTCCGGTCTGTTCGTCTGATACATCGCATGGCGGGACTTGGGGCGGTAAACGTCAGTCCCCTAGTAGCGGTACAAGTCGTGTCGGAGTGAAGCGCAGAACACCCTGAGATAACACAGGAAACCTACCAGTATATCTCGCTTGCCCTGGCCAGGGACTACTCGTGTAATGGCTCTCCTAGACACATCGCGATGTCAACCCCCAATACCGGGAGAGAAGAATCCTGTCTAACCGTCACTGCCTCTAAGTGATTCGGGACTGCACCCAAAAACTACCTGTTTGCACGACTCTTTTCAGCCGTGGTAGGGTAGTAATCAAAGTACAGTGGGAACACACTCGAGGCGAAGTGACAGTGTCAAGTCAGCGGACTAAGCTGTACTCATGTCACCTGGGAACTGATAACTGACGATAGGTATAGTACCAACCAACAGTTCTCGATGAGTCCTGTCCAGTGTACTCATAACCTAACGAGCACCCGCATACTATCTCAAGTACGACGTACTGACGGCTGTGGGACAGACCGTCTCCCATACTGGGATGAGAAGCGCATACGCTAGTCTACTTCGTAGTATCGATGCCCTGTCTCGGTAGTCCTGCGACTAGGGACCTGCATAAGGATGTGCTTATAGATTACCCAGCCCCCACGAGTGTGACTACCATCACAACGCTGGTAATCAAGCAAAGATCCTAAGGGCTCCACTAATGTGTATAGGTGATATACTAAAATAAACACTTGTACACATTGAAGTAGAAACAAACCAAGTAGCATACTACTATATTGAGCAAGATTGTCTATACAAGGTGAATATCCCAAGCTTCCATTAAGTAATATACAAACTAGTATGATACAGTAATGGCCTCTAAGGCATATACACTAACTGGAGCAAGGCAGTAGATAAGATAGAAGAAGGGGCCATGCTCCCGGTAGAGCAGAGGAGACGGTTGGGAACTGTGCCGCAACGAGTAAATTCTCCGTGTTAACCAGCCACTGCTCCACTGGAACGGCTCCTCTAAGCCACTAAAAACAGACGGACCCAGTCTCCTGAAATCCGCCACGGTGCCCACACGTTCAACTGGTCTGGCCACAACATTGTTTACGGACTGCTGAACGGTCCGCAAACCTTCCTGTAAAGCTTCAGCTTGCTGCTGGTTCAGCTCGGTCTGTCGCTTTTGGTTCTCCAACATCCCACGGATTACTCCAAGCATAGCGGCTTTGTCAACACGCCTTTGGTACGTTTTCAGATTATTATCTGCCATGTTCCTGAAATCAAAGAACCTAAAGGATTAGCATGATAACAGATTCAAAATATAGATCAAGGACATGAATCAAGGCTAGAACTCCAAGTTACTTAAATAGAGTACTGCATTGTAACCATGCCGCGGTATCATAGCTACAATTACATAACTCGACCCAAGTCGCCTAAGTTCTAGAGATAACCAAAAGGAAACCAGGTTTCGAGTCGATATGAAAAGGAGGTTTGCATGTCGTAAAAGTAGAATCAGGAGGATGTTAAGATTCAAAAAATGGTAAGACAGTAAGGTGGCAGGACATGTCCTTGGTATTAGAGCCATAGGTTATAGGTTAATCGGGTTTGATTCTTTTGTAGTTGGGTATTGGACCCAATACACGAATCAGACCAAAAGAACCATGTCACGCCCCGCTTCCCAGAGTACGCTAAGATAGGCACATGACATAGTCAACCATGCTACCTGTGGATAGGAAATATCCTTCCACAGTCACATTACGGCTGTAGAGATATCAAGAACAAAATAAACTATCTAACACATGTCCGTAAGCCAAAATAAAACGAATCAAGAATAAAATAATGCAGAAGCAAAAGATCTAATACAAGAATAAACTGGAATGTGCGTCCTATAATGCAGGCTCACATCAGGAATGAAAATACCGAAAGTAAAAAGAACTAACTGCCAGCAAGTCCTCACTGCTTAGCCTGCTGACTGAAATACTCCTGCTCGGACTGCAGCAAAGGTAAGGAATCTGGGCCATGCAAAATCCAGACGTCAGTGCGTCATAATATCAAGCAATACTATAAACAGGGGTAACAATACATGCATGCATGAGTATAAATGATCAAACATGCATATCATTGTTATGAGTAAGGACAGTGGGGTAATGTGTAGTGAGTAATCTTAACTGGTCTATTGGGTTAACTACTCTCAAGTCTTTGAAATCAATTTGATGAATCATCGATGTAACTCAATAGTATCCCGTGCGTGCCCGAGATCACGGTGATGATTCTCGGGCTGAAGCCGAGACATGCCGCTAGGCACTAAAAGGAAAAGGGGTAACGATGAATGATGTCAACAGCATCATCCCAAGGCTGGCCTAGTCTCTAAAACTGATCAGTAAAGGTATCTAACTGTCGAGTTACAAGTCAGGTTTCATCATTGATTTCCCCATACCCCCAACTTATGTATTCAAGTCAAGTATTGATAAATCTGGAGCTAATGCCAATACAGGATCAGCAGGTAAAGGTTTGTCTGGATAGACAAAAGGAAATGTCCGTAGGGACAACATGTCAAGCTGTGGGCATTAGTAACAAGATCAGGTAACAAGTAAAGCCATGGTACATCATGTCAAGTCAGGTAGTATATAGGTATCATGTCATGTTAAGAAGTGTACGGTACCATGTCGTGTCAAGTAGTAGGTGTATCAAGTCATGTCAGGGGTGCACAAGTAACAAGTGGGTGCTCATAATCAAACTATAATAAGAATGGGTATACAAAACAAGTATGGGGTACTAATGGAACAATAAAATGGAATATTGTAACGTAGGGTGCAAAATAGGTATAACTAAGACATATGGATGTACATTTATCGATTTGGGTTAAGGTTATAATTCCAACATTAATTAAAATACACTTTATCAAATATGAAATGTTAAAATCACATTAATATGTATTAAATGATCTAGGGATGCAATTGAATATATATTAGGCTAGATGTATGCAAACAAGTGTCCAATAGAGTATAAACTATTAAAGGGTACTATGGGCTGTGCAAATAATTATTATGCGATTTAAATATGGACGTGGGTACCACGTATTGTAAACTAAAATGCAACATGATATGTTTCAAGTTCTAGATCTAAAATGATATAATGGAACATCGAATGTTAAAATCGAACATGTGACATTAGATTAAATCTACAGGTTTAACATGTAATTAAATAAGTATAAAATAATATGAATAGCATGCAGCAACTTTTACTTGCCTCGATAGATCAAGAAACGGGTATACGGAATGTCACACGTCAGTGGGAAAATTCACGGCGCGCACGGTACACTGAACGGATCCAAACAACGCACAAGGTGATCACACGGGTCAGGTACGCTCGTTTGGTCGTCGGGATCGTCGACGGCGTCAGGACTCCGGCGATCTACAGAGGTTATAAAAATTTTTACAGAAAAAGGAAAAAAATACAAGAAAGAAAGAATAGCAAGAAGAAGAAGAAAAGGAAAGAAGAATGAGAGAGAGGAGGCTCACTGGGGTTGCACTGGTAACGGGGAGATGTTCACATCAGAATATTGCATTATTGTATTCCCCATTCTTATTCTTTTTATAAATAAACAGGTGCTTTTGACGCATGTCTGCTACATGTTACAGGTTACAGGTTCTTGAACAGGAAACAGTGAAAACGATGTAAAGACGATGAAAATATGGACGATGAAAATATGGACTGTTGACCAACAATTAGGAGAAAACAATAAAGAAATATTTTCATCGTCTTTACATCCTCCTAATTATTGTAATCCCCATTCTTATTCTTTTTATAAATAAACAGGTGCTTTTGACGCATGTCTGCTACATGTTACAGGTTACAGGTTCTTGAACAGGAAACAGTGAAAACGATGTAAAGACGATGAAAATATGGACTGTTGACCAACAATTAGGAGGATCTTAGTCAAGCCTAGACGAAGAACAGTTCACAATCAACAAGGCAACGCAAGGTCCAAGAATACAAGGCAAACGGTTAAAAATCCATTGCAAATTGTTCACTGAAGATCTGGAACCAATGCAGAAGCCCAAATGGAGAAAACAATAAAGAAAAAAACCTCCCAAAAGACACTGAAGCAGCCCAGAAGAAATAATCATCTGAACTTACTAAAGGGCCGCGGAACCACGGCCCAAGCCCACCATTGCCGCGGTTCCGCGGCCAGAAGAAGACAAAAGGAAGATTTTATTTTACCAAAATTCATTTGAGGATTTGACTAGTTGACCTAGGGCTATTTTTGTAAATTTAGACATGCGGATCAAAATGTAACCTAGGGTTTCTATTTCCTATAAATTGAACTCTAAAGCTTGTAATTCTTTATGCGTCCTTTTAATAAAAATTCAGAAATCCTTTTTGGAGAGCATCGGTGTTTCTTCTCTATTCAGAAATTCAGATCTGACAACCCTGCATGGATGATTGGAGGGATGCATCTGTAAGTAATTTAATTTCTTGCCTTAGTGTAGATTTAAATTCCTTGCCCTAGGTAGATTTAAATTTAATGCCTTAGGAACTTGTTTAGGATTTAGCTTTTGGGAAGGATTTTGAGAGATGAGATCTCTCATCCCTTTCTTACCCAACAAATATTTACAATAGGACTCCATGCATACATGCACATACCGCTCCCTACAGCACTCTATCCCTCGAGGTAGCGGTGATACCGTAGTATAAAGGCCCGGGTGTGATATTTTCCATGGAGGTTAGGGTAAGGATCTCTAAAGGAAGGACAAGCCTAGAGGAAGGAACATCTTCCCGAACGGATCTAATCCACTTTATTGATAATTACCATAACTCCTTATAGATCTTCATTCGGGTATTGAAAGCGGTGAGATTTAATTACATTTCCTAACCATCCCTAAACCTAACCCTAGCAAGATTTAGATCTAGAGTAATTTAGTTTTTAGATAGAATCAATTTTTTAGATTTAATAATCAACCGAACACCCTTCTGAATTAACTCGTAAGAACGAATCGGAAATTCACAAAATCCCTGTGGACCGACCCGTACTCACCGGCTAGCTGCAAAGTGACGCCGTTCTTGATTGCGGTTACAAATATTTTTGATCTATCTTTTAGAAAGCGCAAGCACGCTAAATCATTCAATCAAATGGCGCCGTTGCCGGGGATGGCGTAGAACTTTCCTTTTTGCAATTTCGGGTTAATCAAAAAAAAATTCATAAAAATCTAAAAAATCCAAAAAAATATAAAAATATATATATTTTGTTATTTTTGGAAGGGATACTTTGTTGTTTTAATTTTGCAGGATTTATAAAATCAGAAGGCGATCTGGAAATTTCCAGAAGGCGAAACAGAAATCAGAAGATCGAAACAGAAGGGGAATCAAATAACAGAACAGTGAAATTTTTTTGGAGACCCAATTCCCCCAACCCGCCGCGATTCCGCGGCCTAAACCCACCTTAGGCCGCGGAACCGCGGCCTTCTAGTGGAATCAGAGCGTCAAATTTTTTTTGGGGATTCGTGCTGATTAGACTGCCGCGAAAACGCGGCAATAACGCGTTTATGCCGCGGAACCGCGCACTTTTGGTGAGATCATCCTACAAAATTTTCATTGTAAGCTCTCTGTTATTTCTCCTCTGCAAATTTTAATATATTTTCTGAATAATGCCTGCAAGATTTTGTGTGCTTTAAAAATATATTCTCTTCCATATAACAAGTCTTGTGCAGGATTTTTGGGCCATGCTCAAAATTGAAATTGATTGCAAGTAATCTTTTTTGTTGCATATCTTTTCTCGAATATCTTTTTGCAACATTTTTTTCCAAATAAAGATTCTTGTGATATGCTTCAAATAATAACCAATTGCAAGTAATATTTTGCTGTTGCGTATCTTTTCTATAAAATATTTTGCTATTGCATATCTTTTCTCTAAAATCTTTTTGCAACAAAATTTTTCCAAATAAAGAGAAAGAAAAAAATCAATGAAAAATGAAAGTAAAAAGGACAAATATTTTATAGAACTTGCAAAATTTTTTAGCCCCAAATAAATCCTTGCACCACCCAACCTTCCTTCTTTTCCCCTTTTCTTCCAACATGGGTACCCCACATAATAAATCATTAGCCGAACTTTGGTATCCCGAACCTAATTTTGCGTCATATGTCAATTTGTTCGGTCAATTTAAAAACGATCCCTCCATGCCTAAAAAATCTTTGAGAGATCACATAGAAGCGTCTAGGAGAAACAGTTCGACTTTTCAACCCACTTTGTGTCAACCAAGTCAACCTTTACCACCTTCGTATGTTGACACCATTTTTTCAAGTCCTTCTGTCACTCCTAAGCCGATGTCCATTGCTGAGCATATTGCTCAATCTCGCAGCCGATCTTTCACCCCTCTCCACTCATCTAGTTCTAGGGATCCACACGTCTATTCACCTTTTTATCCATATGTTGACCCTACCCCTGTCCTACCACCCACTTCCTACCAGTCCTACCCGACCTTCCCACCTTCACTAGACACTGCTTCTACACAGCCTTTTGGGAGTTTCACATATCCAAACAATTTCGAATCTTTTGCCGAAACCCCTTTACCACCAAAGTCTAGTTTGGGAGAGGTGTTGGAGGCGTATATCACAGCAACAAAAAAAATGGTTAGGAATGTGGAAGCGTCCGTGGCCGCCCTTATGCAACCTGCTGAACCGTTAGCTAGTTTCCCGCTACCCCAAATTTTTCAATATATAAAGAGGCGGTTGGACTGAGTGAGAATGGGAGAGGATTTCTAAATCAAACCTACCCATACCCAATTGAAGCCCACAACTCCGGTTTTCCATCGATTGTCCCAAATGATTCATCAGTCAAGGATAAAAATGAGTTGTGTGATTTTGTAGTGTTTGATTTGCCAAATTGTGAGGAACCCCCTTCGAGTGAAACAGCACCCAATCCGTTTGACCTTTACACTTCCACTCTAGAACCTACATTGATAAACATCCATGCTTTTGAGGAGGTGTTTAAAGAAATTGACTTTCACTTGATTGAGGATATAGACGCCGGGAATATTTCGGATGATGAACCTGTCGATTTAATTGAAATTTTATGTTCAAATCATCATCCCAAGTTATTAAATGTTTCTCCCGAATCTCATATGCGTCTTGATTTTGATGATAATGGCATGGATGAGTTGAATATTGAGGAGAATTATGAGTTGAATATTGAGGAGAATAGTGAGGATCATATTAAGGTTGAACCATTTTTCTTTGATGTGTCGGATTTTCCAATTCATCCTCTTGAACCTTAACCTAAATCACCTTCCCTCTTTTCCATCGTTCCGACCACGCCTCATTTCACGCTTGACGACTGTGAGCTTGAAAACTTTTCCTTCGAATCTGACACAGTTCTCACAGTCGATGACACTTATAAGTGTTTCACTTTTTCGGACGATGTTGAAGTCTCACCGCCCGAGTTTGAGTCCTTTGCATTTTCAGATGAGTTAGTTAATCCATCAGACTCGGTTGCTTGCAGTCGTTTCGAACCATTGATAGAATCTTTCCAGTTCGACACAGTTTACTACGGTGAGAATGAGACCATCCCTAATTCACTCCCTTTCGTCTCTCCTATTGTCCCGACCGTACAAATGACCGTTACGCTTTCATCTCTGAGACCAAGTTCAGCGTACCCATATTTTCTTGCGAATCTTGAGGGGTTTGACCCTATTTCTCGACGAGTAGATAGGTTAGCGCAATCGCTCATAACATATCGGTCATCACATATTGCGCTAATTTATTCACTCAATTTACACCCTCAAGATCGTACTCCACTTCCTTCTTCTTTTCTCTATTCTTCTCCCCCACCGAGACCATATTCTACCATTCTTCTTTCCACACGGTCTCGCGTGCTTTTCATTTTCTTGCACCAACTATACCATTTCCACGATAAGATTTTTGAATGGTTGGTGCTAATTTTTGGCTTATGCAAGGTTAAGCTTAAGTTTGGGGGAATCTTTGTATATATGTATATATATTTTTGTTTTCTTTTTCTATAAAAAAAAATAAAAAATTCAAAACATTAAAAATATATAAAAAAAAAATTATAAATAAATAAACAGGGGAGTGCCGGTATTTTGACCCTCTTGGTTTAGCATGACAGTGAGGGCACTGTCAAGTTCAAGTTTGGGGGTATGCTCGGTACGTCTTCTTCATTCGCATTCATTTTTTTTGCATTTGCATATTTATTTGAAAACCCATAAAAATTGAAAAATTTCAAAAATTATAAAAATCAATGTATTCAATTTGGTCTAATTGATTTAAGTTTGACAAATGGGTTAACTGGTTAGGAACAACTAGATCTTAGACTTAGTGAATTAAAAACCCTAAAAATAACCTTCCTTAAAGTTTAGCGGTAGAAAGTATATGTCTTTGTAGATTATTTAGAAATAGGAAAATTTTGGGTTCACTTCTTGGGCTAAGTCGAAACGAAGGAAAAGTATTAAAACTTTTTAGAGTATAAGTTTGAAAAATAATTCCTAGCTTAAGTCTAGATTCTGAAAACATATACCCTACAAAATGCACAATCACGCACCTTGAAACTTGGGATAGTAGAAGAGACCTTGAAATGCTCTTGTCTAAGTCCTTAGTACAATGAAAAGAAAAGAAAAAAAAGTGAATAAAGAAAAAAATGGACACTGGTTTTGTGATTACTTAAGGCTAAAACATAGAAAAATATTTAGCGAGGGTGCTTCATCACCTAGTGCCTTAGACCAACTGGTTTGGGAGTCACTACTAAAGTCTTGGGTGTTACAAAACTAGGAAGTACGCTTTAAAATGCTAATGCATCTTGTAATCGGTTGTTGGTACCTCAAGAAGTATTAACGGTCGCATGAAGGATGTGCAAGCGAAAATTCACCTACTAATAAATACTTTGGACAACGGACAAGGGTATGATTGCTTGATTTGAATTTCCAAGTGTAGGGGTGATTTATACACACACGTGGGGATATGTGATTGGAGTTTAGATGAGAGGAAGGAGTGAAGAATAAAACTTGTATCTTTAGTAGAGTTGATAGAAATTCCTAAGTGGAGATGGAACCCTAGAAGGAAAATTTAAGAGATGCCGAAAGCTAAGTAAGTCTATAAAACATACATAATCTTAAGTTAAATGATGAGGAAGTGTAAAGAATATGGGTGGATAATTTGTGGGTCGACGATAATAGAATTCCTTGTTAGAAAACCTAATTGGAGAACAAAAGTCGAAAAACCGAATTGATAGGATTTTGTGGGTAGTATCCGCTGAAAACCCTCAGGAGACAACACTCCTCCTACTAGGGACACCTAGAGGTTTAACGGCTTGTTGCACGTGCTCAGTGCAATCGCGTTTCCCTGCGAAAGTGTGGTTAGGATTTTAATGAATAAAAATAAGTTTGCTCGAGGACGAGCAAAAGATAAGTTTGGGGGTATTTGTTCACACCAGAATATTGCATTATTGTATTCCCCATTCTTATTCTTTTTATAAATAAACAGGTGCTTTTGACGCATGTCTGCTACATGTTACAGGTTACAGGTTCTTGAACAGGAAACAGTGAAAACGATGTAAAGACGATGAAAATATGGACTTTTGACCAACAATTAGGAGGATCTTAGTCAAGCCTAGACGAAGAACAGTTCACAATCAACAAGGCAGCGCAAGGTCCAAGAATACAAGGCAAACGGTTAAAAAGCCATTGCAAATTGTTCACTGAAGATCTGGAACCAATGCAGAAGCCCAAATGGAGAAAACAATAAAGAAATAAAAATCCCAAAAGACACTGAAGCAGCCCAGAAGAAATAATCATCTGAACTTACTAAAGGGCCGCGGAACCACGGCCCAAGCCCACCATTGCCGCGGTTCCGCGGCCAGAAGAAGACAAAAGGAAGATTTTATTTTACCAAAATTCATTTGAGGATTTGACTAGTTGACCTAGGGCTATTTTTGTAAATTTAGACATGCGGATCAAAATGTAACCTAGGGTTTCTATTTCCTATAAATAGAACTCTAAAGCTTGTAATTCTTTATGCCTCCTTTTAATAAAAATTCAGAAATCCTTTTTGGAGAGCATCGGTGTTTCTTCTTCATTCAGAAATTCAGATCTGACAACCCTGCATGGATGATTGGAGGGATGCATCTGTAAGTAATTTAATTTCTTGCCTTAGTGTAGATTTAAATTCCTTGCCCTAGGTAGATTTAAATTTAATGCCCTAGGAACTTGTTTAGGGTTTAGCTTTTGGGAAGGATTTTGAGAGATGAGATCTCTCATCCCTTTCTTACCCGCCAAATATTTACAATAGGACTCCATGCATACATGCACATACCGCTTCCTACGGTACTCTATCCCTCGAGGTAGCGGTGATACCGTAGTATAAAGGCCCGGGTGTGATATTTTCCATGGTGGTTAGGGTAAGGATCTCTAAAGGAAGGACAAGAACCTAGAGGAAGGAACACCTTCCCGAACGGATCTAATCCACTTTATTGATAATTACCATAACTCCTTACAGATCTTCATTCGGGTATTGAAAGTGGTGAGATTTAATTACATTTCCTAACCATCCCTAAACCTAACCCTAGCAAGATTTAGATCTAGATTAATTTAGTTTTTAGATAGAATCAATTTTTTAGATTTAATAATCAACCGAACACCCTTCGGAATTAACTCGTAAGAACGAATCGGAAATTCACAAAATCCCTGTGGACCGACCTGTACTCACCGGCTAGCTGCAAAGTGACGCCGTTCTTGATTGCGGTTACAAATATTTTTGATCTATCTTTTAGAAAGCGCAAGTACGCTAAATCATTCAATCAGGAGACGAGATGGTCACGACGAGATCAAGGGAGCTCCGGCCAGGTATTATGCAGGGTTGTGCAGGGTTCTTGGCGGCTAGGGTTTCAGCTAGGGTTTTGTTGTTGCTTTTCTTGGTGCAAGGTTGGTGCAGGGAAGGAGAACAGAGGAGATAGGGACAGAAGAGGAGATGAGGATGATGGTGGTGGCGAGAGATGATCGGCGACGAGGGAGGTGTGGTGGTGATGGGTTCCGAGGTGACTTGGGTGTGCAGGTGAAGGGCTCGGGAATGGAAAGAAGAAGAAGGAGATGGCGAGGAGGAGGAAGAAATGAGAATGGAGATGACGGTTGAGCTTTGAGGAGGAAGAGGAGGCGGCTAGGGTTAGGGTTGAGTTTGCAGTGGGTTTTCCTCTTGGGCTCGGGGGTTTACAAGAAGAAGAGGGAGAAAAGAAAGAGGGAGGTGACGGTAAGCGAAGGAGGGAGGTGCTCGGATCCCTGGTGAACAGGGATCGCGAGAGGAGTGAGAAACGCGAGAGGAGAGAGAGTCTTGGCGCGTAGCGAGGGAGAGAGAAAGTGAGAGAAAGAAAAGAGAAGAGAGAGGAAGAGAAGGAGTGGGGCCAAGGTTTAGAGAAAAGAGAGAGAGCTCAGTGAGGGGGGGAGAGAGAAAGAGAGAAAAAGGATTGGAGTGGGGCCCAGTCGACAGCGAAAAGAGAGAGGGAGAGAGAGATTCTGATTGGTTAGAGAGTTAGGATTAGGATTTTATTAAAATTTAAAAAGATTTAAATTGGTTTTGGAAAATCTTTTCAGTTGTAAAAAATCTCAGAATAAAATTTAAAAATTGAATTTTTAGCGGGATATAAAATATTTCAAAATACGCCTGGGCCGGGTCTAAAAATTTAGATTTAAAATACGAAAATTATATGCAGCCTCCAAATTTTAAAATGAATGATTAGATGACTAAAATGCATACCCCCAAGAACGGACGCACGTACATGCGCGTAGCTATCCAAACACGTCCGTTTCACTGAACGGGATGAGAACACGATGCGCGGATGCTACCACGGGGTTAGGGGTATCATGCAGGCTATGAAATGCAATTTTAATTTATTTTAC
The DNA here is from genome assembly GCA_030015575.1 of Agapanthus africanus. Lineage (NCBI taxonomy): Eukaryota > Viridiplantae > Streptophyta > Magnoliopsida > Asparagales > Amaryllidaceae > Agapanthus > Agapanthus africanus. Next base: position 255,137,928 of record CM057351.1, read on the forward strand.
GTGATCTAAAATGTTATATGTAAAATACGCGATGCTAGGTGAAATGTTAATATGCAGTATCCATGAGATGCACGTGTCTATTTAACCAGCCAGGGTAGTCTATAAATATAAATCAACCAGTTCAAGAAAGCGGGTCGGGTCGAATGCAATGTAAAAGTAAACTACCATTCGCACCCAAACTTGATAAATCAATAAAATACCACAGATAATAAACATGGAACACAAATTGGTATAACTGAACTCGGTTGTTACAGGGGTAGACACGGAAAATAGTTTTCGATCGAAATTCTAAGTTATTTGCTGATCGGGTTTTATCTGTATTGTGATATATGTGTTCGTAAACTTCAGCTAATTTCTATATGTCGGTTAGTTTAGGGTTGCACATATCTGTGATGTTAGTTTGTGTATATGAACTTGTTGGATCGTCCTGGATGAATAGCCGGGGGATGTGAGAAGAGATTTTTCTTTCTTTCATTCGATATAAACTGTAAAGTGATGTAATATTATTATGCGGGACACATCCGGGTTGAGCTTGTAGCCACCGTTGTATTATTTCTTTTACTATTTTGTGCTCCTAGGATAGACCCAGGGTGGGGTGCAAAAATTACCAGGTTCTTTGAAGTGCCGAGTGGCCTACTCACTTCGTTGAGAGAGGTTGCTTCACTTCGGGAATTTGACAGGTAGTTTGCCGCACCCGTAGGGGTCTACGGTAGGGTTTTGGCTATTCATCACGACCGTGGAATCCGTCGTTTGTTACAGGCTTAAACGAAACACGGAATTCCTAGTATATATAATATGTTCATCTGTGATCTGGAATGCTTATTATTACGTGAGATGAATGGTTATAATATATATGCTATAGATTAGACGTTGCTTATATTTTGCATCTACGCTAGTCCAGCCCTTGCTCTGGCGTTAGTTAAGTAACCTAACAGTGTTAGACGGGGTCCAGTGGTGAATGCGGATGGCATAAGCATACGCCATATTTTCGTTTCTCTCTGTGATGATAGGTGTAAATGATGGGACTGCATTTTTAATGCATAGAAAACAAACCAAAGCTGAATCATTGGAACAATTTCGAAACTACTCGGTTTTTTCAAAACAGAAACTTTTAAAATGCAGAGCTTAAACCACTCCTTTAAAAGCTATCATGGTTCCTTCGATTATATCAAGTTCACTACGTTCACAATTTCGCCAAAACCATTCGTAGCCCTCCGTCATTTCAGTTGAATATTCAGTAGTATTCAAACTATGTATTTTGACCTTCGCCAAGGCATAATGATTGGTAGCTGTTGGATATTCATTTGTAGCATAGATAGATGCGTTGGTTTAGGACAGTCATACTACTACTTTGGCCTTCGTCAAGGGTATGTACGGGTGGGTTCGAATTAACCTGGACAATAATCGGTAGAACTTGACATGTGACTTATAATATGTTGGCCTTCATCAAGGTCATAAGAACATGGGGAAAAAATCCACATCGGGGGTTTCTAAAGAAACTGAAATTTTCTAATGCTGCATACCATTTGGTGTGTGATAATGTTGGTAGGATTCCTTCAGGATTATCACACAATAATATTTGGATCCCGATCCTACTGCGAGTACTACTCCTCGGGAGATTTTTCACTAACACAATCAATGCTATAAACCAAGCAGATGTCTAGAATGGTGTTAGCGGGGCAACGCCTCCAGGGAAAAGAGGTTATGTAATTAAAGAACTTCGCGAAAGCATTGGAAAACCTCCCTCGAAGTACTAACACCAGCCTGGCTGAATAGTTAAGCAAGTATTGTAAGGTAAGATTAAAACTGACTAATTCTTCTTTAATGGTTTTAGGAAGGATTTGAGATACAGTGGGAGCCATCCTATTTAGATAAACTAAACACCAATCTAAACTTGCAAGAGCGTCACGCTAAGTGTTTCTTCTCTCTCTTCTAATTGCAGCGACCAAGCGACCAGACATAGGTTACAGCTAGATAATAAAATGACTGAGTTATTGTAGGGTTCCCTAGCAAGACTACAAGGTTTCGGAAGGCATCTACTATGACGTTTCAAAAATTTCAGCATGCTAAAGAACCCGACACAAGATCTTGATGAGAGAATTAGGTTTATGCTAGAATGTAAATAACTTTACATGCAAAGTAAGCAAGGAATACAACCTTTGTAGACCGGTCCTTTACTTCAAAGTTCTATGTAGTAGTCCCTTCGCTCCAAGTAGTGATCTCCCGGACTCTAGTAAGGCTCCACAAGGTGAAATGAACAAGCTTACTTGAAGTCTTCGAGGCCGAAGATGATCTACGTCGAGGAGACACTAACTCAAGCTACCTCTTCACTGATTAGGAATTAGAGAAGAAAACAACCTAAACTAAATGGGTAATCTAGTGTAGGTTGATGAAGTAGGAATTTTGCTCACGTAAGAAATATTTTTCTTAATAATATTCTTCACATCGTAAATACCTAGAGAGCTCTTGGAGATGAAGAAGAAGATGAAGTGGAGAATAGAATGAGTGAGAATAGCAACCATGGGTGAGATAATATCTCATACTAACTCATGTAGAGACCCAATCATGGCTAATCATAATGGTTGGGTTAATAAATATCTTAAGTAAAACAAAATTGGTGGACTAAGTCAATGGTTCCATAAGCTTCCACTAAGCTCTAAACCATGACTAATTTCCACCCTATTTTAATTTACTTTAAATAAATTAAAACCCTTCATTATCATAATCATGGTGTGGTCTCATACACCCATGTTGCATGTATCAACAAGCATGACATAATAATATATATCACATATATATTAAATATGCATAAGTGAGAAAAAGAAATCTTTAAGTGGGCTAATATTAGTTAATGTAAATTAATATATCAAAAATATATAATTATATATTAAATTATTAAATCAACACTTGATTTAATAATCCGGCTATATCACATATAACTGACCAATATCATTTATATCAACTTATCGAATCAACACTTGATTCGATAACCCGGGTATATCACATATAACCGACCGATATCACATATCGCGAGATTGGAATACAGTATCACATAAACGTATTAATCTTGGTCCCGCACATATCATATATGTACTCCTACTTCGTTTCGCCTGAGCCAGGAAACCTGTGTGTTGGACTCTAAAGACTCGTCAACACGCCGGCAGCATGTGATGATCATATCAGTCACCCACAAGCCGTCAGCGATACTAGTTGCACGTAACGGCCACCCGGGTATTGAGCAATCAGAAGATCAACAAGCATGCCTGCTCAAACTCCTATGAATCTAATAAGTAACACTACCGTACAGTCCAATCTCTTCGTCTGATATGTCGCATATCTAGCCTGAGGGCGGTAAACGTCAGACACCAATAGCTTGATAAGTCATGCCAATGTGAGGCTCATAACGGTTCGAGAAACTACTCATAACACTTACCAGTAAATCTCAGCAATCCTGGCCAGGGATTTCCTGTTATGGCTAATCGAGCACAGCGCAACATCAACTCCCAATACCGGGAGAGGCGAAATGCCTTTCTATTGCTCATTGCCTCCATATGACTCGGGACTATATCCAAAACCCACCGTTTTGCACGTTCTCTTAAACGTGGTAAGGTGGAAATCATAGCACATTGGGAATCAAATAAGACACTATGACGCTCTCGGGTCAACAGACTAACTTGTACCAGTGTCAACGGAGAACTGCTATCTGACGATAGGTATAATACCATCTAGGAGTTCTCGGCGGGCCCTTTTTAGTGTACCCAGTCTCCACTGAGCACCCGTATACAATTTTTGATGTCAAAGACCAATGGATGTGATATCATCCATTGCCTAACATATGGGTCAAGAAACATATACGCTAGTCTACTCTGGAATATCGATGCCCCGTCTCGATACACCCATGACTAGGAACAATTAATGGATAAACTTATGGACTGCCATGGCCTACTAGTATGATCTGCATCATAATCCTGGTAGTCAAGTATACATCCTAAGGGATTTACCAACATGTGAGGGCACAGTATCATAAAACAAGTCTTCAAGTTAAGATAAAAAACAACCAGATAGCATACTATGATGTTGAGCAAGAAAGTCCTCTTTATATATGTCCAAGGATCCACTATAATATACATCATGTGTACAATAATGGCCTCTAGGGCATACATACAACCAACAATATCCCAATTTCACTAAGGCCAATTGTTGTAGTATCTTATACCGAACATCCCGAAGAGTCTCTCAAATTGTGCTTAGGGTATGGCCTTCGTGAGTAGATCCGTAGTGTTATCCCTCATGTCAACTCTCCTGACTTTGATCTCCCGGCGATCAACTATCTCCCGGATCAGGTGATACCGCCTCAGAATATGCCTGGATCGCTGTTGGGACCTAGATTCCTTGGCTAATGCCACTGTTCCATTGTTATCGCAATACAAAATTATTGGATGCTCGATGAACGGAACCATACCAAGTTTGGTAATGAACTTCTTCATCTAGACAGCCTCTTTGGCAGCATTGTTGGCAGCAATGTATTCAACCTCTATCGTCGAGTCTGCCATGGTTTCTTGCTTGGAACTCTTCCAACAAACCGCCCCTCCATTAAGGGTGAAGACAAAACCCGAGACCGAGTTAGAGTTGTCCTTATCACTCTGGAAGCTCGAATCGGTAAAGGACTCCATTTGGAGTTCACCGTTACCATACACCATGAACATATCTTTAGTCCTTCTCAAGTACTTGAGAATGTTCTTCATAGCTGTCCAGTGATTCTCTCCAGGATCTTCTTGATACCTACTCACTACACCTAGTGAGTATGTTACATCGGGCCTGGTACATAACATCGCATGTATGATAGACACGACCGCTGAAGCATAGGGTATCCCTTGTATGCGAGCCCTCTCCAAATCAGTCTTGAGGGACATCTCTTTGGAGAGGGTGATTCCTGAGATTGTGGGTAAACTCCTACGCTTAGAATCCTCCATACTAAACCTTTTTAGTATGGTGTCAATGTAAGGCTATACCTGCGCCCTGGCTATCAATCCGTGGCCAAATGCAGAACAAAAACTTTTAGAAACCGGTGCTAACGGAACCCCGATTACGGATCGTACCATTAACCCAATACTAGTCCAATGAAAAAGAGTTTAGAGAGGTTATACCAATTGATCCGTGTCCTTCGGTCTTCAACCTCTGTCCCAAGCTCCTCGCGGCTTCCTCAATCAAGTTCGATCTCCGGTCTCTCTTGTCGAAGACGATCCACGTCGAGGATTAGTAATACGGGCTCCCGCGTCAAAACCGAAGCAACTCGAGCATCCAGTTTGCTAGCTTAGATACCTAAGATGAAGTAGATATTGTGTGTAAATACTTTGTCTCAAAAACACCCAAGCTTTCTCAACTCATGAGAGGGAATGGGTGGAGGTTGAAGAAGATGCCCTGGGTGAGAAAGTGTGAGCTCAAGACTTTGCAAATGAAGAAAATTGGCTTGAGTGTTGTGAGGTATTGTTGTGAGAAACCAAAGAAAAACCAAACCCCAAAAATATCTGCCATGCACCAAAAATATCTCACTTGCTTAAAACTAATATCTCACAATACAACAAAAACCCTAGTTATTCCACTATGACTCACCAAGTGCACATGCTAGAGTAAATGCTAAAACAATAAGTCACAATTTCCCACTCCAATAAACATTGAAACCCTAAATGTTTATAAAAAAAGAAAATAGCAAATTCAAAAGTAAACTTGTAACGAATTACAAGAATACCCTCATCTATATATACATACCCGAATCCGTATTCCAACTGAATACGAATACAACGAGACAAAAATAATCCAACAATATAATACTAGGATCCGACTTAAACCAAAGCCCACTAGTATTATCCATCCGATCAAGATCCGTGCATAAGTACACGTATATTATCGAACCGTGCCAGAAAACCAAACGGCCTCTACAACGTTTCTCCTGAACCAGGGAAACCCTCTGTGTGGGACTCTAAAAACTCGTCAATACGCTAGCAGTGGGTTTAACCACAAGCACGTCAGTGGCACTAGCTGTACGTAACGGCTATCTAGGTATTGAACAAAAGGGAGGCCGACAAGCAAACTCATCCTAAAACCCTACCGATCCTGACAGTGACAATATCCGTACAGTCCGGTCCGTTCGTCTATGAGTATCGCATATCGAGTCTAGTAGGTGGATAAAGTCAAATCCTTAATAACTTGACATTGAGTGTCAGTATGAAGCTCATCACCACTTGAGAAATTACTGATCCGAATCAGTAATTCTCGACTACCCCGGCTGAGGATTTCTGGTGATGGCCACCTATGCACAACGCGACATCAACCCCCAATATCGGGAGAGACGAATCCCCTAACGATCCGCTCACTGCCTCCATGTGGTTCGGGATTGTACCCAACTAAAACCTATTTGCATGACTCTTTTGAGCCGTGGTAGGGTAGTAATCAAATCACAGTGGGAACTCACACGAGATAAATGAAGATCTCAGGTCGATACACTAACCTGTACACACGTCACCAGGGAACTGCTATTTGACAATATGTATAATACCAACTAGCATGTTCCTGGCGAGTCTATCCAGTGTACTCATAACCCAATGGGCACCTGTATACATCTTAGGTGAACAAACTGACAACACTGGCTTGTGAGACCGGCCACCGCCCCTTGCTGGGGTCTCGATCAGTATATACTAGTATACTCTGGAGTATCGATGCCCAGTCTCGAAACTCCCACGACTAGGGACTTTTAAGGATTTGCTTATAGACCCCAGCTTCCACGTATATGATCGCCATCATACTGCTGGCAGTCAAGCATAAATCCTATGGGCTCTATCAACATGTAATAGCGATCTGTAAAGTCACCTAAAGCAAGATACATGATGATAAAGACAAACCGGATAGCATACTATCATCTCGAGTAAGACTTGTTGGATATAGTAGCCTCAAAGTCAATTATTGGATCGCAGGTACGTGATTGCAATGATTGAGAGAGGACCTATACCGATAGGACAGTCATGCTCGAGATGATAGTGTTGGCCACAGTGCCCTCAAGGCAATTATCATAGCCGCGGACTTGTGATTATTATGATTGAGTGAGGACCTATACCGATAAAACAGTCTTACTCAAGATGAAAGTATTCTATCTGGTTTGTCTTTATCATCATGTTTATAAAGCCTATAGGATTCTTGCTTGACTGCCATCATTATGATGGCGATCATATATGTGGGAGTTGGGGTCTATAAGCACATCCTTAAATGTCCTTAGTCGTAGAAGTATCGAGACTGGGTATCGATACTCCATTGTAGACTAGTGTATACTGATCGAGACCCCGACGAGGGGCGGTGGACAGGTCTCACAAGCCATTGGTGTTAGTTTGTTCACCTAAGATAGTATACATGTGCTTATTGGATTATGAGTACACTGGACGGACTCGCCGGGAACCTGCTAGTTGGTATTATACCTATTGTCAGATAGCAGTTCCCAGGTGACATGTGTACAGGTTAGTCTGTCGACCTGAGATCGTCATTTGTCTCGTGTGAGTTCCCACTGTACTTTGATTACTACCCTACCACGGCTCAAAGGAGTCGTGCAAACAGGTTTTAGTTGGGTACAGTCCCGAGCCACATGGAGGCAGTGATCGGATTGTCGGGGATTCGTCTCTCCCGGTATTGGGGGTTGATGTCGCGTTGTGTACGGATGGCCATCACCATAAATCCGTGGCCACGGTGGACGAGAATTATCGATCCAGGATCGATAGTTTCTCAGGTGGTGATGGGGTTTCATACCGACACTAAATATCGCGTTGTTGGGGGTCTGACTTTATCCACCACCTAGATTCGATATGCGATACTCTTAGACGAACAGACCGGACTGTACGGATATTGTCACTGTCAGGCTCAGTAGGGGTTCTGCATGAGTTTGCTCGTCGGCCTCCCTTTCGCTCAATACTCGGGTAGCCGTTACGTACAGCTAGTGCCGCTGACGTGCTTGTGGTTAAACACACTGTCGGTGTATTGACGAGTCTTTAGAGTCCCACACAGAGGGTTTTCACGGTTCAGGCGATTTGGTGTACATGTCGTATGTTGGTACATACGGGTGTCCGATTAAATATATGCACTTGCTGCACAGATTTTAATTGGACGGTTGATAATACTTGCGGATTAGGATTAAACCAGTTTATTAAATCAGGTTTTGATTTAATAATTTATATATGTATTTGTATATACGTATTCTAGTATTATTGTTCACTATTCGTTTTCTCTCTCGGCTATTCGTATTTTGGTACGAATACACGTATATGTATTTCGGTATATGTATCAGGAAGTATTCCGTATTTTGTACGAAATAGCTTCTAGAAGAAGTTGCCACCTCATTATTTGATTTTCCATTTATGGAAATTCATTATGATTTAATAATGAGGTGGAGGGTTGAAAAGGTGACAAGGAATGGGCATGGGTCAAAGCATGGGCTTGAGTATGGTTTGCATTGTTTAATGTAATTAAACAATGAAATATTTTTGTGGGCATGAGAAATGAGGGGGGGCCGGCCACTTATGATGGTGGGTTTTCATTTTTTGTTTTGGAGATATCATTACACACTCTCTCACTCTCTCATGCTACACATATACTTAACCATTTTTGGTTCATGCCAAAAAAGCCATCACCTCCTTCATTCTTCTTCTTTGGATGCTCCCATGAGCACAATGGTAGAGAGAAAATTGTAGTGACATATTCATACACCTCCACTCTCCACCGCTAACGACTTTGGAGCGTCGGTTACCTCGTTCGATGAGGTTGGAGCTTGCGCCGTTTCCCTCGGGTGGATCATCGGAGATGGAGGAAGACCGGCAACCAAACATCATCAAAGGACCGCTAGGAGCTTGGAATGAAGACCGAAGGACTCAGATCATCTCGGTATAACCTTTCTAACTCTTAGTTAGCTCGCTAGTATAAGGTTTAAGGTCGATCCAGAAATCGAGTAGTGGTAGCCGCGGTTTTAGAAATTTTTGTTCCGCATTTTGGCCGCGTTTCGACGGCCGGGACGCTGCCGGGTCCCAACATGGTATCAAAGCCAACCTTTAAACCCCCTACTAGCTTTTTTAGACGTGCTTAAAAGATCGATCGATAGATTTTACCGAAATCACGATTTCATTCTTCAGTTTGCTGTTTATTTTTAAATGTGGTCAAAAAATTATTTCACACATCTTAAAAATCCGTGCAGGAAATTATAAGGGTACTGGAAAAATTTGGGCTCGTGATTACACAAAAGCGCCACGGATCCGCCGCACTTAGCCCCTTTTGGCGGCGGTTCTGCGGCGCTTTCGTGCCAACGGGCGACCAAATTTTTTCTGTAGCTCAGGTGCTTGGAATTGTGTTTTTTGTGATATTCTGTTTTGGCCCAGGTTTCAGTGAAGTGTTGTTTTGCTATTGGGGCCAATTTGGAACTTAGTCGATCGATATCGACAGTACATACATTATATTCTGCGACCGTGAATGTCATTTGATCGGTAAACCTGTCTAACTGCTATATGTCTTTTAGACGGGTTTGCGAAAGTGACATTCACGTTGATGTTCTGTTTGGGCTGTGATGTTGGTTGGATCGTCGTGGTGGATAGCCGGTGGTGCAATGATAGTACAGTTTTAGTTTTCATTTGTACATTTGATATTGCGGGGCGTGCGTCCGACATGCGGACTGCCGTCACTGCCAGTTTGTATATTATTCTTTTGGGGCACGACCGGGCTGAGGTCGATGTCACCCTTGTATATTATTATCTTTTCTGTACTAGGATTACCCCGCGGTGGGGTGCACGAATAGCCGGATTCTACAGGGCAACGGGTCCACATCTCATGGCGTTGGGACGGAGGGGACCTTACTCTAGAATTGGCGGGCTGTTCGACGCACTCATTGGGGGTATAGGTGACCCAGGTGGGGTGCTCAAGTTACCGGATTCCGTGAAGTGCTGGGTGGTCCATTCACGTTGCTGAAAGGGGCTGCCTCACTTCTGGTTTTGGCGGGTAACTTGCCACGCTCGTAGGAGTCTAGGTTTCATTGCATAGGCTATCCACACGACAGGGAACGTCGGGTCTCACTTGCGGCTCAAGTGAAACCCGAGGCTCCAGATTATCCACCATTCTGTATTGCTTCTGTGATGTTTCTGTGATGTTGCTTTATATCATGCCTGGGATGAATTTTATATATATATTTATATATATTAGTAGATGTTGTATATGTTTTGCACCCGCGCTAGTCCAGTCCCCGCTCTGTCGTTAGTTAAGTAACCTAACGGGTGATGACGGGACCCAGTGGCGATGCGGATGGCATATACGTACATTTAATTTTCATTCTTTTCTGGTGTGATTAATTGATGGGACTGTATAGATTCTTATCAATCCAAGGATAAATCAAACCTATTTATATGATGTTGTTGGAACCGAGTTTTTAAAAAAACTGACATTACAGACGTTTTCTTTTGCTTTGCATCGTGGTATTCATTTGGAATATCCTGCACCTCATTCGACGAGGCAAGGGCCGAGATTCTTCATCGGGAGTGACCCTTTGGGTAAAAGTTTGCGTCAACGTAATAACTTTACTATAGTCGTTTCCTTTTGCTTTGTATCGTGGTATTCATTTGGAATATCCTGCACCCCATTCGAAGGGGAAAGAGCCGAGATCCCTTCACCGGGAGTGACCTCTTTAGCAAAAGTTTTCGCCACTATATATTTATAAAACCACTTGGATTCCTTCAACGATATCAAGTTCATTACGTTAAAGGTTTTTCGCCAAAAACCAGCCGTAGCCCTCCGTCATTTCTTATAAGTACTATTTGGTATTCGTGCTATGTTTGTTGGCAAGTGTCAAGGCATAGTGTGCGGTAGCCGAATAATACTTATTTTTAGCATGGATATGCGAATGATCGGGACAGTCGTACAACTTTATTGGCAAGCGTCAAGGGCTTGTGCGGGTGGGTTCGAGTTAATCCAGGACAATGATGGGTTGAACTTGACTAGTGACCTATAATTTGTTGGCAAGCGTCAAGATTATAGGTCGTTAGGGATAAAAATCATATCGGGAGTTTCAAACATACAGGAAACATGCCACGCTTGCGCATACCTTCTAGAGTGTGGTGACTTGGGTGGCTTCCATCAAGTTATCATGTGATGATAGTTGGATCCCGATTCCCACTGATGAGTAGGATTACTCCTCGGGTGATTCCGACTAATTCTCCTTTTAGGTTTGGAGAAGAATTCGAGGAAACAGTGGGAGCCATCCTGATTAGATAATATGATTGACCATTCTGATCTAGATTAGAGTGCACGCTGAGTGTTTCTTCTCTCTCTCTCTCTGACTGCGACTATGACCCGACCTTTGACGAAAACTCATGAAACCAAGTTGACCGAACCTTCTTAAAAAACTTTGGCTTTTGGAATGTCATGGTGTCGCATACATCATTGTCACTTCTATATCACCTTTTCATTTCTCCAGAACACCCCGTATCACTACGAACATCCACTTTCATTGGATAAATCCATCGTATGGTTATATACGAACTCGAAGGATCTGTTTCGAGGATGGATTCTGGTTCTGGAAAGATTGAATAGGATTATTCGGTTGTCTTTTCTCTTTACCTTCTCTCAAGTTGTGAGGGCTCCTAGGATTAGGAGAGGATACACCTATTGAGCTTATAGGATAGTCTTCTTCCAAACCATAGGCAGGTGCCAAACGGTAGGGAAGGAAGAAAACCAATTAAGCTTAAGTGTTGTGTACAGAAGGTAATAAATAAAGACATAAAAGGGATTAGAATAATTGCAAAGGAAATTGCGACCACCATCATTCACGACAAAGACCGTGTATACCCCTGCCACTCCTACATTCACTTTACATTTATCCAGAACACCTCGTATCACTACGAACATCCACTTCTATTGGATAAATCCATCGTATAGTTACATACGAACTCGAAGGAACTTTTTCGAGGATGGATTCTGGTTCAGGTGAAAAAGAATTGGATTATTCAGATGTCTTTTCCCATTACCTTCTCTCAGGTTGCGAGGGCTCCTAGGATTAGGAGAGTACACCTATTACTCTTATTGGATAGTCTTCTTCTAAACCTTAGGCTGGTACCGAAAGGTAGGGAATGAAGAAAACCAATTAGCGTAAAGGAGGTGTACAGAAGGTAATAAGTAAAGACATAATAAAGTGATTGCAGTGAGGGCAGGTAAGTATATGGTTACTGTTATGATTAAGGATAATGGAAGAGGCGTTACTAGGAATACCAGTTAACCCTTTTGAAACATTTTCATGTTTCGGTTTCACTGTGCAATGTTAATTGAAATCTGTTTTCTCAATTGGAATCTAACTCCAGGGTATGTATTTACCAGATCAGTTTCTCACATCTGTATGTTATTACGGATGGTGAGTGGGAGTAAGATATTGGGAATTGGGTGATTAGATCCTCATTATATCGGAATTCGTTGTAATTGGTGATATTTGAGGAAATCATCTGGATTTTGCCGGATGGCAAATATATGGATTTGAATATCCGTTGTTATGCACCAATTTCAAACTGATATATCTGTACATTTATTTTCTAAAGTGAGATATATATCTTTTTGATATTATGTCTGTGACGTTTACCTATATCGGTTGGTGATTAGGTAAGGTGCATTCAACAGCGGTGTAATTCATCTTAACCATACTACATTTTTTCAACCTACGATGCACAGGGTTTGAGTTGTTGAACTCAGGGGACTTGTACAAAGTATTATATGTTGTCCAGTATCCGTTAGGATAATGAGGTTGGTACTCGTACTATATTCTGTTTACTTGTGACTTCTCCAGTTCTGGACAAGTATTTCGTTGAAATGCAAAGTCCAGATATAGAGAAGTTATAGGTATAAGAATAAAGTAGAGAACCATTTGTTGGATGTATCAGGATTCTTCGATGAAGTCGAAATGTAGATACTTGTGTCTGGTATTCCGCTGATAGTAATGGTTTTGAGAACTTGCTTCTCCTTCGGGTTACTCATATGTGGATGCACTCCTAAATGAGTAATGTTGATTGTCCTCTTTCCATTTGGTTGATATGCACTGGAGACAGCTGCATGATTTTGAATCTGGTTCCAATTAAATTAGTGCTTTTGTTTCTGTATCAGATATATATAGAATCAATTTATATCTTAACCATGTTAAGGTATAGGGAGTTGTCTGGCTGATTCTTAAAACCAGAATCCGGATAAACTGAAGGCACGTTTAAGTAATGGCTGTTTGTGGGTTATCCCGGGCTTTGACGAGGGTTAACTTTCTACCATCAGGAAGATCAATATTTATATTGTTCTTGACTCGCCATAGTTTTAGTAAAATAGGCTTTTTCAGAAAAGACAAGTGGGAGTATGGTAGAACTGGAAGTTATTCCAGAACCACAAACGATTACTGAAAATTTAATAGAACCTAAGGATTCAATTGGAATTAATGTTCCATTAGCCACTCCGCAAATTTTGGTGGATAACCTCAGGCACCCGAGAGGTACTTCGGTCTTCTCAGAGACAGTGACAGGGAGGTTCTTGTTTACCCAGACTTGCCATTGCTGCTGTTCTAGACTGTAAGACCCGGCAGGAGGAGAGTATAGCGTCGTTCTAAACTAGCTTTAGAAGTGCACGTGTATATGACTCTGCCAGAGGGTTGTTGTAGTCAGTGGGAGCAGCGGAAGCATAGAGGACAAGTAGCTTATGTCTGTTTACAGACTAAAGCAGGTATAGCGGAAATAGATCATCTATTTTTGATGTGATGGTCATAGGCTTTAACTTCATCAGAATAGAAGATGGATCTGGTAAGAAGGTAGTAGGGTGTGATGTCCGAGGATTCGGGTTGACATGCACTTAATAGGAAGAGATATTCCTGTACTACGATCGGTTATACTGTGTTTGTCACAAAGTTGTTTCTCCGCAAAGGATGTGGATATAATATCAGATTTTCTGGTTACTAGATCTATGGTTTTAGATCTAGATTTGGGAAGTATCCTAATTTGGGTAATTTGACATTATTCTAAAGATATTTTAGAATGGACGACTCCTGGCATGGTGGTGTACCTGCAGGTGATGGAGTCACCCTCTCTAAAGGTGTCTTATAGACTAAAGGGGAGAGGGATCTGCATGATTAGCATATCACTTGCTTAGGCAATTGAGCTAATCGTGAAATGTCAAGTACCACACCAGATATTGTTTTTGCACTAGCTGCGGTAAACATATATTAATCCAATCCTGGAGAAACATCGGGAAGCAATTTATGAACATAAGTGAATGTTCTTGGGATATGGTAATGGCAGCCTCCTTCAGGAGACGGTTATCATTTCAGACTTCCAAGGTGACCTGGATGACAGAGTGACTGTCAGAGTTATAGTTTATCTCTCTTTTGAGGGATAGTATGTTGGACAGGTAGTCCAAGCGGATACTGAGGAAAGGCAAGGCGCAGTATACTGATTAAATTCAGTAGACGATACAGTCTAAGTAGTTTGGTGGATTTGGAGTTCATTTGTGAACTGGGTCCCATCAGATATCCAGAAAAATTCTAAGACAACTATTTCTCATTTCGGGAGATAGTTTTCTTCACGAAGTTGTGATTAAGAGAGATACAGAAAGAATCATTGGACCGGATCCACTCACTGAGGCTATTTCTCGAAGGCAATCATTTTCGCAAATAGGCTTTGCGAAACTGATTAGTAAAGAAGTTGGGTGTTTGGTATCACACGAGCTGTGAGTATGCGACATCGCAATAATTGGCCTTAAGTGCAAGTGGGAGATTGTTGGCCATAGTGCCCTCAAGGCAATTATCATAGTCGCAGACTTGTGATTATGATGATTGAGTGAGGAGCTATACCGATAAAACAATCTTACTCAAGATGATAGTATGCTATCTGGTTTGTCTTTATCATCATGTTGATAAAGCCCATAGGATTCTTGCTTGACTGCCAGCATTATGGTGGCGATCATATATGTGGGAGCTGGGGTCTATAAGCACATCCTTAAATGTCCCTAGTCGTAGGAGTATCGAGACCAGGCATCGATACTCCAGTGTAGACTAGTGTATACTGATCGAGACCCCGACGAGGGGCGGTGGCCAGGTTTCACAAGCCATTGGTGTTAGTTTGTTCACCTGAGATATTATATAGGTGCTCATTGGGTTAGAGTACACTGGATGGACTCTCCGAGAACCTGCTAGTTGGTATTATACCTATTGTCAGATAGCAGTTCCCAGGTGACATGTGTACAGGTTAGTCTGTCGATCTGAGATCGTCATTTGTCTCGTGTGAGTTCCTACTGTACTTTGATTACTACCCTACCACGGCTCAAAGGAGTCATGCAAACAGGTTTTAGTTGGGTACAGTCCCGAGCCACATGGAGGCAGTGATCGGATCGTCGGCGATTCGTCTCTCCCGGTATTGGGGGTTGATGTCGTGTTGTGTACGGATGGCCATCACCATAAATCCGTGGCCACGGTAGACGAGAATTATCGATCCAGGATCGATAGTTTCTCAGGTGGTGATGGGGTTTCATACCGACACTAAATATCGCGTTGTTAGGGGTCTGACTTTATCCACCCCCCTAGAATCGATATGAGATACTCTTAGACGAACAGACCAGACTGTATGGATATTGTCACTGTCAGGCTCAGTAGGGGTTCTGCATGAGTTTGCTCGTTGGCCTCCCTTTCGCTCAATACCCGGGTAGCCGTTACGTACAGCTAGTGCCGCTTACGTGCTTGTGGTTGAATCCACTGCCGGCGTATTGACGAGTATTTAGAGTCCCACACAGAGGGTTTTCACGGTTCAGGAGATTTGGTGTACATGTCACATGTTGGTACATACGGGTGTCCGATTAAATATGTGCACTTGCTGCGCAGATTTTAATTAGACGGTTGATAATACTAGCGGCTTAGGATTAAGCCAGTTTTTTAAATCAGGTTTTGATTTAATAATTTATATATGTATTTGTATATACGTATTCTAGTATTATTTTTCACTATTCGTTTTCTCTCTCGGCTATTAGTATTTTGGTACGAATACGCGTATATGTATTTCGGTACAGGTACCGGGAAGTATTCCGTATTTTGTACGGAATAGCTTCTAGAAGAAGTTGCCACCTCATTATTTGATTTTCCATTTATAGAAATTCATTATGATTTAATAATGAGGTGGAGGGTTGAAAAGGTGACAAGGAATGGGCATGGGTCAAAGCATGGGCTTGAGTATGGTTTGCATTGTTTAATGTAATTAAACAATGAAATATTTTTGTGGGCATAAGAAATGAGGGGGGGCGGCCACTTATGATGGTCGGTTTTCATTTTTTTTGTTTTGGAGATAGCATTACACACTCTCTCACTCTCTCATGCTACACATATACTTAACCATTTTTGGTTCATGCCAAAAAAGCCATCACCTCCTTCATTCTTCTTCTTTGGTTGCTCCCATGAGCACAATGGTAGAGAGAAAATTGTAGTGACATATTCATACACCCCCACTCTCCACCGCAAGCGACTTTGGAGCGTCGGTTACCTCGTTCGACGAGATTGGAGCTTGCGCCATTTCCCTCGGGTGGATCATCGGAGATGGAGGAAGACCGGCAACCAAACATCATCAAAGGACCGCTAGGAGCTTGGAATGAAGACCGAAGGACCCGGATCATCTCGGTATAACCTTTCTAACTCTTAGTTAGCTCGCTAGTATAGGGTTTAAGGTCGATCCGGAAATCGGGTAGCGGTACCGCCGGTTTTAAAAAAAATTGTTCCGCATTTTGGCCGCGTTTCGACGGCCAGGGCGCTGCCGGGACCCAACAGATAGTATGCTATCTGGTTTGTCTTTATCATCGTGTACATGCTTTAGTTCACTATTGCATGTTGATAGAGCCCATATGATTCTTGCTTGACTGCTAGCAGTATGATGGCGATCATATACGTGGGAGCTGGGGTCTATAAGCACATTCTTAAATGGTCCCTAGTCGAGGGAGTTTCGAGACAGGGCATCGATACTCCACAGTAGACTAGTGTATACAGTCGAGACCCCGACGAGGGGCAGTGGCCGGTCTAAAAAACCATTGGTGTCAGTTGGTTCACCTAAGATGTACGCAGGTGCTCATTGGGTTATGTGTACACTGGACAGGACTCGCCGGGAACATGCCAGTTGGTATTATACATATCGTCAGATAGCAGTTCCCAGGTGACAAGTGTACAGGTTAGTCTGTCGACCTGAGATCGTCATTTGTCTCGTGTGAGTTCCCACTGTGCTTTGATTACTACCCTACCACGGTTTAAAGGAGTTGTGCAAACTGGTTTTAGTCGGGTACAGTCCCGAGCTACATGGAGGCAGTGAGCGGATCGTCGGGGATTCATCTCTCCCGGTATTGGGGGTGAGATCGCGTTGTGTTTAGGAGAGTCATTACAAGAAATCCCTGGCCAGGGTAATCGAGATTTACTGGTAGATATTCCAGTAGTATCTCACGGTGTTCTGGGCTACTCTCCGACACGACTTATACCGCTATTGGGCGTCTGACGTTTATCAGACCCCTAGGCCCTATATGCGATACTCATAGACGAACAGACCGGACTGTACGGATATTGTCACTGTCAGGCTCAGTAAGGTTTCTGGATGAGTTCACTCGTCAGCTTACCTTCCGATCAATACATGGGCAACCGTTACGTACAGCTAGTAGCTCTGACGTGCTAGTGGTTATACCCAGTGCCAGTGTATTGATGAGTTATTAGAGTCCCCCACAGAAAGTTTTCTAAGTTGGGGCGAAACATTGTAAAGTGTAAGTCTACGGTAGCGCCCCGGCAGTCTACTGACGCCAAATGCGGAACAAAAAACTTTTAACTGGCGCTATCGTATACTTTCACCCGGATCTGCCATTATTGCTAAACTAACAAACTGTAAAGAGTGTAGAAAGGTTATACCGAACGATCCGAGTCCTTCGTTCTTCAACCATCATCCCACGCTCCGTTGCGGCTGCTCCGATCGCGTCGATCTCCGATATCCTCGTCGAGGTGGCACCACATCGACGATTCTTTAAACGGGCTCCCGCCTCTGACTTGAGGCAACTCGATCGTCAAGTTTGCTAAAAGAGACGACCAAGAATGATGTAGAGAATGAGTAGATGACTTTGTCTCACTTCGTCCATATCCGTGGACGATCGGTTAATGAAGTTGCCGAGGGAATTGGGTGATGGAATGAAATGAACTGTAAAATTCTATGCACCCCAAATACTATCATATCTTTTACAACCATTTGAAAACATCAAGTGAGAGAGTGAGGAAGGGGGCCGGCCACTTATAGCAAAGAGGGAGGTGATCGTAGGAGAGGGGGGTGACCATAAGAAAAATATCATGTGTGAACACATGAAAATATCAAGCATAAAGATCTTAAGGAAAACAAGAATGTTTAGAAATCAAAGCATGAGTCACAAGACACCTCTCCATTTCTAGAACCTTCTAGAATCTTCTAGAAGCACGACTCACTCTCATCCTAGAAAAGATAAATCCGTATTTAACCGAATGTTAAAAGACGACTGATAGAAAACAGGAAACTGGCAACTTCCAAAAGTGATCCTGAAACGACTTTCAGGATAACCCCGAAACTGTATAAATATACCCGCATTTGTATTACGACCGAATACAAATGCAACTGAGACAAAGATATTATACCTACTCAATATAATACTCGGATTCGGCTTAAACCAAAGCTGACCAGTATCATCTGCCCGAAAAATAACACGTGCGTAAACGCACATGCATTTTCCGAACCCTTCCATAAAACCATACGGCCTCTACAACGTTTCGCCCGAACTTGGGAAACTGTCTGTGGGGGACTCTAATGACTCGTCAGTACCCTGGCAGTGGGTTTAACCACAAACCGCCAGCGGCACTAGCAATGCGTAACGGCTGCCCATGGACTGACCTCAAGGGATGCCGATGAGCGCACTCATCCGGAAAACCCTACTGAGCCTAACAGTGACAATGTATATACAGTCCGGTCCGTTCGTCTATGAGTATCGCATATCTGCCTAGGGGGCTAGTAACGTCAGACCCCCAATAGCAGTATAAGTCGTGTCGGAGTGAAGCCCAATAACACCATGAGATACTACTGGAGTACCTACCAGTAAATCTCCTGCCATGGCCATGGACTTTGTGTAATGGCTCTCCTAGACACAGCACGACCTCGCCCCCAATACCGGGAGAGACGAATCCCCTGCCGATCCGCTCACGTGCCTCCATATGGCTCGGGACTGTACCCAAAAGCTACCTGTTTGCACGACTCCTTTGAGCCGTGGTAGGGTAGAAATCAAAGCACAGTGGGAACTCACACGAACAAATGACGACCTCAGGTCGATGAACTAACCTGTACACATGTCACCAAGGAACTGCTATCTGACGGTAGATATAATACTAACTAGCAGATTCCCGGCGAGTCCTGTCCGGTGTACTCATAACCCAATGAGCACCTGTATACATCTTAGGTGATCCAACTGACACCAGTGGCTTGTGAGACCGGCCACCGCCCCTCGTCGGGGTCTCGACTGTACACACTAGTCTACTCCGGAGTATCGATGCCCTGTCTCGAAACTCCCACAACTAGGGACCACAATTAAGGATATGCGTATAAACTACCCAACTCTCACGTATATGATCGCCATCATACTATTGGTGGTAAAGCAAGATCCTAAGGGCTCTATCAATGTGTAATATGTAATCAGTCACCTGATCATGTACACGACTGATAAAGGCAAACCAGATAGCATACTATCATCTTGAGTAAGACTGTCCTACCGGTATAGGTCCTCCGCAATCATTGCAATCACGTACCTGCGATCCAATAATTGACTATGAGGGCACTATCTCCAACAATCTCCCATTTGCACTCAAGGCTAATTATTGCGATGTCGACTACTCACAGCCCGTGTGAAACCGAACATCCAACTCCTCTACTAATCAGTATCACAAAGCCCGTTTGTAAAACTATTGTGTTCGAGAAATAGCCTTAGTGAGTGGATCCGCCTAGAAGTTTCTTTCTATATCTCTCTAAATCTCAAATTCGCGGAGAAAGCCATCTCTCGAATCGAGTAATACCTGTCTTAGAATAAGTCTGGATATCTGATGGGACCTAGTTCATAAATGAACTCCAAATCCAAACTTCTTAGACTGTATCGATCACTGAACCTAATCAGTATCGGGCACCATGCCAACCACAGTATCCTCTTGGACCACCTGTCCATAATACTGTCCCTCTTCGTCAGAGGGAAAAACTATAAGTCTGACAATCACTCTGTCAACCATGTCACCTTTGAAGCCTGGAATGATAATCGTCTCCCGAAGGCGGCTGCCATTATCAAATCCGTAGAACATGTACTTATGTTCTAAAACTGCTTCTTTATGTTTCTCCAGGATTGGATTAATACAAACTTATTGCATCTAGTGCAAAACCAACATTTGGTGTGGTACTTGACATCTCATGATTGACTCAATTGCCTAAGCAAGTGATCTGCCAATCATGCACATCCCTCTCCCCTTTAGTCTGTAAGACACCTTTAGAGAGGGTGACTCCATCACTTGTAGGTACACCACCATGCTAGGAGTCAACTATTCCAAAAACCATTAGAATATCTGTCAAAGTACCTACATTGGGAAACTACCCAAATCCAGATCTAAAACCATAGATCTAGAAACCAGAATGTCAAATATTATATCCATATCCTCTCTGGAGAAACAACTGTTTGACGACCACAGTACAACCGATCGTAGTATAGGAATTTTACTTCCTACTCTGTGTATGTCATCCAGATACCATGACATCACACCCTACTACCTTCTTAACAGATCCATCCCTTATTCTGATTGAAGTCAAACATATGACTGTCATATCAAAATTAGATGATCTATCTCCGCTATAACTGCTCTAGTCTATAAATAGACATAAGCTACTTGCCCACTATGCTTCTGCTGCTCACACTGACTACGACAACCCTCCTACCGGGTCTCATAACGTGGAACAACAGTAGTGTCAAGTCTGGGTAGATAAGAACCTCCCTGTCACCGTCCTTGAGCCTACCGAAGTACCTCTCGGGTGTCTGAGGTTACCTACCATACCTGCGGAGTGGCTATTGGAATGTCAAACCTGATTGAATGTATAGGTCCTATTAAATTTTCCGTAATCGTTCGCGGTTCTGGAATCACTTCCAGTTCTACCATACTCCCACTACTGTTTTCTGAAAAAGATCCATTTTACTAAAACTGTGGCGAGTCAAGAACAATATCACTATTGATCTTCCAAATGGTAGAATATCAACCCTCGTCATAGCCAGGGTCAACCCACAAACAGCCATTACAGAAACGTGCCCTGAGTTATCCAGAGTCTGGTTTTAAGCATAAGCTGGACAACTCCCCGTACCTTAATATCTTTTAAGGTATGAACTATTCTATATCCAATATAGAAACTTTGGCACTAATTTAATTGGAACTAGATTCAAATCATACAGCTGTCTCCAGTGCATATCAACTTAATGGAATGAGGCTAATCAGTATTACTCAACTTAGGAATCCATCCAATTATGAGTAACCTGAAAGAGAAACACGTTTCTCAAAACCATCATTATCATCTGAATACCAATCACAAGAATCTACATCTTCAATCTCTTTGAAGAATCCCGATACTTGTGATACCTAGTTCTCTACTTTATTTTTATACCCACAACTTCTGAAAACTTAGACCTTGTATTTCTACGAAACACTCGTCTAAATACTAGAGAAGTTATAAGTAAACAGAACATAGTACGAGGACCTACCCCTTTGTCCTGATATACACTTGGACAACATACAATACTCTGTATAAGTCCACTGAGTTAAACAACTCAAAGCCTGTGCGTCGTAGGTTGAAAACTGTACCCTGGCGATTTCCTCAAATATCACCAATTACAACGAATTCCGATATAATGAGGATGATCACCTAATTCCCAATATCTTACTCCCACTCATCATCTGTAAAACCATACAGATATGAGAATGAAACCTGGTAAATACATACCCTTGGAGTAAGTGTCTAATCGGGAAAACAGTTTTTTTTCTTTTAACAATGCACTGAAACATGAAAAAGTTTCGTAGGGGTATCCTGGTATTCATAGCAATGCCTCTTCCATAATCCAATTCATGACTTCAACCGTATATCTCTTTGCCATATCTCCAAATCCCTTTATTTGTCTTTAGTCGTTACCTTTTGTACACCATCGTTAGGCTAAATGGTTTTCTTCCTTCCCTACCGTTCGGCACCAGCCTATGGTTTGGAAGAAGACTATCCAGTAAGCATAATAGGTGTACCCTCCTAAACCAAGGAGTACTCGCAACTGAGAGAAGGTGATGATAAAAGACAACTGAATAATACCTTATTCTTTTAAAGGTGAAATAGGAGTGGCGATGAAGTACGCGGTTTTGGTCGTGAATGATATCAGTCGCAATTTACTTTGCCCTCTTTCTAATCCCTTTATCTTGTCTTTATATATTACCTTCTGCACACCCTACTTAGGCTAATTGGTTTTCTTCATTCCCTACCTTTCGGCACCAGCCTATGGTTTGGAATAAGACTATCCAATAAGCGTAATAGGTGTACTCTCCTAAACCAAGGAGCTCTCGCAACCTGAGAGAAGGTGATAATAAAAGACAACTGAATAAACCAATTCTATTTCTCCTGAACCTGGATCCATCCTCGAAGAAGTCCCTTCGAGTTCGTATATAACCATACGATGGATCTATCCAATGGAAGTGGATATCCGTAGTAATACGGGTGTTCTGAGAAATTCAAAGGGTAAAAGAAGGAGTGACAATGACTTATGCAACATAGACAATCCAAAAGCCAGTATTTTAAGAAGGTTCGGTCAACCTGGTCACTGAGTCATAGTCTAGGGTCGGTCAAAGGTTGCTGCCAAAGAGAGAGAGAAAAGAAACACTCTGCGTGCACTCTAACCTAGATCAGAATGGTTATCACTTTATCTAATCCGGAAACCTCCCACTGTCCTGTCAAATTCTCCTCCAAACCTAAAGAAGAATCAATCGGGATCACCCGAAGAGTAAACCAACTCATCAGTGGGAATCGGGATCCAACTCTCATCGCATGATAACGTGATGGAATGCATCCACGTTTACTCATACTCCAGATGGTATGTGCATACTTGGCAAGTTTCAGTTTCTTTAGAAACTCCCGATATGATTTTTGCCCCATGCTCTTATAACCTTGGCTTTGGTCAAAGTGTCATAAGTCACATGCCAAGTTCTACCCGTCACTATCTTGTCAATTTGAACCCACCCGCACATGCCCCTGACTTTGGCCAATCGGCAGAACGAGTGTCCCAAACTAACTCATCTATCTATGCAACAATTGAATACCCAGCAGCTACCAAACACTATGCCTTAACTTTGGATAAAATGCATAGCTTGAATACTACTAAATACCCAAAAGAAGTGACGGAGGGCTACGGCTGGTTTTTGGCGAAAAACCTTTAACGTAGTGAACTTGATATCGCTGAAGGAACCTGATAGCTTTTTAAAATATAGTGGCGAAAACCTTTTGCTAAAGAGGTCACTCCCGGTAAAGGGATCTCGGCTCTTTCCTCGTGGAATGAGGTGCAGGATATTCCACTGAATACCGCTATGCAAAGCAACTTGTAATTGACTATAGTGAAGTTATTACGCTGACGCAAACTTCTGCCCAAGGGGTCAGTCCCGGTGAAGGGATATCGGCCCTTGCCCCGTCGAATGAGGTGCAGGATATTCCACTGAATACCGCTATGCATAACAAAAGGAAACGTCTTTGTAACAACACTTTTTAAATTTGTTCCAACAACTGTAAACAGGTTTTCTTTACTTTGCATTGATCAGAATCAACGCAGTCCCATCAATCGATCACACCAGAAAAGAACGAAAATAAAATGTACGTATATGCCATCCGCATTCGTCACTGGGTCCCGTCATCACCCGTTAGGTTACTTAACTAACGACAGAGCGGGGACTGGACTAGCGCGGGTGTAAAGCATATACAACGTCTAATAGTATATAAACCAATATACAATAATCGCTCCAGGCGTGATAATATGCAACATTACAGAAAAGTAATAAGCATCACAGAACAATACAGATAATCTGGGATTCCCGAGTTTCACAGAGCCGCTGCTGAAACTCGACGTTCCTCTGTCGTGTGGATAGCCTGTCCAATGAAACCTAGACCCCTACGGGTGCGGCAAGTTACCCGCCAAAACCTGAAGCGAGGCAGCCCCCTACAGCATAGTGAATGGACCACCCAGCACTTCACGGAATCCGGTAATTTTAGGCACCCCTCCTTGGGTCAACCTGTACCCCCTACGAGTGCGGCGAATAGTCTGCCAATTCTAGAGTGGGGCCCCTCTGCCTCTCAAAGCCATGAGATGCGGACCCGTTGCTTCTCAGAACCCGGCTATCCGTGCACTCCGTCTCGGGGCAAAACCTAGTACAGTAATGAAAAATAGTACAATAGGTACATCGATCGCAACCTGGTCGTGCCCCAAAAGAATATTATACAACAGGCAGTGACGGCAGTCCACAAGTTGGACGCTCGCCCCGCAATATCAAATGTACAAATAAACTCAAACTGTACTACCATTGCACACTGCTATCCACCACGACAAAACCGCAACATCACAGCACAACACAGAACATCAACGCGAATGTCACGTTCGCAAACCCGTCTAAAAGAACTATAGCAATCAGACGCGGTTTACCGATCAAATGACATTCCCGGTCGGAGATATAATGTAAGCACTGTAAACTAACGTGTTTAAATTTCGATCGACCAAATATCAAAAAGTGGGTCCCACGACTTACTGGTGAACAGTAACAAAACCTGGGCCCAAAATATATTTACCAAAAATCCCAAATTCCAAACAAAAACCCACTGTGAAAATTTGGGGCCACGATCTCACTGTTTGGCCGCGGAAGCGCGGTCAAACCATAGGTTTGACCGCGTTTCCGCGGCTGTCTTATCGAATCACGTGCCCAAATTTCTACGTCGTTCTAATAAAAGCCTGCACAGTATTCTGAGACATGTAGAAAAATTTTAGGAGGCCATTTAAAATCAACAGAAACTGTCAAGTTGGAATTTTGCAATTTTCGATTTCCGGTTCGATCGATAATTTAAACGCGTTAGCACAAGTTAGCATAGCAAAATGGTTAGGCTCTGATACCACTGTAAGTCTACGGTAGCGCCCCGGCAGTCTACTGACGCCAAATGCGGAACAAAAAATTTTTAACTGGCGCTATCGTATACTTTCACCCGGATCTGCCATTATTGCTAAACTAACAAACTGTAAAGAGTGTAGAAAGGTTATACCGAACGATCCGAGTCCTTCGTTCTTCAACCATAATCCCACGCTCCGTTGCGGCTGCTCCGATCGCGTCGATCTCCGATATCCTCGTCGAGGTGGCACCACATCGACGATTCTTTAAACGGGCTCCCGCCTCTGACTTGAGGCAACTCGATCGTCAAGTTTGCTAAAAGAGACGACCAAGAATGATGTAGAGAATGAGTAGATGACTTTGTCTCACTTCGTCCATATCCGTGGACAATCGGTTAATGAAGTTGCCGAGGGAATTGGGTGATGGAATGAAATGAACTGTAAAATTCTATGCACCCCAAATACTATCATATCTTTTACAACCATTTGAAAACATCAAGTGAGAGAGTGAGGAAGGGGGCCGGCCACTTATAGCAAAGAGGGAGGTGATCGTAGGAGAGGGGGGGTGACCATAAGAAAAATATCATGTGTGAACACATGAAAATATCAAGCATAAAGATCTTAAGGAAAACAAGAATGTTTAGAAATCAAAGCATGAGTCACAAGACACCTCTCCATTTCTAGAACCTTCTAGAAGCTTCTAGAAGCACGACTCACTCTCATCCTAGAAAAGATAAATCCGTCTTTAACCGAATGTTAAAAGACGGCTGATAGAAAACAGGAAACTGGCAACTTCCAAAAGTGATCCTGAAACGACTTTCAGGATAACCCCGAAACTGTATAAATATACCTGCATTTGTATTACGACCGAATACAAATGCAACTGAGACAAAGATATTATACCTACTCAATATAATACTCGGATCCGGCTTAAACCAAAGCCGACCAGTATCATCTGCCCGAAAAATAACACGTGCGTAAACGCACGTGTATTTTCCGAACCCTTCCATAAAACCTTACGGCCTCTACAACGTTTCGCCCGAACTTGGAAAACTGTCTGTGGGGGACTCTAATAACTCGTCAGTACCCTGGCAGTGGGTTTAACCACAAACCGTCAGCGGCACTAGCAATGCGTAACGGCTGCCCATGGACTGACCTCTAGGGATGCCGATGAGCGCACTCATCCGGAAAACCCTACTGAGCCTAACAGTGACAATGTATATACAGTCCGGTCCGTTCGTCTATGAGTATCGCATATCTGCCTAGGGGGCTAGTAACGTCAGACCCCCAATAGCAGTATAAGTCGTGTCGGAGTGAAGCCCAATAACACCCTGAGATACTACTGGAGTACCTACCAGTAAATCTCCTGCCATGGCCATGGACTTTGTGTAATGGCTCTCCTAGAAACAGCACGACCTCGCCCCCAATACCGGGAGAGACGAATCCCCTGCCGATCCGCTCACGTGCCTCCATATGGCTCGGGACTGTACCCAAAAGCTACCTGTTTGCACGACTCCTTTAAGCCGTGGTAGGGTAGAAATCAAAGCACAGTGGGAACTCACACGAGACAAATGACGACCTCAGGTCGATGAACTAACCTGTACACATGTCACCAGGGAGCTGCTATCTGACGGTAGATATAATACTAACTAGCAGATTCCCGGCGAGTCCTGTCCGGTGTACTCATAACCCAATGAGCACCTGTATACATCTTAGATGATCCAACTGACACCAGTGGCTTGTGAGACCGGCCACCGCCCCTCGTCGGGGTCTCGACTGTACACACTAGTCTACTCCGGAGTATCGATGCCCTGTCTCGAAACTCCCACGACTAGGGACCACAATTAAGGATATGCGTATAAACCACCCAACTCTCACGTATATGATCGCCATCATACTGTTGGTGGTAAAGCAAGATCCTAAGGGCTCTATCAAAGTGTAACATGTAATCAGTCATCTGATCATGTACACGACTGATAAAGGCAAACCAGATAGCATACTATCATCTTGAGTAAGACTGTTCTACCGGTATAGGTCCTCCGCAATCATTGCATTCACGTACCTGCGATCCAATAATTGACTATGAGGGCACTATCTCCAACATAAAGGCCGTATGGTTTTATGGCAGGGTTCGAACATGCATGCGCACTTGTGCACGTGTCATGGTTCGGACAGATAATACTAGCAGGATTTAGTTTAAGCCGGATCCTAGTATTATATTGTAGAAATAATTTTGTCTCATTGCATTCGTATTCAGTTGGAATACAAATGCGGGTATGTATTTACAGTTGAGGTGTAATCTCGTAATTCGTTATGGAATTATTTTGGGAGTTGCCAGTTTTCTTTTCCCGTCTTAAACATCTTGATCCATGTTCCCTTATTGTGAGCAATTTGACTTTGACAATTCTTATTTTGCACTGTGTATGGAGCCGTCCATTTCGAGCACTATGCATGGGCATGCTTCATTTATGAGGGATGGCCTTATTTATTAATGCTAGTGGCGATTGTTTGCAGTGAGGGGTTCCTTGTATATTTTGCCAGCTTTTAAAAAGGCAAGGTTTTTTTTCTGGTGGGGTCTATGAGATTTAGGGGTCTTGGAATTAATATGTGATGAGGTATTTTAGTTGGATCATAGAGTTTTTTTTCCACCCTCTCTTCACATGAAAATCCCAGAGAACACTTGAAAATCCCAGAGAACACTTGATTGCTTCCTTGGCCGATCTCTTTCTTTTGGAAGCTCAATTTTTCCATACTAAATCCTTTGCTCACAACTTCTTCGCAACTCCAATTTATCTCCATCCAATCGTTTGGGTGTCTTGAGACAGAAGATTCTACACTTTCTTTACTTCATTCTTGGACATGTCGGCTGACAAACTTCATGTCCGAGTTGTCTCGGTTCGAGACAAGAGCCCATATAAAGATTCATTAACGTGGTGCCACTTTGATGAGTGAGACCGGGAGCGGACTTCGTTAGCGCAGCAGCGGGGAGTTTGGCGCAGAGATTGAAGACCGAAGGACACGGATCGATCGGTATAATCGTTCCAAACTCTTTTTACAGTTTTCTAGTTTACGGTTAATGGAACGATCCGGATATTTGGTTGTGGTAGCGCCAGTTTTGTAAAAAGTTTTTGTTCCGCATTTGGCGTCGGATTGACGCCCGGGACGCTGCCGTGGCCCAACATGGTATCAGAGCCAAACTATTAACCGTATTCTAACTTGTTTAGACAATGTTAAAATATAGAAATTGAAATTTTAACCCGAAACAATACCAATGATTTTTTGTTGCTTGGGAAATTTAGTGGGCCTTGGAAATTTCGTGACGTGAAGGAAATTGACTGGGCCCGTTGATGAATGTTGTTATTGTGTGGTTTTCAAATGTTGCTTTAATTAACATATCCTCAACACTTGAAAACCGTAGTGAACCTTTCTCATTTTCGAATGAGCCACTTTAATTTCAACAACCACTTCATCTCTTTTCACAGCAACTTCATTAATTTTCAAGACTTGGCCAAAGAGCAAATTCTAGTGCTCACATTTTCTTCACCCCAATGGAATTTAGTCTCTGTGTTTTTAGTTCAGTGGTGTTGTTTGTGTAGCCCATTTTGCATATGGTTTTATCAGCTTGTTTGCACTATTCGGAGGTTATTTCGAAATCGATATTTTTTTAATATTGTTTAAAATTAGCAGTATATTACATTTCTATCTGTGACCGTGAATATCATTCGATCGGTAAATCTTGTCTAATCGCTATAGTCCCTTTAGACGGATTTGCGAACGTAACATTCACGTTGATATTCTGTGTTGTGCTGTGATGTTGCGGATTTGTCGTGGTGGATAGCTTGTGTGCAATGGTAGTGCAGTTTGGATTTATTTGTACATTTGATATTGCGGGACGAGCATCCGACATGTGGACTGCCGTCACTGCCTGTTTGTATATTATTCTTTTGGGGCACGACCGGATTGAGGTTGATGTACCCATTGTATATTTTTCTTTTCTGTACTAGGATTACTCCACGGTGGGGTGCACGGATAACCGGGTTCTAGAGGGCAATGGGCCCGTATCTCATGGCGTTGAGACGGAGGGGGCTTCACTCTAGAATTGGCAGGCTATTCGCCGCACTCGTAGGGGGTATAGGTTGACCCAAGGAGGGGGCTCAAGTTACCGGATTCCGTGAAGTGCTGAGTGGTCAATTCACTTTGCTGAAGGGGGCTGCCTCGCTTCAGGTTTTGACGGGTAACTTGCCGCGCTCGTAGGGGTTTAAGTTTTCATTGTACAGGCTATCCATACGACCAGGGGAACGTCGGGTTTCACTTGCGGCTCAATGAAACCCGGGGATCCCAGATTATCTGTATTGTTATGTGATACTTATTACTTTTCTGTGAAGTTGTATTTATCAAACCTGGAGCGATTATTATATATTGATATATATACTAATAGATGTTGTATATATTTTACATCCGCGCTAGTCCAGTCCCCGCTCTGTCGTTAGTTAAGTAACCCAACGGGTGATGACGGGACCCAGTGGCGAATGCGGATGGCATATACGTACATTATATTTTCGTTCTTTTCTGGTGTGATCAATTGATGGGACTGCGTTGATTCTTATCAATGCAAGGAAAAAAAACATATATTTGATGTTGTTGGAACCAAGATTTTTCAAAAGCTGTTATTGCAATAACGTTCTCTTTTGTTTTGCACAGTGGTATTCGGTTATGAATATCCAGTACCTCATTCGACGAGGTAAGGGCCGAGATCCCTTCATCGGGAGTGACCCCTTGGACAGAGGTTTGCGTCATGGTAATAACTTCATTATAGTCGATTACTTTTTACTTTGCATCGTGATATTCATTTTGGAATATCCTGCACCTCATTCGACGGGGAAAGAGCCGAGATCCCTTCACCGGGAGTGACCACTTTAGCAAAGGTTTTTCGCTACTATATATTTATAAAAATCTATCCGGCTCCTTCAACGATATCAAGTTCATTACGCTAAAGGTCTTTCACTAAAAATCAGCCGTAGCCCTCCGTCATTTCAGATAGGTATCTCGTAGTATTCGTGCTATATACGTTGGTCTCTATCAAGGCATAGTGTCGGTAGCTGCGTGATACGTGTCTGTAGCATGGATATGCGATTATCTAGGACAGCCGCACAGTCACGTTGGTCTCTATCAAGGGCTTGTGCGGGTAGGTTTAGATCAATCTTGGATAATGACGGGTTGAACTTGACTAGCAACTTATGGCACGTTGGTCTCTATCAAGGACATGAAGTCGTTAGGGGTAAAAGTCATATCGGGAGTTTCAAACATGCAGAAAACTTGCCAGGCTTGCGTATACCTTCTGGAGTGTGGTGACTTCAGTGGCTTCCATCAAGTTATCATGCGATGATAGTTGGATCCCGATTCCCACTGATGAGTTGGTTTACTACTCGGGTGATCCCGACTAATTCTTCTTTCAGGTTTGGAGGAGAATTTGAGAAAACAGTGGGATGTTTCCTGATTAGATAAAGTGATTAACCATTCCGATCTAGGTTTGAGTGCATGCAGAGTGTTTTTTCTCTCTCTCTCTCTTTGACTGCGACCATGACCCGACCCTATACTATAACTCAGTGACCAAGTTAACCGAACTTTCTTAAAACTCTGGCTTTTGGATTTTCTGAGTTGCATACATCATTGCCACTCCTTCTCTTACCCTTTGCATTTCTCCAGAACACCTCGTATCACTACGAACATCCACTTCCATTGGATAAATCCATCGTATAATTATATACGAACTCGAAGGAATTTCTTCGAGGATGGGTTATGGTTCTGGAGAGATTGAA
The DNA here is from genome assembly GCA_030015575.1 of Agapanthus africanus. Lineage (NCBI taxonomy): Eukaryota > Viridiplantae > Streptophyta > Magnoliopsida > Asparagales > Amaryllidaceae > Agapanthus > Agapanthus africanus. The sequence continues at coordinate 255,168,986 of CM057351.1, forward strand.
TAGGACTATTTAGTTGTCTTTTCCTTTTACCTTCTCTCAGGTTGTGAGGGCTCCTAGGATTAAGAGAGTGTACACCTATTACGCTTATTGGATAGTCTTCTTCCAAACCATAGGCAGGCACCGAAAGGTAAGGATTGAAGAAAACCAATTAGCCTAAGTTGGGTGTACAGAAGGTAATAAGTAATGACAAATAAAGGGAACAGAAAGAGGGTAAAGTAAATTGCGACTGTTAACATTCATGTTGAAACCACGTATCTCATTGCCACTCCTAATTCACCTTTGCATTTCTCCAGAACACCCCGTATCACTACGAACATTCAATTCCATTGGATAAATCCATCGTATGGTTATATACGAGCTCGAAGGAACTTTTTCGAGGATGGATTCTGGTTCAGGAGAAATAGGAATAAGGTTTCTTCAGTTGTCTTTTATCTTTACCTTCTCTCAGATTGCGAGTACTCCTAGGATTAGGAGAGTACACCTATTATGCTTATTGGATAGTCTTCTTCCAAACCATAGGCTGGTGCCGAAAGGTAGGGAAAGAAGAAAACCACTTGGCCTAATGATGGTGTACAAAAGGTAATGAGTAAAGACAAATAAAGAGAATTGGAGAGATGGAAACAAAATATACGGTTACAGTCATGAATCTACATTATGGAAGAGGAATTACTAGGAATACCCGGATTCCCCTTCGAATCATATTCATGTTTCAGTTTCACTGTGTATTGTTAATAGAAAACTGATTTCCCAATTAGACCCTTGCTCCAGGGTATGTATTTACCAGGTATGATTCTCACATCTGTATGGTTTTACAGATGATGAGTGGGAGTAAGTTATTGGGAATTAGGTGATCATCCTCATTATATCGGAATTCGTTGTAATTGGTGATATTTGAGGAAATCGCCTGGGTACAATTTTCAACCTACGACGCACAGAGTTTGAGTTATTCAACTCAGGGGACTTATACAAAGTATTGTATATTGTCCAGTATCCATTAGGACATAGGGGTTGGTTCTCGTACTATATTCTGTTTACTTGTGACTTCTCAAGTTTTAGGCATGTGTTTCGTAGAAATACAAGGTCCAAGTTCGAAAAGTTATAGGTACAAGAATAAAGTAGAGAACCAGGTGTTGCAAGTATCGGGATTCTTCAAGGTGATCGAAGATATAGATATTTGTGTTTGGTATTCAGTTGATAGTAATGATTTTGAGAACTTGCTTCACTTTCAGGTTACTCATAATTGGATGCATTCCAAAGTTGAGTAATGTTGATCGGCCTCTCTCCATTTATTTGACATGCACTGGAGACAGATGCATGATTTGAATCTGGTTCAAATTAAATCAGTGCCTTTGTTTCTATATTGTATATAGAATAGTTCATACCTTAACGTTGTTAAGGTACGGGGAGTTGTCCGGCTTATGCTTAAAACCAGACTCTGGATAACTTAAGGCACGCTTTTGTAATGGCAGTTTGTGGGTTAACCCGGGCTTTGACGAGTGTTAATTTTCTACTATCAGGAAGATCAATATTTATATTGTTCTTGACTCGCCACAGTTTTAGTAAAATGGCTTTTTTTTTTCAGAAAACAGTAGTGGGAGTATGGTAGAACTGGAATAGATTCCAAAACCACAAACGATTACGGAAATTTAATAGGACCTAAAGATTCAATCAGGATTGAAATTCAATTAGCCACTCCGCAGATATGGTGGGTAACCTCAGGCGCCTGAGAGATACTCCGATATCCTCAAAGACGGTCACAGGGAGGTTCTTGTTTACCCGGACTTGACACTACTGTTGTTCCAGACTATAGACCCGGAAGGAGGATGAGTATAGCGTCATTCTAAACTAGTTTTAGAAGTGCACGTGTATATGATTCTGCTAGAAGGTTGTTGTAGTCAGTGGGAGCAGCAGAAGCATAGTGGATAAGTAGCTTATGTCTATTTATAGACTAAAGCAGATATAGCGGAGATAGATCATCTATTTTTGATGTGACAGTCATGGGCTTTGACTTCATCAGAATAGGAGATGTATCTGTTAAGAAGGTAGTAGGGTATGATGTCCTGGTACTTGGATGACATACAAAAATGTAGGAAGTGAAATTCCTATACAACGATCGGTTATATTGTGGTTGTCACACACTGGTTTCTCCACATAGGATATGGATATAATATCAGGCATTCTGGTTACTAGATCTATGGTTTTAGATCTAGATTTGGGTAGTTTCCCAATCTGGGTACTTTGACAGCATTCTAAAGGTATTTTAGAATGAACGACTTCTAGCATGGTGGTGTACCTGCAGGTGATGGAGTCACCCTCTCTAAAGGTGTCTTACAGACTAAAGGGGAGAGGGATGTGCATGATTGGCAGATCACTTGCTAGGCAATTGAGTTGATCATGAGATGTCAAGTATCACACCAGATATTGTTTTTGCACTAGATGCAATAAGTTGATATTAATCCAATTTTGGAGAAACGTTCGGAAGCAGTTTTAGAACATAAGTGGTTGATCTAGGGATTTGATAACGACAGCCTCCTTCGGGATACAGTTATCATTCCTGGCTTCCATGGTGACCCGGATGACAGAGTGATTGTCAGAGTTATAGTTTTCCCTCTGACGAGGGGCAGTAGTTTGGACAGGTGGTCCCAACGGATACTGAGGCAGGCATGGTGCATGATACTGATTAAATTCAGTTGACGATACAGTCTAAGAAGTTTGCTGGATTTGGAGTTTATTTATGAACTGGGTCACATCAGATATTCAGACATATTCTAAGACAGGTATTGGTCATTTCGGGAGATGGCTTTCTCAGTGAACTTGAGACAAAGAGGGACAGAAAGAAACATCAAGGCGGATCCACTTACTTAGGCTATTTCTCGAACACAATAGTTTTACAAACGACCTTTGTGAAACTGATTAGTAGAGCAGTTGGATGTTCGGTATCACACGAGCTGTGAGTACGCGGCGTCACAATAATTAGCCTTAAGTGCAAGTGGGAGATTGTTGGATATAGTGCCCACAAAGTCAATTATTGGATTGCAGGTACGTGATTGCAATGATTGAGGGAGGACCTATACCGATAGGAAAGTCTTGCTCGAGATGATAGTATGCTATCTGGTTTGTCTTTATCGTCGTATACATGCTTTAGTTCACTATTGCATGTTGATAGAGCCCATATGATTCTTTCTTGACTGCCAGCAGTATGATGGCGATCATATACGTGGGAGCTGGGGTCTATAAGTACATTCTTAAATGGTCCCTAGTTGAAGGAGTTTCGAGACAGGGAATCGATACTCCACAGTAGACTAGTGTATACAGTCGAGACCCCGATGAGGGGCGGTGGCCGGTCTCACAAGCCATTGGTGTCAGTTGGTTCACCTAAGATGTATACAGGTGCGCATTGGGTTATGAGTACACCGGACAGGACTCGCCGGGAACATGCTAGTTGGTATTATACATATCGTCAGATAGCAGTTCCCAGGTGACATGTGTACAGGTTAGTCTGTCGACCTGAGATTGTCATTTGTCTCGTGTGAGTTCCCACTGTGCTTTGATTACTACCCTACCACGGCTCAAAGTAGTCATGCAAACAGGTTTTAGTTGGGTACAATCCCGAGCCACATGGAGGCAGTGAGCGGATCGTCAGGGATTCTTCTCTCCCGGTATTGGGGGTGAGATCGCGCTGTGTTTAGGAGAGCCATTACACAAAATCCCTGGCCAGGGTAATCGAGATTTACTGGTAGGTATTCCAGTAGTATCTCAGGGTGTTCTGGGCTACTCTCCGATACGACATATATCGCTATTGGGCGTCTAACGTTTACCAGCCCCCTAAGCCCTATATGCGATACTCATAGACGAACAGACCGGACTGTACGGATATTGTCACTGTCAGGCTCAGTAGGGTTTCTGGATGAGTTCACTCGTCAGCTTCCCTTCCGATCAATACATGGGCAACCGTTTCGTACAGCTAGTACCTCTGACGTGCTAGTGATTATACCAGTGCCAGTGTATTGATGATGTTGGAGATAGTACCCTCAGAGTCAATTATTAGGTCACAGGTACGTGATTGCAATGATTGATGGAGGACCTATCCCGGTAGGACAGTCTTACTCGAGATGATAGGATGCTATCTGGTTTACCTTTATCATCGTGTACTGCTTTAGGTGACCTGACAAGTCGCTATTACACGTTGATAGAGCCCCTAGGATTCTTGCTTGACCACCAGAAGTATGAGGGCGATCATATAAGTGGGAGCTGAGGTCTATAAGCATATCCTTAAATGGTCCCTAGTCGTGTGAGTTTCGAGATAGGGCATCGATACTCCAGAGTAGACTAGTGTATACAGTCGAGACCCCGACGAGGGGCGGTGGCCGGTCTCACAAGCCATTGGTGTCAGTTGGTTCACCTAAGATGTATACAGGTGCTCATTGGGTTATGAGTACACTGGACAGGACTCGCCGGGAACATGCTAGTTGGTCATATACCAGACGTCAGATGGCAGTTCCCTGGTGTCATGTGTACAGGTTAGTTCATCGACCTGGGAATCGTCATTTGTCTAGTGTGAGTTCCCACTGTACTTTGATTACTACCCTACCACGGCTCAAAGGAGTCGTGCAAACAGGTTTTAGTTGGGTACAGTCCCGAGCCACATGGAGGCAGTGAGCGTATCTTCAGGGGTTCGTCTCTCCCGGGATTGGGGGTGAGGTCGCGCTGTGTCTAGGAGAGCCATTACACGAAGCCCTCGGCCGAGGCAAGGAGATTTACTGGTAGGTATTCCAGTAGTATCTCAGGGTGTTCTGGGCTACACTCCGACACGACTTGTACCGCTTTTGGGGGTCTGACTCTTACCAACCCCCTAGGCCCGCCATGCGATGCTCATAGACGAACGGACCGGACTGTACGGATATTGTCACTGACAGGCTCAGTAGGGTTGTCAGGCTGAGTACGCTCACAGACGTCCCTTTTAGTCAATACCTGGTAGCCCGTTACGTATTGGCTTATACCTCTGACGTGCTAGTGGTTAAATCCACAACCAAGGTGTTGACGAGTCTTTAGAGTCCCCCACATTCAGTTACTCAGCTTTCGGGCGAAAAGTTGTAGAGGTCGTATGGAGATATGGCAAGGTACGATCAGATACATGCGGTATTGCACGGATCAGGATCGGATAGTTTGTACTACAGGCCGTATGGGTATATGGCAGGGTTCGATCAGATACATGCGGTATTGCACGGATCAGGGTCGAATGGATATTATTAGCCGGCTTTGGTTTAAGCCGGATCCTAGTATAGTACAGTGTAGATTTTGTCTCATTGCATTTATATTTCGGTCGGAATACAAATGCGGGTGTGTATGCACAGTATCGGGGTTTTCCTGTAATTTATTACGGGACCAGTTTTCTGGAGTTGCCAGTTTTCTTTCTGTTTCGGCCAATTTCCTTTGTATCATTCATTGGTCGAAGATTGGTGGAGGAGGGCTTATTTGCATTGTTGCAAATAAGCTTTTGTGGAGGGTGTTATTTGCATATCCTTGTGTCATGATGGTTCCACCATGCATTGACTTGTTTACTTCATCATTGATTGACTTTGGGTTCATGATGGTTGATTTGGAGTGTTGGTTTTTGTTTGTGATGATATTGTTTTTAATCATCACTCTTTATCCATGCTTGCATTATAGCTTCCCTTGACTTTCCTTGACTTCACTCCATTCCCACCTACCACCATGATGCATGGCCGGCCACTAGTGAGGGAGAGGGTTCTCTTTCTTTTGGTTGTGAGAAAAATGTCACTCTCATTCTTGATATACTACATTTTCCCTCACCTCTCTCCAAGTTCTTTTTCCTCCACCACAAAGGCAATTCCACAACCCCAAAGTGAGACTTGAGTACTACACATTCTACAGCAAACCTTGGGCACGTCGACTAGCCAGCTTCGTGCCCGAGTTGCCTCGGCATTGAGGTGGGAGCCCGTAAAAGAAGTAGGCGATGTGGTGAACTTCCGGCGACGAGGTGGAGACCGGAGCTTCCGCAGGAGATCGGGACGACGACGAGAAGACCGGAGGACTTGGATCAGTCGGTATATCTCTCTTCCCCATCTTGTAGTTAGCTAGGACTAGTTAATGGTTCGATCCGGATGTTAGTGCGCGGCGGTTTGCCAGTTCAAGAAAAATTTAAAGTTTATCACCGCTTCCGCTTTTGGCCGCCGGATTGACGGCCGGGGCGCCGCCGTGCACTTACAGTGGTATCAGAGCCTCGCCATTAACTTAGTCTAGCTTTGTCTAATGTGTTTTGCATTTTCGATCGATCAAAAATTCTAAATTCCGCGTTTTCTCTCACATCAGTTTTCTGTTGAAATTTTTTGGAGTCGAAAATTTTTTCAGGTTACAGAAAAGTGATTTACTAGAAAAAATAAGAATTCTGTGAAAATTCGATGCAATAACACCACTGTAGGAGCGCAAAACCGCGGCCAAACACCCCTTTGGGCCGCGGTTCCGCCGCACAATTTTGGGTTCCCTGCACCAAATTTCTACAGTATCTTTCTGGGGTGAAAATTGGGTTTTTGGAATAATAACATTGGGCCCAGAATTTCTTGATCTGCTACAGTAATGCTTGGGGGCCCATTTGTTAAAATTTGATTGATCGGATATTTTAAACACATTTTTTCGCAGTATTTACATTATATCTGCGACCGTGAATGTCACTTGATCGGTAAATCCAGTCTAACTGCTATAGCCCGGTTAGACGGATTTGTGAACGTGACTTTCACGTTGATGTTCTGTTTTTGCTGTGATGTTGCGGATCGGTCGTGGGGGATAGCCTGGATGCAATGCTAGTACAGTTGTGGTTGTATTATGTACATTTGATATTGCGGGGCGAGCGTCCGACATGTGGACTGCCGTCACTGCCTGATTATATTATTATTTTGGGGCACGACCAGGTTGCGGTCGATGTACCCGTTGTATGTATATTTTACTTTCTGTACTAGGATTACCCCGCGGTGGGGTGCACGGATAGCCGGGTTCTAGAAGGCAACAAGCCAGCCTCATGGCATTGAGACGGAGGCGGCTTCACTCTAGAATTGGCGGGCTATTCGCCACACTCGTAGGGGGTACAGGTTGACCCAGGATGGGTGCCCAAGTTACCGGATTCCGTGAAGTGCTGGGTGGTCCATTCACGTTGCTGAAGAGGGCTGCCTCGCTTCAGGTTTTGGCGGGTAACTTGCTGTGCCCGTAGGGGTCTAGGATTTCATTGCACAGGCTATCCACACGACCAAGGGAACGTCGGGTTTCAGTAGTGGCTCTGTGAAACCCGGGGATCCCAGATATCTGTATTGTTTCTGTGATGCTGTTCATTTTCTGTGATGTTGCATTTTATCACGCCTTGAGTGAATATAATATATTGGTATATATATTAATAGATGTTGTATATGTTTTGCATCCGCGCTAGTCCAGTCCCCGCTCTGTCGTTAGTTAGCTAACCTAACGGGTAATGACGGGACCCAGTGGCGAATGCGGATGGCATATACGTACATCAGTATATTTTCGTTCTTTTTGGTGTGATCATTTGATGTGCTGCATTGATTCGGATCAATGCAAGTTTAAAAACAAACCTAATCTGATGTTGTTGGAACACTTTTCAAAAAGCTGTTATTGCAAGGACGTTCACTTTTGTTTTGCATCGTGGTATTCAGTTGGAATATCCTGCTCCTCAGTCGACGAGGCAAGGGCCGAGATCCCTTCACCGGGAGTGACCCCTTGGACAAAAAGTTTGCGTCAGGGCATTAACTTCACTATAGCCGATTACTTTTGCTTTGCACCGTGGTATTCAGTTGGAATATCCTGCACCTCATTCTATGGGGAAAGAGCCGAGATCCCTTCACCGGGAGTGACCTCTTTAGCAACGGTTTTCGTCACTATATTTTCAAAAGCTATCCGGTTCCTTCAACGATATCAAGTTCTTTACGTTAAAGGTTTTCGCCAGAAACCATTCGTAGCCCTCCGTCGTTTCAGACGGGTAGCACGTAGTATTCATGCTATGTTTGTTGGCCTTCGTCAAGGCATAGTGTATGGTAGCTGCTTGTTGCCTTTCTGCAGCATAGATAGATGCGTTGGTTTGGGACAGTCGTATAGCCTTGTTGGCCTTTGTCAAGGGCTTGTGCGGGTGGGTTCAAACCAACCTGGAGAATGACGGGTAGAACTTGACATGTGACTTATGATTTGTTGGCCTTCGTAAAGGTCATAAGAGCATGGGGCAGAAATCACATCGGGAGTTTCAAAAGAACTGAAACTTGCCAGATATGCGCATACCTTCTGGAGTGTGATACCGTGAGCGGATTCCGTCACGTTGTTATGCGATGATAGTTGGATCCCGATTCCCACTGATGAGTTAGTTTCCTCCTCGGGTGACCCCGACTAATTCTTCTTTCAGGTTTGGAGGAGAATTTGACGGTACAGTGGGAGGTTTCCAGATTAGATAAATTGGTAACCATTCTGATCTAGGTTAGAGTGTACGCTGAGTGTTTCTTTTCTCTCTCTCTTTGGCAGCGACCATTGACCCAACCCTAAGACTATGACTCAGAGACCAAAATTAACCGAACCTTCTTAACACTGGCTTTTGGATTGTCAGAGTTGCAAACCTCATTGCCACTCCTGCTTTTACCCTTTTCTCCAGGACACCCCGTATTACTACGGACGTCCACTTCCATTGGACAAAACCATCGTATGGTTAGATATGAACTCAAAGGAATTTATTCGAGGATGGTTTCCGGTTCTGGAGAAAACGGATAGGATTATTCAGTTGTCTTTTCCTTTTACCTTCTCTCAAGTTGTGAGTACTCCTTGGTTTAGGAGATAGTACACCTATTACGCAAATTGGATAGTCTTCTTCCAAACCATAGGCAGGTGCCGACCGGTAGGGAATGAAGAAAACCAATTAGCCTAACGATGGTGTACAGAAGGTATTAAGTTCAGACAAAGCAAGGGATTAGTAAGAGGGCAAAGTAAATTGCGACTGCTATTCACGACCAAACCAAGTATTCCTTCACCAATCCTAAATCTCCTTTGTATTTCTCCCGGACACTCCGTATCACTACGAAGATCCACAGTTTATTTGGATAATCCATTGTATGGTTATATACGAACTCGAAAGGAACTTGTTCCAGTTCGGGGATGGATCCTGGTTCAGGAGAAATAAGAATAAGATTTATTCAGGTGTCTTTTATCTTCACCTCCTCTCGCATTGCGAGTGTTCCTAGGATTAGGACAGTACACCCTTTATGCTTATTGGATAGTCTTCTTCCAAACCATAGGCTGGTGCCGAACGGTAGGGAAGGAAGAAAACCATTTGGCCTAAGGGGTGTGCAGAAGGTAAAGACTAAAGACATATGAAGGGATTTGGAGAGGTGGCAAAGAATTATACGGTTACAGTTGTGAATCTTGATAATGGTAGAGGCATTACTAGGAATACCAGGATACCCCATCGAAACATTTCATTGTTTCAGTTTCACTGTGTACTGTTAAAGGAAAACTGATTTCCCGATTAGACACTTGCTCCAGGGTATGCAATTACCAGGTATGATTCTCACATCTGTATGATTTTACAGATGATGAGTGGGAGTAAGTTATTGGGAATTGGGTGATCATCCTCATTATATCGGGATTCGTTGTAATCAGTGATATTTGAGGAAGTCACCTGGGTTGTTTGCCGGACGGCAAATATTTGGTTTTGAATATCCGTTGTTATGCACCAATTTCAAATTGATATATCTGTACGTCTATTTTTATAGAGTGAGATATACCTTTTTGATATTATGTCTATGACATTTACCTATATCAGTGGATGGTTAGGTAAGGAGCATTAAACAGCAGTGTAATTCTTCTTAACCATAAGTACAGTTTTCAACCTACGACACACAGTGAATGAGTTATCAGACTCAAGGGACTTATACAGAGTATTGTATGTTGTCCAGGGTCCATCAGGACAGAAGGGTTGGTCCTCGTACTATATTCGGTTTACTTATGACTTCTCTAGTTTTTGGACAAGTGTTTCGTGGAAACACAGGGTCCGAATTTTGAGAAGTTATAGGTATTTGAATAGAGTGGAGAACCAGGTGTAGCAAGTATCGGGATTCTTCAAAGAGATCGAAGATGTAGATATTTGCGTATGGTATTCAGTTGATAGTAGTGATTAAGAGATCTTGCTTCTCTTTCAGGTTACTCATAATTGGAAGCATTCCTAAGTTGAGTAACGCTGATCGGCCTCCTTCCATTTAGTTGACATGCGCTGGAGACAGTTGCATGATTTGAATCTGGTTCAATTAAATCAGTGCCTCTGGTCCTGTATGGGATATAGGACAGTTCGTATCTTAACGATGTTAAGGTACGGGGAGTTGTCCGGCTTATGCTTAAAACCAGACTCTGGATAACACAAGGCACGTTTCTGTAATGGCTGTTTGTGGGTTGACCCAGGCTATGACGAGGGTTGACTTTCTACCATCTGGATAAACAATAGCAATATTGTTCTAGACTCGCCACAGTTTTATTAAAAATGGATTTTTTTAGAAAACAGTAGTGGGAGTATGGTAGAACTGGAAGTGATTCCAGAAACACAAACGATTACTGAAGATTTCACAAGAACCTAAAGATTCAATCTGATTTGACATTCCATTGGCCACTCCGCAGATATGGTGGGTAACTTCAGGCACCCGAGAGGTACTCCGGTAGCCTCAAGGACGGTGACAGGGTAGTTCTTGTTTACCCACAATTACCATTGCTGTTGTTCCAGGCTGTGAGACCCGGCAGGAAGATGAGTATAGCGTCGTTCTAAACTTGCTTTAGAAGTGTTCGTTTGTATGACTCTGCCAGAGGGTTGTCATAGTCAGTGGGAGCAGCGGAAGCATTGGTGGACAGGTAGGTTATGTCTATTTATAGACTAAAGCAGATGTAGCGGAGATAGATCATCTACTTCTGACGTGACAGTCATGGGTTTGACTTCATCAGAATAGGGGATGGATTTGTTGAGAAGGTAGTAGGGTGTGATATCCTGGTATTTGGATGACATACACAGCGTAGGAAAAGAAACTCCTATACTACGATCGGTTATACTTTGGTCGTCACACAGTGGTCTCTCCATAAAGAAAATGGATTTTGTATCATACATACTGGTTACTAGATCTATGGTTTTAGATCTAGATTTGGGTGGTTTCCCAATCAGGGTACTTAGACAACATTCTAAGAGTATTTAGAATGGACGACTCCTGGCACGGTAGTATACCTGCAGGTAATGGAGTCACCCTCTCTAAAGGTATCTTATAGACTGAAGTAGAGAGGGATGTGCATGATTGGCAGATCACTTGCTTAGGCAATTGAGTCAATCATGAGATGTCAAGTACCACATCAGATGTTGTTCTTGCACTAGATGCAATAAGTTGACATTAATCCAATACTGGAGAAACGGTCGGAAGCAGTTTTAGAACATAAGTGGATGTTCTAGGGATATGATAACGACAGCCTCATTCGGGAGACAGTTATCAATCCAGGCTTCCAAGGTGACATGGACGACAAGGAGGTTGTCGAAGTTATAGTTTTTCCTTCTGACGAGGGGCAGTATTTTGGACAGGTGGTCCAAGGCAATACTGAGGGTGGCATGGCGCAGGATACTGATTAAGTTCAGTTGACGATACAGTCTAAGAAGTTTGGATTTGGAGTTCATTTATGAGCTAGGTCCCATCAGGCATCCAGACAAATTCTAAGACAGGTATTGCTCATTTCGGGAGATGGCTTTCTCCGCGAACTTGAGATATAGAGAGACATAGAAAGAAACAACTAAGCGGATCCACTCACTGAGGCTATTTCTCGAACGCAATAGTTTCGCAAACGAGCTTTGTGAGACTGACTAGTAGAGGAGTTGGGTGTTCGGTATCACACGGGCTGTGAGTATGCGACATCGCAATAATTAGCCTTGAGTGCAAGTGGGAGATTGTTGGAGATAGTGCCCTCAGAGTCAATTATTAGGTCACAGGTACGTGATTGCAATGATTGATAGAGGACCTATCCCGGTAGGACAATCTTACTCGAGATGATAGTATGCTATCTGGTTTACCTTTATCATCGTGTACTGCTTTAGGTGACCTAACAAGTCGCTATTACACGTTGATAGAGCCCCTAGGATTCTTGCTTGACCACCAGCAGTATGAGGGCGATCATATAAGTGGGAGCTGGGGTCTATAAGCATATCCTTAAATGGTCCCTAGTCGTGTGAGTTTCGAGATAGGGCATCGATACTCCAGAGTAGAGTAGTGTATACAGTCGAGACCCCGACGAGGGGCGGTGACCGGTCTCACAAGCCACTGGTGTCAGTTGGTTCACTTAAGATGTATACAGGTGCTCATTGGGTTATGAGTACACTGGACAGGACTCGCCGGGAACATGCTAGTTGGTCATATACCAGACGTCAGATGGCAGTTCCCTGGTGACATGTGTACAGGTTAGTTCATCGACCTGGGGATCGTCATTTGTCTTGTGTGAGTTCCCACTGTACTTTGATTACTACCCTACCACGGCTCAAAGGAGTCGTGCAAATAAGTTTTAGTTGGGTACAGTCCCGAGCCACATGGAGGCAGTGAGCGTATCTTCAGGGGTTCGTCTCTCCCGGTATTGGGGGTGAGGTCGCGCTGTGTCTAGGAGAGCCATTACACGAAGCCCTCGGCCGAGGCAAGGAGATTTACTGGTAGGTATTCCAGTACTATCTCAGGTTGTTCTGGGCTACATTCCGACACGACTTGTACCGCTTTTGGGGGTCTGACTTTTACCAACCCCCTAGGCCCGCCATGCGATGCTAATAGACGAACGGACCGGACTTTACGGATATTGTCACTGACAGGCTCAGTAGGGTTGTCAGGTTGAGTTCGCTCACAGACGTCTCTTTTAGTCAATACCTGGTAGCCCGTTACGTATTGGCTTATACCTCTGACGTGCTAGTGGTTAAATCCACAGCCAAGGTGTTGACGAGTCTTTAGAGTCCCCCACATTCAGTTACTCAGCTTTCTGGCGAAAAGTTGTAGAGGCCGTATGGAGATATGGCAAGGTACGATCAGATACGTGCGGTATTGCACGGATCAGGATCGGACAATTTGTACTACAGGCCGTATGGGTATATGGCAGGGTTCGATCAGATACATGCGGTATTGCACGGATCAGGGTCGAATGGATATTACAAGCCGGCTTTGGTTTAAGCTGGATCCTAGTATAGTACAGTGTAGATTTTGTCTCATTGCATTTGTATTTCGGTAGGAATACAAATGCGGGTGTGTATGCACAGTATCGGGGTTTTCCTGTAATTTATTACGGGACCAGTTTTCTGGAGTTGCCAGTTTGCTTTCTGTTTCGGCCAATTTCCTTTGTGTCGTTCATTGGCTGAAGATTGGTGGAGGAGGGCTTATTTGCATTGTTGCAAATAAGCTTTTGTGGAGGGTGTTATTTGCATATCCTTGTGTCATGATGGTTCCACCATGCATTGACTTGTTTACTTCATCATTGATTGACTTTGGGTTCATGATGGTTGATTTGGAGTGTTGGTTTTTGTTTGTGATGATATTGTTTTTAATCATCACTCTTTATCCATGCTTGCATGATAGCTTCCCTTGACTTTCCTTGACTTCACTCCATACCCACCTACCACCATGATGCATGGCCGGCCACTAGTGAGGGAGCGGGTTCTCTTTCTTTTGGTTGTGAGAAAAATGTCACTCTCATTCTTGATATACTACATTTTCCCTCACCTCTCTCCAAGTTCTTTTTCCTCCACCACAAAGGCAATTCCACAACCCCAAAGTGAGACTTGAGTACTACACATTCTACAGCAAACCTTGGGCACGTCGACTAGCCAGCTTCGTGCCCGAGTTGCCTCGGCATTGAGGTGGGAGCCCGTAAAAGAAGTAGGCGATGTGGTGCATTTCCGTCGACGAGGTGGAGACCGGAGCTTCCGCAGGAGATCGGGACGACGACGAGAAGACCGGAGGACTTGGATCAGTCGGTATATCTCTCTTCCCCATCTTGTAGTTAGCTAGGACTAGTTAATGGTTCGATCCGGATGTTAGTGCGCGGCGGTTTGCCAGTTCAAGAAAAATTTAAAGTTTATCACCGCTTCCGCTTTTGCCCGCCGGATTGACGGCCGGGGCGCCGTCGTGCACTTACAGATGAGTCATTAGAGCCCCCTACAGAAAGTTTCCCATGTTCGGGCGAAACGTTGTAGAGGCCGTATGGTTTTATGGCAGGATTCGAACATGCACGTGCACTTGTGCATGTGTCATGGTTCGGACAGATAATACTAGCAGGCTTTTGTTTAAGCCGGATCCTCTTATTATATTGTTGGAATAATTTTGTCTCATTGCATTCGTATTCGGTCGGAATACAAATGCGGGTATGTATTTACAGTTGAGGTGTAATCTCGTAATTCGTTACAGAATTATTTTCGGAGTTGCCAGTTTTCTTTTCCCGTCTTAAATATCTTGATCCATGTTTCCCTATTGTAAGCAATTTGACTTTGACCATTCCTATTTTACACAGTGCATGGGGCTGCCCATTTCGAGCATTGTGCATGGGCATGCTTCATTTATGAGGGATGGCCTTATTTATTAATGCTAGTGGCGATTGTTTGTAGTGCGGGGTTCCTTGTAAATTTTTCCAACTTTTAAAAAGGCAAGGTTTTTTTTTGTGGTGGGGTCTGTGAGCTTTAGGGGGCTTGGAATTAATATGTGATGAGGTATTTTAGTTGGATCATAGAGTTTTTTTCCACCCTCTCTTCACTTGAAAATCCCAGAGAACATTTGATAGCTTCCTTGGCCGAGCACTTTCTTTTGGAAGCTCAATTTTTCCATGCTAAATCCTTTGCCCACAACTCCTTCGCAACTCCAATTTACCTCCACCCAATCGTTTGGGTGCCTTGAGACAAAAGATTCTACACTTTCTCTACTTCATTCTTGGACATGTCGGCTGGTAAACTTCATGTCCAAGTTGCCTCGGTTCGAGGCGGGAGCCCGTATAAAGATTCATTGACGTTGTGCCACTTTGACGAGCGAGACTGGGAGCGGACTTCGTCAGCGCAGCAGCGAGGAGTTTGGCGCAGAGATTGAAGACCGAAGGACACGGATCGATTGGTATAATCTTTCCAAACTCTGTTACTGTTTTCTAGTTTGCGGTTAATGGAACGATCCGGATATTTGGTTGCGGTAGCGCCAGTTTTGTAAAAAGTTTTTGTTCCGCATTTGGCGTCGGATTGACGCCCGGGGCGCTGCCGTGGCCCAACACGACTGTTCTACCGGTATAGGTCCTCCCTCAATCATTGCAATCACGTGCCTGTGATCCAATAATTGACTTGAGGGCACTATAGCCAACAATATCCCCCTTGCACTTTAGGCTAATTATTGCGGTGTCGCATACTCACAGTCCGTGTGATACCGAGCACCCAATTTCTCTACTAATCAGTTTCACAAAGCTCATTTGTAAAACTATTGTGTTCGAGAAATAGCCTCAGTGAGTGGATCCGCTCCAATGTTTCTTTCTATGTCTCACTTTATCTCAAGTTCACGGAGAAAGCCATCTCTCGAAATGAGCAATACCTGTCTTAGAATATGTCTGGATATCTGATGGGACCCAGTTCACAAATGAACTCTAAATCCAGCAAACTTCTTATACTGTATCCTCCACTGAATTTAATCAGTATCCTGTGCCATGCCTCCCTCAGTATCCTCTTAGACCACCTGTCCAAACTACTGCCCCTCTTTAAGAGGGAAAACTATAACTCTGACAGTTACCCTGTCATCCAGGTCACTTTAGAAGCCTGGAATGATAACCGTCTCCCGAAGGAGGCTGCCGTTATCATATTCTTAGAACATCCACTTATGTTCATAAACTGATTCCGAATGTTTCTCCAGGATTGGATTAATATAAACTTATTGTAACTAGTGCAAAAACAACATCTGGTGTGGTACTCGACATCTCATGTTTGACTCAATTGCCTAAGCAAGCGATATGCCTATCATGCACATCCCTGTCCTCTTTAGTCTGTAAGACACCTTTAGAGAGGGTGACTCCATCACCTGCAGGTACAACACCATGTCAGGAGTCATCCATTCTAAAGCACCTTTAGAATACCGTCTAAGTACCCAGATTGGGAAACTATCCAAATCTAGATCTAAAACCATAGATCAAGTAACCAGAAACCTGACATTATATCCATATCCTATGTAGAGAAACCACTGTGTGACAACTACAGTATAACCGATCGTAGTATAGGAATTACACTTCCTACAAAGTGCATGTCATCCAAATACCAGGACATCACACCCAACTACCTTCTTAACAGATCAATCTCCTATTCTGATGAAGTCAAAACCCATGACTGTTACATCAAAAATAGATGATCTATCTCCGCTATATATGCTCTAATCTATAAATAGACATAAGCTACTTATCCACTATGCTTTCGCTGCTCCCACTGACTGTAACAACCCTCTAGCAGAGTCATATACACGTGCACTTCTAAAGCTAGTTTAGAATGACTCTATACTTATCCTCCTACCGGTCTCATAGTCTGAAACAACAGTAGTGTTAAGTTTGGGTAAAAAAGAACCTCACTGTCATCTTCTTTGAGGATACCGAAGCACCTCTTGGGCGCCTGAGGTTACCCACCATATTTACTGAGTGGCTAATGGAATGTCAAACCCGATTGAATCTTTACGTTCTATTAAATTCTCAGTAATCATTTGTTGTTCTGGAATCACTTCCAGTTCTTCCATACCCCCACTACTGTTTTCTGAAAAAGTCCATTTTATTAAAACTGTGGCGAGTTAGGAACAATATCACTATTGATCTTCCAGATGGTAGAAAGTTAACCCTCGTCATAGCCGGGGATAACCCACAAATTGCCATTATAAAAACATGCCTTGAGTTAGTCCAGAGTCCGGTTTTAAGTATATGCCGGACAACTCCATATACCTTAACATTGTTAAGATATGAACCATTCTATATACAATATAGAAATAGAGCCACTGATTTAATTAGAACCAGATTCAAATCATGCAGCTGTCTCTAGTGCATGTCAACCAAATGGAGAGAGTCCGATCGGCATTACTCAACTAGGAGTGAATCCAAATATGAGAAACATGAAAGAGAAGCAAGTTCTCAAAACCATTACTATC
Source organism: Agapanthus africanus (assembly GCA_030015575.1). Lineage (NCBI taxonomy): Eukaryota > Viridiplantae > Streptophyta > Magnoliopsida > Asparagales > Amaryllidaceae > Agapanthus > Agapanthus africanus. The sequence continues at coordinate 255,186,175 of CM057351.1, forward strand.
AACTGAATACCAAACACAAGTATTTATATCTTCGATTACCTTGAAGAATCCTGATACTTGCAACACATGATTCTCTACTTTATTCTTGTACCTATAACTTCTTGAAACTTGGACCCTGTATTTCCACGAAATACTTGTCTAAAACTGGAGAAGTCACAAGTAAACAGAATATAGTACGAGCACCAACCCCTCCGTCCTAACAGAAACTGGACAACATACAATACTTTGTATAAGTCCCATGAGTTGAATAACTCAAACCCTGTGCATCATAGGTTGAAAAATGTACCATGGTTAAGAAGAATTACACCGCTGTTTAATGCTCCTTACCTAACCATCAACTGATATAGGTAAATGTCATGGACATAATTTCAAAAAGTTATATCTCACTTTATGAAATAAACGTACAGATATATCAGTTTGAAATTGGTGCATAACAACGAATATTCAAAACCAAATATTTGCCGTCAGGCAAAAACCCAAGCGATTTCCTCAAATATCACCAATTACAACGAATTATGATATGATGAGGATATACTCACCTAATTCCCAATAACTTACTCCCACTCATCATCTGTAAAACCATACAGATGTGAGAATCAAGTCTGGTAAATACATACCCTGGAGTAAGGATATAATTGGGAAATTAGTTTTTAATTAATAATGGACAGTGAAACTGAAACATGAAAATATTTTGAAGGGGTATCCTGGTATTCCTAGTAATACCTCTTCCATTATCAGATTCATGACTGTAACCGTATATTTCTTTGCCATCACTCCAAATTCTTTCATTTGTTTTTACTCATTACCTTCTGTACACCACCCTTAGGCTAAGTGGTTTTCTTCCTTCCCTACTGTTCGGTATCAGCCTATGGTTTGGAAGAAGACTATCCAATAAGCGTAATAGGTATACTCTCCTAATCCTAGGAGCCCTCGCAACCTAAGAGAAGGCAAAGATAAAGGACAACTGAATAATCCTTATTCTATTTCTCCTGAACCGGAGAAATGCAAAGGTGAAGTAGGAGTAGCGATGAAATACGTGGTTTGGTCGTGAATGATAACAGTCGCAATTAACTTTACCCTCTTTCTAATCCTTTTATTTTTTCTTTACTTATTACCTTCTGTACACCCAACTTAGGCTAGTTGGTTTTCTTCCTTCCTCACCTTTCGGCACCTGTCTATGGTTTGGAAGAAGACTATCCAATAAGCGCAATAGGTATACGCTCTCCTAATCCTAGGAGCCCTCACAACCTGAGAGAAGGAAAAAGGAAAAGACAACTGAATAGCCCTATTCATTTTCTCCAGAACTAGAAACCATCCTCGAATTGGAACAGGTTCCTTCGAGTTCGTATGTAACTATACGATGGTCATATCCAATAAAAGGGGATCTTCGTAGTAATACGGAATGTTCCAAAGAAAAAGCAAAGGGTAAATGTAGGAGTGGAAATGAAGTATGCAACTTTAACAATCCAAAAGCCAATGTTATAAGAAGGTTCGGTTAACTTGGTTCATGAGTTCTAGTCTAGGGTCGGGACATGGTCGATGCCAAAGAGAGAGAGAGCAAAGAAACACTCAGCATGCACTCTAACTTAGATCAGAATGGTTAGTCATTTTATCTAATTAGGATATCTCCCACTGTTTCCTCAAATTCTCCTCTAAACCCGAAAGAAGAATTAGTCGGGATCATCTAAAATCACTCGAGGAGTAAACCAACTCATCCGTGGGATCGGGATCCAACTATCATCGTATGATAACTCGATGGAATCCACTCAAGTTATCACATTATAGAGGGTATGTGCATGCCTGGAAAGTTTCAGTTTCTTTAGAAACTCCCGATATGATTTTTACCCCATGCTCTTATGACCTTGACGAAGGCCAACATATCATAAGTCACATGTCAAGTTCTACCCGTCATTATCCAAGTTAATTTGAACCCACCCGTATATATCTTTGACGAAGGCCAACATAGTAGTACAACTGTCCCAAACCAACGCATCTATCTATGCAACAGAAAAGTAACAAATAGCTAACTTACAATATGCCATGATGAAGGCCAACAAACATAGCATGAATACTAAGTGCTACACGTCTGAAATGACGGAGGGCTACGAATGGTTTTTAGCGAAAAACCTTTAACGTAATGAACTTGATATCGTTGAAGGAACCGAATAGCATTTCAAATATATAGTGGCGAAAACTTTTGCTAAAGAGGTCACTCCCAGTGAAGGGATCTTGGCTCTTTCCTCATGGAATGAGGTGCAGCATATTCCTACTGAATACCGCGATGCAAAATAAAAGAAAACACCCTTATAATAACATCTTTTAAAAATTGTTCCAACAACATTGAATAGGTCTGTTTTCCTTCCATTGATCTGAATCAATGCAGTCCCATCAATTAATCACACCAGAAAAGAACGAAAATATGATGTGCGTATATGCCATCTGCATTCGCCACTGGGTCCCGTTATCACCCGTTAGGTTACTTAACTAACGACAGAGCGGGGACTGGACTAGCGTGGGTGCAAAACTTTTACACCATCTACTAGTATACATATAACAATATGTAATAATCTCTCCAGGCATGATAAATGCAACATCACATAATAGCGATAAGCATCACAGAACAATACTGATAATCTAGGAGCCCCGGGTTTCCGTTGAGCCGCAACTGAAACTCGACGTTCCCCTGTCATGTGGATAGCCTGTGCAATGAAACCCTAGACCCCTACGAGCGCGGCAAGTTACCCGCTAAAACCAGAAGTGAGGAAAGCCCCTTCATCAAAGTGAATGGGTCACCCGGCACTTCACGGAATCCGGTAACTTGAGCACCCCTCCTTGGATCAACCTGTACCCCCTACAAGTGCGGCGAATAGCCCGCCAATTCTAGAGTGCGGCCCCCTCCGTCTCAATGCCATGAGATGCGGACCCGTTGCCCTCCAGAACCCGGCTATCCGTGCACTCCACCGCAGGGTAATCCTAGTACAGAAAAGAAAATATGTACAACGGTGACATCGACCTCAACCCGGTCGTACCCCAAACAAATAATATACAAACAGGCAGTGACTGCATTCCACATGTCAGACGCTCACCCTGCGATATCAAATGTAAAAATAAAACCAAACTGCACTACCATTGTACCCAGGCTATCCATCACGACGAATCAGCCAACACACAGAACATCAACGTGAATGTCACGTTCGCAACCCCGTCTAAAAGAACTATAGCAATTAGACAAGTTGTACCGCTCTAATGACATTCACGGTTGGAGACAGAAATGCATGTACTGTAAACTTTAAACAATGTTAGAAATATCGAGTTTGAAATAACCCCGAATAGCCCCAAACTACTAGATACAACCATATCAAAACTGGGATAAACTAGCAATACCACTAAACCAACATTTCAGAGACCAGAACACACACAAAATACGAAGTCCCAAATCCCCGTTAGGGCCGGCCAGCTCGGATTTTAGGCCAATGTGGCCAGGTCCAAAGTTGAATCAGGGGCTCGTGTTTGGTGTGTGCTCTAGTGGTCACTATAGTAGTCTTCTGCAGTTGCTTAAATATTTTTAGAAGACCAATAAAAATTTGACAGAAACTGGAATGTGCAAGGTATTGATTTGGAGTTGTTTCGATTTCGATACTTTAATATCGTCTAAACCAACTAGTATGTGGTTAATGGGTTGGCTCTGATACCATGTAAGGCTACGCCAGCGCCCCGGCCATCAATCTGTGGCCAAATGCGGAACAAAAACTTTTAGAAACCGGCGCTAACGGAACCCCGATTACGGATCGTACCATTAACCCTATACTAGTCCAATGAAAAGGAGTTTAGAGAGGTTATACCAATCGATCCATGTCCTTCGGTCTTCAACCTCTATCCCAAGCTCCTTGCGGCTTTCTCGATCAAGTTCGATCTCCAGTCTCCTTCGTCGAAGACGATCCACGTCGAGGATTAGTAATACGGGCTCCCGCTTCAAAACTGAACCAACTCGAGCATCCAGTTTGCTAGCCTAGATACCCAAGATGAAATAGAGATTGTGTGTGAATACTTTGTATCAAAAACACCCAAGGATTCTCAACTCATGAGAGGGAATGGGTGGAGGTTGAAGAAGATGCCATGGGTGAGAAAGTGTGAGCTCAAGACTTTGCAAGTGAAGAAAATTGGATTGAGTGTTGTGAGGTATTGTTGTGAGAAACCAAAGAAAAACCACACCCCAAAAATATCTTCCATGCACCCAAAATATCTCACTTGCTCAAAACTAATATCTCACAATACTACAAAAACCCTAGTCATGCCACCATGACTTACCAAGTGCACATGCTAGAGTAAATGCTAAAATAATGAATCACAATTTCCCACTCCAATAAACATTTAAACCCTAAATGTTTATAACAAAAAGAAAATGGAAACTTCAAAAGTAAACTTGTAATGAATTACAAGAATACCCCTCATCTGTATATACATACCAGCATCCGTATTCTGACTGAATACGAATACAACGAGACAAAAATAATCCAACAATGTAATACTAGGATCCGACTGAAACCAAAGCCCACTAGTATTATCCATCCGATCAAGATCCGTGCATAAGTGCACGTATATTATCGAACCCTGCCATAAAACCATACGGCCACTACAACGTTTCACCCGAACCAGGAAAACCCTCTGTATGGGCCTCTAAAGACTTGTCAATATGCTGGCAGTGGGTTTAACTACAAGCACGTCAATGGCACTAGCTGTACGTAATGGCTACCCAGGGATTGAGCGAAAGGGAGGCCGACGAGCAAACTCATCCTGAAACCCTACTGAGCCTGACAGTGACAATATCCGTACAATCCGGTCTGTTCGTCTATGAGTATCGAATATCGAGTCTAGGTGGTGGATAAAGTAAGACCCATAATAACTTGACATTCAGTGTCGGTATGAAGCTCATCACCACCTGAGAAATTACTGATCCGAATCAGTAATTCTCGACTACCCTGGCCGAGAATTTCTGGTGATGGCCACCTGTGCACAACGCGACATCAACCCCCAATACCGGGAGAGACGCATCCCCTGACGATCCGCTCACTGCCTCCATGTGGCTCGGGACTGTACCCAACTAAAACCTGTTTGCATGACTCATTTGAGCTGTGGTAGGGTAGTAATCAAAGCATAATAGGAACTCATACGAGATAAATGACGATCTCAGGTCGATACACTAACTTGTACACACGTCACCAGGGAACTGCTATCTGACAATAGGTATAATACCAACTAGCATGTTCTCGGCGAGTCCGTCTAGTGTACTCATAACCTAATGAGCACCTGTATACATCTTAAGTGAACAAACTGACACCAATGGCTTGTGAGACCGGCCACCGCCCCTCATCGGGGTCTCAATCAGTATACACTAGTCTACTCTGCTGTATCGATGCCCAGTCTCGAAACTCCCACGACTAGGGACTTTTAAGGATTTGCTTATAGACCATAGCTCCCACGTATATGATCGCGATCATACTGCTGGCAGTCAAGCATAAATCCTATGGGCTCTATCAACATGTAAAAATGATCTGTACAGTCACCTAAAGCAAAATACATTATGATAAAGAAAAACCAGATAGCATACTATCATCTCGAGTAAGACTGTTTTACCGGTATAGGTCATCCCTCAATCATTGCAATCACGTGCCCGCGATCCAATAATTGACATGAGGGCACTATAGCCAACAGTCAATGTACCTGGATTGGGATAATCCCAATATTCGATTAGATATATCTCTATAGATCTTAATTCCCAAGATGTTGGAGGCATCACCTAGATCTTTCATTGATAATCTTTATGATAAGAAGAGAATGATCGAGTGCAGCATAGGAACATCATTTCCTATCAAAAATATGTCATCCACATACTATACGAGGAAGACCACCTTACTCTCTGCCACCTTCTTGTATACACAAGGTTCATCTACGTTTTTGACGAAGTCAAACTCTTTGACTGCGACATCAAAACAGATGTTCCAACTCCGCGATACCTGCTTTAATCCGTAGATTCATTTAAGCAGCTTGCTCACCTTCCCGCTACTCCAACTATCTACGAAGCCCTTTGGCTGAGTCATGTACACGCTTTCTTCTAAATCACCATTTAAAAAAGCGATCTTGACGTCCATCTACCAGATTTCATAGTCATGGTATGCAGCAATGGAAAGCAAGATCCGGATGGACTTAAGCTTAGCCACTGGAGAAAAAGTTTCATCATAATCCACACCTGGTCATTGATGAAAAACCTTTTACTACAAGTCTAGCTTTGAAATTCTCAACTTTTCCATCTACACCAAGTTTTTTCTTGAAGATCCACTTGCTCCCAATGGGTTTTACCCCTTCAGGAGCATCTACCAAAGTCCACACTTTGTTGCTGTACATCGATTCCATCTCAGATCGCATTGCATCCAGCCATTTCACAGATTCCCCACTCGTGATGGCCTGCTCGAAGCAAGTTGTGTCATCATCAACCATGATGCAATCCTCACTCCCAACATCAATGAGAAAACCGTAGTATCTCTCAGATGGGTGAGAAACCCTACTAAATCGGCATAGAGGCTGAGGTTCATTGGGTACTACTGAATCCTCTGGTTCCACCAAATGTTCTGTTGTAGTTTGCGTAGCTGGAACCTCTTCCAGTTCTACCTCTTTGCCAGTAATTTCTTTTACAAAAATTCCTTTTCCAAAAAGGTGGCATCATGAGAAACAAACACTTTTTGTTTGTCGGTATGGTAGAAGATATACCCACGTGAGTTTTTGAGATATCCTATAAACTTACACAGGACTGACCTTGCCTCGAGCTTGTCCGAATTTTGTGTTTTAACATAAGCCGGACAACCCCATATCTTAAGATATGGTCTCATCCCCTTCCATATCTTATATGGAGTGATAGGCACAGATTTGGTAGGAACCATATTCAATAGATATATAGCTATCTCAAGTGCATAACCCAAAGGGAAATAGGCAACTCAGCAGTACTCATCATGGAGCGCACCATATCTAATAGGGTGAGATTCCTCTGCTCCGATACATCGTTGTGCTGTGGTGTATACGGAGGAGTAAGCTGAGAGAGAATCCCATTCTCTTTTAGGTAGTCCAGGAACTCATTGCTCAAGTATTCTCCTTCCTGATCAGATCGAAGTATTTTAATACTTTTACCCGTTTGGTTCTCGACTTCGCAATTATATTCTTTGAATTTCTCAAAAGCTTCAGACTTGTGTTTCAACAGGAACACATGTCCGTATCTTAAGAGATTGTCAGTGAATGTAATGAAGTACGGGGAATTATTCCTGGCATTTGTAGACATAGAACTACATACATCACTATGTATCAGTCCCAAGAGTTCCGTAACTCATTCTCCATGTCCTGTAAATGGAGTTTTGGTCATCTTACCTTTGAGACATGACTGGCAAGTATCATAAGATGAAAAGTCGAACGAATTCAATGATCCATCTTTATGTAACTTAGCTAGTCGTGTCGCACTGATATGATCTAGTCTACAATGCCACAAGAAGGGTTCGTTCATTTCTGAACTCTTCCTCTTGGGTGTGTTCATTATGCTTAGAACTGTGGTTTGATTAAGAATGTATATGCCATTGCACAACATGCCTGATCTAATCAACTTTTGATTCAGGAAAATGTTCATAACATTATCCTGCAATAAAAAGTTATATCCTTCTTTACTTGATAAAGAAACTGATATAATGTTGCATATCAGATTCGGCATATAATAGCATTCGTTCAGAATCAATGTATTACCACTTGGTAATACAAGGTGATATTCGCCAACTGATTTTGCTGCAACAATTGCACCATTTCCAGCTCTTATATCTTTATCATCTTCTCCCAGTTCTCTACCTTTTCTTAGCCTATATATCAGATTACATATACGGGATCCTTATCCGGTATCCAATACCCAGGACGTAGAGCATAATGAGAAACAGTTCTCAGTAACGAACACACCCGAAGAAAGTGCATCAGCATGCTTTTTCTTCAATCGGGTGGCATGCGAATCCTGGCATTCCCCTATTTCCTGCTCAGTCTTAAAACAATTATAAGAAAGAATGGAACCGATGTTCTTCGGCTCACCGTAATAAGCAGGTTCGGTCAATACATCAATATTATTATCTTAATTAAGGCGTGACATGGTCGCTACCTGGAGAGAGAGAGAAGAAAACACTTAGCATATGCTCTTGCAAGATTAGATTGGTTATTATCTTATCTAATCAGGATGGCTCCCACTGCTTTTTATCATGTCTTCCTTCAAACCCTAAAATGTAAGACTAGCCGGAATTAATTACACCCTAAAAGTTCGCAAACCGTTCAGCCAGGCCAGTGTCAGTACTTTGAGGGAGGTTCCCCGTGCTTTCGCATGGAACTAATTAAAGTAAACCTCGTTTTCCCAGAGGCATAACCTCGTTAACACCTTTCTAGTCACCTAATGGGTTAGCTAATTATAAAGTGGAAAACTCTCCTAGGAGTAACACTTATTCGCAATGGGTATCGGGATCCAACTATCTCATAGAAGGTATGCAATCTCATTGCAAATTTCAACACTTGAAATTCCCCATAATATTTTACCCCTAGCTTCTTATGACCTTGACGAAGGCCAACAAACCATAGGTTGCTAGTCAAGTTCAACCCCTACATTTCATGATTGAATTAAAGCTACCCGCACGACCCTTGACGAAGGCCAACAAAGTCACACGACAACCATAATCCAATCGCATCTCATGCTTTAACAGATAAGCACTAATCAGCTACCGCACACTATTCCTTGACGAAGGCCAACAAAAGTAGCACATATACTAAATAGTAGTTATCTGAAATGATGGAGGTCTACGACAGTTTTTAAGAAAACCTTTTGCGTAATAAACTTGATATCGTTATAGAATCGAGTGATTTTGAAAAGGAGTGTGTTTTAGGCTTTTGCTAGTTTTGCTAAAGAGATCACCCCCGGTGAAAGGATCTTGGCTCTTTCCTCATCGAATGAGGTGCTGGATATTCTACAAGGAATACTACTATGCCAAGCAAGAACTCAAAAAGCAATCAAAAACAAAACCGTGTTGGTTGTAGCATCTGCTAGTTTCGCTAAAGAGGTTACTTCCGGTGAAGAGATTGTAGGGTGTTTTTCGTCACCCCATTGAGATTAGAGTACGCGTCGCTTGTCAGGCGTACTACAGATTCCCCCTGCCTAGGGTAGGCCGGGGTTTAATGATTGTGGGGATCCGAATCTCCGGCAGCCGCGGACTAAGCTGCCGTTAATTGTAGGGTTACTAGGCACACTAACGAGGCTCTACAAGGAATCGACCATACCAAAATTAAATTTTTATGTTCCGAATAACACTAAGCAAGATCATATACTAGAGTTTAGGCGAAACAATTAGCAAGTAAACATCTTTACTCTAAAGGGAATACGAAATACAACCTTTGTAGATCGGTCCTTCGCTTCTAAAGCTCCTTGATGAAGTCCCTTCGCTGCGATCAAGGTTCTTCCGGGCTCTTGCATGGCTTCACGACGCATGGAATGCGACTTTGCTTGAAGTCTCCGAGGCCGAAGATGATCAACGTCGAGGGAATTCCGACTCAAGGTTCTACTTCACTAGTTTGAGAATTAGTGAAGGAAACACCCTATATAAGAGTGCTAGTCTTGATGAGGATGGAGAAATAGGAAGTGGGTTCTCTTTAGAATTTTGTTTCTCACTTTGTTTCTCACGTTGGATCAAACCCTAGTTTTCTTTTTTCTTTTTCACAATGAAGAAGAAGAAGAAAAGAAAGAGATGAGGATAACGATCAAGTGAGTAGAGTAACCACGGTGAGTGAGTATCACATACTAACCCTTGTAGAGACTTAACCCTTGGCTAATGGTTATGGTTGGGTTAAGAAATATCCATAATAAAAACAAAACCAAGTTGAATTAGTCAATGCATCCACAAGCTTCATGCATTTTCTAATCCTCCTCTCGATTTTGTAATTACTTTAGATATTAAAAACCTAAAATAAATATTAGCATAGTGTAAGTCTCATACACCCATGTGTAGTGTATCATCAACCATGATACAAAAATACAACACATTTTATATATATCATATATCTAGTAAAAATGTGTACAAGTGAGAAAAAACCCTAAGTGAACATGTGTTAGTAAATGTAAACTAGTATATCTAATATACAATTATACACTTAATTATTAAATCAACACTTAACTTAATAATCCGGTCATATCTCATATAACCGGCTAGCATCCATCGTATCGACTTATCGAATCAATACTTGATTCGATAACCCGGTCATATCATATATAACCGACCGATACTAAAAGTCATGAGAATATAATACGATATCAAATAATTATTTTCGTTCCTGCACATATCTCATATGCGCTCCTATTTCGTTTTGCCTGAGCCAGTAAAACCTCTGTGTAGGACTCTTAAGACTCGTCAATACGCCGGCAGTAGGTGATGATCACATCACGGACCCACAAGCCGTCAGCGGTACTAGCTGGACGTAACGGCTACCCGGGTATTGAGCGATCAGAAGATCAGCAAGCAAGCCCGCTCCAACTCCTGTGAAAGACAGCCGGTAACACTTCCCGTACAGTCCGGTCTCCTCGTCTGATATGTCGCATATCAAGTCTAGGGATGGTAAACGTCAGACCCCAATAACCGATAAGTCGTGCCGATGTGAAGCTCCTAACGGGTCGAGAAACTGCTGGTAATACTTACCAGTAAATCTCTGAACAGCCCTGGCCAGGGACTTCCCTGTTATGGCCAATCGAGCACTGCGCAACATCAACTCCCGATACCGGGAGAGACGAAACCCATCCTATCGCTCATTGTCTCCATGTGACTCGGGACTGTACCCAAAAACGACCGTTTTGCATGCCCTCATGGACGTGGTAAGGTGGAAATCAAAGCACAGTGGGAATCACACAAGACTCTATCACGATCTCGGGTCTACAGACTAACCTGCAGAAGTGTCGCCAGAGAACTGCCATCTTACGTAAGGTATAATACCATCTGGGAGTTCTCGGCGAGTCCGTCCAGTGTACCCAGTCTCCACTGAGCACCCGTATACCATCTCTGATGTCAAACACTAATGGATATGGGATCATCCATCGCCCATCTCATGGGTCGAGATGCGTACACGCTAGTCTACTCTGGTGTATCGATGCCCCGTCTCGATACACCCACGACTAGGGACCTTGAAGGATGTACTTATGAACTACCATGTCCCCACTAGTATGATCCGCATCATAATCCAGGTAGTCAAGTACACATCCTAAGGGCTTTACCAACATGTAAGTATAAGAGAGTATGAAGAGACATGTATACATGTTAAAGTAAAGTGCAACCAGATAGCATACTATCATTACGAGCAAGAAAGTCCTCTCTATATATGTCCAAGCATCCAATAAAATATACATCATATGTACAATACTGGCCTTTAGGGCATACATACTACTAACAATCTCCCACTTGCACTAGGGCCAGCTGCTGTAGTATCGCATCCCGAGCATCCCGAAGAGTCTCTCAAACTGTATCTGGGGAATGGCCTTCGTGAGTGGATCCGCTGTCTTATTCTTCGTGTCAACCCTCCTGACCTCGATCTCCCGGCGATCAACTATCTCCCGGATCAGGTGATACCGCCTCAGAATATGCCTGGATCACTGATGGGACCTGGGTTCCTTGGCCAAAGCCACCGCTCCATTGTTATCGCAATACAAAGGTATTGGATGCTCAATGGATGGAACCACTCCAAGTTCAGTAACGAACTTCTTGATCCAGACAGCCTCTTTGGCAGCATCGTTGGCAGCGATGTATTCAGCTTCCATCGTCGAGTCTGCCACGATTTCCTTCTTGGAACTCTTCCAGCTAACCGCCCCTCCGTAAAGGGTAAAGACAAATCCCGACTGCGACTTAGAGTCGTCCTTATCACTCTGGAAGCTCGAATCGGTAAAGGACTCCACTTGGAGTTCTCCGTTACCATACACCAAGAGCATCTCTTTAGTCCTTCGTAAGTACTTGAGAATGCTCTTCACAGCTGTCCAGTGACTCTCTCCAGGATTAGCTTGATACCTACTCACTACACTTAGTGAGTATGCTACATCGGGTCTAGTATATAGCATCGCATACATGATAGAGCCTACTGCCGAAGCATAGGGTATCCCTTGCATGCGAGCTCTCTCCAAATCAGTGTTGGGAGAAATCTCTTTGGAGAGAGTGAGCCCTAAGATCGTGGGTAAAAACCCACGTTTGGACTCTTCCATACTAAACCTCTTTAGTATGGTGTCAATATACCTGGACTGGGACAATCCCAATATCCTTTTAGATCTATCTCTATAGATCCTTATCCCCAATATGCAGGAGGCATCACCAAGATCTTTCATTGAGAATCTTTGTGATAAGAAAAGCTTGACCGATTGCAGCATAGGAATATCATTTCCTATCAAGAGTATGTCGTCCACATACAATACGAGGAAGACAACCTTACTCTCTGCCACCTTCTTGTAGATACAAGGTTCATCTATATTTTTGACGAAATCAAACTCTTTGTTAACGATGTCAAAGCAGATGTTCCAACTCCGCGACGCTTTCTTTAATCCATAAATGGATTTAAGCATCTTGCACACCTTCCCGCTGCTCCCACTATCTACGAAGCCCTCTGGCTGAGTCATGTACACGCACTCTTCTAAATCACCGTTTAGAAAGGCGGTCTTAACATCCATTTGCCAGATTTCGTAGTCATGATATGCAGCGATGGCAAGCATGATCCGGATGGATTTAAGTATAGCCACTGGAGAAAAGGTTTCGTCATAGTCAACACCTGGTCTTTGACGAAAACCTTTTGCTACAAGTCTAGCTTTGAAAGTCTCCACTTTCCCATCTACACCAAGTTTTTTCTTGAAGATCCACTTGCTCCCAATGGGTTTTACCCCTTCAGGAGCAACTTCCAAAGTCCACACTTAGTTGGTGTACATGGATTCCATCTCGGACCGCATTGCATCCAGCCATTTCACCGAGTCTCCACTCGTGACGGCCTGCTCGAAGCTAGTTGGGTCATCATCAACCATGATGCAATCCTCGCTCCCACCATCTATGAGAAAACCGTAGTATCTCTCAGGTGGGTGAGGAACCCTGCTAGATCGGCGGAGAGGCTGAGGTTCGTTGGGAACTACCGAATCCTCTGGTTCCACTAAATCTTTAGTTGCAGTTTGTGTATTTGGAACCTCTTCCAGCTCTACCACTTTGCCATTAATTTCTTTGGCAAGAAATTACTTTTCCAAAAAGGTGGCATATTGAGAAACAAACACTTTTTGTTCTTCAGTGTGGTAGATAAAATATCCTTGGGAATTCTTAGGATATCCCACAAACTTGCAAAGAACTGACCGTGCCTCAAGTTTGTCTGGATTTTGCCTTTTGACATAGGCCGGACAACCCCATATCTTAACTCGTTTAAAATATGGTCTCTTCCCACTCCATATCTCATATGGGGTGGTAGGTACAGATTTAGACGGAACTTGATTCAATAGGTATGCTGTTGTCCCAAGCGCATAACCCCAGAAGGAAATAGGTAACTCAGCTGTACTCATTATCGAGCGCACCATATCTAATAGGGTGCGATTCCTCCGTTCCGATACACCGTTGTGCTGTGGTGTATATGGAGGAGTCAGCTGAGAGAGAATCCCATTCTCTTTTAGGAAGTCCAGGAATTCATTGCTCAAGTATTCACCTCCTCGATCAGATCGAAGGATTTTAATACTTTTCCCGGTTTGGTTCTCGACTTCTTGTTTATATTCTTTAAATTTCTCAAAAGCTTCTGATTTGTGTTTCATCAGGAACACATATCCGAATCTAGAGAGATCGTCAGTGAATGTAATAAAGTACGAAGAACCATCCCTGACATGTGTAGACATGGGACCGCTTACATCACTATGTATCAGTCCCAAGAGTTCGGTAACTCTTTCTCCGTGTCCCGTAAACGGAGTTTTGGTCATCTTGCCTTTGAGACATGACTGGCAAGTGTCATAAGATGAAAATTCAAACCGATTTAAATATCCATCCTTATGCAACTTAGCTAGTCGTGTCGCATTGATGTGACCCAGTCTACAATGCCATAAGAAGGATTCGTTCATTTCTGAACTCTTCCTCTTGTGTCTGTTTGTTATGCTTAGAACTGTTGATTGATTTAGAACATAAATGCCATTGCACAACGTGCCTGTTCCAACCAACTTTTGGTTAAGGAAAATGTTCATAACATTATCCTGTAATACAAAATTATATCCCTCTTTACTTAGTAAAGAAACCGATATAATGTTGCATATCAGGTTCGGCATGTAATAACATTCGTTCAGAGCCAATGTATTACCAGTTGGCAATACAGGTGATATTCTCCGACGGTTATAGCTGCAACAATTGCACCATTTCCAACCCTTATGTCTTTATCACCTTGTCCAAGTTCTCTACCTTTCTTAAGCCTATGTAACTGATTACATATATGGGATCCTGACCCGGTATCCAATACCCAGGACGTAGAGCAAATGGAGAAACAGTTCTCAGTAACGAACACACAAGAAGAAAATGCATCAACATGTACTTTCTTCATTCGGGTGGCATGGGAATCCTGGTATTCCCCTATATCCTGATCAGTCTTATAAATCTTATAAGAAAGAACGGAACCAACGTTCCCCAGCACAATATAACATACGGGTTCGGTCAATACATCCATATTATTATCTTTATTAAGGCATGATATGGTCGCTACCTGGAGAGAGAAAGAAGAAAACACTTTAGCGTATGCTCTTGTAAGATCAGATTGGTTAATATCTTATCTAATCAGGATGGCTCCTATTGTTTTTTATCAGTATAACAAGCGGGTTCGGTCAATATATCCGTTTTATTATCTTGATTAAGGCGTGATATGGTCACTATCTGGAGAGAGAGAAGAAAACACTCAGCGTATGCTCTTGCAAGATTAGATTGGTTATATAATATATCTAATCAGGATGTCTCCCACTGTTTTTGTCAAATCTTCCTTCAAACCCTAAAAGGAAAGACTAGCCGGGATTAATTACACCCTATAACTTCGCCAATCTTTCAGCCAGGCCAGTGTCGGTACTTTGAGGGAGGTTCCCCGTGCTTTCGCACGGACCTAATTATAGTAAACCTCGTTTTCCCAGAGGCGTAACCCTGTTGACACCTTTCTAGACACCGACTTGATCGGCTAATTGTCCTGTGTAAAACTCTCCCGGGAGTAACAATTACTCGCAGTGGGTATCGGGATCCAACTATCTCATAGAATGTATGCAATCTCATTGCAAATCTCAACACTTAAAATTCCCGATAATATTTTGCCCCTAGAAATTTATGACCTTAAAATAGTCAACAAATCATAATTGCTAGTCAAGTTCAACCCGTCATTTCCCGATTGAATTAAACCCACCTGCACGACCCTTAACATAGTCAACAAAGTCGTACAACTACCCTAATCCAATCATATCTTATGTTTTAGCAGTTAAGTACTAATTAGCTAGCGCACACTACGCCTTAACATAGTCAACAAACGTAGCACGGATACTAACTAGTCTTTATCTGAAATGACGGAGGGCTACGCAGGTTTTTCAGAAAACCATGAGCGTAATGAACTTGATATCGTCGTAGAATCAAGTGAATTTTGAAATGAAGTGATTTTGAGGCTTTTATTAGTTTTGCTAAAGAGGTCACTCCCGGTGAAGGGATCTCGGCTCTTTCCTTATGGAATAAGGTGCAGGATATATCATATACATCGCTATGCAAAGCAAAACTCTAAAAGCAGTCAAAAGTCAAACCGAGTGTTGTAGCATCTGCCATTTTTGCTAAAGAGGTCACTCCCGGTGAAGGGATCTCGGCTCTTTCCTCATCGAATAAGGTGCAGGGTATATCATATATGCCGCTATGCAAAGCAAAACTGTAGCTACCCTTTTTATTTGAAAATTTGATTCTAGAACATCTATTAGGTTTCTTTTCTTTCATTAATCACATTAATGAAGTCCCATCATTTAAGTCACCTAAACATCACAGATAAATACGACGTACACTTATGCCATCCGCATTCGCCTCGATGTCCCCTCGTGCACCATTAGGTTAGGTAACTAACGGCAGAGCAGGGCAGGGCTAACGCGGGTGTAAAACATAAGTAACGCCTATATAATATATCATATATACTATATACAGTATTTATCACAGAACATCAAATGATCACATCACAGATATCGCAGCAGAAGAAACATATGAAATATTTGATATTCTAGGACGTCCGTGTTTTCAATACGAGCCAGTATAAAACACGGATTCTACGGTTACGATGAATAGCTAAACCCACACCCCTAGAGCCCTACGAGAGCGGCAAGCAACCCTACCAATTCTGGAGTTAGGAGACCCGTACTCGACTCCCCGAGTTGGTCTCCTACTGGACTCCAGAACCCGGTTACTTGTGCTCTCCTCCTTGGGTCTATCCTAGTGCGGAAAAGTAAATAATATACAAATGGTGATATCAACCTCAACTCGGAAGTGCCCCAATAAAAGAATATTACATACATTTAAATTTTACATGAATGAAAATAAAAACTCTCGTCTCATATAAAAAACCCCGGCTATTCAGAACGCGACGATCCAATATAACATATCTAGCAACACATAACATCACATATCATCAACGTAAGTAAATATGCGCATCCCAATTGTCATTGACATATAGCAACGAAACCGGCGATATCACATATTACACTTACGGTCGCAGAAAAGAAAGTGTAAAACTACAACATTTGGAATCCACAATCTCTTTAGACATCGTAAATCCGAAATTTCATATATTTCGCATTTCATGCCTAGCATGTATGAATTCCACATATTGTATCACATTCCAGATAAATAGACAGTATTAAAATTTCCGATCGAATAATCAAATACTCAAGATTTCCATAATAGCTCAACACTTGAGCGGAGTTTAAAGATTCCAGAATACGTCACAGTAGCAACGGTTCAGCCGTAGAAGGGTCAAGCCAACACCTCACATGTGGCGCGCCGTACTGCCCCAAACCCTAAGGTTTAAAGGGCAGTTCAAGACGGTCACATAATCGAGTTAAGGTTTGTTGTCTACTAGAGGGTCCGTCACATTTCTTGCACGTTTTTCCGAAAAATTTAAACCCGAGAAAAATTCAACACTTGAATATTTTTCGTGCCGGGAAAAATTGAGTTAGTGATATCCATTCGAACATTTTAATACTTACTAAATTATCCGGAATAACAAAACAAAATTAAATTCTCCGATCGAATCAACGATTACAAAATGAAGCCCTGAATACTCAACACTTGAGTCAAATTAAAATACCCATAAAATACCAATAACAGAATAAAGAATTACTGTGCAAACAGAGAAGCCAAAGGACACCATACTGCCGCGGTTCCGCGGCACAAGCAGGGATTTGCCGCGGAACCGCGGTCATATGTACGAATCAGGTCATCGTTTTGCACTATAATTCTTAGAAAATCCTGCTGATTTTTTTAGATATTTTTGATTCACAAAAATCCAAGATTTTAAAATTTGTCCAGAGAGGGGTTGATTTCGACGTTGTCGGGTTCGTTCGGAGTTTTAACTTCGTTAACTCATCGCCTAATGCTCTAGCTAGGCTCTGATACCACTGTAGGGTTACTAGGCACACTAACGAGGCTCTACAAGGCATCGACCATGCCAAAATTAAATTTTTATGTGCCGAATAACACTAAGCAAGATCGTATACTAGAGTTTAGGCGAAACAATTAGCAAGTAAACATCTTTACACTAAAGAGAATACGAAATACAACCTTTGTAGATCGGTCCTTTGCTTCTGAAGCTCCTTGATGAAGTCCCTTCGCTGCGATCAAGGTTCTTCCGGGCTCTTGCATGGCTTCATGACGCGTGGGATGCGACTTTGCTTGAAGTCTCCGAGGCCGAAGATGATCTACGTCGAGGGAATTCCGACTCAAGCTTCTACTTCACTAGTTTGAGAATTAGTGAAGGAAACACCCTATATAAGAGTGCTAGTCTTGATGAGGATGGAGAAATAGGAAGTTGGTTCTCTTTAGAATTTTGTTTCTCACTTTGTTTCTCACTTTGGATCAAACCCTGGTTTTCTTTTTTTTCTTTTCACAATGAAGAAGAAGAAGAAAAGAAAGAGATGAGGATAATGATCAAGTGAGTAGAGTAACCATGGTGAGTGAGTATCATATACTAACCCTTGTAGAGACTTAACCCTTGGCTAATGGTTATGGTTGGGTTAAGAAATATCCATAGTAAAAGCAAAACCAAGTTGAATTAGTCAATGCATCCACAAGCTTCCACAAGCTTCATGCATTTTCTAATCCTCCTCTTGATTTTGTAATTACTTTAGATATTAAAAACCCAAAATAAATATTAGCATAGTGTAAGTCTCATACACCCATGTGTAGTGTATCATCAACCATGATACAAAAATACAACACATTTTATATATATTATATATATAGTAAAAATGTGTACAAGTGAGAAAAAACCCTAAGTGAACATGTGTTAGTAAATGTAAACTAGTATATCTAATATACAATTATACACTTAATTATTAAATCAACACTTGACTTAATAATCCGGTCATATCTCATATAACCGGCTAACATCCATCGTATCGACTTATCGAATCAACACTTGATTCGATAATCCGGTCATATCATATATAACCGACCGATACTAAAATTCGCGAGAATATAATACGGTATCACATACACGCATTATTCTCGGTCCTGCACATATCTCATATGCGCTCCTATTTCGTTTTGCCTGAGCTAGTAAAACCTCTGTGTAGGACTCTAAAGACTCGTCAATACGCCGGCAGTAGGTGATGATCACATCACGCACCCACAAGCCGTCAGCGGTACTAGCTGTACGTAACGGCTACCCGGGTATTGAGCGATCAGTAGATCAGCAAGCAAGCCCGCTCCAACTCCTGTGAAAGCCAGCCGGTAACACTTCCCATACAGTCCGGTCTCCTCGTCTGATATGTCGCATATCAAGTCTAGGGGTGGTAAACGTCAGACCCCAATAACCGATAAGTCATGCCGATGTGAGGCTGATAACGGGTCGAGAAACTACTGGTAATACTTATCAGTAAATCTCTGAACAGCCCTGGCTAGGGACTTCCCTGTTACGGCCAATCGAGCACTGCGCAACATCAACTCCCAATACCGGGAGAGACGAAACCCATCCTATCGCTCATTGTCTCCATGTGACTCGGGACTGTACCCAAAAACCACCGTTTTGCACGCCCTCTTGGACGTGGTAAGGTGGAATTCAAAGCACAGTGGGAATCACACAAGACTCTATGACGATCTCGGGTCTACAGACTAACCTGCACAAGTGTCACCAGAGAACTGCCATCTGACGAAAGGTATAATACCATCTGGGAGTTCTCGGCGAGTCTGTCCAGTGTACCCAGTCTCTACTGAGCACCCGTATACCATCTCTGATGTCAAACAACAATAGATATAGGATCATCCATCGCCCATCTCATGAGTCGAGATGCGTATACGCTAGTCTACTCTGGTGTATCGATGCCCCGTCTCGATACACCCACGACTAGGGACCATGAAGGATGTACTTATGGACTACCATGTCCCCACTAGTATGATCCGCATCATAATCCAGGTAGTCAAGTACACATCCTAAGGGCTTTACCAACAAGTAAGTATAAGACAGTATGAAGAGACATGTATACATGTTAAAGTAAAGTGCAACCAGATAGCATACTATCATGACGAGCAAGAAAGTTCTCTCTATATATGTCCAAGCATCCAATATAATATACATCATTTGTACAATACTGTCCTCTAGGGCATACATACAGTTAACATTAATTACCCCTCGTCTTTGGAGCGAGAGAACCTTCGATTAACGGGTTAAACTGGTCATGCGAACTCAATGTTCTGTGTACGTGTGTTTTGTTTTGGAGTGGGTTTGGATATATCGGGAGCCACGCAGAGTTTATGGGGGTCCCTCTTCCCAGATAGCGGGCTGGCGGTCAAGGGGGCCAGTAGCCCCCTTGCGGGGTGCGGGGCAGTGCCCCGTTAGAAAATTTTTTCTAACTGAGATAGTGTTGTGGGGTGTGTGTGTATAAAAGGGAAAAAGCGCCTAAAAGGGCGTGTGGGGCCAGCGCCTCACGTGCGTGGCACGCGGGCACTGGACGCCAGCGCTTCACATGCCTCGCATGCAGGCGTTGGGCGCTGGGCACCAGGCGCCAGTGCTTCACGTGCATGGCACGCGGGTGCTGGATGCCAGCGCCTTATGTGCGTGGCACACGGGCACTGGGCGCCACCGCCTCACGTGCGTGGCATGCGGGCGCTGGGCGCTAGCTGGAAAAAGGGGCTTAGCCCTTACACAAGGAGCTGTAGTTCCGATTTGACTTTTGGAGTTGAAATCCTAGAAAGAAAGACTTTTTTTAATGGAGTTAGACTCCCAGGAACTTTAATTTGTGGAGTTAAACTCTAAGAAATCTTTATAAATCCTCAAGGGGACCCCTTTTTTCTCCCTGAGCCTTGGATCTTTCCCAAAATGAGGTCTTTGGAGATGGGTCTCCTTCCTCCTTTTCTGTTGGCCGAATCTTGGAGAACAAGAGGGGTGAGATTTTAAAAATCTCTCTTTTTTAAGATCTGGTGGGAGATTTGAGCTCCCCTTTGTGGGTTTTGTGGTGATAAACTATTTATTTTTGGGAAAAGAAGAGTTAAACTCTTGATTTAATTCAAAAGGGGAAAGAAGGTTTTAGAACCTTGAGGAAGGAGAAGGAGGCACAAACCCTAATTTTTGGGGAGAATGAAAAAAATTCTTTATTTCATCATCATGTGGCCTTTTATAGGCTTAAAGATTTACATATAGCCCCTTGGGCTTTACAAAATGGCATTTTGCCCATTCCATGCCTCATATGCTCATTTATTTTGCACATGAGCCATGGGCTTCACAAAAATTTGGCTTCATGCTCATTTTCTTACATTCATGCATAAAAGAAATTACATCAAAATTATTTATTACATGATTTTTATTTTGGCATGAGGGAGGCCGGCGCTTCATGTTCGGGCTTGACTCGGGCATAAGCCTACTTGATCTGGGCTTGGGCCCACTTACTTAGGGTTGACCTTGACTTTGACTTGGTCAACTGGGGTGTAATTTTTGACCCCAACATAGTGCCCCCATTAATAAATGCACACCGCATGCCTGAGTTGTGTGCATGAAATTTATGGACCTTGGAGTTGGAGGAACATCATTCCTGGGGCAGGGCATCATTCCAGGGTCATAATTCCGGAAATCGGAGCATAATTCCGAAGATCGGAGCATAATTCCAGGATCAAAGCATCATTCCAGGGATTGGAGCATAATTCGATGAGCGGAGCATAATTCCGGTGTGTGGAGTATGATTCCAGGGATCGGAGCATAATTCCGATAGGGCAGGCAGATACACCGAGGCGAAGCATAATTTCGACGCGGGGTACACTCTGAGAAGAAGCATAATTCCGACATAGAGCTGGTTGGGTGACTCGAGTGGTTGGGTGACTCGATTCCGCGACAGAGCATACTTCCGACGGGAAGGTCACTGGTCGACTTGATTCTGAGGCGGAGCGTAATTCCGACAGGGAGGTCGTTTGTTGATTCCGAGTCAAAGCATAATTCCGACAGGGAAGGTAGATACACCGAGGTGAAGCATGATTTCGACATGGCGTACACTTTTAGAAGAAGCATGATTCTGACGTAGAGATTGTTGATTTGATTCCGAGATGGAGTGTCTATGGTAGACGTTTCCCCGGTACGGAGTAATTTGGTTCCCACTTTTTAGGAAGCCGGCACTGCCCTTTTTACGACATGGACAGTCGACGCTTGACGCGTCCCGAGACGGAGTTTCCATGGTAGACGTTTCCCCGACACAGAGTGATTTGGTTCCCGCTTTGTAGGAAGCCGGCACTGCCCTTTTTACGACATGGACGGTCGATGCTTGACGTGTCTCCGAGACTGAGTGTCGGTGGTGGATGTGTCCCTGACACAGAGTGTCGCTCGTCGACGTTTCCCCTACACGGAGTGTCGCTGGTCGACGTTTCCCCGGCATGGAGTGTCTGGTTGACCTGATTCCAAGGCGGAGCATTATTCCGAACAGGAGGTCATTGCTGCCCTTTTTGCGACTTGGACGGTCGGTGCTGTCCTTTTACGAAGTAGACGGTCGATGCTGCCCTTTTTATGACTTGGACGGTTGGTGCTTGACGTGTCTCCGTTACGGAGTGTCGCTGGTCGACGTATCCCCGATACGGAGTGTCACTGCTTGACGTATCTCCAGTACGAAGTGTCTCTAGTTGATGTGTCCTTAGAGCTGAGTGTCTATTTTGGACGTTTTCCCATCATGGTGTGTCTCTTGTTGACGTGTCCCCTGCACGGAGTGTCGCTTTTTGACGTGTCCCCTGCATAGAGTGTCTGTGTTGGACATTTCCCCGTCACGGAGTGTCGCTTGTTGACGCGTCCCCGGTACGGAGTGTCGCTGGTCGACGTTTCCCTAAGGCAGAGTATCGCTGGTCGACATTTCCCTGGCACGGAGTGTCCGTGTTAGACGTTTCCGCATCACGGAGTGTCGCTTATTAACGTGTCCTCTGAACGGAGTGTCTCTGGTCAACATGTCCCCGACACGGAGTGTCTCTTGTCGACGTATCCCTGGAACGGAGTGTCGTTGGTCGATTCCGAGTCGAAGCATAATTCCAATAGGAAAGACAGATACACCAAGGCGAAGCATAATTTCGACATGGGGTTGTTGATTTTATTTGATTTGGGTTGACATCAGCATCGCTACACTGGAATATGGTACAAGAAACGAATCATCATTTGCCATGAGAGGATTTGGGGATTTTGGTTTTGGTTTGGCATCAGCATCGCTACACTTGAAAATAGTACCAGAAGCGAATCATCATTTTCCATTAGAGGATTTGGGGATTTTGGTTTTGGTTTGGCATCAACACCACTTACACTGGAATATGGTACCAGGAGCAAATCATCATTTGCCATGAGGAGATTTCCCTCGTTCCCAGTTTAACGACTTAGGGGTCATCTGTTCACAGTTTAACGACTTAGGGGTCATATGTTCCCAGTTCAATGACTTAGAGGTCGATTGGAATAGAGTTTGGGATTTTGGGGTTAGGGTAGGCATCAGCGTTGCTAACACTGAAGCACATGTGCCAGGAGCAATTCATCATTTGCCTTTTCCTGTTGAGGAGCGATGGCTTAGGAGATAGGTTTAGTTCACTATAACCTAAGGATTTTCAATTTTATGGGCCGTAAGGGTCCCATAAAAGCATTTTCTCCCTACGAGTCGTAAGGATCCAGTAGGTGCATTTTCCCTTTAGGAGTCGTGAGGACCCCCAAGTGTGTTTTTCCTTTGTGAGTCATAAGGATCCCATGAAGGCATTTTCTCACGAGTCGTAAGTATCTGACAAGTTTTGTTCTTCTCATGCATCGTGAGGACACATGAGTGGGTCTTTCTAGATGGAGCATAATTCCAAGGGCGGAGACCGACCGCTCGACTGGTGATTGCGGTGGGGCATGGGTATGATGAGAATTATTTGAGCCCGTGGATTGTATACGATAGTCAATTTAGGGACTAACCGTAGGGCTGGGAGAATTTTGGGAATTCAGAGTTTGGTTGGCGTCTGCATCGCTGTACTGGAATATGGTACCGGGAGCGACTCATCATTCGCCGTTTGAGAATTTGGATTTTGGTTGGCGTCTGCATCGCTGCACTGGAATATGGTACAAGAAGCAACTCATCATTCGCCGTTGGGACATTCAGAGTTTTGTTGGCGTCTGCATCGCTGCACTGGAATATGGTACCATGCGAGACTCATCATTCGCCGTTTTAGAATTTGGATTTTGGTTGGCGTCTGCATCGCTGTACTGGAATATGGTACCAGAAGCGACTCATCATTCGCCGTTGGGACATTCAGAGTTTAGTTGGAGTCTGCATCGCTGCACTGGAATATGGTACCAGGAGCGACTCATCATTCACCGTTTGAGAATTTGGATTTTGGTTGGCGTCTGCATCGCTGCACTGGAATATGGTACCAGAAGCGACTCATCATTTGCCGTTGGGACATTCATAGTTTGGTTGGCGTCTGCATCGCTGTACTGGAATATGGTACCAGGAGCGACTCATCATTCATCGTTTTTTTTTACCGCGATTGCTCTATCATTTCAGCTTTTCTTATCGCAAAGGTCGCGATTGCCCTATCATTTCGGCTATTTATTCATGGTTGCCCAATCATTTCGGATTTTATTTATTTATTTATTTACACATTTTTACATCCCCAGTTTAACGACTTAGAGATCGATTGTTCCCTGTTTAGCGATGTGGGGGTCGAATGTTCCCAGTTTAATGACATGGTGGTCGAATGTGTTTGCTTATCCCAGATCTTTGAACTTTGATCTTAGCAGGGCTATGTTGATGACCGTAGCTCTGTGGCTTGCTGATACATCCGAGGACTGTGAGGTTTTCCCAAGCTTGTATTGGTCCTCTACCCAATTTTTGAAAATATAGTAGTCTTCGATGATATGACTCATCACTCTATGATTTGGGCAGTATATAGGATTGCCGGTCATGTTCATTTCATGTGGCCTTTTTGGAATAGGCAGTTGCAGACCGTTGTTCAAGGCGTCCTCGAATATTTTGCGGACTTCATCCCTCCTGAAGGAGTATACTTTCTTCTTTCTCTCCATTAGAGTAGGCTCCTTTACTGATGCTGGTCCTCAAGGACGATCAGTTCTTGGTTCGCCTGTTGCCCGCTTACCTCGTTAACTATATGTGTTATAGGGATTGGAAGTTGATCACGGCCGTTTTTCGCAAAGGCGCTCCGCTCTTGGGCTGGAGGGAGTGTCGGTTAGCTGTTTTAGGATATTAATCTCTGGCTCATGAACCAAATTTTGATTTTGCTGTAATTGCAATCGAGCGACTTGGGTCGTGAGATCTGCCACGATGTTTTCCAGCTCGTCGACTTTGGAATGGACCTTGGCCAACTTCTCGTCCCTGTCCTGAAGCTTTCTTTGAAGCCATTGGAATAACACATGTTTTATAGTTTCGGGAACGACAACAGGATCATCCTTACCTCCTGATCTTGATTCAGCAAGAACCACTGGTTCCTTTGGCTTAACGGCCTGAGTGGGCTCTTCATCATTTAGACCGAGCCGATGTTGGATAGCAACAGCTACATCATTGTCTTGGATACATGGCGTAGGAGTACTAGTTCCTCTGAGCTCCATCATATAGACTGTATGGGTTGTGTACCCGTCTATCGCTTCTCCGTTGGCAATGTTACTCGTTTGGCTCTTAGCTTGTTTCCTCGGTCTGCTCTTTTTAGAGAAAGGCAGATGTCTGAGAGAATCAGGTTCCCGAAAGGCTTCGGTTTCTATTTGTATGAAATTGGCGGTCGCAGCTTGACTGCTTGTTAACACGCCTTTAGATAGTTCTATCTTTCCTGCCTTGTATTGTTTTTCAACCCAATCTTTGAAGACGAAGCAGTCCTCAATAGCATGACTTATCACTCTGTGATAGGGGCAATATTTGAGGTCGTCGGTCATGTTTGCTTCTTGCGGTTTTTTTGATTCTAGCAATTGTACATCGTTTCTCAGGGCGTCCTTGAATATCTTATGAACTTTGTCCCTTCTGAAGGAATAGACCTTATCCAGCTTCTCTTTCAATGGAGATTCTCCTTCCACTCTGAACACCGGTTTCCGAGGTTGGTTAGCATTAGGCTTGCTCATCCTTCGCTTATTTCGGTTAGCCGAAGCGTTAAAAGATTTAGTATCATCGGAATTTCCGCCTTTGCGATTACCGTCCTTTCGGCTTCTCCAGGACCTATTGTTATTTTGGGAATCAGAGAAAGACTCCTGCTTTGAACGCTCCAACATCTAAACTTTCCTGGTCAGCTTTTGGAAAGTTTTGAGACCCGCGGTGCATAGAAACGGGGCCATCCAATTATTGAGATTACCGACAAGGAGGCTGACAGATTTGTCCTGCTCTATCGGCGGTTCGCACTTGACAGTGAGGTTGCGCCATCGGGCAATAAAGTCTGTATTGCTTTCGGTGTTTCCCGGCTTGGTTCTCACAAGGTCAGCAATGGAGATTTTGTCATTAACACTCATGAATCTTTGTTGAAACAGAGACTCCATTTGGGCGAAAGTAGTGACGGACCCTTCTGGTATACTCGCGTACCAGTCGAAAGCGACACCGGTCAGGCTGTTAACAAACTAACGAAGAAGGAGTGCATCATTTCCCCCTGTATTTCCGCACAATGCTTTAAAGTGAGCGACGTGCTGATTTGCGTTTCCTGTCCCATCAAATCTTCTGATCGTAGGAATGACGTAACCGCTGGGAAACTCGATCAGATCGTACTGTGCAGGATATGGCCGCCAACTACTATGGATTTCTTTCTGAGCTACAGCTTCGGCCACTGATTGACTATCTTCGTGTGTATTTGGAATGTTTTAATAGATCACAACCAAAGAAATTTATAACCGCAATCAATAACGGTGTCTATTGTAGTTTCGTTAGCGAGAGTGGATCGTCCACTGAGATTTTGTGAATTTGTTCGAAATCGTTTTAGTTGAGTTGAAAATAAAAGATCAAAGAAAATGATTCAAGATTGTGAGGTTTAGTTTTAAGAAACATAAAGAAATTAGATCTAGAATCAAGAATTAATAAAGATCGAGAAAATGTCCAAACCAATTGAATTATCAAGATTTGTAAAGTAGCTTGTAGGAATCGATCAAATAAGTAGTGGTCATGAAAACTAAAGATTACGAAATCTTATCTATTGAGGATTTGTTGCTAGATCGATGACAATCAACGAAAATTAGGGATCTATTGAAGAAACTAGGGTTTCTCCTTCACCACCCCTTGTCCTTTCATTGATTATCATTCAAATTCTAGCCTCTAGTAAAGAAAATCACTGATCGTTGATCTCTAATTTTGGAACGAAAACATTCAAGAAAGCGATCTCGCTCAAAATTAGGTCTTTGATAATTCAATTTCCTAGAGTCAACAAAACTCATAAGACTTAAGAATCGTTCAAGAATTTCATCATCAATATCTACCTATTCTCTCGATTCCGCTACAAGCGGAGATTTCACTCACACATCATGAAAAATGAAAGAATCAAGAATCAATAAATTCTCATAATGCAAGAATGTAAAGAAAGCAAGATTTATAATTTTTCACCTTTATTAACTGACGATTAGGTACAATTCACTCAAAGGTTACAAGATTTGAGGAGGTAACTAGATCCACCGAAATTAGCTTCGCATCGATCTTCTTGAGTCGCGGATCGTCGTGGATCACTTGTTCGGATGATGATCGGCGTTGAGAAAAAGGCCCATTGAAGGCTTGCTTGATTTGTCTCTCAAAATGATCTTGATTTGGCTTTGGAAATGGATTTGGGCTAGGGTTTTGGTATTAGGTTGTGTCACTCAACTTGAATTTGAATTTTTGGCTCCAAATGTGTAACTAATTCTCCACTAATTAAACCAATTAATGAACAATCCCCAAATTATAGATCTAGATCCCCTTTTATAGCCACTCATTTAATCTTCTCTCATAAGCTTGGTTTTTATGCAGAGCCTTCCAGAAGATGCCACGTGGAATTGGAGCGTCTTGAGGAAGCTAGGCCGTTATAAGGAAGATTCTGAAGAAGTCTCGAGCGCCAACGAGTCAACTCGGCCGCGGAACCATGGCGACTTGTCCTGGATCGGCCGCGGATCCGCGGCCATATAGGGAGATCTCTGCATAAGTTTTCTGAATATATTTGGTTTTGTCTTTTGGGTGTTCTTTTGATATCTGGAATCTTATAATTCTTTCTTGGTAGTTGCCAGATTTCCAGTCTTTGACTTGCTGCACTTTATCAGCACTTTTGCGATTCCGGTTCTTTTACCTGAAGAATTTTCTGCACACAATCTCGATAAAATATGTTGAGATATACAAAAATCATGCTTGTAGTAATAAACACACAATTTCCCTCATAATGCCGGTTATAATGTATAACACATGTTATTTGATATTCTGCAGACGAATTGCTAATATGTTCTATATTTATACCCAACACCTTTAGATGATTAGAAAGAGTAGGGAAATTGATGTGTTAAGAATGCAATATTTTCGACTGATCAAATTTCCCCAAACTTAATTTTGGTCGTCTCGAGAAAACATCTTTTATTTTTATTTAAGAGAAGGATAAAATATAAGAAAAAGAAATACTAACTAACACACTTTCGTAGGCAACACGATTGCACTGAGCACGTGCAACAAGCCTTTAAACCTCTAGGTCTCCCTAATAGGAGGAGTGTTGTCTCTTGAGGGCTTTCAGCGGATTGCACCCACAAAATCCTATAATAAAAGGAAGACTGTGAAAGTTACATATAAAGATAAGAACTGTAAAAGAAAGACTTTGAAAATTAGAATTTCCAACTCCACTAGCTTTTCGGTTGTCATTAGCCCTATCTTAATAGTCATGAAAAGATGTTAGAAATCACATCATCCCTCAATAAAACATCGCCTTTATTCTTCATTCCTACCTTTCTTCCAAACATCGATCATATACCCCTACGTGTGTGTAAGGAACATCCCTACACTCGGAGAATTTAATTCAAGCTATCATACTTTTGTCCTTCTACCTCAGTACTTTTTAATTAATGAATATTAGATGGGATTGCTCACACATTTTTTATGCGATCGTTAATATTTCTTGAGATACTAACCGACCGATTACTCAACATGCTTGCTTAAAAGGTGTATTGGTATTTTCCTTGTCTTGCAACACCTAAGGCTTAGCAGTGACTCCTAAACCAGTTGGTCTAAGGCACTGGGTGATGAAGCACCCTCGCTATATTTTTTTATGCTGCCTTGGTGATTACAAAACCAGTGATCACTTTTCTTCACCATTTTATCTTTTTATGCTTCATTTATATTTCCTTCATACTTTGGCTTTTAGACAAGAGCATTTCAAGGTATCCTCTACTATCCTGAGTTTCAAGACGTGTGTAAGTGCGTATAGTAGGGTATCAACGTTCAAATGTTTGGCTTCCAGAATAGGAACAATTTTTCAGATTTATTTTTATCCTCAGATTAGTGACTTCTTTCATCTTACTAACCCTTGGGAAAACGGCTCATAACTACTTATTACTAGTTTCGTTTAAGAAAACTTCTAGTTTTCTTGGTTTTCTTAAAATTTTCCAATCTTTTGGATGTAAATTTTCATTATCTAATCTTTTATTATAAAATTAAATATTAAATATGTTTTTTTGTTTTTTTTAAAAAATGTTTTGTGCTTATGCAAAGTATGATGCAAAGTGATGCACAAATAAGCACAAACCTCCCCCAAACTTGTTTTCAACAGTATCCTCACTGTTGCTATCTGTTAAAGCTCAGAAGCATGTAAACGCAGGAGGAAAAAATTGTTAAAGGGAACTTGAAATATGATCGTGAAAATCTCCCCCAAACTTATTCTTTAATTTATGTACAAAATTTTATTATTTTACTATTTTTTATATATATATTTTAAATATTTTTATAAGATGTATGTACAAGTTGACTCACCTCCATTCTAAAGATGTGACAAAATTACCAAGTCATGGAGATGGGGTGGAGAAAAATCAGTCATTATAAAGCGGCTCCTCTAAAAACAGGAGCTCCTCTAAGGGGTCAGTGGAAAAATACGGTTTTAGTCTATGTCTATTTACTTTAAAAATTGTACTGTTTTTAATATTTTCAACCTCAACTGCCCCGTGCGGGTATACATAACGCACAACAAAAGGTCTTTTCCATCGAGATCGTAACTTACCCGCATGAAGATGGAGTCGTGAATCATAAAGAAGGACTTGTTGACCAGGTGTAAAAGTTTTTCTCAAAATGTTTTTATCGTGAAATACCTTAGTCCGGTTCTTTACAATTACAGCATTATCATAAGCTTCATCGCGGAGTTCGCTTAGCTCGTTTAATTGCAGCTTCCGAAAGTTGCAGGATTGATTTAAGTCAAAGTTCAGTTCTTTAATGGCCCACATTGCTTTGTGTTCAATCTCGACAGGAAGGTGGCACGCCTTACCAAACACTAGACGATATGGAGACATACCTAGATCGATTTTATATGCGGTACGAAATGCCTAAAGAGCATCCGTCAATTTGGTTGACCAATCTTTTCGATTTATAGAAACAGTTTTCTCCAAAATTTGTTTGATTTGTCTATTTGAAACCTCAGCTTGCCCGCTCGTTTGGGGATGATAGGGTGTTGAAAGTTTGTGGTTGATTGCATATTTCCGCATCAAAGTCTCGAAAGACTGATTGCAGAAATGCGTCCCGTTATCGCTAATGATAGCGCGTGGGTGTCCAAATCGCGAAAAGATATTTTCTTTTAAGAACTTAATGACAACATTTTTGTCATTAGTGCGACAAGGAATAGCTTCCAGCCATTTTGAGACGTAATCAACCGCAAGAAATATGTACAGATTCCCAAAGGAGTTGGGGAAAGGACCCATAAAATCAATACCCCAAACGTCAAAAATTTCAATCACCAAGATAGGTTGAAGTGGCATCTCATTTCTTCGGGAAATCCTACCCGTGTGTTGACACTGTGTATGGGTTTTGTAATGATCAAATGCATCTTTGAACAAAGTCGGCCAATAAAAACCGCATTGCAAAACCTTCTCCGCCGTCTTTCGAGGACCAAAGTGACCTCCACATGCCTGTGTTAGTTATGTATATGCCCTAGAGGCCATTGTTGTACATTTGATGTATATTATGATGGATGCTTAGATATATACAGAGAGGACTTTCTTGCTCGTCATGATAGTATGCTATTTGGTTTCACTTTATCTTAACATGTTGACTTGTATTGGTTTACTGTCTTTCTCTTACATGTTGATAAAGCCCTTAGGATCTGTACTCGACTACTGGGACTATGATGAAATCATACTAGTGGGGCCATAGTAGTCGATGAGTGCATCCTATAATTGTTCCTAGTCGAGGGTATATCGAGACAGGGCATCGATACACCAGAGTAGACTAGCGTATACACATCTTGACCCATATGATGGGCGATGGATGATCCCATATCCATCGGTGTTTGACATCAAGGATGGTGTATGGGTGCTCAGTGGAGACTGGGTACACTGGACGGACTCGCCGAGAACTCCCAGTTGGTGATATACCACACGTCAGATGGCAGTTCTCCGGTGACACTGGTACAGGGTAGTCTGTAGACCCGATATCGTCATAGAGTCTTGTGTGATTCCTACTTTGCTTTGATTTCCACCTTACCACGTCCACGAGGGCGTGCAAAATGGTGGCTTTTGGGTACAGTCCCGAATCACATGGAGGCAATGAGCGATAGGAGGGGATTCGTCTCTCCCGGTATAGGGAGTTGATGCCGTGCTGTGTTCGATTGGCGATAACTGGAA
Organism: Agapanthus africanus; assembly: GCA_030015575.1. NCBI lineage: Eukaryota > Viridiplantae > Streptophyta > Magnoliopsida > Asparagales > Amaryllidaceae > Agapanthus > Agapanthus africanus. The sequence goes on from CM057351.1 coordinate 255,217,699, forward strand.
GTCCCTGGTCAGGGCTGATATAGAGATTTACTGGTAAGTGTTACTAGTAGTTTCTCGACCTGTTATGAGCCTCACATCGACACGACTTATCGGTTACTGGGGTCTGACGTTTACCACCCCTAGACTTGATATGCGACATATCAGACGAACAGACCGGACTATACGGGAGTATTACTGATTGGATTCACAGGAGAACGGACAGGCTAGCTTGTTGATCTTCTAATCGCTCAATACCTGGGTGGCTATTACGTTTAGCTGACCGCTTGCAGCTTGTGGGTGTTTGATATGATCATCACCTGCTACCGGCGTATTGACGATTCTTTAGAGTCCTACACAGAGGTTTCTTGGCTCAGGCGAAACGGAGTAGAGGCACATATGAGATATGTGCAGGACCGAGGATAATGCAATATGAGATGCCGTATTATATTCTCCCGATATTTTGATATGAATCGGGACATCGGATCAAGTGTTGATTCGATGAATCGGTACATGATATATTAGCCGGTTATATTCGATATAGCCGGATCATTGGATCAAGAGTTGATTCGATGATTTAATGTATAATAATATATATGATATATTGTATTACATTATCTAATATTGGCTCACTTTATTATTTCATTTTCTTACTGGATTAATACATTGATATATATGCGATATATGTTAAATGTATTATTTTCTTTTGTTGCAAATATATAATATATGTGTGATATATATTATTGTGACATGATATGATTTATTATTAAACATGTTTAAGGATGATTAAATGGGATTAGGGTTTGATTAGGGTTAGCTTCTTCTTGTTCATTCTAGAAGCTTTGCTTTTGTCTTGGTTAAGATATTATGGTTGATATTTTTCCATGACTCATTTCTAACCTAACCAAACCCTAACCCTAGTTTATTCTCTACAAACTCTTAGCCTATCATCCTTGACCATGGTTCTATAATCAATCATATACATTTCTTTTCTATTCATCACAAAAGGATTATGTTTTCCATTATCATCTTCTTCTCTCTTGAGTTCTAAAAGAAAATGCTTACTAGTTAATTCTTTTGTGATGATTTCTTGTGAGAAAGTGAATAAAAAGAAAGCATACTTACTACTCCCTCATCCTCATCTAGTCTAGCCGATTAGATTAGGGTGTTCATCTTTTTAAAGTGAGAAAGCGTGAGTTTTTGCAACTTCGACGTAGATCATCGGAGATTCGGAACACTTCAAGCTAGCATGGATCGTTCGAGTCGTGGAGCCTCTCTTGTGTCCGGGAGATCATGGATCGCGACGAAGGGACTTCTACTCGGAGCTTGTGAAGCGAAGGAGCGGACTACAAAGGTTGTAATCCCTCACACTTAGATAAAAAGATGTTATCTTGCATGCTAAACCCTAATAATCTAGCAAAGATTCCGTCTTTGGGTTGTTCGGCACGTCTAAAATTTTATCCGGGCATGTTTTATGCCTTATGAACCTTCACAAGAGTTCCTAGGAACCCTACAGTGGTATCAGAGCCTAGCTAGAGCATTAGGCGACGTGTTTACGAAGTTAAAACTCCGATCGAACCCGAACCGACGAAATTTACCCCCTCTCTGGAAAAATTTAAACATCTGGGGTTTTTCTGAATTAAAAATACCTGAAAAATACAAAAAGAAAATATAAGAATTATGGTGAAATTCATGCCTCCAATTCGACAACTTGACCGCGGAACCGCGGCAAAGACCCACAATTGGCGGCGGTTCCGCGGCAGTATAAGTGTATTAGGCACGGTTTTGTGCACAGTAATTCTTGTATCTGTATTTACTATTTTATTGGTATTTTTATTCTGACTCAAGTGTTGAGTATTCTGGGGTTTCTTTTGTAATCGTAGATTCGATCAGAATATTTAAATTCGTTTTTATTTCCGAATATTTAGAAACCGTTAAAATATTTGAACGGATATCATTAACTCACTGTTTCCCGGTATGGCAAACTTTCAAGTGTTGAATTTTTATCGGGTTTAAATCTTTCGGAAAAATTGTACAAGTTAAGCGGTGGACCCTCTAGAAGACAACAAACCTTAACTCGATTATGTGACCGTCTTGAACTGCCTTTTGAACCTTCGGGTTTGGGGCAGTACGGCGTGCCACATGTGAGGCGTTGGCTTGACCCTTCTACGGCTGGATCACTGGTACTATGACATATTCTGGGATTATTTGAACTCCGCTCAAGTGTTGAGCACTTTGGGAAATTTTGGGTATTTGATTATCTGTTCGAAAAGTTTAATACTGTCTATTTATCTGGAATGTGATACAATATGTGGAATTCATAGAGTTAGGCATGAAATGCGAAGTATGTGATATTTCGGATTTACGATGTCTAAAGTGATTGTGGATTCCAAATATTGTAGTTTTACACTTTCTTTTCTGTGACCGTAAGTGTAGTATGTAGTTGTATTGCCGGTCTTCGTTGTTATACATCGGCGACGATCGGTGTATGCATACTTACTTACGTTGATGATATGTGATATTATGTGTTGCTGAGATATGATGTGCAGGATTGTCGTGATTGAATAGCCAGGGGCTTTATATGAGATGAGAGTTTTATATTTTCATTCATGTAAATTCAATTGTAATGTAATATTCTTTTATTTGGGGCACTTCCAGGTTGAGGTTGATGCCACCAGTGTTGTATATTATTTACTTTTCCGCATTAGGATCGACCCAAGGAGGGGAGCACAGGTGACCGGGTTCTAGGGTTCAGTGGGAGGCTATCTCGAGGAGTCGAGACCGGGTCTCCTAAACTCCAGAATTGGTAGGGTCGCTTGCCGCTCTTGTAGGGGCCCAGGGTGTGGGCTTGGCTATTCATCGCGACTGTGGAATCCGTATTTTCTATTGTTGGCTAAATACTAAATACGGACGTCCTAGTATATCCCACATTATATCTATGTTTCTGCTGCGATATCTGTGATGTGATCATTTGATATATTGTGATGGATACAGTATATAGTATATATAATATATTATATAGATGTTATTTATGTTTTACACCCGCACTAGCACTGCCCTGCTCTGTCGTTAGTTTTCTAACCTAACGGTGCACGAGGGGACATCGAGGCGAATGCGGATGGCATAAGTGTACGTCGTATTTATCTGTGATGCTTAGGAAGCATAAGCTGATGGGATTTTTATTAATGAGATTAATAAAAAGAAAAGAAACCTATAAGATGTTGTAGAATCAAAACTTTATAAAAAGGGTAGCTACAGTTTTGCTTTGCATAGCGGTGTATATGATATACCCTGCACCTTATTCGATGAGGAAAGGGACAACGATCCCTTCACCGGGAGTGACCCCTTTAGCAATAACTGGCAGATGCTACACACTCGGTTTGTTTTTGATTGCTTCTATAGTTTCTGCTTTGCACAGTGATATATATGATATATCCCGCACCTCATTCGACGAGAAAAGGGCCGACGATCCCTTCACCGGGAGTGACCCCTTTAGCAAAACTAGAAAAGCCTCAAAATCACTCCATTTCAAAATTTCACATGATTCTACGACGATATCAAGTTCATTACGCTCATGGTTTTTCTGAAAAAACCTGCGTAGCCCTCCGTCATTTCAGATAGATATTATTTAGTATTCGTGCTATGTTTGTTGACTTAGTCAAGGCGTAGTGTACGGTAGCTAAGTAGTGTTTATCTGCTAAAACATGAGATGTGATTGGATTAGGGTATTCGCACGGCCTTGTTGACTCAGTCAAGGGTCGTACGGGTGGGTTTAATTCAATCGAGAAATGTACGGGTTGAACTTGACTTGCGATTTATGGTTTGTTGACTTAGTCAAGGTCATAGATCGCTAGGGGCAAAACATTATCGGGAATTTCAAGTGTTGAAATTTGCAATGAGATTGCATACCTTCTATGAGATAGTTAGATCCCGATACCCACTGCGAGTAAGAGTTACTCCTGGGAGAGTTTTACACAGGACAATTAGTCGATCAAGTAGGTGTCTAGAAAAGTGTTAACGGGGTTACGCCTCTGGGAAAATGAGGTTTACTTTAATTAGGTCCGTGCGAAAGCATGGAGAACCTCCCTCAAAGTACCGACACTGATCTGACTGAAAGATTGACGAAATTGTAGGGTGTAATTAATCCCGGCTAATCTTACCTTTTAGGGTTTGAAGGTAGATTTGATAAAAACAGTGGGAGACATCCTGATTAGATAAGATAATAACCAATCTAATCTTGCAAGAGCATACGCTAAAGTGTTTTCTTCTCTCTCTCTCCAGGTAGCGACCATGTCAGGCCATAATCAAGATAATAATATGGATGTATTGACTGAACCCGCTCATTATACTGAGCAGGGGAACGTTGGACCCGTTCTTTCTTATAAGAGTTATAAGACTGAACAGGGAATAGAAGAATATCTAGATTCTCAAGCCGCCCAAAAGAACATGCATGTTGATGCATCTTCTTCGGGTGTGTTAGTTATTGAGAACTGTTTCTCAGTTCACCCTATGTTCTGGGTATTAGATACCGAATCAGGATCCCACATATGTAAACAGTTACATGGGCTACGTAAAGGTAGAGAACTGGGAAAAGGTGATCATTCCGTTCAAGTAGGGAACGGTGCAAGTATTGCAGCCAAAGCAGTTGGCGAATATCACCTTGTATTGCCAAGTCGTAATACACTGATTCTAAATGAGTGCTATTATATACCGAACATGATGTGCAACATTATATCTGTTTCTTTATTAACTAAAGAAGGATATAATTTTGTAGCAAAGGATAATGTTATGAACATATTCCTAGATTAAAAGTTGATTGCATCAGGCTCGTTACATAATAGCATATTCATTTTAAATCAGAATACAGTCCTCAATATACAAAACACACACAAGAGGAAAAGTTCAGAAATGAACGAATCTTTCTTGTGGCATTGTAGACTTGGCCATATCAATGAGACACGGCTAGCTAAGTTACATAAAAATGGATATTTGAATTCATTCGAATTTTCATCTTATGATACTTGCCATTCATGTCTCAAAGGAAAAATGACCAAAGCTCCGTTTAGTGGACACGGAGAAAGAGTTACCGAACTCTTAGGACTGGTACATAGTGATGTATGCGGTCCCATGTCTACACATGCTAGGAACGGTTCTTCCTACTTTATTACATTCACTGACGATCTCTCTAGATACGGGCATGTGTTCCTGTTGAAACACAAGTCTGAAGCTTTTGAGAAATTCAGAGAATATAAGCACGAAGTAGAGAACCAAACGGGCAAAAGTATTAAGATCCTTCGATCTGATCGAGGAGGAGAATACTTAAGCAATGAGTTCCTAGATTATCTAAAAGAGAATGGGATTCTCTCTCAGCTTACTCCTCCTTATACACCACAGCACAACGGTGTATCGGAACGAAGGAATCGGACCCTATTAAATATGGTGCGATCTATGATGAGCGATGCTGAGTTACCTATTTCCTTCTGGGGGTATGCGCTTGAGACAGCCATATACATATTGAATCTAGTTCCGTCTAAATCTGTACCTACCACACCATATGAGATATGGAGTGGGAAGATACCATATTTTAAATGAGTTAAGATATGGGGTTGTCCGGCCTATGTCAAAAGACAAAATCCGGACAAACTCGAGGCACGATCAGTCCTTTCCAAATTTGTGGGATATCCAAAGAATTCTCAAGGATATTTTTTCTACCACGCTGAGGAACAAAAATTGTTTGTTGCTCAACATACCACCTTTTTGGAAAAGGAATTTCTTGCAAAAGAAATTAGTGGCAGAGAGGAAGAGCCGGAAGAGGTTCCAGCACCACAAACCGCAACTGATGATTTGTTGAAACCAGAAGATTCAGTAGTACCCGACGAACCCCAGCCTCTCCGCCGATCTAGTAGGGTTTCTCGTCTACCTGAGAGATACTACGGTTTTCCCATTGATGGTGGAAGCGAGGATTGCATCATGGAAGATGATGACCCGACTAGTTTCGAGCAGGCCATCACGAGTGGTGACTCTGTGAAATGGCTGGATGCAATGCGATCTGAGATGGAATCCATGTACACCAATAAAGTATGGATTTTGGAAAATGCTCCTGAAGGGGTAAAACCCATTGGGAGCAAGTGGATTTTTAAAAAGAAATTTAGTGTAGATGGAAAAGTTGAGACTTTCAAAGCTAGACTTGTAGCAAAGAGATTTCGTCAACGACCATGTGTGGATTATGACGAAACATTTTCTCCAGTGGCTATGCTTAAGTCCATCCAGATCTTACTTGCCATTGCTGCATACTATGACTACGAAATCTGGTAAATGGATGTTAAGACCGCCTTTCTAAACGGTGATTTAGAAGAGAGCATATACATGACTCAGCCAGAGGGCTTCGTAGATAGTGGGAGCAGCGGAAAGGTGTGCAAGCTGCTTAAATCTATTTATGGGTTAAAACAGGCATCGCGGAGTTGGAACATCTGTTTTGATATAGCAGTCAAAGAGTTTGACTTCATCAAAAACATAGATGAACCTTGTATCTATAAGAAGGTAGCAGAGAGTAAGGTTGACTTCCTCGTATTGTACGTGGATGACATACTCTTGATAGGAAATGATATTCCTATGCTGTAATCAGTCAAGCTCTTCTTATCACAAAGATTCTCAATGAAAGATCTAGGTGATGCCTCATGCATATTGGGGATAAGGATCTATAGAGATAGATCCAAACGGATACTGGGATTGTCCCAATCCAGGTATATTGACACCATACTAAAGAGGTTTAGTATGGAATAATCCAAGCGTGGGAACCAACCCATGATCTCTTGACTCACTCTCTCCAAAGAGATGTCTCCCAAGAATGATTTGGAAAGAGCTCACATGCAAGGGATACCCTATGCTTCGGCAGCAGGCTCTATCATGTATGCGATGCTATGTACCAGACCCGATATAGCATACTCACTAAGTGTAGTGAGTCGGTATCAAGCAGATCCTGGAGAGAGTCACTGGACGGCTGTGAAGAACATTCTCAAGTACTTGCGTAGGACTAGAGACATGTTCTTGGTGTATGGTAACGGAGAACTCCGGGTGGAGTCCTTTACCGATTCCAGCTTCCAAAGTGATAAGGACGACTCTAAGTCGCATTCGGGTTTTGTCTTTACCCTCAATGGAGGGGCGGTATGTTGGAAGAGTTCCAAACAGGATACCGTTGCAGACTCAACGATGGAGGCTGAATACATCGCTGCCATCGATGCTGCCAAAGAGGCTGTCTGGATGAAGAAGTTCATCACTGAACTTGGTGTGGTTCCATCCATTGAACATCCAATACCTCTGTATTGCGATAACAATGGAGCTGTGGCTTTAGCCAAGGAACCCAGATCCCATCAGAAATCCAGACATATTCTGAGGCGGTATCACCTGATCAGGGAGATAGTTGATCACCGGGAGATCGAGGTCAGGAGAGTAGATACGAAGGACAACACTGCGGATCCACTCACGAAGGCCATTCCCCAGATACAGTTTGAGAGATTATTCGGGATGCTAGGTATGAGATACTACAGCAGCTGGCCTTAGTGCAAGTGGGAGATTGTTTGTTATGTATATGCCCTAGAGGCCATTGTTGTACATTTGATGTATATTATGATGGATGCTTAGATATATACAGAGAGGACTTTCTTGCTCGTCATGATAGTATGCTATTTAGTTTCACTTTATCTTAACATGTTGACTTGTATTGGTTTACTGTCTTTCTCTCACATGTTGATAAAGCCCTTAGGATCTGTACTCGACTACTGGGACTATGATGAGATCATACTAGTGGGGCCATAGTAGTCGATGAGTACATCCTATAACTGTTCCTAGTCGAGGGTATATCGAGACAGGGCATCGATACACCAGAGTAGACTAGCGTATACACATCTTGACCCATATGATGGGCGATGGATGATCCCATATCCATCGGTGTTTGACATCAAGGATGGTGTACGGGTGATCAGTGGAGACTGGGTACACTGGACGGACTCACCGAGAACTCCCAGTTGGTGATATACCACACGTCAGATGGCAGTTCTTCGGTGACACTGGTGCAGGGTAGTTTGTAGACCCGATATCGTTATAGAGTCTTGTGTGATTCTTACTGTGCTTTGATTTCCACCTTACCACGTCCACGAGGGCGTGCAAAACGGTGGCTTTTGGGTACAGTCCCGAATCACATGGAGGCAATGAGCGATAGGAGGGGATTCGTCTCTCCCGGTATAGGGAGTTGATGTCGTGCTGTGTTCGATTAGCTATAACTGGAAGTCCCTGGCCAGGGCTGATATAGAGATTTACTGGTAAGTGTTACTAGTAGTTTCTTGACCTGTTATGAGCCTCACATCGACACGACTTATCGGTTATTGGGGTCTGACGTTTACCACCCCTAGACTTGATATGCGACATATCAGACGAACAGACCGGACTGTACGGGAGTGTTACTGATTGGATTCACAGGAGAATGGACAGGCTAGCTTGTTGATCTTCTAATCGCTCAATACCTGGGTGGCTGTTACGTCTAATTGACCGCTTGCAGCTTGTGGGTGTTTAATATGATCATCACCTGCTACCGGCGTATTGACGATTCTTTAGAGTCCTACACAGAGGTTTCTTGGCTCAAGAGAAACGGAGTAGAGGCACATATGAGATATGTGCAGGACCGAGGATAATGCGATATGAGATACCGTATTATATTCTCGCGATATTTTGATATGAATCGGGACATCGGATCAAGTGTTGATTCGATGAATCGGTACATAATATATTAGCCGGTTATATTCGATATAGCCGGATCGTTGGATCAAGAGTTGATTCGATGATTTAATTTATAATAATATATATGATATATTGTATTACATTATCTAATATCGACTCACTTTATTATTTCACTTTCTTACTGGATTAATACATTGATATATATGCGATATATGTTAAATGTATTATTTTCTTTTGTTGCAAATATATAATATATATGTGATATATATTATTGTGACATGATATGATTTATTATTAAACATGTTTAAGGATGATTAAATGGGATTAGGGTTTGATTAGGGTTAGCTTCTTCTTGTTCATTCTAGAAGCTTTGCTTTTGTCTTGGTTAAGATATTATGGTTGATATTTTTCCATGACTCATTTCTAACCTAACCAAACCCTAATCCTAGTTTATTCTCTACAAACTCTTAGCCTATCATCCTTGACCATGGTTCTATAATCAATCATATACATTTCTTTTCTATTCATCACAAAAGGATTATCTTTTCCATTATCATCTTCTTCTCTCTTGAGTTCTAAAAGAAAATGCTTACTAGTTAATTCTTTTGTGATGATTTCTTGTGAGAAAGTGAATAAAAAGAAAGCATAATTACTACTCCCTCATCCTCATCTAATCTAGCCCATTAGATTAGGGTGTTCATCTCTTTAAAGTGAGAAAGCTTGAGTTTTTGCAACTTCGACGTAGATCATCGGAGATTCGGAACACTTCAAGCTAGCATGGATCGTTCGAGTCGTGGAGCCTCTCTTGAGTCCGGGAGATCATGGATCGCGGCGAAGGGACTTCTACTCGGAGATTGTGAAGCGAAGGAGAGGACTACAAAGGTTGTAATCCCTCACACTTAGATAAAAACATGTTATCTTGCATGCTAAACCCTAATAATCTAGCAAAGATCCCGTCTTTGGGTTGTTCGGCACGTCTAAAATTTTATCCGGGCATGTTTGATGCCTTATGAACCTTCACAAGTGTGCCTAGGAACCCTACAGCCTGATCATGACAAAAAGATAGAACACTCTTGAATTCATCATTGGGGATACATCTGCGAATGATCTGGCCAGGACAATACTTAAACAAATAAGGTTCATCCCAGTAAAAATGTTTTACTTAGGATAGAAATCGATATTTGTCGTGTTTCGACCATTCGTGGGGAATAAGTCCCGTAGCAAGATAATTCACAATATCCACGAACCATGGTTCGTCGGATACGTTCAAGATTTGTTCGTCTGGAAAAGAATCTTTGATCGGCAGGGTCACATGTGAAGAAGAGATGCGTGAAAGATGGTCGGCTACCACGTTTTCACATCCTTTCTTATCTTTAATAACAAGATCAAATTCTTGTAATAGAAAGATCCAATGTATTAGCCTACCTTTAGCATCCTTCTTCGCCAAAAACGGTTTCAAGGCGGAGTGGTCAGTGTACACAACAATTGGTGAGCCGATCAAGTAAGGCCTGAATTTTTCTAATGCAAATACAGCTGCCAAAAGTTCCTTTTCGGTAGTTGTATAATTAATTTGAGCATCATTCAGGGTCTTTCTTGCATAATAGATCACGTGTGGCATCTTTTCAATGTGCTGTCCTAAGATTGTACCAACGGCAAAATCTGATGCATCACACATAAGCTCAAACAGGTGGTTCCAATCAGGAGATGATAGAACAGGGGCTCTAGTGAGAGAGTGTTTGAGTGAGTCAAATGCTTCATCACAATCCGAGTCAAAGTGAAAGGTTGTGTCCTTAGCCAAGAGAAGAGTTAAAGGTCTATCAATTTTGCTAAAATCCTTAATGAATCTCTTGTAAAAGCCTGTATGGCCAAGAAAGGATCATATATCCTTGACGCTTTTGGGATGAGGAAGGTTATGAGTCACATCTATTTTAGCTCTGTCAACCTCAATACCTTTTCGTGAAATCACATGTCCAAGCACAATTCCCTCTTGGACCATGAAATGGCATTTTTTCCAATTCAAGATTAAGTTCTTCTCTTTACAATGAGTAAGAACTGCGTCAAGATGTGATAGGCAGTCGGCAAAGATTCTACAAATATCGAGAAATCATCCATGAAAATATCCAGAAAATTCTCGACCATGTCAGAGAATATCCCCATCATACACCGCTGAAATGCAGCGGGAGCATTGCATAACCCAAATTGCATGAGTCTAGAAGCAAAAGTACCAAAAGGACAAGCAAATGTGGTTTTGTCTTGATCCATTTAGGCAATAGAGACCTGGTTATAGCCAGAGTATCCGTCCATGAAGCAGTAATATTCCTGTCCAGCTAAGCGTTCCAGCAGCTGGTCAATAAAAGGTAGAGGAAAGCGGTCTTTCCTCGTTGCGGCATTGAGTTTTCTATAACCAATACATACACGCCACCTAGTCTGAGTGCGTGTCTTGAACAACTCATTTTCCTCATTTGTTACGACCGTGATGCCAGATTTCTTAGGGACTACATGAATTGGACTTACCCATTGGCTATCAGAGATTGGGTAAATGATACCACTGTCAAGGCATTTGACGATTTCTTTCTTTACCGCATCCTTCATGACGGGGTTTAACCGTCTCTATGGTTCTCAGGTTGGTTTGGCTTCATCCATCAGATGTATATGATGTTCAACAATCAAAGGACTAATCCCTTTGATGTCAACCATTGTCCAACCAAAAGCCTGCCTATTAGATCTCAAGACCGTCAAAAGAGCATTCTCTTGCTCTAAGGCTAGAGAAGCCGATATTATCATAGGTAAAGATTCATTCTCACCTAAATATGCATATTTAAGATGAGAAGGTAAAAGTTTGAGATCTAATGTTGGTGGCGAGACAATAGAAGGTGGGGAAAGTGAATGATATTCGGATTCACAAAGAAGTTCGTAGCCTGCAAAGGATACAGACTCGGAAAGTGAAGAGTCACAAAGTTCAGACTCAAGAGTGGAAAGTGTGTCCTCACTAAGATGTGCAAGATCAATAATTGATGTGCTAATGTCTTTGAGATTATCAAAGAAAAGTTCATCAACCTCGCAGCCTTCAGAAGCAATCTCGTGGACAGAACAGACATTAAGAATGTGAGCAGAGGGTTCAGACGGCTGACTTCCAATCTTGTAAATGTTCAGCTCAATTGACATCTTTCCAAAGGATATGTTCATTGAGCCGTTTCTACAGTTAATGAGAGCATTGGAAGTGGTTAGGAAGGGTCGACCAAGAATCACCGAAATTTGGTTCCGTGGGTTCGCTACAGGTTGTGTATCAAGAACAATAAAGTCTACAGGGAACATAAATTCCCCAACTTTTATTAACACATCCTCGAGTTCACCCCTAGGTTTGGTGATGGATCGGTCTGCCATTTGGAGAGTCCAATGAGCTGGTTTCAACTCTCCAATCCCTAACTGCTCATAGACAGAATATGGAAGCAGGTTAACACTAGCGCCAAGGTAAAGTAAGGCACGGTTAATGTTTTTACCCCCAATAGAAATCGAGATTATAGGACAGCCATGGTCCTTACGTTTCTTTGGTAATTGTGGGGTAAAAGCCGTGCTAACGTAATTTGTCATGAATATCTTTTTGGGCACTTGAGTCTTCCTCTTCCTAGTGCACAAGTCCTTAAGAATTTTCGCATATGACGGAACTTCTTGAATAGCATCTAGGAGAGGGATGTTGATGTTAACCTGTTTAAACATTTCCATAATCTTCTCTATACGTGCACTCGATTTGTTACCCCTCAACCGATTCGGATAAGGAGCTTTAGCAATAATAGCTGGGTCCAACATTGGAGAAGGAGGTGTGTGTGGAACTAATCCCAGATTAGGAGTGTGGATTGTCTTTGGTGGACTAGAAGAAATATGTTGAGGGTTCGAGCCTTGAGGAAAACGAAAAATAGGATCGCAAGAAGGTGGTGGGGTAGATAAAGTAGGATTAGAAGTAGAAGTGGATGTGGAAGGAAAAGTGGAAGTGAAAGCCGGGGTGTTTTTGATTAATTCATAATGATCATCAATCTCTTCCCCGACTTGATTATTCAACACTCTTCCAGATCTCAACGTTGTAATGGCATTCACATTGTAATGTTGTGAATGCCCAGGATTCGGTAGGGGTTGAGACGGATGTTTTCCTTTCTCTCTAGCACTCATCTCGGCATTCAATCGTGCAATTTGTGCTTCCATCGATTTAATACTCTCACTTTGGGAGTCAGAGTTTTTCTGGATCTTATCGATGGAAGACTTAAATTCAGCCGACATTTGAATGGACTGTTTCATAAACATTTCAAAAGTCCGTTCAAGTGAAGAGGAATTATCAGTACCGGTCAACTGCAAAGGATTATACGGTGCAGGTGTGTTGACCAGATTTTGAAAGTTTTATGATTGGTAGGTGTGCTGACTTATTTGAAGTGGTTACTGTTGTGGTGGATGACCTCTTTGGAAATTATTTTGATTTGGAACCGTGTTTTGAGTTTGTTAATAGTTCCAAGAAAAATTAGGGTGATTCCTCCAACCCTGATTATAAGTGGAAGAATACGGATCGTTTCTAGGTCTTTGTTGGAAAGCATCATTGGTATGCTCTTGACCTTGAAACGGAAAATTTAAAGGACATTCTTCCGTAAGATGAGATGGATCAGAACAGCATCCACAGACAGTTTTGGCGAGTGGCATCTGATTTAGGGAGGCTGCTAAAAATTTATGTTCCATAACTTCGAGTTTCTTTTGCATTGCTGCCATTTCAGCTCTAACTCCTATGGACACATCAAGTCGATGAATGCCACCCCTAGACGATGACTGGTTTACACTCTCCCACTGTAACGTTCTTTCAGCGAAATCTTCTAAAAATCTCCAGGCTTCACCATCATCTTTATTCATGAAGGTGCCTTGACACATGGATTCAAAGGTCTGTTTTGTTGTAGGATTAATGCCCTCATATATGATTCTGCACAGATCCTATCTAGGAATTCCGTGATGAGGACATTGAACTAATAGTTCCTTGAAGCGTTCAAAACACTTCGAGCATGGTTCATTTGAAAGCTGGGTAAATTGATTTATTTCGCTACGGACTCGAGCTGTTTTATGATTAGGGTAGAATTTCTTTAGGAAAGCTGTTACGAATTCTCCCCAGTTGGAAATAGAATGTGCGGCTGTGTTATAAAGCCACTTCTCAGCTATATCGCACAAAGTGAATGGGAGAAGACGTAATCTCATAGCATCCACAGAAAGCTGTGAAATACCCATCATAGCGCATACATTTTCAAATTTGGTAATAAAAACGTATGCGTCTTCAGACTCGAGACCGTGATATTTTGGTAGAAGATTTATGTATTGTGGTTTGATTTCGAAATTGTCCCCATTGGCTGGTGGAATGGTAAGACAGGTCGAAAGAGGACCTCGCATAGGGTAACATCTCTCTTGCAGAGAGATACGGGGCGAATTCTGTGTAGGGTTGCTATGCATTGCCATAAGGGTCTACGAGGCATCAACCATGCCCGATTAAAAAATTAGCCGTGCCGAAAAACCCGAAGCCGGATCTTGAAACTACTGTTTAGGCGAAAAGAAGCATGTTAAACACTTTAACACTAAGTGAGAGGGATTACAACCTTTGTAGATCCGGTCCTTCACTTCTAAAGCTCCGTGTTGAAGTCCCTTTACTGCGATCATCGTGTTCCGGACTCTCGAGAGGTTCCACGAAGAGAAAGATGCATTCTTGCTTCCGATCTTCGATACAAAGATGATCTATCTTGAAGTTTCTTTAACACAAGCTAATACTCATAATATGAAGTGAACACCCTCATCTAAATGGCAAGGATAGATAAGGATGATGAAGTAGGATTTTTGCTCTCTTTTATTATCTTTTTCTCACACTCATTCATCACTTGGAAAAAGCTAGTAAGCTTTTTCATGAAAGAAAGAAGAAGGAAGAAGATGAATAATATGATAAGAATTCTTTTGTGATGAATAATGCAAAGGAGATAATGATGAATAATGCAACCATGGTTGACTAAACCTTTGTAGAGAATTAACCAAGGCTAGGGTTTGGGTTAGGTTAAGAATGAGTCACTTAAAAATATCTTGCACAAAACAAAAAGAAAAACCTTCTAGAATCAACTAGAAGTCTTAACCCTAATCCAAACCCTAATCATGTTTAAACTCCATAAAACATGTTGCATTAGTTATCATATCATGCTACAATATTATATATCACATATGTAATATTTATCGTAACTATAAAATAATACAATTAACATATATCTCATATATATCAATGTATTACCCGAGTGAGAAAAAGAATCTTTTAGTGAGTTAATATTAGTTAATGTAATTTAATATATCATATATATTATTATACATTAAATTATCGAATCAACACTTGATCCGAAAATCCGGCTATATCGCATATAACCGACTAATATTTTTCCGTACCGATTCATCGAATTAACACTTGATCCGATGACCCGGCTGATATCATATATCGCGAGAATAGAATACGGTATCTCATATCGCATTATCCTCGTTCACACACATATCACATATGTGCCCCTACTCCGTTTTGCCTGAGCCAAGAAACCTCTGTGTAGGACTCTAAAGAAACGTCAATACGCCGGCAGTAGGTGATGATCGTATCAAACACCCACAAGCTGCAAGCGGTCAGCTAAACGTAACAGCTACCCAGGTATTGAGCGATCAGAAGATCAACAAGTAAGCCTGTACATTCTCCTGTGAATCCAAACAGTAACACTCCCGTACAGTCCGGTCTCGTCGTCTGATATGTCGCTTATCTCGCCTAGGGGTGGTAAACGTCAGACTCCAGTAGCTTGATAAGTCGTGTCGATATGAGGTCTATAACAGTTCAAGAAACTACTGATAATACTTACCAGTAAATCTCAGCAACCCTGGCCAGGGATTTCCGGTTATAGCCAATCGAACACAGCACAACATCAACTCCCTATACCGGGAGAGACGAATCCCCTCCTATCGCTCATTGCCTCCATGTGATTCGGGACTGTACCCAAAAGCCAGCTTTTTGCACGCCCTCTTGGACATGGTATGATGGAAATCAAAGAACAGTGGGAATCACACAAGACTCTATGACGATCTCGGGTCAACAGACTACTCTGTACCAGTGTCACCGGAGAACTGCCATCTGACGTGAGGTTTAATACCATCTGGGATTCTCGGCGAGTCCGTCCAATGTACCCAGTCTCCACTGAGTACCCGTACACCATCCTTGATGTCAAACACCGATGGATATGGGATCATCCATCGCCCATCATATGGGTCAAGATGCGTATATGCTAGTCTACTCTGGTGTATCGATGCCCTGTCTCGATACACCCTCGACTAGGAACAGTTATAGGATGTACTCGTCGACTACCGTGGCCCTACTAGTATGATCTCATCATAGTCCCAGTAGTCGAGTACATATCCTAAGGGCTTTATCAACATGTAATATAGAGACAATCAGAGTACATGTTAAGATAAAGTACAACAAGATAGCATACTATCATATCGAGCAAGAAAGTCCGCCCTATATATGTCCAAGTATCCATTACAATATACGTCATATGTACAGTAATGGCCTCTACGACATACATATAACTAACATTCTGCGCACCTGCAGACGGTGGCATAGTAGTGTTAAAGAAGTTCGATGGAGTACAGTCCATTGAAGTGGGTGTGGTAGTGGTTGAACAAAAAGTAGATGTAGAATTACCTACTTCGGGGTCGATAGGAGAAACGCGGACAAGACGGGCACTAGAATCCCGTGTCCAGCCGAGCATGCACTAAATGGTTTAGCACAAGTGGCAGCGTTGTGATAATTAGGGGAAAATTGGTTTGGATTGGTGTTTGGTTTGAAAAATTACGGATTTTTGAAAAATTCACACAAACAATGCACAAGCAACCCTAAATCTAGTGGTCACCTAGGTCAAGTCTCTAGACCACTCCTAGACTTCCAGAAGACAAGTCGCAAGATAGATCCTCCACGGCCTCTTTGCCCCTTCTGTGGCCAGGTAAGTGCCAGATAAGTGGGAAGTTCTCTGCTACGTAAGTAACGGGCCTAATTAAGTAACCATTTGCCTTAGACACACTTTTCTTAGATACAACAAAAGAAACGCGGATAAAAGTAGATTACCCACGACCTACTTCTGTCCTAAATAAGCGCGACGGTCATTAGAGTCTTGTCTAGATATTTTTTAGTTAATGATGGTGATGCGGATGCAAGTTTGTGATTTTTGGGGCTTAGGAGGGGTAATGGAATCCCCACCAAATCTGAATTTGGTCTTTGCCCCTTAATTTCCGTATTAAAAATGCAAACAATCAAGATCAAACACGCAACAATTTCTTTTTGCGGCGCTGCGAATATTGCAAAGAAACCTGGAGAAATTGGTTAATGGAACAAAGCAGGGAAGAGATTGTAAGTGCACGGCGGCGCCCCGGCCGTCAATCCGACGGCCGAATGCGGAAGCGGTGATAAACTTTAATTTTGCGGACTTAGCAAACCGGCACCACCGCGCACTAAACTCCCGGATCGGGCAATTAACAAGTCTAAGCTAACAACAAGACGGGTTAGAGATATACCGACTGATCCGAGTCCTCCGGCCTTCATCTCCACTCCGATCTCCTCGCGGGATCTCCGTCCGTCGCCTCCTCGCCGGAAGGGCACCACATCGCCTGTATCTTTTACGGGCTCCCACTTCAATACCGAGGCAACTCGGGCGCGAAGTAGGCTAGCCGACGCGTCCAAGATTTGCTGCAGAATAGTGTAGAATAGCTGTCTCTTTGGGGTTTAGGAGGTTGCCAATTTGGAGGAATTTAGCACAAGGATTTTTCAAGAACACTTGATGAAAAATGGAGCTTGCCATGGAATAAAATGAGCTCGGCCAAAGGCATTTGTGTTCACTGGAAAGTCATGAAGCAAGCACTCACTTGAAAATGAATGAAGCCAGGTCTCTTTTTTTTTTTTTTGCTGTGAATGAAAATGTGTGAATGAATTAATACCCAAGGAATTAATCAATTCCTTCACAGCACCCCCAAAGCAAATCCAGCACACACCCATTAATTCCATTCCTTACAAAAGGAAATTAATCCACTATACTCCATCAATCCAGCACAGTGGCCGGCCCATACCAAATCACATCAAAATCCCACACCCACTCTTATCATAATTAATGCATGAAGGAGCAAAGAAGCAATCATATCAAAACTTATGCAATTGCAAGAAACCCCCTCCACAAATGTGTTATCTGCAAACTTGCAAATAACACCCTCCAACGAAAAGTCCGGCCGTGAAGGAACAATGAAAAACCGGCCGGAACGGAATGCAAACTGGCAACTCCAGAAAAACTGGTCCCGTAATAAATTACAGGAAAACCCCGAAACTGTGCATACACACCCGCATTTGTATTCCGACCGGATACAAATGCAAAGAGACAAAATCTACACTGTACTATACTAGGATCCGGCTTAAGCCAAAGCCGGCTAGTAAAAACCGTCCGATCACGATCCGTGCAATACCGTACATATCTGATCGAACCCTGCCATATCTCCATACGGCCTCTACAGCGTTTCGCCCGAAAGCTTGAGTAACTGTAAGTGTGGTGGACTCTAAAGACTCGTCAATACTATGGCTGTGGATTTAACCACTAGCACGTCAGAGGTATATAAGCCAATACGTAACGGGCCACCAGCTATTGACTAAAAGGGACGTCGATGAGTGAACTCATCCTGACACCCTACTGAGCCTGTCAGTGACAATATCCGTACAGTCCGGTCCGTTCGTCTACGAGCATCGCATGTCGGGCCTAGGGGGTTGGTAAAAGTCAGACCCCCAAAAGCGGTACAAGTCATGTCGGAGTGTAGCCCAGAACACCCTGAGATACTACTGGAATACCTACCAGTAAATCTCCTGCCTTGGCCAAGGTATTCGTGTAATGGCTCTCTTAGACACAGCGCGACCTCACCCCCAATACCGGGAGAGACGAACCCCTGAAGATCCGCTCACTGCCTCCATGTGGCTCGGGACTGTACCCAACTAAAACCTGTTTGCACGACTCCTTTGAGCCGTGGTAGGGTAGTAATCAAAGTACAGTGGGAACTCACACGAGACAAATGACGATCCCCAGGTCGATGAACTAACCTGTACACATGTCACCAGGGAAATGCTATCTGACATCAGGTATAAGACCAACTAGCATGTTCCCGGCGAGTCCTGTCCGGTGTACTCATAACCCAATGAGCACCTGTATACATCTTAGGTGAACCAACTGACACCAGTGGCTTGTGAGACCGGCCACCGCCCCTCGTCAGGGTCTCGACTGTATACACTAGTCTACTCTGGAGTATCGATGCCCTATCTCGAAACTCCCACGACCAGGGACCTTTTAAGGATGTGCTTATAGACTACCAGCTCCCACGTATATGATCGCCCTCATACTGCCGGTAGTCAAGCAAGAATCCTAGGGGCTCTATCAACGTGCAATAGTGATCTGTCATGTCACCTAAAGCAGTACACGATGATAAAGGTAAACCAGATAGCATACTATCATCTCGAGTAAGACTGTCCTACCGGGATAGGTCCTCCCTCAATCATTGCAATCACGTGCCTGTGATCCAATAATCGACTCTGAGGGCACTATCTCCAACAATCTCCCACTTGCTCTCAAGGCTAATTATTGCGATGTCGCATACTCACAGCCCGTGTGATACCGAACACCCAACTCCTCTACTTGTCAGTTTCACAAAGCTTGTTTGCGAAACTATTGCGTTCGAGGAATAGCCTCAGTGAGTGGATCCGCTCTGTTGTTTCTTTCTATGTCTCTCTTTATCTCAAGTTCGCGGAGAAAGCCGTCTCCCGAAATGAGCAATACCTGTCTTAGAATGTCTGGATGTCTGATGGGACCTAGCTCATAAATGAACTCCAAATCCAAACTTCTTAGACTGTATCGTCAACTGAACTTAATCAGTATCCTGCGCCATGCCTCCCTCAGTATCACCTTGGACCAACTGTCCAAAATACTGCCCCTCGTCAGAAGGATAACTACAACTCTGACAACCTCCTTGTCGTCCATGTCACCTTGGAAGCCTGGAATGATAACTGCCTCCCGACTGTTCCTCCAGGATTGGATCAATATCAACTTACTGCATCTAGTGCAAGAACAACATCTGGTGTGGCACTTGACATCTCATGATTGACTCAATTGCCTAAGCAAGTGATCTGCCAATCATGTACATCCCTCTCTACTTTAGTCTATAAGACACCTTTAGAGAGGGTGACTCCATTACCTGCAGGTACACTACCGTGCCAGGAGTCGTCCATTCTAAATACTCTTAGAATGCTGTCAAAGTACCCTAATTAGGAAACCACCCAAATCTAGATCTAAAACCATAGATCTAGTAACCAGTATATCTGATATAATGTCCAAGTCCTTTGTGGAGAAACCACTGTGTGACGACCAAAGTATAACCGATCGTAGTATAGGAATATCACTTCCTACTACCTTCTCAACAGATCCATCCCCTATTCTGATGACGTCAAACCTATGACTGTCACATCAGAAATAGATGATCTATCTCCGCTACATCTGCTTTAGTCTATAAATAGACATAAGCCTGATGTCCACCAATGCTTCCGCTGCTCCCATTGACTACGACAACCCTCTGGCAGAGTCATACAGACGTGCACTTCTAAAGCAAGTTTAGAATGACGCTATACTCATCCTCCTGCCGGGTCTCGCAGCCTGGAACAACAACAATGGCAAGTGTGGGTATACAAGAACTTCCCTGTCACCGTCCTTGAGGCTACCGGAGTACCTCTCGGGTGCCTGAAGTTACCCACCTTATCTGCGGAGTGGCCAATGGAATGTCAAATCAGATTGAATCTTTAGGTTCCTTATCAAATCTTCGGTAATCGTTTGCGGTTCTGGAATCACTTCGAGTTCTATCATACTCCCACTACTGTTTTTGAAAAAATCCATTTTTAATAAAACTGTGGCGAGTCTAGAACAATATTTCTATTGATCTGCCAGATGGTAGAAAATCAACCCTCGTCATAGCCTGGGTCAACCCACAAACAGCCTTTACAGAAACGTGCCTTGAGTTATCCAGAGTTTGGTTTTAATCATAAGCCGGACAACTCCCCGTACCTTAATAATGTTAAGATATGAACTATTCTACATCCAATATAGAACCAGAGGCACTGATTTAATTTAACCAGATTCAAATCATGCAGCTGTCTCCAGTGCATGTCAACTAAATGGAAGGAGGCCGATCAACATTACTCAACTTAGGAATGCTTCCAATTATGAGTAACCTGAAAAGAGAAGCAATTTCTCTTTATCTTTACCATCAACTGAATACCATCCACAAGTATCTACATCTTCGATCACTTTGAAGAATCCCGATACTCGCTACACGTGGTTCTCTACTCTATTCAAATACCTATAACTCCTCAAAACTTAGACCCTGTATTTCTACGAAACACATGTCTAAGAACTAGAGAAGTTAAAAGTAAACAGAATATAGTATGAGGACCAACCCCTCTGTCCTAATGGACACTGGACAACATACAATACTCTGTATAAGTCCGCTGAGTTTAACAACTCTTTTACTGTGCGTCGTAGGTTGAAAACTGTACTTATGGTTAAGAAAAATTACACCGCTGTTCAATTCTCCTTACCTAACCATCCACTGATATAGGTAAATGTCATCGACATAATATCAAAAGGTATATCTCACTCTATAAAAATAGACATACAGATATATCAATTTGAAATTGGTGCACAACAGCGGATATTCAAAACCAAATATTTGCCGACCGGCAAACAGCCCAGGTGATCTCCTCAAATATCACCGATTACAACGAATCCCGATATAATGAGGATGATCACCCAATTCCCAATAACTTACTTCCACTCACCATCTGTAAAACCATACAGATGTGAGAATCAAACCTGGTAAATACATACCCTGGAGCAAGTGTCTAATCAGGAAATCAGTTTTCTTTTAACAGTACACAGTGAAACTGAAACATTGAAATGTTTCGGTGGGGTATCCCGGTATTCTTAGTAATGCCTCTACCATTATCCAGATTCACAACTATAACCGTATAATTGTTTGCCACCTCTCCATATCCCTTTATATGTCTTTAGTCATTACCTTCTGCACACCCCTTAGGCCAAATGGTTTTCTTCCTTCCCTACCGTTCGGCACCAGCCTATGGTTTGGAAGAAGACTATCCAATAAGCATAATGGGTGTACTGTCCTAATCCTAGAAGCACTCGCAACGCGAGAGAAGGTGAAGATAAAAGACACCTGAATGTACTTTATTCCTATTTCTCCTGAACCAGGATCCATCCCCGAACTGGAACAAGTTCCTTTCGAGTTTGTATATAACCATACGATGGATTATCCAATAAAATGGGATCTTCGTAGTGATACGGAGTGTCCTGGAGAAATACAAAGGTGATTTAGGATTGGCGAAGAAGTACTTGGTTTGGTCGTGAATAGCAGTCGCAATTTACTTTGCCCTCTTACTAATCCCTTGCTTTGTCTGAACTTAATACCTTCTGTACACCGTTTAGGCTAACTGGTTTTCTTCATTCCCTACCAGTCGGCACCAGCCTATGGTTTGGAAGAAGATTATCCAATTTGCGTAATAGGTGTACTACTCCTAAATCAAGGAGTACTCGCAACCTGAGAGAAGGTGAAAAGAAAAGACAACTGAATAATCCTATCCGTTTTCTCCAGAACCGGAAAACATCCTCGAATTCCTTCGAGTTCGTATCTAACCATATGATGGCTTTGTCCAATGGAAGTGGACGTTCGCAGTAATACGGGGTGTCCTGGAGAAAAGGGTAAAAGTAGGAGTGGCAATGAGGTCTGCAACTCTGACAATCCAAAAGCCAGTGTTAAGAAGGTTCGGTCAACTTGGTCACTGAGTCATAGTCTAGGGTCGGGTCAATGGTCGCTGCCAGAGAGAGAGAAAAGAAACACTCAGCGTGCACTCTATCCTAGATCAGAATGGTTACCAATTTATCTAATCTGGAAACCTCCCACTGTACCTCAAATTCTCCTCCAAACCTGAAAGAAGAATTAGTCGGGGTCACCCGATGAGTAAACTAACTCATCAGTAGGAATCGGGATCCAACTCTCATCGCATGATAACGTGACGGAATCCGCTCATGGTATCACACTCCAGAAGGTATGCGCATATCTGGCAAGTTTCAGTACTTTTGAAACTCCCGATGTGGATTTTTGCCCCATGCTCTTATGACCTTGACTAAGGCCAACAAATCATAAGTCACATGTCAAGTTCTACCCGTCATTGTCCAGGTTGATTTGAACCCACCCGTACAAGCCCTTGACTAAGGCCAACAAGGCTATACGACTGTCCCAAACCAACACATCTATCTATGCAGCATATGAATACCCAATAGCTACCAAACACTGTGCCTTGACTAAGGCCAACAAACACAGCTTGAATACTATTGACTACCCATATGAAACGACGGAGGGCTACGAATGGTTTCTGGAGAAAACCTTTAACGTAATGAACTTGATCTCGTTGAAGGAACGGATAGCTTTTTAGAAAATATAGTGACGAAAACCTTTACTAAAGAGGTCACTCCCGGTGAAGGGATCTCGGCTCTTTCCCCGTAGAATGGGGTGCAGGATATTCCAACTGAATACCACGGTGCAAAGCAAAAGTAATCGGCTATAGTGAAGTTAATGCCCTGACGCAAACTTCTGTCCAAGGGGTCACTCCCGGTGAAGGGATCTCGGCCCTTACCTCGTCGACTGAGGAGCAGGATATTCTAAATGAATACCACGATGCAAAACAAAAGTGAACGTCCTTGCAATAACAGCTTTTTATACAAGTGTTCCAACAACATCAGAATAGGTTTGTTTAACTTGCATTGATCCGAATCAACGCAGTCCCATCAATTGATCACACCACAAAGAACGAAAATATACTGACGTACGTATATGCCATCCGCATTCGCCACTGGGTCCCGTCATCACCCGTTAGGTTAGCTAACTAACGGCAAAGCGGGGACTGGACTAGCGCGGATGTAAAACATATACAACATCTACTAATATATATACCAATATATTATATTTCGCTCAAGGCGTGAAAAGAAATGCAACATTACAGAAATGTACAGCATCACAGAACAATACAGATATCTGGGATCCCCGGGTTTCACAGAGCCACTACTGAAACCCGACGTTCCCCTGGTCGTGTGGATAGCCTGTGCAATGAAAACCTAGACCCCTACGGGTGCGGTAAGTCACCCGCCAAAACCTGAAGCGAGGCAGCCCTCTTCACCACCGTGAATGGACCACCCAGCACTTCACGGAATCCGGTAACTTGGGCACCCCTCCTGGGTCAAACTGTACCCCCTACAAGTGCGGCGAATAGCCCGCCAATCCCAGAGTGAAGCCCCCTCCGTCTCAATGCCATGAGATGCGGGCTTGTTGCCCTCTAGAACCCGGCCATCCGTGCACCCCACCGCGGGGTAATCCTAGTACAGAAAGTAAAATATACATACACCGGGTACATCGACCGCAACCAGGTCGTGCCCCAAAAGAATAATACAAACAGGCAGTGACGGCAGTCCACATGTCGGACGCTCGCCCCGCAATATCAAATGTACATAATACACCAACACTGTACTAGCATTGCATCCAGGCTATTCCCCACGACCGATCCGCAACATCACAGCATAAACATAAAACATCAACGTGAAAGTCACGTTCGCAAATCCGTCTAACCGGGCTATAGCAGTTAGACCGGATTTACCGATCAAGTGACATTCACGGTCGCAGATATAATGTAAATACTGTGAAAAATGTGTTTAAAATTTTCCGATTGATCAAACCTTAACAAGTGGGGCCCCAAACAAAACTGTAGCACTCACAGAAAACCTGGGCCCAATTTTAATATTCCAGAAACCACATTTTCAACTCAGGAACATTCTGCAAAGTTTTGGGGGCATGAACAGTTGTTACTGCGGCGGAAGCGCGGCCCAAGCAGGGGTTTGGCCGCGCTTTCGCGGTGGAACAGTGAGTTCATGGTACCAAATTTTTACAGTATGTTTCTAATTCCCTGCATATCACTCTGAGACAACCTGAAAAATTTTTGGACTCAAAAAAAATTCGACAGGAACTGATGTGCTTGAAATACGCGTTTTCGGGATTTTGTTCGATCGGAAACGTAAAACACATTAAACAAAGCT
Organism: Agapanthus africanus; assembly: GCA_030015575.1. Taxonomy (NCBI): domain Eukaryota; kingdom Viridiplantae; phylum Streptophyta; class Magnoliopsida; order Asparagales; family Amaryllidaceae; genus Agapanthus; species Agapanthus africanus. The sequence continues at coordinate 255,242,661 of CM057351.1, forward strand.
AGACGAAGTTAATGGCGAGGCTCTGATACCACTGTAAGTGCACGGCGGCGCCCCGGCCGTCAATCCGACGGCCGAATGCGGAAGCGGTGATAAACTTTAATTTTGTGGACTTAGCAAACCGGCACCACCGCGCACTAAACACCCGGATCGGGCCATTAACAAGTCTAAGCTAACAACAAGACGGGTTAGAGATATACCGACTGATCCGAGTCCTCCGGTCTTCATCTCCACTCCGATCTCCTCGCGGGATCTCCGTCCGTCGCCTCCTCGCCGGAAGGGCACCACATCGCCTGTATCTTTTACGGGCTCCCACGTCAATACCGAGGCAACTCGGGCGCGAAGTAGGCTAGCCGACGCGTCCAAGATTTGCTGCAGAATAGTGTAGAATAGCTGTCTCTTTGGGGTTTAGGAGGTTGCCAATTTGGAGGAATTTAGCACAAGGATTTTTCATGAACACTTGATGAAAAATGGAGCTTGCCATGGAATAAAATGAGCTCGGCCAAAGGCATTTGTGTTCACTGGAAAGTCATGAAGCAAGCACTCACTTGAAAATGAATGAAGCCAGGTCTCTTTTTTTTTTTTGCTGTGAATGAAAATGTGTGAATGAATTAATACCCAAGGAATTAATCAATTCCTTCACAGCACCCCCAAAGCAAATCCAGCACACACCCATTAATTCCATTCCTTACAAAAGAAAATTAATCCACTATACTCCATCAATCCAGCACAGTGGCCGGCCCATACCAAATCACATCAAAATCCCACACCCACTCTTATCATAATTAATGCATGAAGGAGCAAAGAAGCAATCATATCAAAACTTATGCAATTGCAAGAAACCCCCTCCACAAATGTGTTATCTGCAAACTTGCAAATAACACCCTCCAACGAAAAGTCCGGCCGTGAAGGAACAATGAAAAACCGGCCGGAACGGAATGCAAACTGGCAACTCCAGAAAAACCGGTCCCGTAATAAATTACAGGAAAACCCCGAAACTGTGCATAAACACCCGCATTTGTATTCCGACCGGATACAAATGCAAAGAGAAAAAATCTACACTGTACTATACTAGGATCCGGCTTAAGCCAAAGCCGGCTAGTAAAAACCGTCCGATCACGATCCGTGCAATACCGCACGTATCTGATCGAACCCTGCCATATCTCCATACGGCCTCTACAGCGTTTCGCCCGAAAGCTTGAGTAACTGTAAGTGTGGTGGACTCTAAAGACTCGTCAATACTATGGCTGTGGATTTAACCACTAGCACGTCAGAGGTATAAGCCAATACGTAACAGGCCACCAGCTATTGACTAAAAGGGACGTCGATGAGTGAACTCATCCTGACACCCTACTGAGCCTGTCAGTGACAATATCCGTACAGTCCGGTCCGTTCGTCTACGAGCATCGCATGTCGGGCCTAGGGGGTTGGTAAAAGTCAGACCCCCAAAAGCGGTACAAGTCGTGTCGGAGTGTAGCCCAGAACATCCTGAGATACTACTGGAATAACTACCAGTAAATCTCCTGCCTTGGCCAAGGTCTTCGTGTAATGGCTCTCCTAGACACAGCGCGACCTCACCCCCAATACCGGGAGAGACGAACCCCTGAAGATCCGCTCACTGCCTCCATGTGGCTCGGGACTGTACCCAACTAAAACCTGTTTGCACGACTCCTTTGAGCCGTGGTAGGGTAGTAATCAAAGTACAGTGGGAACTCACACGAGACAAATGACGATCCCCAGGTCGATGAACTAACCTGTACACATGTCACCAGGGAAATGCTATCTGACGTCAGGTATAAGACCAACTAGCATGTTCCCGGCGAGTCCTGTCCGGTGTACTCATAACCCAATGAGCACCTGTATACATCTTAGGTGAACCAACTGACACCAGTGGCTTGTGAGACCGGCCACCGCCCCTCGTCGGGGTCTCGACTGTATACCCTAGTCTACTCTGGAGTATCGATGCCCTATCTCGAAACTCCCATGACCAGGGACCTTTTAAGGATGTGCTTATAGACTACCAGCTCCCACGTATATGATCGCCCTCATACTGCCGGTAGTCAAGCAAGAATCCTAGGGGCTCTATCAACGTGCAATAGTGATCTGTCATGTCACCTAAAGCAGTACACGATGATAAAGGTAAACCAGATAGCATACTATCATCTCGAGTAAGACTGTCCTACCGGGATAGGTCCTCCCTCAATCATTGCAATCACGTGCCTGTGATCCAATAATCGACTCTGAGGGCACTATCTCCAACAGAGATAAGAAAGACAGAGATGGACCTAAAGTTTTTTGAAGCACTGAAGCCTCTGAATACTCGCGGATCCGCCACGAGATGCTTCCTATTGCCGTGGATGCACGGTCTGCTGAAATGATCCCTGCACCAAAATTTTTAAAGAGACTCCTGTTGCCTCTATGAACTCTGTGTGATGCTCTGAAATTTTTTTCTCTCGCTCCAGAGATTCCAGATTCCCTTGCAGCAATTCACAATAAATCGTGAAGCACTTGATGCGATTTTGATCTAAAAATTCTGATGTAATAATAAAATTTTTAAACTCAAATTGCAAAAAACGAACAAATTAGAACACGATCCGCGGCAACGGCGCCATTTGATTGACCCCCTTCGTGTGTATTTGGAAAGTTTTAATAGATCACAACCAAAGAAATTTATAACCGCAAGCAATAATGGTGTCTATTGTAGTTTCGATAGCGAGAGCGGATCGTCCACTAAGATTGTGTGAATTTGTTCGAAATCGTTTTAGTTGAGTTGAAAAGAAAAGATCAAAGAAAATGATTCAAGATTTGTGAGGTTTAGTCTCCAGAAACATAAAGAAATTAGATTTAGAATCAAGAATTAATAAAGATCGAGAAAATGTCCAAATGAATTGAATTATCAAGATTTGTAAAGTAGCTTGTAGGAATCGATCAAATAAGTAGTGATCATGAAAACTAAAGATTACGAAATCTTATCTATTGAGGATTTGTTGCTAGATCGATGACAATCAACGAAGATTAGGGATCTATTGAAGAAACTAGTGTTTCTCCTTCACCATCCCTTATCTTTTCATTGATTATCATTCAAATTCTAGCCTCTAGTCAAGAAAATCACCGATCGTTGATCTCTAATTTTAGAGCGAAAACATTCAAGAAAGCGATCTCGCTCAAAATTAGGACTTCGATGATTCAATTTCCTAGAGTTAACAAAATTCATCAGACTTAAGAATCTTTCAAGAATTTCAACATTATTATCTACCTATTCTCTCGATTCCGCTACAAGCGGAGATTTCACTCACACATCATGAAAAATGAAAGAATCAAGAATCGATAAATTCTCATAATGCAAGAATGTAAAGAAAGCAAGATTTATAATTTTTCACCTTTATTAATCGACGATTAGGTACAATTCACTCAAAGGTTACAAGATTTGAGGAGGTAACTAGATCCGCCGAAATTTGCTTCGCATCGATCTTTTTGAGTCACGGATCGTCGTGGATCACTTGCTCGGATGATGATCGGCGTTGCGAAAAAGGCTCATTGAAGGCTTGCTTGATTTGTCTCTCAAAATGAACTTGATTTGGCTTTGGAAATGGATTTGGGCTAGGGTTTTGGTATCAAGTTGTGTCACTCAACTTGAATTTAAATTTTTAGCTCCAAATGTGTAACTAATTCTCCACTAATTAAACCAATTAATGAACAACCCCCAAATTATAGATCTAGATCCCCTTTTATAGACACTCATTTAATCTTCTCTCATAAGCTTGGTTGTTATGCAGAGCCTTCCAGAAGATGCCTCGTGGAATTGGAGCTTCTTGAGGAAGCTAGGCCGTTACAAGGAAGATTCTGGAGAAGTCTCGAGCGCCAACGAGTCAACTCGGCCGCGGAACCGCGGCGACTCGGCCTGGATCGGCCGCGGATACGCGGCCATATAGGGAGATCTCTGCATAAGTTTTCTGCATATGTTTGGTGTTGTCTTTTGGGTGTTCTTTTGATATCTGGAATCTTATAATTCTTTCTTGGTTGCTGCAAGATTTCAAGTCTTTGACTTGCTGCACTTTATCGGCACTTTTGCGATTTCGGTTCTTTTACCTGAAGAATTTTCTGCACACAATCTCGATAAAATATGTTGAGATATACAAAAATCATGCCTGCAGTAATAAACACACAATTTCCCTCATAATGCCGGTTATAATGTATAAAACATGTTATTTGATATTCTGCAGACGAATTGCTAATATGTGCTATATTTATACCCAACACCTTTAGATGATTAGAAAGAGTAGGGAAATTGATGTGTTAAGAATGCAATATTTTCGACTGATCAGCCACCAATGTTTTAACTTTGCTGGTGACCAAATCCATTATCCAATCTTGTGTTAGAGGGATTGTGCTATCTGGGGCCAAAGCATCCCCAGAAGCGGAATGCGGCCGGCTTTCGTTCGGCTCACCTGATCTTGGACCTAAGGGGACGGGCATCGGTTGCTTCGGGTTATCATCACCCGACTCATAAGTAGAGACATGTGCCTGATTGGAAGGCGCTCGAGCAATTTGAGCCATGAGCTGCATCACAACATTCATTAGGTCGTCGATTTTCGAATAGAGTTTATCCATCTCTTTATCTTTGCTCCTGAGCTGTTTTCGAAGCTTTTGAAACAGCTCTTGCTCTGCGGTCCTCGGGCGGAAAGTCGGCTCTTCCTCGCTGTCCGAGCCTGACTCCATATGGACTGAGGGGTCCTTCTGCCTATCGGCCTCATCGAGAGGGTTTTCATCGTCTAACGGAGGCGGCTGATCTTGGGAAACGGTAATCACATTCAAGCTAGATTAGACTTGGGATGTGGTGGCCCCATCCTGGTTTTTTCTATGCAAGTTGTCGCTGGGACGCGCGCTCGCCATATAGACTGTATGGATAATATATCCAGCCATCTTTTCATTATTGGTAGCCAATTTTGTGGATTGATGTCGTGGCCTATCTTTTTCGGTAACGGGCAGTCGACTGAAGGCGGTTGGCTTGACTGGGTCCTTGGATGGTGCCGGCGCTTCTTTTCTGGATTTGCGCCGCTGCTTTCGCACGACACAAAGCGCCTGATAGACTCTTGAAGAGACGGTTTCATACTTTCTTCGTTAAGGCTGGGACACATCTCTTCGTAGCATCATTTAGACCGCTGTCTTCTTGATTCTGGCAGTCATAGAATTTTTCTGGACCCACTTCAGAGGTTTGAAGTAATTGGTGACTATTACGGCCGACTCAGCCGTCGTCATGGGGCGACCCTGCTCTTGGAACCTTATAAGATTCCACTTGGCCGGAGTCCTGGTCCTTTTTTGGCTCTATATTTGAGCCGCTTTCGCCTCAACTTTTCTGATTTGAGCAATTGGCAGGCTTCAGCTCTTCTGGAAGCCGCCGTAAACCAGGCGATGGAGGGCTTTGGAGATACACCTGATTGTGCATTCGTTGGAATCGTCGCCTGAGCTCGTCCGCAATGTTTGATGTTGCCCTTTGTACCGGAAGTCTTGCCCCTAGCTGGAGAACCAGAGAGTCGTTCAGACACCGTCTTATGTTTCGGTTGTTATGCCTTAGCGATCACAACATTCGGCCTCTTGCCCTTTGAGACAGGCTTGGCCACCTGGTTTGCCGGGATTTCTGCTAGATGAGCGCTCCCAGCAGGATAGATGATGACGGAACCAAATTGACGGGATGGCTCTTCCCATTGCTGGCTAAGACTTGCGGGGAGAACCACACGGGAATTGATCTTGACCACGTATTGGATCAGGGTCACGTCGGAAACGAAGCTCGTCTTAGGAGACATGATTGCTGGGTTCGCGATTGTGACTGAAAGCTTGTTAGCCTGTAAACCCAAAAAGAAACGACTTCAGTACAGGAAATCAATATATATGTTAATTTAGCTCACATGAACGTTTAACCCGAAATATGGGATGAGAGATAAGGTCCCACTGGGCGTGCAATAATCTGTATGGTGCTTTTCGTCACCCCATTGAGATGGGAGTACGCGTCGCTTGTCAGGCGTATTACAGATTCCCCCTACCAAGGGTAGGATAGGGTTTAATGATTGTGGGGATCCGAATCTCCGGCACCCGCGGACTAAGCTGCCGTTAATTACCCCTCGTTTTTGGAGCGAGGGAACTTCCGATTGACGGATTAAACCGGTCATGCGAACTCAATGTGCAGTGTACGTGTGTTTTTTTTGGAGGGGGCTCAGATATATCGGGAGATATGCAGAGTTTATGGGGCTCCCACAACCCGGATAGCGGGCTGGGGGTCAAGGGGGCCAGCAGCCCTCCTGCGGGGTGCAGGGCAGCGCCGCGTTAGAATTTTTTTTCTATCGGAGACAATTTTGTAGGGTGTGTGTGTGTGTATACATATATATATAAAAGGTAAAAAGCGCCCAAAAGGGTGCGTGGGTCCAACGCCTCACGTGCGTGACACGCGGACGCCGGCGCCTCACGTGCGTGGCACGCGGGCGCTGGGCGCCAGCTAGAAAAAAGGGCTTAGCCCCTGCACAGGGAGTTGTACTCCCGATTTGACTTTTGGAGTTGAACTCCTAGAAAGAAAGATTTTTTTTATGGAGTTAGACTCCTAGGAACTTTAATTTGTTGAGTTAAACTCCAAGAAATCTTTATAAATGCTCAAGGGGACCCCTTTCTTCTTCCCTGAGCCTTGGATCTTTCCCAAAATGGGGTCTTTGGAGATGGGTCTTGATCAGTCGAAAATATTGTATATTTTAGCCGGCAATTTCCCCATCTTTTGCACTCATTTAGAAGTGTTCGGTATTCATATTTCACATATTAGCAAATCAGTCGTAAAATACCAGATTGCATGTATTAGACTTTTAAACCGACACTTTAAGGGAAATTGACCGCATTTCATGGCATCGCATCATTTCTGTATTTGCGCAACACTTGTCTTGAGTCTGTGCAGGAAAATACGGAAGAAAAACCAAAGAGCTGATCAAAAATTACGCAAACTCAATGAAATCAGATCTGGTAGCATTTCAGAAGGAGATATTAAATTCAACACATAAAAGAAAAGCCCAAAAGTGAGCCCAAGTTCAACCCAGAAGACTCAAGCCCTAAGCCCTCAAAAGCGCCGCGGATCCGCGGCGGGAGCCTGCTTGCGCCGCGGATCCGCCGCATTATTGCCACTTCAGCAGATGAATTTTTGGGCATAATTCTCATCTCAGGGCCCACATCTCATTGTGACACGTCAAATTCTAGAATTCTCCAGATTCTACTGCCAGATCAGCAAAGAAGATTAAGCAAGGCTAATCCTAATTAATCTCCTAACTAATCCTCTTTTAGAAACTCCCTCCTAACTAATCACATCTAGAAGATTCTCCTCTAACTAACTTTTGGAGGGAAATTCAAATTTCCTCAACAAACTTTAGGAGGGAAACTTAGAATTTGAAATCCTAGATCTAGGGTTTAGAAGTCTATAAATAGGAGCCTAGATCTAAGGGTTGAGCTTGTTCAATCTTTAGGTAATCAATTTTAGTTAATCTTTCCCTCTTTCATCATCTTCTTCCACAAGTCTAGTGACAAGGCTTGTGCGAAACCCTAACCCTAATTCCACTCCAAATTCAAGATCTTGAGTACCAATCAAGCGAGAAGCCTTCAACCTTTTAGGAGCCGAGCCGATCTTCAATCGGGCAAGTGATCCAAGCCGATCCGCGACCCACGGAGACGAGCGAAGCCAAATCGACGATCGAATTCTTCCTCTTGTAGTTCTTGAGCGAATGTAATGAAATTGTTGATATAAATAAAAGGTGAAATTCTTTAATCTTGCTTTCTTTTAATTCTTGCATCATGATTAGATCTCAATTTATAATTGTTGCTCTTGTTGTGATGTGTGAGTAAAACTCCGCTCGTTAAGGAGTCGAGACGATAAATAGAATGATGATGTAACAAATCTTTAAACGATTTTTAAGTCCTACGAGTTTTGTAAACCCTAGCAAGTTCAAGAATCGATGACCTAGTTTCGTTGCGATGCTTTCTTGATTGTGATCGCTCGAAATTAGGGATCTACGATCGTTTCTTGAATTTACTAGAGGCTAGAATGTGAATGATATCGACGAAGGAACAAGGAATGAGATGAAACCCTAGTTTCACAAGAAATCCCTAATTCTAGTAGATCATCATCGATCTAGTATCAATTCATCGAAGGATACGAATACGTCATTGTAAGATTACATCACATCTATAGATCCGATCGATTCCTACGAGCCTCATTTCGATTCTTGAGATTTGGTTTGGAAAAATCATCAAACGATCAATTCTTGATTCTATCTTTTTCTTGTTATTAGTGTTAGTTGTATGTATGCCCTAGAGGCCAGTATTGTACAGATGTTGTATATTATATTGGATGCTTGGACATATATAGAGATGACTTTCTTGCTCGATATGATAGTATGCTATCTGGTTACTCTTTATCTTAACATGTACACTAGTCTCTTTATACTGTCTTGTAGTTACAGGTTGGTAAAGCCCTTAGGATGTGTACTTGACTACCTGGACTATGATGCAGATCATACTAGTGGGGACATGGTAGTCCATAAGTACATCCTTCAAGGTCCCTAGTCGTGGGTGTATCGAGACGGGGCATCGATATACCAGAGTAGACTAGCGTATATGCTTCTCGACCCATGTGATGGGCGATGGATGATCCCATATCCATTGGTGTTTGACATCAGAGATGGTATACGGGTGCTCAGTGGAGACTGGGTAGACTGGACGGACTCGTCGAGAACTCCCAGATGGTATTATACCTCACGTCAGATGGCAGTTCTCAGGTGACACTTGTGCAGGTTAGTCTGTAGACCCGAAATCGTCATAGAGTCTTGTATGATTCCCACTTTGCTTTGATCTCCACCTTACCACGTCCATGAGGGCGTGCAAAACGGTGGTCTTTGGGTACAGTCCCGAGTCACATGGAGGCAATGAGCGATAGGAGGGGTTTCGTCTCTCCCGGTATTGGGGGTTGATATTGCGCTGTGCTCGATTGGCCGTAACAGGGAAGTCCCTGGCCAGGGCTGATCAGAGATTTGCTGGTAAGTGTTACCAGTAGTTTCTCGACCCGTTATGAGCCTCACATCGGCACGACTTATCGAGTATTGGGGTCTGACGTTTACCACCCCTAGACGAGATATGCGACGTATCAGACGAACAGACCGGACTGTACGGTAAGTGTTACTGGTTGGATTCACAGGAGTGTGAGCGGGCTAGCTCGTCGATCTTCTGATCGCTCAATACCCGGGTGGCCGTTACGTTTAGCAGACCGCTTGCGGCTTGTGGGTGCTTGATATGATCATCATCTGCTACCGGCGTATTGACGAGTCTTTAGAGTCCTACACAGAGGTTTCCTGGCTCAAGCGAAACGAAATAGGAGCGCATATGAGATATGTGCAGGACCGAGAATAATGCGTGTATGTGATACCGCATTTCATTCTCGCGATATATGTTTCGATTGGTGATATTCGATATGACCTAGTTATCGAATCATAGATTCGATAAATCGATACATTGGATTCTAGTCGGTTATGTGCGACATGACCGGATCATTGAATTAAATGTTGATTTAATGATTTAATGTATAATTATATATTTGATATATTACTTTGCATTAACTAGTATTGGTTCACTTTAAATGGATATTCTCACTTGATGTGCAAATTGTATATGTGATATATTTTTGTGCACATGTTTGTATCATGTTTGATGATGCATGCTCATTTGGTTAAGTGTATAGAATTAAACTTAGGTTAAGAAAGTGATTAGGGTTTTTATTTATCCATTCTTTTATTTATTCATTTTTGGAAAAAGAATGGGATAAGAATACAAAATGGTTGCTTTCATTCTTGAACATTGTTGAAGCTTCATGAAGCTTTGACTTTGTGACCATTTTGTCTTCACACTAAACCCTAACCATTCTTCTAACCTTAGTTAACTCTCTACACTTAACTATGGTTCTCTTTATGATAAGTATTGATTTAATTTTATTTTATCTCAACACTTATCATATTCTTTCTTCTTCTTCGTCTTCATCTTCAAGGAGAAAGCTTGATGCCATCAATGGCGACTTGAATTCTAAAGTAAGAAATCCAATTCTAAAGTGAACCCACCTCCTATTTCTTCACCCTCTACCTCTTGCCAAGTTGTTTTGGGTGTTTTCTTCACAAGTTTCACAACTTTGTGAAGTCGGAGCTTGAACTTGTGATGCCTCGACGTAGATCGTCTTTGACACGAAGCCGACGACCCATTCCGCTCGCTTTCCCGATGAAACCGATGAACGAGTCTAAGATTGGAAAAGGACAGCGAGAGGAGCACTACGTGGAGCTAAGGAAGTGGATATCCGGATCTACAAAGGTTGTAGAATCTAACTTTTAGTTAAGTAGTTAACTAGATTATCTTTTCGCCTAAACATCTAGTCTAAGATCCGTAGTCTAGGGTTTCTCGGCACCATTTTTTTTTAATTGGCATGTTCGATGCCTTGTGAGACTTCACTAGAGTGCCTAGGAACCTTTCAATTAGATCTATATTTTCTAATTCTTGAACTTCAATTTTAAATCATGAATTGTTTTGTTTTCTTTTCATTAAAGTTTCAACTCATCTAATTCAAAAGACGAACGATTACACTTTCCCTGAGGACGATCCGCACTCACTTACAATCTACAATCCGACACCGTAGTTGATTGCGGTCAAATAATTTTTGGTTGTGATTTCTTTACAATTTCATACTACACATCAAGAATTCTTTACAATCAAATGGCGCCGTTGCCGGGGACTATTTGATTTGATACACACATCCAAGAAAATCATTCAATCAAATGGCACCGTTGCTGGGGACTATTTGATTTGATACACATATCCAAGAAAATCATTCAATCAAATGGCGCCGTTGCCGGGGACTATTTGATTTGATACACACATCCAAGAAAATCATTCAATCAAATGGCGCCGTTGCCGGGGATAGTGCGCTAATAGTTCGTATTTTGAAATTTGAGTTGAAAATTTTATTCCATCTAAATTTTGTGATCAAAATTCGTGCAAACACTAATACGTGTGTTGTGATTTGATTGCGAGAAAATCTGGAATCACTGGAGCTGGGATAAAATTTTTGTGAATATTCCAGAGAGCTAAAGGGAGAAACAGAGGCATTTACCTAAAATTTTGTGCCGAGATCTCCTCACTCCACCGCGTTTCCGCGGCAAAACCCTCCCAACTGCGGCGGTTCCGCGGCCCCCTTGATGATTCACTGTACCAATTTTCCTTTGTAAGCTTCTTACCTTCTCCTCTCTCCTCTTTTTAGCTCCAATTAACATTTTGCTGCAGGTTTCTTTGCAAATAATCGCAGCGCCGCAAAAGCAAAATAAAATTTGTGCGTATTTTTGATTCTTGGTTGTTTGCTTATTAATACGGAAATTTAAGGGGCACGACCAAATTCAAATTAGGTGGGGAGTTTATTACCCTTCCTAGGCCCCAAAAATCACAAAATTTGCATCCGCATTGACCCTCATTAATTAAAAAATATCTAGAGATGACTCTAAGGACCGTCGCGCTCAATTAGGACAGAAGAAGGCCGTGGGTAATTCATTGCTTATCCGCGTTTTCTTGTGGTGCCTAAGGTGAGTGTGTCTAAGGCTAGTGGTTTTTAATTAGGCCCACTACTTACGTAGTGGAGTACCTTCCCACTTACCTGGCACTTATCCGGCCATAGGGGAACAAAGAGGCAGTGGAGGATTCTATCCCGCGACTTGTCTTTTGGCAGTTAGGAGCGGTCTAAAGCCAGACCTAGGTGACCACTAGATTCTAGGGTTTTGTGTGTTGCATTTGTTGTGTTGCATCATTTTTTTAAAAAATCCGTATTCTTTTCAAAACAAACACCGCATACATCATTTCCTCTAATTATAAATTCACGCTGCCACTTGTACTAACCCTTTTTAGTGCAAGATAGGCTGGACACGGGTTTCTAGTGCCCGTTAGTCCGCGTTTCCCTCATCGACCCAAAAGTCGGTATTTCTACATTTACCTTTCTTTTACCCACCACCACACCTACATCGATGGATCCACCTCCATCGAACTTCTTTTCCACTACTCTGCCGCCATCCGTTGGTGCGCAGAATCCACCTCGCATCTCTCTCCAAGAGAGATGCTATCCTACACGAAGTCCACTTTCCACCTGTCTTTCCATTCCACCAGCCAACGGGGAAAATTTTCAAATAAAACCCCAATACATCAACCTTCTACCAAAATTTCACGGTCTCGAGTCTGAAGACGCATACGTTTTTATCACGAAATTTGAAAAAGTATGCGCAATGATGGGTACTTTACAGTTGTCTATGGATGCTTTACGTCTTCGTCTTCTTCCATTCACCTTGTGCGATTTAGCCGAGAAGTGGCTATATAACACTACCGCACATTCCATTTCAAATTGGGATGAATTCGTCAAAGCATTCTTTAAGAAATTCTACCCACACCACAAAACAGCTCGAGTCCGTAGCGAAATCTATTAATTCACCCAGCTTCCAAATGAAACATTTTCAAAATGTCTTGAATGTTTCAAGGATCTGTTAGTCCAATGTCCACATCACGGCATCCCGAGATGGGATCTGTGCCGAATCATTTATGAGGGCATTACTCCTTACACAAGACAGACCCTTGAATCCATGTGTCAAGGCAACTTTATGACCAAAGATGATGGGGAAGCCTGGAAATTTCTAGAAGATTTCGTTGAAAAATCTTTACAGTGGGAGGGTGTGAGTCAATCGTCTAGGGATGGCAATGATATTTCCATAGGAGTTAGAGCGGACATTGCAGCTATACACAAGAAACTCGAGACTATGGAAAATAAATTTTTAGCCGCCACCCTAAATCAAATGTCATTCTCCAAAACTGTATGTGGTTGCTGTTCTGATCCGTCTCACTTGACGGAAGAATGTCCGTTTCAAGGTCATGAGCATACCAATGCCGCATTTCAAAGACCTAGAAACGATCCATCTTCCTCCACATATGATCAGGGTTGGAGGAATAACCCTAACTTTGCTTGGAACCAATCACAATTTCAAAACACGGTTCCAACCCAAAACAATTTCCAAGGGGTCCCTTCACCACAACAGCACCCACCACTTCAATTGAGTCAGCACCCTTTCCAATCACAAAACTTTCAAAATCCGGCCAACACTTTTGCACCGTCTAGTCCTTTGCAATTGACCGGTATAGATAATACCTCTGCACTAGCACAAACCTTGGATACTTTCATGAAACAATCCATCCAAGGGACGGAAAGTTTGCAATCTTCCGTCGAGAATGTGATGAAGATCATTATCTCTCAAAATGAGAACATCAAATCGATGGAAGAATAAATTGCACAACTAAAAGCCGAAATGAGTGCAAGAGAGAAAGGGAAACTTCCAGCTCAACCATTACCCAATCCTGGCTATTCACATCATGTGGATGCACTCACGTTGAAATCTGGAAGAGTGCTTGACCATCACCTTGGGGAAGAGTTTGATGATACTGATAAATTAATCAATAACACCCCGGCTGAGACCTTTTTTCACACACACACTTCTAATTCTGACCCCAGTTCTTCTACCCCACCACCCTCTTCCGAGCCTATTCTTCATTTCCCAAAAGGCTCGCCACTACAACCCACCTCTTTTACCCCTCCACGGACGATCCCCACTTCTATTCTGGGATCGGTTCCACACCCACTTCCTTCTCCTATGATGGACCCAGCGCTTATTGCTAAAGCACCTTATCCTAATCGGTTAAGGGCTAACACACCGAGTCCACATATGGAGAAGATTATGAACATTTTTAAGCAAGTAAACACCAACATCCCTCTCCTAGATGCCATCCAACAAGTTCCGTCCTATGCGAAAACTCTTAAGAACTTGTGCACTAGGAAGAGGAAGACTCAAGTGCCCAAGAAGATTTTCATGGAAAAAACAATAGACACGGCTTTCCCCCAACAATTACCGAGGAAACGTAAGGATCCAGGATATCCTACTATTTCCGTTTCTATTGGGGAAAAACACATTAACCGTGCTCTACTAGACCTTGGCGCTAGTGTTAACTTGCTTCCATACTCAGTCTATGAGCAATTAGGGATCAGAGAGTTGAAGCCAACCAATTGCACTCTCCAGATGGCTGACCGATCAATCACCAAACCTAGGGGTGAAATGGAGGATGTGTTAATAAAAATCGGAGAATTTATATTCCCGGTAGATTTTATTGTAATTGATACACAACATGTAGCGAACCCACGGAATCAAATTCCGGTGATTTTAGGTCGCCCCTTTTTGGCCACTTCCAATGCAATAATCAACTGTCGTAATGGCTCTATGACCCTATCTTTCGGGAATAGGTCAATAGAACTAAACATTTACAAGTTGGGAAGTGTACCCTCCGAACCTATTGCTCAGGTCTGTTCTGTCGACTTAATGGATGTCGACAGCAGCGAATTTGATGATCCTCTTTATACTGATCTTGACTCTCTTCATACGTTATTGTTTGACCCAACTATGTATCATACAAATACGGACTCTTCCACCGAGATGTCCGGGTCAACAAATAACACTGATTATGAACTGCTTTTAGAGTCTGAAGATCACCCCGCACTTTGTGATGACATTATTCATCGAGGTATTGATGGAACTTTTGAGGAGATCTTCGATGATGAACTCGCATTTTTGAATGACACGGGTGTTGAGATGAATCATGTCCCACTCACTGAAATTGAACCTCCACCCCTTCTTCTGAACTGTAAAAAGAATGCGAGTAATCCATCACATTCACTGCATCGTCTCTCCAATATGAGACGCACACACACACTCTCTTCCACCACTTAACCTTTCCCCACTTCTTCTTCCACCAACCAGAGCATTGCATTGATAAAATTTTTGAATGGTTGGTGTTAACATTCGGTCTTTGCAAAGCTTGGCATCGACCAATGAGTTTTGACCCCCTCATATGATTTTCAAAGATTAACATTGCATAACTCAAGTTTGGGGAGATATTTTCTGGCTCTTGATAAGAAAATTTTTACAAAATAATGAGCCAAAAATAAGTTTGGGGGAGGGTCTTCACTTAAATATTTTGCCCCCACTAATAAATTCCTCCCAAGCTTACAGGTTTTTCCAGATTTAGCAGATGGCAATAGTGAGGACACTGTTGAAAACAAGTTTGGGGGAGGTTTGTGCTTATTTTCGCATCATTTGCATATCATTTGCATAAGCACAAAACATTTTTTTGAAAACCATAAAAATTTAAAAATTTTCAAATTTATAAAAAATATTTTTTGTACATAAATAAGATAATAAAAGTTTAGATAGTGAAAAATTATATCCATGAGATTAGAAAAAATTAAGAAAACTAAGAAAATTAGAAGTTTTCTTATATGAACTAGTAATAAGTAGTTATGAGCCGTTGTCCCAAGGGTTAGTAAGATGAAGGACGTCACTAATCTGAGAATAAAAATAAGTCTGAAAAATAATTTCTATTCTGGAAGCCAAACATTTTGAACGTTGACACCCTGCTATTCGCACTTACACACATCTTAAAGTCTGGGATAGTAGAGGATACCTTGAAATGCTCTTGTCTTAAAGCCGATGTATGAAGGAAATAAAAAAGTGAATAAAAAAAATGAATAAAAAATATATAAAATGGTGAGAAAAATGAACACTGGTTTTGTTATCACCGAGGGCAATAAAAAATTTATTGCGAGGGTGCTTCTTCACCTAGTGCCCTAAGGCCAACTGGTCTGGGAGTCACTGCTATGCCTGAGGTGGTGCAAGACGAGAAAAATACACCAAATAAGCAAGCACATGAGTAATCGGTCGGTTAGTACCTCAAGAAGTATTAACGTTCGCATGAAAGTGTGTGAGCAATCTCATCTAAATATTCATCGATTAAAAAGTTCTGAGGCTGATTGGCAAGAGTATGATAGCTTGAATTGAATTCTCCGGGTGTAGGGATGTTCTTTACACACACGCAGGGTTATATGATCGATGATTGGAAAACAGATAGGAATGAAGAATAAGACGATGTTTTATTGAGGGAGGACGTGATTTCTAACATCTTTTCATGACCATTAAGATAGGGCTCATGACAACCGAAAAGCTAGCTTAGTTGGAAACCCTAATTTTCAAGGCTTTTCTTTTACGATTCTTTTCTTTAAATGTAATATTCATGATCTTTCTTTTATTATTGGATTTTGTGGGTGCAATCCGCTGAAAACCCTCAGGAGACAACACTCCTCCTACTAGGGACACCTAGAGGTTTAAAGGCTTGTTGCACGTGCTCAGTGCAATCGTGTTGCCTACGAAAGTGTGCTAGATAGTTTTTCTCTTTTTTATTTTCTCCTTCTCTTTTTAATAAAACATTCGCTCGAGACGATCGAAATTAAGTTTGGGGGTATTTGATCAGTCGAAAATATTGTATATTTTAGCCGGCAATTTCCCCATCTTTTGCACTCATTTAGAAGTGTTCAGTATTCATATTTCACATATTAGCAAATCAGTCGTAAAATACCAGATTGCATGTATTAGACTTTTAAACCGACACTTTAAGGGAAATTGACCGCATTTCATGGCATCACATCATTTCTGTATTTGCGCAACACTTGTCTTGAGTCTGTGCAGGAAAATACGGAAGTAAAACCAAAGAGCTGATCAAAAATCACGCCAACTCAATGAAATCAGATCTGGTAGCATTTCAGAAGGAGATATTAAATTCAACCCATAAAAGAAAAGCCCAAAAGTGAGCCCAAGTTCAACCCAGAAGACTCAAGCCCTAAGCCCTCAAAAGCGCCGCGGATCCGCGGCGGGAGCCTGCTTGCGCCGCGGATCCGCCGCATTATTGCCACGTCAGCAGATGAATTTTTGGGCATAATTCTCATCTCACGGCCCACATCTCATTGTGACACGTCAAATTCCAGATTTCTCCAGATTCTACTGCCAGATCAGCAAAGGAGATTAAGCAAGGCTAATCCTAATTAAGCTCCTAACTAATCCTCTTTTAGAAGCTCCCTCCTAACTAATCACATCTAGAAGCTTCTCCTCTAACTAACTTTTGGAGGGAAATTCAAATTTCCTCAACAAACTTTAGGAGGGAAACTTAGAATTTGAAATCCTAGATCTAGGGTTTAGATGTCTATAAATAGGAGCCTAGATCTAAGGATTGAGGTTGTTCAATCTTTAGGTAATCAATTTTAGTTAATCTTTCCCTCTTTCATCATCTTCTTCCACAAGTCTAGTGACAAGGCTTGTGCGAAACCCTAACCCTAATTCCACTCCAAATTCAAGATCTTGAGTACCAATCAAGCGAGAAGCCTTCAACCTTTTAGGAGCCGAGCCGATCTTCAATCGGGCAAGTGATCCAAGCCGATCCGCGACCCACGGAGACGAGCGAAGCCAAATCGACGATCGAATTCTTCCTCTTGTAGTTCTTGAGCGAATGTAATGAAATTGTTGATATAAATAAAACGTGAAATTCTTTAATCTTGCTTTCTTTTAATTCTTGCATCATGATTAGATCTCAATTTATAATTGTTTCTCTTGTTATGATGTGTGAGTGAAACTTCGCTCGTTAAGGAGTCGAGACAATAAATAGAATGATGATGTAACAAATCTTTAAACGATTTTTAAGTCCTACGAGTTTTGTAAACCCTAGCAAGTTCAAGAATCGATGACCTAGTTTCGTTGCGATACTTTCTTGATTGTGATCGCTCAAAATTAGGGATCTACGATCGTTTCTTGAATTTACTTGAGGCTAGAATGTGAATGATATTGACGAAGGAACAAGGGATGAGATGAAACCCTAGTTTCATAAGAAATCCCTAATTCTCGTAGATCATCATCGATCTATTATCAATTCATCGAAGGATACGAATACGTCATTGTAAGATTACATCACATCTATAGATCTGATCGATTCCTACGAGCCTCATTTCGATTCTTGAGAGTTGGTTTGGAAAAATCATCAAACGATCAATTCTTGATTCTATCTTTTTCTTGTTATTAGATCTATATTTTCTAATTCTTGAACTTCAATTTTAAATCATGAATTGTTTTGTTTTCTTTTCATTAAAGTTTCAACTCATCTAATTCAAAAGACGAACGATTACACTTTCCCTGAGGACGATCCGCACTCACTTACAATCTACAATCCGACACCGTAGTTGATTGCGGTCAAATAATTTTTGGTTGTGATTTCTTTACAATTTCATACTACACATCAAGAATTCTTTACAATCAAATGGCGCCGTTGCCGGGGACTATTTGATTTGATACACACATCCAAAAAAATCATTCAATCAAATGGCGCCGTTGCCGGGGACTATTTGATTTGATACACACATCCAAGAAAATCATTCAATCAGGTCTCCTTCCTCCTTTTCTGTTGGTCGGATTTTGGAGAATAAAAGGGGTGAGATTTTAAAAACCTCTTCTTTTTAAGATCTGGTGGGATATTTGAGCTCCCCTTTATGGGTTTTGTGGTGAGAAACTATTTATTTTGGGGAAAGGAAGAGTTAAACTCTTGGTTTAATTCAAAAGGGGAAAGAAGGTTTTAGAAACTTGAGGAAGGAGAAGGAGGCACAAACCATAGTTTTTGGGGGGATTGAAAAAAATTCTTTATTTCATCATCATGTAGCCATTTGTAGGCTTACAGATTTACATATAGCCCCTTGGGCTTTACAAAATGGCATTTTGCCCATCCCATGCCTCATGTGCTCATTTATTTTGCACATGAGCCATGGACTTCACAAAAATTTGGCTATATGACCATTTTCTTACATTCATGCATAAAGAGAAATTACATCAAAATTATTTATTACATGATTTTTATTTTGGCATGAGGGAGGCCGGCCGCTTCATGTTCGGGCTTGACTCGGGCATGAGCCCACTTGATCTGGGCTTAGGCCTACTTACTTGGGGTTGACCTTGATCTTGACTTGGTAAACTGGGGTGTAATTTTTGACCCCAACAGAGATCTCGGCTCTTCCCTTTTTGAATAAGGTGTTGGATATTCTATAAGGAATACCACCATGCAAAACAAGAACTAGAGCTACCCTTTTTGAAAATTTGACTCCACAACATCATTAGGTTTCTTTCTTTTCATTAATCTCATTAATGAAGTCCAATCATTTATGCTTCCTAAGCATCACAGATAATGAAACGAAAATAAAACGTACGCTTATGCCATCCGCATTCTCCACAGTGTCCCATTATGCACCATTAGGTTACTTAACTAACGGCATAGCGGGGCGGGACTAGCATGGATGCAAAACATAAGCAACGTTTATTATATATCATATATATAATAAACCATTCGTCTCAAAATACAATGTGATCACATCATAGAATATCAGCAGCAGACGACAATATATGAAATATTGGATATATTAGGATTTCCGTGTTTTAAATTAAGCCAGTAAAAAACATGGATTCCACGGTCGCGATGAACAGCCAAACCCACATCCCTAGACCCCTATGAGAGCGGCAAGAAAACCTGCGAATTCTAGAGTTAGGAGACCCGGTCTCGACTCCTCGAGATGGCCACCTACTGGACCCTAGAACCCGGTTACTTGTGCTCCCTACCTTGGGTCTATCCTAATACGGAAATGTAAATAATATACATCAATGGTGACATCATCCTAAACTCGGAAGTGCCACAATAAAAGAATATTACATACAATTTTTTACATGAATGAAAATGAAAAACTCTCATCTCACATAAAAAAACCCGGCTATTCAAACACGACGATCCAATATAATATATCACAGCAACACATAACATCACATGTCATCAACGTAAGTAAATATGCGTATCCCAATTATCGTTGACGTATAGCAATGAAACCGGCGATACCCCATATATTACACTTACGGTCGCAGAAAAGAAAGAGAAAAACTACAACAATTGGAATTCACAACATTTTAGACATCATAAACCCGAAATATCACATACTTCGAATTTCATGCCTAACCATATGAATTCCCTAGACATCATAAACCCGGATTATCTCATATTCCGAATTTCATGCCTAACAATTATAAACCCCGCATTTTAGTCTCGTTATTGAAAACGCTTTCCAATAACAGGTCGGGCAATTCAACAAGATTCCCGACAACTTGATCGAATGCTCGTTGGAAACTTTAGTAGACGGCCGCACCCCCGATGCCGTCGAAAAAGTGCACTTAGCCGGAACACCACGGCCGCGAGCACCCGTATGGATGCTTTTGGCAACGCGGTTCTCCTACAGTCACTTGGTAGGGGCTATGGGGCGTGGCTTTCTAGTAACGTTACCCAGCGAGTATCCGCGTACACTATGTGATTGCGACAGACATTTGATCCATATCAAAATTCCGTGGCAACCGATCAATTGAGACTAAATTGCTAGGTTTACAAAATTCAAATTAGTTTTCACAAAACTAATAATTGTGGATTCCAAATCTTGTATCACATTCACAAATAGCTAGACGATATTAAATATTTCGATCGAATAAATGAATTCCCAAATTTTTCCAGAGAGCTCAACACTTGAGCAGTGTTAAAAAATAACCAGAACATGCCACAGTACCTACGGACCAACCGTAGAAGGCCCAACCCAAGCCTCACATATGGCACCACGGAACTGCCGCAAACATTAGGGTTTGGCTGCGGTTCCGCGGTCATACAATCGAGTTAGACTTTCGTTCTTCTAGAGGGTTCATAGAATTACGTGCATGATTTTTTGAATATTTTTAACATGAAAAATTCCAACTTTTGGAAAAATTTCCAGAGAGGGTTCAATTTAGGGTATTCGGAGTTCGTTTCGAATTTCTAACTTCGCGTAGACAACGCCTAATTCTCTAGTTTGTCTCTTATACTACTGTAGGGTTCCCTAGCACGACTACAAGGTTTCGGAAGGCATCTACCATGCCATTTTCAAAAAATTCTGTTGGATATAGTGCCCTAAGAGTCAATTATTGGATCACAGGCACGTGGTTGCAATGATTGAGGGAGGACCTATACCGGTAGGACAGTCTTACTCGAGAGGTTTGTATACTATCTGGTTTGTCTTTATCATCGTGTACATGCTTTAAGTGACATTTTAGTTCACTATTACACGTTGATAAAGAATAGTATGCTACCATGGTTTGTCTTTATCATCGTGTACTGCTTTAGGTGACCTTATATGTCACTATTGCGCGTTGATAGAGCCCTTAGGATTCTTGCTTGATGGCCAGCAGTATGATGGCGATCATATACGTGGGAGCTGGGGTCTATAAGCACATCCTTAGAAGGTCCCTAGTCGTGGGAGTTTTCGAGACAGGGACTAGTGTATACAGTCGAGACCCCGACGAGGGGCAGTAGCCGGTCTCACAAGCCACTGGTGTCAGTTGGTTCACCTGAGATGTATACAGGTGCTCATTGGGTTATGAGTACACCGGACAGGACTCGCCGAGAACATGCTGGTTGGGATTATACCAGACGTCAGATAGCAATTCCCTGGTGACATGTGTATAGGTTAGTTCATCGACCTGAGATCGTCATTTGTCTCGTGTGAATTTCCACTGTTCTTTGA
Organism: Agapanthus africanus; assembly: GCA_030015575.1. Classification (NCBI taxonomy): domain Eukaryota; kingdom Viridiplantae; phylum Streptophyta; class Magnoliopsida; order Asparagales; family Amaryllidaceae; genus Agapanthus; species Agapanthus africanus. Next base: position 255,264,238 of record CM057351.1, read on the forward strand.
TTACTACTCTACCACGGCTCAAAGGAGTCGTGCAAACAGGTTTTAGTTGAGTACAGTCCCGAGCCACATGGAGGCAGTGAGCGGATCGGCAGGGGTTTCGTCTCTCCCGGTATTGGGGGTGAGATCGCGCTGTGTCTAGGAGAGCCATTACACAAAGCCCTCGGCCGAGGCAGGAGATTTACTGGTAGGTATTCCAGTAGTATCTCAGGATGTTCTGGGCTACACTCCGACACGACTTGTACCGCTTTTGGGGGTCTGACTTTTACCAACCCCCTAGGCCCGCCATGCAATGCTCATAGACGAACGGGCCGGACTGTACGGATATTGTCACTGACAGGCTCAGTGGGGTGTCAGGATGAGTTCGCTCATCGACCTCCCTTTTGGTCAACACTTGGTAGCCCATTACGTACGGCTAATACCTTCGACATGCTACTAGTTAAATCTACAGCCAAAGTATTAACGAGTCTTTAGAGTCCCCCACAGACAGTTTCTCAAGTTTCGGGCGAAACGTTGTAGAGGCCGTATGTAATATGGCAGGGTTCGATCATATACGTGTGGTATTGCACGGATCATGATCGGACGGATCATACTAGTGGGCTTTGTTTTAAGCCGGATCCTAGTATTATATTTGTTGGATTACTTTAGTCTCATCGCATTCGCATTCAGTCGGAATGCGGATGCAGGTATGTTTATACAGGTGAGGGGGTATCCTTGTGATCCGTCACGAGTTTACATTAGATGTTGCCGGATCTTTTTGTTGTGGCAAACATTTTGATTAATGTTTGCTGAAGGAAATAATGAGCTAGAAATCATCATGACAATGCATTAATGTGACATGGACTTATGCTATGAGTCATGGTCTCTTTTTTAGCAAATGTGTCACATTAATGAATTGTTTTATGTCTTGAAATGAGAAGGAGAGAGAGAGAGAGGGGCTGCCATATGTGTGAGATTTGTCTTGTATTTTTTCCTTGATCTCACTCTCTCACTCTCATTCCAAGAAAAGAAAGGAAAAGAAAAAGAAAGATCTTATTCTTCTTCTTCTTCCTCTAGCTCATTGCTTCCATCAATGGCAACACTTTAACCTCCATCCAAAGCCATGGATGCAAGAAACAAAGTGATCACAACATTCTCTACTTCACCTTGGGCACGTCGGCTAGCACACTTTGTGCCCGAGTTGCTTTGGACGAAGCGGGAGCCCGTAAAACGACTTCTCGATGTGGTGCCCTTTTTGGCGAGGTGATGGAGACCGGAGATTCTGCGAAGAGATCGGGATGGTGGCCGAAGACTGAAGCACACGGATCACTCGGTATAGCCTTCTACCCCTTCTCTAGATAGCTAGTTGTAGGTTAATGGTTACGATCCGGGTTTTTAGGATGTGGTAGTGCCGGTTTAAAGTCAAGAAAATTTTTCGTTTCCGCATTTTGGCCTCGCATAGACAGCCGGGGCACTACCGTAGTCCTACATGGTATCAGAGCCATGCCATTAACCTTTACTAGCATGCTCTAGCGTGTTTAGAACTTCGATCGAACAAAAATTCCGAAACCGCGTTTTCAAATGTGCAGTTTCTGTCGAAATTTTTCTGTTGTCAAAAAATTATTTGGTGTGCTGCAGAAAATCAGGCAGGGTTTTGTAGGAGCACTGTAGAAATTTGGTGACATGATTCAACAGTAACGCCGCGGAACCGCGGCCCTAACCCTATTTTGGCCGCGGTTCTGCCGCCGTTCTAAGCCTTCACTGCAGCAAATTTTTTCAGTAGGTCTCTGAGTTGGAAATAGGGTTTCTGGTATATTCTGTTTGGGCCCAGATTTATTTTGAGTGCTACAGTTGTACTTGGGGCCCACTTCGGGAAACTTTGTCGATCGAAATTTTTAAAACATGTTAGTTCACAGTACTTACATTATATCTGCGACCATGAATGTCATTTGATCGGTAAATCCTTTCTAACTGCTATAGCCCTTTTAGACGGATTTGCGAACGTGACATTCACGTTGATGTTCTGTATTGTGCTGTGATGTTGCGGATTTGTCGTGCGGATAGCCTGGTTACAATGTTAGTACAGTTTGGTTTATTATGTACATTTGATATTGCGGGGCGAGCGTCCGACATGTGGACTGCCGTTACTGCCTGTTTGTATATTATTCTTTTGGGGCACGACTGGGCTGAGGTCGATGTACCCGTTGTATATTTTACTTTCTGTACTAGGATTATCCCACGGAGGGGTGCACGGGTAGCCGGGTTTTAGAGGGAAACGGGCCCGCATCTCATGGCGTTGAGACGGAGGGGGCTTCACTATAGAATTGGCGGGCTATTCGCCGCACTCGTAGGGGGTATAGGTTGACCCAGGAGGGGTGCCTAAGTTGCCGGATTCCGTGAAGTGCTGGGTGGTCCATTCACGTTGCTGAAGAGGGCTGCCTCGCTTCAGGTTTTGGTGGGTAACTTGCCGCGCCCGTAGGGGTCTAGGATTTCATTGCACAGGCTATCCACACAACCAGGGGAACGTCGAGTTTCAGTCGCGTCTCTATGAAACCCGGGGATCCCAGATATCTGTATTGTTCTGTGATGCTTATTACATTTCTGTGATGTTGCATTTTATCACGCCTTGAGCGATTATTATATATTGATATATATACTAGTAGATGTTGTATATGTTTTATACCCACGCTAGTCCATTCCCCGCTCTGTCGTTAGTTATGTAACCTAACGGGTGATGACGGGACCCAGTGGCGAATGAGGATGGCATATACGTACATCATATTTTCGTTCTTTATTGGTGTGATCAATTAATGGGACTGCATTGATTCGGATCAATGCAAGCTAAACAAACCCATTCTGATGTTGTTGGAACATTTTCAAAAAAGCTGTTATTGCAAGGACGTTTTCTTTTGTTTTGCACAGTGGTATTCGGTTATGAATATCCAGCACCTCAGTCGACGAGGCAAGGGCCGAGATCCCTTCACCGGGAGTGACCCCTTGGACAGAAGTTTGCGTCAGGGTAATAACTTCACTATAGCCGATTACTTTTTGCTTTGCATCGTGGTATTCAGTTGGAATATCCTGCACCTCATTCTACGGGGAAAGAGCCGAGATCCCTTCACCGTGAGTGACCTCTTTAGCAAAGGGTTTCGCCACTATATATTTATAAAAAGCTATGCAGTTCCTCAACGATATCAAGTTCATTACGTTAAGGGTTTTTCGCCAAAAACCAGCCGTAGACCTCTGTCATTTCTTACGGGTATTATTTAGTATTCATGCTGCGGTTGTTGACTCCGACAAGGCGTAGTGAACGGTAGATAAGTGGTGCTTGTTTGTAGCATGAATATGGGATTGGTTAGGAAAGTCGCGCGGCCTTGTTGACTCCGTCAAGGGTACGTACGGATGGGTTTAATGCAATCCAGATAATAACGGGTTGAACTTGACTATGACTCTTTGATTTGTTGACTCCGTCAAGGTCACTTGGGTCCTAGGGGTAAAAATCACATCGGGAGTTTCTGAAGAAACTGAAACTTGCCAGATATGCGCATACCTTCTGGAGTGTAATAACGTGAGTGGATTCCGTCACGTTATGATGCGATGATAGTTGGATCCCGATTCCCACTGATGAGTTGGTTTACTCCTCGGGTGATCCCGACTAATTCTTCTTTCAAGTTTGGAGAAGAATTTGAGGTTACAGTGGGAGGTTTCCTGATTAGATAAAGTGATAACCATTCTGATCTAGGTTAGAGTGCACGCTGAGTGTTTCTTCTCTCTCTCTCTCTCTTTAGCAGCGACCATGACCTGACCCTTGACTATGACTCAGTGACCAAGTTAACCGAACCTTCTTAAAACACTGGCTTTTGGATTGTCTGAGTTGCATACCTCATCGCCACTCCTACTTTTACCCTTTTTCTCCAGAACACCCTGTATTACTACGAACGTCCACTTCCGTTGGATAAAACCATCGTATGGTTGTATACAAACTCGAAGGAATTTATTCGAGGATGGTTTCCGGTTCTGGAGAAAACGAATAGGACTATTCAGTTGTCTTTTCCTTTTACCTTCTCTCAGGTTGCGAGTGCTCCTTGGATTAGGACAGTACACCTATTACGCTTATTGGATAGTCTTCTTCCAAAACATAGGCAAGTGCTGAACGGTAGGGAATGAAGAAAACCAATTAGCCTAACGATGGTGTACAGAAGGTAATAAGTTAAGTCAAATAAAGGTATTAGTAAGAGAGCAAAGTCAATTGCGACTGCTATTCACGACCAAATCAAGTATTTCTTCGCCAATCCAACTTCACCTTTGTATTTCTCCAGAACACTCCGTATGACTACGAAGAACCACAGTTTATTGGATACTCCATCATATGGTCATATACGAACTCGAAGGAACTTGTTCCAGTTCGGGGATGGATTCTGGTTCAGGAGAAATAGGAATAAGGTTATATTCAGTTGTCTTTTATCTTTACCTTCTCTCGGCTTACGAGTGCTCCTAGGATTAGGGCAGTACACCTATTATACTTATTGGATAGTCTTCTTCCAAACCATAGGCTTGTAGGGTTACTAGGCACTCTAATAAGGTTCTACAAGGCATCAACCATGCCCTTTTAAAATTTTAGCCGTGACGAATAACCCTAAACCGGATCTTTGCTAGATAATTAGGGTTTCACATGCAAGTAAAAGACATTTACTACTAAATGAATACGAAATACAACATTTGTAGATCGGTCCTTCACTTCTAAAGCTCCTTGTCGTAGTCCCTTCGATGCGATCATGGTTCTCCCGGGCTCTTGCATGGCTTCACGAGGCGAAAGAGGAGTCCTTGCTTGAAGTCTTCAAGGCCGAAGATGATTTACGTCGAGGGAATACCAACTCAAGCTACTACTTCACTAACTAGAGAATTAGTGAAGCAAACACCATACACTAAAGTGCTACTCCAGTAGTGGATGGAAAAATAGGAAGTGGGTTCACTTTAGAATTTGTTTTCTCACAATGTTTCTCACTTTGGATCAAACCATAAAGAGTTTCTTAGCTCAAGGAAAAAGATGAAGAAATAAAATGAGAAGAGATAATGATCAAGTGAGTGAGTTAACCATGGTGAGTGAGTATCATATACTAACACATGTAGAGACTTAATCATGGCTAAGTGTGATGGTTAGGTTAACAAAAATCCAAAGTATAAACAAACTTAGTGGACTTTAGTCAATGCATCTACAAGCTTCCACAATCTTCATGCATTTTCTAATTTTCCACTAATTTTGTAATTACTTTTAAACATTAAAACCCAACATAACAAATAGCATGGTGTAAGTCTCATACACCCATGAAAGATGTATCATCAACCATGATACAAAAAGAAAACACATTTTAATATATATCACATATATATTAAAGTTGTGCACATGTGAGAAAAATCCTTAAGTGAACATATGTTAGTTAATGTAAATTAGTATATCATATATACAATTATACACTAAATTATTAAATCAACACTTAACTTAATAATTCGGTTATATCTCATATAACCGACTAACATCCAATGTATCGACTTATCGAATCAACAATTGATTCGATAACCCGGCTATATCACATATAACCGACTGATACAAAAAGTCGCGAGAATAGAATACTGTATCACATACACGCATTATTCTCGGTCTCGCACATATCACATACGTGCTCCTATTTCGTTTTGCCTAAGCCAGTAAAACCTCAATGTAGGACTCTAAAGACTCGTCAATACGCCGGCAGTAGGTGATGATCACATCAAGCACCTACAAGCCGTCAGCGGTACTAGCTGGACGTAACGGCTACCCGGGTATTGAGCGATCAGAACATCAGCAAGCAAGCCCACTCCAACTCCTGTAGAAGCCTAACGGTAACACTTCCCGTACAGTCCGGTCTCCTCGTCTGATATGTCGCATATCAAGTCTACGGGTGGTAAACGTCAGACCCCAATAACTGATAAGTCGTGCTGATGTGAGGCTCATAACAGGTCGAGAAACTACTGGTAACACTTACCAGTAAATCTCTAAATCATCCCTGGCCAGGGACTTCCCTGTTATGGCCAATCGAGTACAGCGCAACATCAACCCCCAATACCGGGAGAGACGAAACCCCTCCTATCGCTCGTTGCCTCCATATGACTCGGGACTGTACCCAAAAACCACCATTTTGCACGCCCTCTTGGACGTGGTATGATGGAAATCAAAGCACGGTGGGAATCACACAAGACTCTATGACGATCTCGGGTCTACAGACTAACCTGCACAAGTGTCACCAGAGAACTGCCATCTGACGTGAGGTATAATACCGTCTGGGAGTTCTCGGTGATTCCGTCCAGTGTACCCAGTCTCCACTGAGCACCCGTATACCATCTCTGATGTCAAACACCAATGGATATGGGATCATCCATCGCCCATCTCATGGGTCGAGAAGCGTATACGCTAGTCTACACTGGTATATCGATGCCCTGTCTCGATACACCTACGACTAGGAACATTAAAGGATGTACTTATGGACTAATCTGTCCCCACTAGTATGATCTCCATCATAGTCCAGGTAGTCAAGTACACATCCTAAGGGCTTTACCAACATGTAACTATAAGACGGTATCAAGAGACAAGTATACATGTTAAGATAAAGAGAAACCAGATAACATACTATCATATCGAGCAAGAAAGTCCTCTCAATATATGTCCAAGCATCCAATATAGTATAAATCATCTGTACAATACTGGCCTTTAGGGCATACATACAACTAACAATCTCCTACTTACACTAGGGCCAGCTGCTGTAGTAACGCATACCTAGCATCCCGAAGAGTCTCTCAAACTGTATCTGGGGAATGACCTTTGTGAGTGAATCCGCTGTGTTGTTCTTCGTATCAACCCTCCTGCCCTCGATCTCCCGGCGATCAACTATCTCCCTGATCAGGTGATACCGCCTCAGAATATGCCTGGATTACTGATGGGACCTGGGTTCCTTGGCCAAAGCCACCGCTCCATTGTTTTCACAATACAAAAGTACTGGATGCTCAATGGATGGAACCACTCCAAGTTCAGTAATGAACTTCTTGATCCAGACAGCCTCTTTGGCAGCATCGTTGGAAGTGATGTATTCAGCCTCCACCGTCGAGTCTGCCATGGTTTCCTGCTTGAAACTCTTCCAGCTAACCGCCCCTCCGTAAAGGGTAAATACAAATCCTGAGTGCGACTTAGAGTCGTCCTTACCACTCTGGAAGCTCTAATCGGTAAAGGACTCAACTTGGAGTTCTCCGTTACCATACAGCAAGAGCATCTCCTTAGTTCTTCGTAGGTACTTGAGAATGCTCTTCACAGCTGTCCGGTGACTCTCTCCAGGATCAGCTTGATACCTACTCACTACACTTAATGAGTGTGCTACATCGGGTCTGGTACATAGCATTGCGTACATGATAGAGCCTACAGCCGAAGCATAGTGTATCCCTTGCATGCGAGCTCTCTCCAAATCAGACTTGGGAGATATCTCTTTGGAGAGGTGAGTCCAGAGATCGTGGGTAAGTTCCCACGCTTGGATTCTTCCATACTAAACCTCTTTAGTATGGTGTCAATGTAACTGGATTGGGACAATCCCAGTATCCGTTTAGATCTATCTCTATAGATCTTAATCCCCAAGATGTAGGAGGCATCCCCAAGATCTTTCATTGAGAATCTTTGTAATAAGAAGAGCTTGACCGATTGCAGCATAGGAATGTCATTTCCTATCAAGAGTATGTCGTCCACGTACAATACGAGGAAGACAACCTTACTCTCTGCCACCTTCTTGTAGATACAAGGTTCATCTACGTTTTTGATGAAATCAAACTCTTTGATAAAGAAATCAAAGCAGATGTTCCAACTCCGCGATGCTTGCTTTAATCCATAAATGGATTTAAGCAGCTTGCACACCTTCCCGCTGCTCCCACTAGCTATGAAGCCCTCTGGCTGAGTCATGTACACTCTCTCTTCTAAATCACCATTTAGAAAGGCGGTCTTAACATCCATTTGCCAGATTTCGTAGTCATGATATGCAGCGATGGCAAGCATGATCCGGATGGATTTAAGCATAGCCACTGGAGAAAAGGTTTCGTCATAGTCCACACCTGGTCTTTGACGAAAACCCGTTGCAACAAGTCTAGCTTTGAAAGTCTCTATTTTCCCATCTACACCAAGTTTTTTCTTGAAGATCCACTTGCTCCCAATGGGTTTTACCCCATCTGGAGCATCTTCCAAAGTCCATACTTTGTTGGTGTACATGGATTCCATCTCGGACCTCATTGCATCCATCAATTTCACCGAGTCCCCACTCGTGATGGCCTGCTCGAAGCTAGTTGGGTCATCATTCTCCATGATGCAATCCTCGTTCCCACCATCCATGAGAAAACCGTAGTATCTCTCAGGTGGGTGAGGAACCCTACTAGATCGGCGGAGTGGCTGGGGTTCATCGGGAACTACCGAATCCTCTGGTTCCACTAAATCTTCAGTTTGAGTTTGTGTAGTCAGAATTTCTTCCAGTTCTACCTCGTTGCCACTAATTTCTTTTGTAAGAAATTCCTTTTCTAAAAAGGTGACATGTCGAGAAACAAACACTTTTTGTTCCTCAGTATGGTAGAAAAGATATCCATGTGAATGTTTGGGATATCCCACAAACTTGCATAGAACTGACCGTGCCTCGAGTTTGTCCGGATTTTGCCTTTTGACATAGGCTGGACAACCCCATATCTTAACTCGTTTAAGACATGGTCTCTTCCCATTCCATATCTCATATGGTGTGGTAGGTACAGATGTAGATGGAACTTGATTCAATAGGTATGCTGCTGTTTCCAGAGCATACCCCCAGAAGGAAATAGGTAACTCAGCTGTGCTCATCATAGACCGCACCATATCTAATAGGGTGCGGTTCTTCCGTTCCAATACACCGTTGTGCTGTGGTGTATATGGAGGAGTCAGCTGAGAGAGAATCCCATTCTCTTTTAGGAAGTCCAGAAATTCATTGCTCAAGTATTCACCTTCTCGATCAGATCGAAGGATTTTAATACTTTTTCCGGTTTGGTTCTCGACTTCTTGTTTATATTCTCTAAATTTCTCAAAAGCATCTGATTTGTGTTTCATCAGGAACACATATCCGAATCTAGAGAGATCGTCAGTGAATGTAATGAAGTACGCAGAACCATTCCTGGCATGCGTAGACATGGGGCCGCATACATCACTATGTACAAGTCCCAAGAGTTCCGTAACTCTCTCTGTATCCCGTAAACGGAGTTTTGGTCATCTTGCCTTTGAGAAATGACTGGAAAGTGTCATAAGATGAAAATTCAAACGGATTCAAATATCCATCCTTATGCAACTTAGCTAGTCGTGTCGCATTGATGTGACCCAGTCTACAATGCCACAAGAAGGATTCGTTCAGTTCTGAACTCTTCCTCTTGTGTGTGTTTGTTATGCTTAGAACTGTTGATTGATTTAGAACATAAATACCATTGCACATCGTGCCTGATCCAACCAACTTTTGGTTTAGAAAAATGTTCATAACATTATCTTGTAATACAAAATTATATCCTTCTTTACTCAACAAAGAAACCAATATAATGTTGCATATCAGGTTCGGCATGTAATAGCATTCGTTCAGAATCAATGTATTACCAGTTGGCAATACAAGGTGATATTCCCCGACGGTTTTAGCTGCAACAATTGCACCATTTCCAACCCTTATGTCATTATCACCTTCTCCAAGTTCTCTACCTTTCCTAAGCCCATGCAACTGATTACATATATGGGATCCTGACCCGGTATCTAATACCTAGGACGTAAAGGAAATGGAAAAACAGTTCTCTGTAACGAACACACCCGAAGAAAATGTATCAACATGTACTTTCTTCATTCGGGTGGCATGGGAATCCTGGTATTCCCTTATATCCTGTTCAGTCTTATAACTTTTATAAGAAAGAATGGAACCAACGTTCCCCAGCACAGTATAACATGCGGGTTCGGTCAGTACATCCATATTATTATCTTTATTAGGCATGAAATGGTCGCTACCTAGAGAGAGAGAGAAGAAAACACTTTAGCTTATGATCTTGCAAGATCAGATTGGTTATTATTTTATCTAATCAGGATGGCTCCCACTGTTTTTATCAAATCTTCCTTCAAACCCTAAAAGGAATGACTAGTCGGGATTAATTACACCTTACAATTTCGCCAATCTTTCAGCCAGGCCAGTGTCGGTACTTTGAGGGAGGTTCCCCGTGCTTTCGCACGGACCTAATTAAAGTAAACCTCATTTTCCCAGAGGTGTAACCCCGTTGACACCTTTCTAGACACCTACTTGATCGGCTAATTGTCCTGTGTAAAACTCTCCCAGGAGTAACAATTACTCGCAGTGGGTATCGGGATCCAACTATCTCATAGAAGGTATGCAATCTCATTGCAAATTTCAACACTTGAAATTCCCGATAATATTTTGCCCCTAACCCCTATGACATTGACAAAGGCCAACAAATCATAGGATGCTAGTCAAGTTCAACCAGTCATTTCTTGATTGAATCAAACCCACCCGCACGACCCTTGACAAAGGCCAACAAGGTCGTACGACTACCCCAAAACAATCTGCATCATATGCATAAGCAGATATGCACTATTCAGCTACCGCACACTACGCCTTGACAAAGGCCAACAAACGCAGCACGAATACTAAACAGTTCTTATCTGAAATGACGGAGGGCTACGACAGGTTTTTCTGAAAACCTAATGTGTAATGAACTTGATATCGTTGTAGAATCGAGTGAATTTTGAAATGGAGTGATTTTGTGGCTTTCATTAATTTTTCTAAAGAGGTCACTCCCGGTGAACGGATCTCGGCTCTTTCCTTATGGAATAAGGTGCAGGATATATCATATATATCACTATGCAAAGCAAAACTCTAAAAGCAATCAAAAGTCAAACCGAGTGTTGTAGCATCTGCCAGTTTTGCTAAAGAGGTCACTCCCGGTGAAGGGATCTCGGCTCTTTCCTCATCGAATAAGGTGCAGGATATATCATATATATCGCTATGCAAAGCAAAAAACTGTAGCTACCCCTTTTTGAAATTTGATTCTACAACATCTTTTAGGTTTCTTTTCTTTCATTAATTACATTAATGAAGTCCCGTCATTTAAGTCACCTAAACATCACAGATAAATACGACGTACACTTATGCCATCCGCATTCTCCTCGATGTCCCCTCGTGCACCGTTAGGTTAGGTAACTAACGGCAGAGCGGGGCAGGGCTAGCACGGGTGTAAAACATAAGTAACATCTATATAATATATCATATATACTATATACAGTATTTATCACAACATATCAAATGATCACATCATAGATATCGCAGCAGAAGAAACATATGAAACATTGGATATACTAGGACGTCCGTATTTTATTTTGAGCCTCTATAAAACACAGATTCCACGGTCGCGATGAATAGCCAAACCCACACCCCTAGACCCCTACGAGAGCGGTAAGCAACCCTACCAATTCTAAAGTTAGGAGACCCGGACTCGACTCCTCAAGTTGGTCTCCCACTGGACTCTAGAACCCGGTTACTTGTGCTCTCCTCCTTGGGTTTATCCTAGTGCGAAAAAGTAAATAATATAAAAATGGTGACAGCAACCTCATCCCGGAAGTGCCCCAATAAAAGAATATTACATACATTTAATTTTACATGAATGAAAATAAAAACTCTCATCTCACATAAAACCCCCGGCTATTCAAAACGCGACGATCCAATATAACATATCTAGCAACACATAACATCACATGTCATCAACGTAAGTAAGTATGCATACACCGATCATCGTTGATGTATTGCAACGAAAAAAGGTAATACAACTACATACTACACTTACGGTCACAGAAAAGAAAGTGTAAAACTACAACATTTAGAATCCACAATCTCTTTAGACATCGTAAATCCGAAATATGACATACTTCGCATTTCATGCCTAACTCTGTGAATTCCACATATTGTATCACATTCTAGATAAATAGACAGTATTAAACTTTCCGAACAGATAATCAAATACCCAAAATTTCCTAAATAGCTCAACACTTGAGCAGAGTTCAAAAAATTCCAGAATACGTCACAGTAGCAATGGTCCAGCCGTAGAAGGGTCAAGCCAACGCCTCACATGTGGCACGCCGTACTGCCCCAAACCCTAAGGTTTAGAGGCGGTTCAGACGGTCACATAATCGATTTAAGGTTTGTGTTATTCTAGAGGGTCCATCACGTTACATGCACGTTTTTCCGAAAGATTTAAACTCAAGAAAAATTCAACACTTGAAAGTTTTTCGTGCCGGCAAAAAATGAGTTAATGATATCCGTTCGAACATTTTAATACTTTCTAAATTATCCGGAAAGCATAACGAAATTAAATATTCCGATCGACTCAACGATTACAAAATAATCCCCAGAACACTCAACACTTGAGTCAGAATAAAAAAATAACTAGAAAATATATAAGCAGCAAAGGGAATTACTGTGAAAACCAAATTGTCAAATCAAACAGTACTGCCGCGGATCCGTGGCCCAGCAAGGTACGGCCGCGGTTCCGCGGCGATAATTACGGATGACGTCATCGTTTTTCACTGTTATTCTTTAAATTGCCTACTGATTTTTTAGGTATTTTTAATTCAGAAAAATCACAGTTTTTAAAAATTGTCCAGAGAAGGGTTCATTTTGGCGTTTCGGGGTTCGTTTGGAGTTTTAACTTTGTATACACGTCGCCTAATGCTCTAGCTAGGTTCTGATACCACTGTAGGGTTACTAGGCATTCTAATAAGGTTCTACAAGGCATCAACCATGCCCGTTTAAAATTTTAGTCGTGCCGAATAACCCTAAACTGGATCTTTGCTAGATAATTTAGGTTTCACATGCAAGTAAAAGACATTTACTACTAAGTGAATACAAAATACAACCTTTGTAGATCGGTCCTTCACTTCTAAAGTTCCTTGTCGTAGTCTCTTCGCTGCGATCAAGGTTCTCCCGGGCTCTTGCATGCTTCACGAGGCGAAAGAGACGTCCTTGCTTGAAGTCTTCGAGGCCGAAGATGATCTACGTCGAGAGAATACCAACTCAAGCTACTACTTCACTAACTAGATAATTAGTGAAGCAAACACCTTAAACTAAAGTTCTAGTCTAGTAGAGGATGGAAAAATAGGAAGTGGGTTCACTTTAGAATTTGTTTTCTCACATTGTTTCTCACTTTGGATCAAACCCTAAAGAGGTTTTTAGCTCAAGGAAGAAGATGAAGAAATAAAATGAGAAGAGATAATGATCAAGTGAGTGAGCTAACCATGGTGAGTGAGTATCATATACTAACTCATGTAGAGACTTAATCATGGCTAAGTGTGATGGTTAGGTTAACAAAAATCCAAAGTAAAAACAAACTTAGTGGACTTTAGTCAATGCATCCACAAGCTTCCACAAGCTTCATGTATTTTCTAATTTTCCACTAATTTTTTAATTACTTTTAAACATTAAAACCCAACATAACAAATAGCATGGTGTAAGTCTCATACACCCATGAAAGATGTATCATCAACCATGATACAAAAAGAAAACACATTTTAATATATATCACATATATATTAAAGTTGTGCACATGTGAGAAAAATCCTTAAGTGAACATATGTTAGTGAATGTAAATTAGTATATCATATATACAATTATACACTAAATTATTAAATCAACACTTGACTTAATAATCCGGTTATATCTCATATAACCGACTAACATCCAATGTATCGACTTATCGAATCTACACTTGATTCGATAACCCGGCTATATCACATATAACCGACCGATACAAAAAGTCGCGAGAATAGAATACGGTATCACATACACGCATTATTCTCGGTCCTGCACATATCACATACGTGCTCCTATTTCGTTTTTCCTGAGCCAGTAAAACCTCTATGTAGGACTCTAAAGACTCGTCAATACGCCGGCAGTAGGTGATGATCACATCAAGCACCTACAAGCCGTCAGCGGTACTAGCTGGACGTAACGGCTACCCGGGTATTGAGCGATCAAAACATCAGCAAGCAAGCCCGCTCAAACTCCTGTAGAAGCCTAACGGTAACACTTCCCGTACAGTCCGGTCTCCTCGTCTGATATGTCGCATATCAAGTCTAGGGGTGGTAAACGTCAGACCCCAATTACCAATAAGTCGTGCCGATGTGAGGCTCATAACGGGTCGAGAAACTACTGGTAACACTTACCAGTAAATCTCTAAATCAGCCCTGGCCAGGGACTTCCCTGTTATGGCCAATCGAGCACAGCGCAACATCAACCCCCAATACCGGGAGAGATGAAACCCCTCCTATCGCTCATTGCCTCCATGTGACTCGGGACTGTACCCAAAAACTACCGTTTTGCATGCCCTCTTGGACGTGGTAAGGTGGAAATCAAAGCACAGTGGGAGTCACACAAAACTCTATGACGATCTCGGGTCTACAGACTAACTTTCACAAGTGTCACCAGAGAACTGCCATCTGACGTGAGGTATAATACCATCTGGGAGTTCTCGGCGAGTCCGTCCAGTGTACCCAGTCTCCACTGAGCACCCGTATACCATCTCTGATGTCAAACACCAATGGATATGGGATCATCCAACGCCCATCTCATGGGTCGAGAAGCGTATACGCTAGTCTACACTGGTATATCGATGCCCTGTCTCGATACACCTACGACTAGGAACTTTAAAGGATGTACTTATGGACTACTCTGTCCCCACTAGTATGATCTCCATCATAGTCCATGTAGTCAAGTACACATCCTAAGGGCTTTACCAACATGTAACTATAAGACAGTATCAAGAGACAAGTATACATGTTAAGATAAAGAGCAACCAGATTGCATACTATTATATCAAGCAAGAAAGTCCTCTCTATATATGTCCAAGCATCCAATATAATATACATCATCTGTACAATACTGGCCTCTAGGGCATACATACAACTAAAAAGGCTAGTGCCGAACGGTAGGGAAGGAAGAAAACCATTTAGCCAAATAGGGTGTACAGAAGGTAATGACTAAAGACATATAAAGGGATTTGGAGAGATGGCAAAGAAATATATGGTTACAGTTGTGAATCTGATAATAGAAGAGGCATTACTAGGAATACCCGGATACCCCTTCGAAACATTTACATGTTTTAGTTTTACTGTGTATTGTTAATAAGAAAACTGATTTCCCAATTTGACACTTGCTCCAAGGTATGTATTTACCAGGTATAATTCTCACATCTGTATGGTTTTATAGATGATGAGTGGGAGTAAGTTATTGGGAATTGGGTGATCATCCTCATTATATCGGGATTCGTTGTAATTGGTGATATTTGAGGAAATCGCCTGGGTTGTTTGCCGGACGGCAAATATTTGGTTTTGAATATCCGTTGTAATGCACCAATTTCAAATTGATATATCTGTACGTCTATTTTTATAGAGTGAGATATACTTTCTTGATATTATGTCCGTGACATTTACCTATATCAGTGGATGGTTAGATAAGGAGTATTGAACAGCGGTGTAATTCTTCTTAACCATAAGTACACTTTTCAACCTACGACGCATAGGGTATGAGTTATTAGACTCAGGGGACTTATACAGAGTATTGTATATTGTCCAGTGTCCATTTAGGCAGAGGGGTTGGTACTCGTACTATATTCTGTTTACTTGTGACTTCTGTAGTTCTTAGACATGTGTTTCGTAGAAATGCATGGTCCAAGGTTTGAGAAGTTATAGGTATATGAATAAAGTAGAGAACCAGGTATTGCAAGTATTAGGATTCTTCAAGGTGATCGAAGATGTAGATACTTGTGTATGGTATTCAGTTGATAGTAATGATTATGAGAACTTGCTTCTCTTTCAGGTTATTCTTATCTGGATGTATTCCTAAGTTGAGTAATGCGGATCGGCCTCTCTCCATTTAGTTGACATGCAGTGGAGACAGCTGCATGATTTGAATCTGGTTCCATTTAAATCAGTGCCTCTGTTTCTATATTGGATATGGAACGGTTCATATCTTAACGATGTGAAGGTACGGGGAGTTGTCCGACTTATGCTTAAAACCAGACTCTGGATAACTCAAGGCACGTTTCTGTAATGGCTGTTTATGGGTTGACCCGGGCTATGACGAGGGTTGACTTTCTACCATCTGGAAGATCAATAGTGATATTGTTCTTGACTCGCCACAGTTTTAGTAAAATGAATTTTTTCAGAAAACAGTAGTGGGAGTATGGTAGAACTGGAAGTGATTCGAGAACCGTAAACGATTACTGAAAATTTGATAAGAACCTGAAGATTCAATCTGATTTGACATTCCATTGGCCACTCCGCAGATATGGTGGGTAACCTCAGGAACTCGAGAGGTACTTCGGTATGCTCAAGGACGGTGACAGGGAGGTTCTTGTTTACCCATACTTGCCATTGCTGTTGTTCCAGACTGTGAGATCCGGCAGGAGGATGAGTATAGCGTCGTTCTAAACTAGCTTTGGAAGTGTACGTGTATATTATTCTGCCAGAGGGTTGTCGTAGTCAGTGGGAGCAGCGGAAGCATAGTGGACAAGTAGCTTATGTCTATTTATGGACTAAACAGATGTAGCGGAGATAGATCATCTATTTCTGATGTGACAGTCATAGGTTTGACTTCATCAGAATAGGGGATGGATCTGTTAAGAAGGTAGTAGGGTGTGATGTACTAGTGTTTGATGACATACGCAGAGTAGGAAGTGAGATTCCTATACTACGATCGATTATACTTTGGTTGTCATACAGTGGTTTCTCCACAAAGGACTTGGATATTATATCAGAAATTATGGTTACTAGATCTATGGTTTTAGATCTAGATTTGGGTAGTTTCCCAATCTGGGTACTTAGACAGCATTCTAAAGGTATTTAGAATGGACGACTCCAGGCATGGTAGTGTACCTGCAGGTGATGGAGTCACCCTCTCTAAAGGTGTCTTACAGACTAAAGGGGAGAGGGATGTGCATGATTGGCAGATCACTTGCTTAGGCAATTGAGTTGATCATGAGATGACAAGTACCACACCAGATGTTGTTTTTGCAGTAGATGCAATAAGTTGATATTGATCCAATCCTGGAGAAACATTCGGAAGCAGTTTTAGAACATAAGTGGATGTTCTACGGATATGATAACGGCAGCCTCCTTCGGGAGACAGTTATCATTCCAGGCTTCCAAGGTGACATGGATGACAGAGTGGCTGTCAGAGTTACAGTTTTTCCCTCCGACAAGGGGCAGTATTTTGGATAGGTGGTCCAAGCGGATACTGAGGGAGGCAGGGAGCAGGATACTGATTGGTTTCAGTTGACGATACAGTCTAAGAAGTTTGGATTTGTAGATCATTTATGAGCTAGGTCCCATCAGATATCCAGACATATTCTAAGACAGGTATTGCTCATTTCGGAAGATGGCTTTCTCCGCGAACTTGAGATAAAGAGAGACATAGAAAGAAACATCGGGGCGGATCCACTAGCTGAGGCTGTTTCTTGAACGCAATAGTTTCGCAAACGGGTTTTGTGAGACTGATTAGTAGAGGAGTTGGGTGCTCGGTATCACACGGGCTGTGAATATGCGACATCGCAATAATTAGTCATGAGTGCAAGTAGGAGATTGTTGGATATAGTGCCCCCAGAGTCAATTATTGGATCACAGGCACGTGGTTGCAATGATTGAGGGAGGACTTATATCGGTAGGACAGTCTTACTCGAGAGGTTTGTATACTATCTGGTTTGTCTTTATCATCGTGTACATGCTTTTGGTGACATTGCAGTTCACTATTACACGTTGATAGAGAATAGTATGCTACCATGGTATGTCTTTATCATCGTGTACTACTTTAGGTGACCTTACAGGTCACTATTGCGCGCTGATAGAGTCCTTAGGATTCTTGCTTGATGGCCAGCAGTATGATGGCGATCATATACGTGGGAGATGGGGTCTATAAGCATATCCTTAAAAGGTCCCTAGTCATGGGAGTTTTCGAGACAGGGCATCGATACTCCATAATAGACTAGTGTATACAGTCGAGACCCCGACGAGGGGCGGTGACCGGTCTCACAAGCCACTGGTGTCAGTTGGTTCACCTGAGATGTACACAGGTGCTCATTAGGTTATGAGTACACCGGACAGGACTCACCGGGAACATGCTAGTTGGGATTATACCAGACGTCAGATAGCAGTTCCCTGGTGACATGTGTACAGGTTAGTTCATCGACTTGAGATCGTCATTTGTCTCGTGTGAGTTCCCACTGTGCTTTGATTACTACCCTACCACGGCTCAAAGGAGTCATGCAAACAGGTTTTAGTTGGGTACAATCCCGAGCCACATGGAGGTAGTGAGCGGATCGGTAGGGGTTTCGTCTCTCCCGGTATTGGGGGTGAGATCGCGCTGTGTCTAGGAGAGCCATTACACAAAGCCCTCGGTCGAAGCAGGATTTTTACTGGTAGGTATTCCAGTAGTATCTCAGGGTGTTCTGGGATACACTCCGACACGACTTGTACCGCTTTTGGGGGTCTGACTTTTACCAACCCCCTAGGCCCGCCATGCGATGCTCATAGACGAACGGACCGGACTGTACGGATATTGTCACTGACAGGCTCAGTGGGGTGTCAGGATGAGTTCGCTCATCGACCTTCCTTTTGGTCAAAACTTGGTAGCCCGTTACGTACGGCTAATACCTCTGACGTGCTAGTGGTTAAATCCACAGCCAAAGTATTGACGAGTCTTTAGAGTTCCCCACAGTCAGTTTCTCAAGTTTCGGGCGAAACGTTGTAGAGGCCATATGTAATATGGCAGGGTTCGATCTTATACGTGCGGTATTGCACGGATCATGATCGGACGGATCATACTAGTGGGTTTTGGTTTAAGCCGGATCCTAGTATCAGATTTGTTGGATTACTTTAGTCTCATCGCATTCGCATTCAGTCGGAATGCGGATGCAGGTATGTATATACAGGTGAGGGTATCCTTTTGATCCGTCACGAGTTTACTTTAGATGTTGCCGGATCTTTTTGTTGTGGCAAACATTTTGATTAATGTTTTTTTAAGGAAATAATGAGCTAGAAATCATCATGACAATGCATTAATGTGACATGAACTTATGCTATGAGTCATGGTCTCTTTTTTAGCAAATGTGTCACATTAATGAATTGTTTTATGTCTTGAAATGAGAAGGGGAGAGAGAGGGGCTGCCATATGTGTGAGATTAGTCTTGTATTTTTTTCTTGATCTCACTCTCTCACTCTCATTCTAACAAAAGAAAAGAAAAGAAAAAGGAAAGCTCTTGTTCTTCTTCTTCTTCCTCTAGCTCATTGCTTCCATCAATGGCAACACTTTAACCTCCATCCAAAACCATGGATGCAAGAGACAAAGTGATCACAACATTCTCTACTTCACCTTGGGTACGTCGGCTAGCACACTTCATGCCCGAGTTGCTTCGGACGAAGCGGGAGCCCGTAAAACGACTTCTCGATGTGGTGCCCTTTCCGACGAGGAGATGGAGACCGGAGATTCCGCGAGGAGATCGGGATGGTGGCCGAAGACCGAAGGACACGGATCGCTCGGTATAGCCCTCTACCCCTTCTCTAGATATCTAGTTGTAGGTTAATGGTTACGACCCGGGTTTTTAGAATGCGGTAGTAACGATTTAAAATCAAAAAAAAAATTCATTTCCGCATTTTAGCCTCGGATAGACGGCCGGGGCGCTACCGTAGTCCTACAATTTCAGCATGCTAAAGAACCCGACACATGATCTTGACTAAAGAATTATGGTTATGCTAGAATGTAAACAACTTTACATGCAAAGTGAGCAAGGAATACAACCTTTGTAGACGGGTCCTTCACATCAAAGCTCCGTTTAGTGGCCCCTTCGCTCCAAGTAGTGATCTCCCGAACTATAGTGTTAGTTGTATGTATGCCCTAGAGGCCATTATTGTACATGAGATGTATATTATAGTGGATGCAGGGACATATATAGGGAGGACTTTCTTGCTCGACATGATAGTACGCTATCTGGTTGCTCTTTATCTTAACATGTACACTTATCGTCTCTCTGTTACATATTGATAAAGCCCTTAAGATGTGTACTCGACTTCCAGGATTATGATGCAGATCATACTAGTGGGGCCTGGTAGTCCATGAGTACATCCTTCAATGTTCCTAGTCATGGGAATATCGAGATGGGGCATCGATATTCCAGAGTAGACTTGCGTATATCTTCTCCACCCATGTGATGGGCGATGAATGATCCCATATCCATTGATGTTTGACATCAGAGATGGTATGCCGGTTCTCAATGGAGACTGGGTACACTGAACGGACTCGCCGAGAACTCCCAGATGGTATTATACCTCACGTCAGATGGCAGTTCTCTAGTGATACTGGTACAATTTAGTCTGCCGACCCGAGATCATCATAGAGTCTTGTGTGTCTCCAACTGTAGTTTGATTTCCACCCTACCACGGCTCTACTGAGTCGTGCAAACAGGTGGTTTTTGGGTACAGTCCCGATTCACATGGAGGCAATGAGCGATAGGAGGGGATTCGTCTCTCCCGGTATTGGGGGTTGATGTTGCGCTATGCTCGACTGGCCATAACTGGAAATCCCTGGCCAGGGTTGATGTGATTTACGGGTAAGTGTTATCAATAGTTTCACGCTCGTTATGGACCTTACATCGGCATGCTTTATCAAGCTACTGGGGTCTGACGTTTACCACCCCTAGGCGAGATATGCGACATATCAGACGAACAGACTGGACTGTGCGTTAAGTGTTACTGATTGGATTCGCAGGAGTGTGAGCAGGCTTGCTCGTTGATCTTCTGATCGCTCAATACCCGGGTGGCAGTTACATTTAGCAGATCGCTTGCGGCTTGTGGGTGACTGATATGATCACCACCTACTGCCGTTGTATTGACGAGTCTTTAGAGTCCTACACAGAGGTTTCCTGCCTCAAGCGAAACAAAATAGGAGCGCATATGTGATATGTGCGGGACCGAGAATAATATGAGTATGTGATACTATATTCTTTTCTCGCGATTTATATCATCGGTCGGTTATATGCGATATAGCCGGGTTACCGAATCAAGTGTTGATTCCATATTTTGATACACTAAATATTGGTCGGTTATATGCGATATGACCGGATCATTAAATCAAGTGTTGATTTAATGATTTAATGTATAATTATATATTTGATATATTACTTTACATTAACTAGTATTGGTTCACTAAAGATTGCATTTCTCACTTGATGTACACATAATGTATATGTGATAAATGTTTGTGTATATGATTGTATATTGCTTGATGATACATGCAAACTTGGGTGTGTGTATGACTTACACCATATTTAAGATAATGGTTAGGGTTTATATTTATTTTTTAATTCAAAATTAGTGAGCACTTTGTCATGCGTGAAGATTCATGAAGCTTAAAGCATATTTGAAAAAGTCCACATACTTTGTTTTACTAAAGATATTTATTAACTAACCCATTACTTAAACCATGGTCATGTCTCTACAAAGGTTAGTGGATGATACTAATTCACCCAAGGTTGCATAAATGATCATTATTCATTTTCATATTGTTCATTCTTTCTTTCTTCTTCTTCTTCATCAAGAAGAAAACCTTGCTTGATTTTTCTAAGTGAAGAAATAAAGTGAGAAATCAAAATCTAAAGTGAAACCATTTCCTATTTCATCATCCTCTACTACTTGCCATTTAGTTTAGGGTGTTCTCTTCACAAAGTTCTTGACCTAGTGAAGGGTGAGCTTGTGTTTAAGTCACCTCGATGTAGATCATCTTTGGCCTCGAAGTCAACGAGCTAGCTTGATCATTTCTCCAGAGAAATCCAACCCTAGAGTTCGGGACTACGATGATCGCAGCGAAGAGACGTCAACACGGAGCTTTAGAAGTGAAGGACCGGATCTACAAAGGTTGTATTTTCATTCACTTCTCTTTGTAATGTTAGATTACAAGTTTTGTTACCCTAGTTTTCTAGTATGATCTTTAGTTTGATTGCTTAGCACCGCCTTTAATTCTTGTTGTGGAATGTGTGATACTTGCAAACCCTAGGCTAGGTGCTAAGGAATTCCAACATGGTACCAGATCATAACTAGAAACTTAGACGTTGTTAAGACATTACGAAACCGAAAAACTCCGCAAAATACGATTTTAGAAACCTTGAAAATTGCTCAATGGAAATTTTTTTAAATGTGGTTTAAAAATTATTTTAGTAAATGCAGAATGGTATTTAAGATGACATAAGAACACAGATGAAAATCGAGGGGGGTGCTCGGTTCCTGGCCGGCGACTTGGCCAGGAATTCCGGCGACGCCGACCTTACAGGATCCCCTCCTCCTTGTTTTTCACCAGTGCTCTGTACATCATTAATTGTGATTTCTGGTATTGTTTTGAAGTCTAAATTTGCATGTGATGTTAGTTTGGAAATGGACTCTTTGCGGAGTATATCGTATTCGTATTTTTTTTAGCATCGTAATGGTAACCTAGGCTATGTTTAACACTTCGAATGAATTTCAAACAGAACCCCATGACCCCCTCTGATATTTCCAAGTGTTAGAATTTTTCTAAGTTAATTATATCCGATGGCCGTGCAAGTAACTTTATGGACCCTCTAGAAGAACATAAACCTTAACTCGATTCTATGCCCTCGGAACCGCAGCTTGAACCTTAGGGTTTGCCGTGGTTCCACAGTGTCATAGGTGAGGCGTTGATTTGACCCTTCTACGGCTGGATCATAAGTACTGTGGCACGTTTTGGGTACTTTAACTAAGCTCAAGTGTTGAGCTTATTGGGAGTTGTGGGGATTTGTTGATTCGTTCGAAACGTTTAACATCATCTAGTATATTGTGATCACTAGTAAAATAAGGGGTTGCCCCTACGGATAACAACATCCGTAGGGGCAGTTAAAGTTTGGCCCTACGGATTAATCCGTAGGTCTAAACGGTTACCCCTACGGTCATTCAATATTTATTTAAAATATATTAAATTTTAAAGTGTTGTTTGCCCCTACGGAGCCGCAAACCAAGCACCTACGGGTATATCCGTAGGGACATATAAATAGGGATTTAAGTGATCGATCCCTACGCCGATTATTTCTTATTCTATCTCTTTCTTTCGCGCGAAACCAAATTCCCAAATCGAGATCGTCGTCGCCGCCGCGCTGCAGTGATCTCGTCGTCGCCGAATCCAAGCCGAATCGTCGTCGCCACGCCTGCAGTGATCTCGTGGTCGCCACCGTGCTCCGTTCTCGTTGTCGCCACCGCCCTCGTCGTCGCCGATTACCTCTCCGTCGTCGCCTACAGGTAATTAGTTAAACATTATTATAATGATGTTAGGGTAGCGATCGATGAGGGTTAGGATTAGGTATCGGTTGTGGTTAGGGTTAGGATTAGGGTTAGGGTATGGGTTCGATCGGCGGTTGGGGTTCGACTGGTGTTGGGGTTAGGGTTAGGGTTAGGGTTAGGGTTCGGTGGGGGTTTGGTGTTGGGGTTAGGGTTCGGCTGGGGCTGGGTTGGGGTTAGGGTTAGGCCGGGTTAGGGTTTAGTGTTGGGTTGGGGATCGGCTGGGGCTGGGTTGGGGTTAGGGTTAGGCCGGGTTAGGGTTTGGTGTTGGGTTGGGGTTCGGCTGGGGCTGGGTTGGGGTTAGGGTTAGGCCGGGTTAGGGTTTGGTGTTGGGTTGGGGTTCGGCTGGGGCTGGGTTAGGGTTAGGGGTGATATTGGAATCGACAATATGGAATTTGAACACCCAAACTAGAATGAACAAATGTAACAAATCTACTCAATTTTGTGATCTTTGCAATACCTAGCTATAGTTTGATCCTCATGACTGCATATAACTGAAAAGGTTTGTGGTTTTGCAGGATGCTTCTATTATCAAGAATTTACATTGTGTAATTATCCTCATATATGATTTACAACTCTGTATGTGTCTGTGTGCATGTGCATGCGTGTGTGTGGAGGGGTTATTTGCCAGTGCATTTCAACTTGGCTCCTAGGCTTATGCCGTACCTCAGGAATGGGACACAATTCCCTATTGCAAAACTCTTTTTATCTCCCCCCTCATCAAGATGCTTTCCTGAGCTATGAGAGTATTTGGGGGACTGTACCTTTCTTTGCACTAGCTTAAACTGCATTATCCTTTCCTCTTTGTTGACTGGTTTGCTGGGGGTTCATCCCTTTTGTCCATAGTTTCCTTCATCACGATGTGGGTAGGCTGGATACAGGTTCACTGTTAGTGATAAAATTTTGACAAAATTTCTAGCGATCCTTAATTTTTCTGTATGTAGTTTGATGTCGTTCCCAATAGACGGCTCTATTTTGACTACAAAATTTTTAATCCGTAGGGGCAGATTTAACTTGGCCCTACGGATTAATCCGTAGGGGTAACCCTAAAGGGTTACCCCTACGGGCACAGACGTTCAAGAATTAAAATATTAATTCTTAATTTGGTGTTTGCCTTAGGGTTAGGGTTGGGGTTCGGCTGCTGCTGGGGTGGGGCTGGGGTTAGGGTTTGCCTTAGGGTTGGTGTTGGGGTTTAGCTGGCCACGCTGGGGTTAGGGTTGGGCTGGGGCTGGGGGCTGGGGCTGGGGCTGGGGCTGGGGGCTGGGCCACGCGGGGTTTTGGGATCTTTGTAATTTGCTTGCTCTGTTTGGGGTTTTAGTTGATCCTCATTAAAAAATTGGTGATTGATCTCTTCAATCATATTATTATCTGTATTTAAAATTTTTGTGAAGCCTTCAGAGTTTGGGAAAATTACTGGGGGAATTTTTCCTAAAATGTCTTGAGAGGGGGTTCAAGTGATGGGATAATTTCATTTGGTAATCTTTTACTTATTTTACATCTCTTATTTTTTCATGCAAAAATCTGAATAGGTTTCTTGCAATTTTGCCTATCGATCAATTATTATATTTATTTCTATTTTTTGTGGATGATTTGGCTTCAATTGAATGGAGGCGATGATGGCTTGCCCTCAAGCTTCCACTTTTATGAGCTTTATAGTTATGAGATTGGCGAGGCAAGCTGGTTTGTAGCCATCTTATTTCTTTTCCTAAATTCAAATCCAAATATAAACTGTCTGATTGAGAGAGAGAGAGTATGGGAGATTATGTATTATTCAATGTGTTTGGAAGCTGGCATGTTCTGAGCGTCATCTCTGCATGAAAGCTATGGTTTTGCAAAGGGTTTGCCCTAACTATTTTCTGTGGGGAAGCTGAAGGCCTGAAGCTTCATCAAACTCAGGATTGGATTCTGGTCGGGTATTGTAAATTCTTGTGAAAGTTCCGTTCAAGATTTGTTCAGAGCTTGCATAACATCCAATATATGATACTCGATGATAATATGAAACCTTCATATTCCCATCGACACTCATATATGAAACTAAAAGCGCCACTTTGTCCCTACGGTGCCCGACATTTTAATTTAAAAATATTATATCTTAATTTGTTGTTTGGCCCTACGGGCACCTAAATGGGAATTTAATTAAAAAAGGCACAGAAATGCCCTACGCCTCGATATCTTTCCCTCTCGTTCCCAAAATTTTCTCTCGTTCCCGCGTCTCCAATTTTCTCTTCGTCGCCACCGCGCGCCCTCCGTTCTCAGCCCGCCACCGCCCTCGTTCTTCCTCGTCGAGTTCCTCGTCGCCGATATTTGTGCCTACATTGATGCCTCAAGCAACGAATCAAATGATGTGGATCACAAACTAATTAAATAAATTTTGAATACCAATCTGGACTGGGATTTGAATACCAATCCTAGTTTGCTATATTATATCTTGAATTTGCACGCGCACATAATAAGAAGGAGAAGAGAATAATGTGGCAGAAGAAGAAGGAGAAGACAGTAATGTGGCAGAAGAAGAAAAAAATGACATTCCTCGTTCTCTGTTTCAGCATCAATCTTCTGATATGAACTAATGATGGTTTTCACATAGGCTTTTCCCATTAGAGACTTTTTAGTGTCCAATGGAAAGCATACATCAGATTTGTGCAGGTCGGGTTCTTCTATGACTTTCAAGAGTCTCAACTGATTCTGTTAATTACACTCTAGTTGGGTGGTACTTTTACCACTTCTCACTACAGGTGCGCTCTCTAATATCCATTTTGAATGTAATATTATCGATATTCAAAATGGATATTAGAGAGCGCACCTGCAGTGAGAAGTGAGAAGTGGTAAAAGTATCACCCAACTAGGGTGTAATTTACAGAATCAGTTGAGACTCTTAAAAGTCATAGAAGAACCCGACCTGCAAAAATCTGATGTATGCTTTCCATTTGACACTAAGAAGTCTCTAAAGGGAAAAGCCTATGTGAAAGCCATCATTAGTTCATATCAGAAGATTGATGCTGAAACAGAGAACGAGGAATGTCATTTTTTTCTTCTTCCGCCACATTACTGTCTTCTCCTTCTGCCACATTACTGTCTTCTCCTTCTTATTATGTTCGCGTGCAAATTCAATGACTATATTGAGAATATGGATTAATAGTGGGTAGGAAAAGTATTTCTCAAATGGCTTTTGCGTCTTAAAACCATAAACTACTAAGTAATGACATACATAATTTTTTTAGTATAAAAGTTGTTATTTTAAGTTTTCCCTTATAGAGATATGATCTAACTGCATCTATCAACTATAAGTGTGCAGAAAATTATGATAAGAAATCATAAGAAAGGGTCGTAGCCATGCATAACCTTGAATCTACATACCAAATCATGCAAAAGCATGCACTTATTGTCATCTTGCCTTGGAATATAAAATATCTTGGAAGACTATAAGCGAGCATTTAAATCTTGTTAGCTTTTGACTTCAACATATATTTTTCTCAAGTACCATGAAATATACTTGCTCCGTATAAACCGTTTTCAGGAAGATGGATTAATAATGACAAATTATCCATTGTGACTCACTAGGTTAGAATTTTCTCTTCTATTAACCATCTTTCTAATCAGCTTGGTAAATTTATTCGGAACCGGCTGCGAATCATTAAAAGACATGCATAAGAAAGAAAACTAAAATACAGATATATAGCATACCGATACATCGAAACTTCATAGTTGCGATGGCAATCCAGAGATATTTATTTCTACACACGTGGTGCGCGTGCGAATGCGTCAGGCATCATGGACAAATATTTCAGAACATGAAAAGTATTATTCGTATAAAGTAATTAAAATTTTTAAACACCTTGGGTAGATATTTTCTTAGTTGATGCAATCATATCATGATGACTAAATTTAAGCTATTATACATATGCTTATGTATTTTTCTAATCTAATATATCACACACACACAGAGAGAGAGAGAGGGGGAGAATACCAGGTAGATAGAGAAATCAGTTAGCAGGATCCTGAAGAAATGGAGTTCATAGCATTGCTCATCATCATCATCCGTGATCCCTTTGAAAAAATATTATCAAAGGGATCATGGATGATGATGATGAGCAATGCTATGGACTCCATTTCTTCAGGATCCTGCTACCTGATTTTTTTACCTACCAGGTGTTCTCTCTCTCTCTTTCTGTGTGTGTGTGTGATATTTTAGGTTAGAAAAATACATATGCATATATATAATAGCTTAAATTTAGTCCTCATGATATGATTGCATCACCTAAGAAAATATCTCTACCCAAGCTGTTTAAAAGTTTTAATTACTTTATACGAATAATACTTTCCATGTTTTGAAATATTTGTCCATGTTGCCTGACGCATTCGCACGCGCACCACGTGTGTAGAAATAAATATCTCTGGATTGCCATCGCAACTATGAAGTTTCGATGTATCGGTATGCTATATATCTGTATTTTAGCTTTCGTTCTTATGCTACTCTTTTAATGATTCACAGCCGGTTCCGAATAAATTTACCAAGCAGATTAGAAAGATGGTCAATAGAAGAGAAAATGCTAACCTAGTGAGCCACAATGGATAATTTGTCATTATTAATCCATCTTCCTGAAAACGGTTTATACGGAGCAAGTATATTTCATGGTACTTGAGAAAAATATATGTTGAAGTTAAAAGCTAACAAGATTTAAATGCTCGCTTATAGTCTTCCAAGATATTTTATATTCCAAGGCAAGGTGACAATAAGTGCATGCTTTTGCATGATTTGGTATGTAGATTCAAGGTTATGCATGGCTACGACCCTTTCTTATGATTTCTTATCATAATTTTCTGCACACTTATAGTTGATAGATGCAGTTAGATCATATCTCTATAAGGGAAAACTTAAAATAACAACCTTTATACTAAAAAAATTATGTATGTCATTACTTAGTAGTTTATGGTTTTAAGACGCAAAAGCCATTTGAGAAATACTTTTCCTACCCACTATTAATCCATATTCTCAATATAGTCATTGAATTTGCACGCGCACATAATAAGAAGGAGAAGACAGTAATGTGGCAGAAGGAGAAGACAGTAATGTGGCGGAAGAAGAAAAAAATGACATTTCTCGTTCTCTGTTTCAGCATCAATCCTCTGATATGAACTAATGATGGCTTTCACATAGGCTTTTCCCTTTAGAGACTTCTTAGTGTCCAATGGAAAGCATACATCAGATTTGTGCAGGTCGGGTTCTTCTATGACTTTTAAGAGTCTCAACTGATTCTGTAAATTACACCCTAGTTGGGTGATACTTTTACCATTTCTCACTGCAGGTGTGCTCTCTAATATCCATTTTGAATGTAATATTATAGATATCCATGCCTGTTTATGTCAAAATTACTTATATTGTCAATGTTTGATTGTCTAGTTGTTGGTGATGCGTCCATATCAGGGACAGAGGCCACTCCCGTTCCTCCAGGTATGTTTATATATTATATAGGGCATGTATATTGATTTAGAATGCTATATCATAAATATACACACATTTCTTTTGCTCTTAGTCGTCCAACTCATTATCATGGGCTGCTTGATGAGATTAGATTTGCGCCTGATGATCTACAAGAGCTTGTTCACTCCCTGTCATATGTGTAAGCAGCGCTATATGCGAGTTTACCTTGTTAGTATGTATGTACTGAAATTAATTAATATTATTCAAATTTTGATACATGCAGATACCAGAGGAGCACATCTTCTATCTCTGTAGGTAAGGCTTTGAATTTGTTGATTTTGGTGTTTCTTGTCAATTTTATAGACCAGTATGTGCTAAATATAATGTTCTGACAGTTGCTAGGGGGAAGGCAACATTCGAGGCTGCTGACCCCAGTCCTGGACGCCGCACACGGACGGCACCACGGAGGTTGGGAGAGAGGCCGAGGACTAGGCTCTAGCAGGGCCCATATGAGGTTGGACTCCACCCCGGTGGTTACTTCCTCCGTCTCCAGTGAGCGACGTATCCATCATGAACTGGATAGCTTGAGGGCCAGCGTTCAGGAGTTGAAGGAGATGCTGGTATGTATACTACTTTATAGTAAAATATCATTTCATATTATATACATATCAACATATCCATAATTAGTACGTAGCTTGAGCTTATTTGGTTTTAGACTTAAGTTTGATTAATCATACATACATATGTAATTGAAATAAACAACGCTTTTCCAAACTAGATATCCAAACAGGGTTTCGAAATAACTTAATAATGATACGAATTCGAATAATAAACAGTTCTTACACGCTTCTTACACACGTTATATCCAGACGCGACAGGGTAGATCGGCCGAGCCTCCACACGCAACTCCTTCGGCTGCGGCTCCGCAAGCCACTACATCGGCTGCGGTTCCGCAGACAGCTCATGTAGCTCCACCGCCCACTCAGACTCCCGCAGCCGCGGCTCCGCAAGCGACTACCTCGACGGCGGCTGCGCAGACCACATGCCGCTCAGACTCCCGCTCGCGACAAATTGCATAGTTTATTGACCGAGGAGCAGGCGCGCGTTATTCTATCGTTATTCAGAGGTGGAGCTGGACCGAGCTAGGGTAGATTTTTGGTTCTTTTTTTTTGAAACATGTATTTATTTATATCATACACATTGTACTACATTTTGAAACGATATTGATATTGGTTTGTATTTATATCATATTCAGTTTTTGGGTTTCTTTTGTATATTATATATATGCGTGAGATGTGATTATGAATACTGCAATATATGATTTGATTGATGTATATATTATTGTGCACAGGGCGGGAAAAATCAAACAGCCCATTTTTAAAAAAAAATTTAAGATAATATGTACCTACGGATTAATCCGTAGGCAAACATGTTACCCCTACGGATATCGCCGTAGGGGCAAAATATCAGCAGTAACTGATATTTCACCCAGATCTCAGTACCAGGGGGTTGGGAAAGCCCCTACGGATATATCCGTAGGGACCACTGACTCTCCCCTACGGCTTTATCCGTAGGGGATACATATCAGGAATCCTGAATTTATGCCCCTACGGAAACGTACCTACGCATATATCCGTAGGGGGTAGTACATGCCCCGACGGGTATATCCGTAGGGCAAAGTAATTTATTAAAATAAACCGTAAATAATATAAAATCTTATACCCTACGGATTAATCCGTAGGGGCAACAGGACCTACACAGATATCCGTCGGGGCAAGAATTTGCCCGTATGGGCAAGTTCAGGGCCTCAACTTGCACCTGCGGCCTTTGCACCTACGGGGTATTTTTTCGCCCCTACGTATATATCCGTAGGGGCAGTGGGTTGCCCCTACGGATAAATCCGTAGGGGCAACCCCTATTTGTAGTAGTGGATACAATACTTGGAATCAACAACATTTGAATTTTATAAGTCTAGCAACTTAGTCTCATTTGATTGGTTCCCACGGGATTTCGACGTGATCAAAAGTCCGTCGCAATCACTTTGTGTATTCGGATACTCGCCGGGTAACATTACTAGATAGCCACACCCCATAGCCCCGACAAAGTGACTGTAGGAGAACTCCGTTGCCAAAAAGAATCCGTTCGGGTGCTCGCGGCCGTGGTGTTCTACCTAAGTGCACTTCGTCGTCGGTATTGGGGGGTGTGGCCGTCTACTAAAGTTTCCGACGAGCATTCGATCGGGATGTCGGGAATCTTGTTGAATTGCCCGACTGATTATTGGAAAGCGTTTTCATTATTGAGACTAAAATATGGGGTTTATAATTGTTAGGCATGCGATGTCTAAGGAATTCATAATGGTAGGCATGAAATCCGCAATATGAGGTATTACGGGTTAATGATGTCTAAGGTTGTTGTGGATTCCAACTGTTGTAGTTTTCATTTTCTTTTCTGCGACCGTAAGTGTAATATGTGGTGTATCGCTGGTTTCGTTGCTATACGTCAATGACAATTGGGATTCGCATATTTACTTACGTTGATAACATGAGATGTTATGTGTTGCTGGATATGTTATATTGGATCGTCGTGTTTGAATAGCCGGGTTTTTTTATGTGAGATGAGTGTTTTTCATTTTCATTCATGTAAAAACTTGTATGTAATATTCTTTTATTTGGGGCACTTCCGGGTTGAGGAAGTTGTCACCGTTGATTTATATTATTTACTTTTCCGTATTAGGATAGACCCAATGAGGAGAGCACAAGTAACCGCGTTCTAGGGTTCAGTGGGAAACCATCTCGAGGTGTCGAGACCGGGTTTCCTAACTCTAGAATTGGTAGGGTTGCTTGCCGCTCTCGTAGGGGTCTTGGGATGTGGGTTTGGCGATTCATCACGACCGTGGAATCCGTGTTTCATAAAGGCTCAAAATAAAACATGGACATCCTAGTATATCCAATATTTCATATGTTGTTTTCTGCTGCGTTATCTGTGACGTGATCATATGATATGTTCAGATAGATACTGTATATAGTATATATGATATATTATATAGACGTTGCTTATGTTTTACACCCGCGCTAGCCCTGCCCCGCTCTGCCGTTATTTACCTAACCTAACGGTGCATGACGGGACATCGAGGCGAATGCGGATGGCATAAGCGTTCCTTGTATTTATCTGTGATGTTTAGGTGAATTAAATGATGGGACATTCATTAATGAGATTAATGAAAGAAAATAAACCTAAAAGATGTTGTGAAATCGAATTTCAAAAATTAGGTAGCTCTAGTTGTTGCTTTGCATAGCGGTATTCCTTGTAGAATATCCAGCACCTCATTCGATGAGGAAAGAGCCGAGATCGCTTCACCGGGAGTGACCTCTTTAGCAATAACTAGCAGATGCTACAACCTTCGGTTTGTCTTTTGATTTCTTTTCTAGTTCTTGCTTTGCATAGTGGTATTGTGAATATCCTGTACCTCTTTCGACGAGCAAAGAGCCGAGATCCCTTCTCCGGGAGTGACCTCTTTAGCGAAACTAGCAAAAGCCTCAAAAGCACTCTATTTTAAACCATTTGATTTTGCAACGAGATCAAGTTCAAAGCGTTAAAGTTTTTCTTAAATACCAACCACAACCCTCCGTCATTTTAGGAAATAGAGTACTTAGTGTTCGTGCTGTATTTGTTGACCTTAGTTAAGGCACAGTGTATGATAGCTAAGTGATGTCTTCCTATACCGCATAGGATGCGATTAGTTAGGACAGTCATGTGACTTTGTTGGCCTTAGTTAAGGGTCATGTGGGTGGGTCTAATTAATCACGAAATGACGGGTAGAACTTGACTAGTAATTATGATTTGTTGACCATAGTTAAGGTCATAAGTGCTAGGGGTAAAACCATTAACGGGAGTTTCAAGTGTTGAAACTTGCAATGAGATTGCATACCTTCTATATGATAGTTGGATCCTGATACCCACTGCGAGTAATTGTTACTCCTGGGAGAGTTTTGCACTTTACAATTAGCCGATCAAGTAGGTGTCTAGAAAGGTGTCAATGGGGTTACGCCCCTAGGAAAATGAGGTTTATTTTAATTAGGTCCGTGCGAAAGCACGGGGAACCTCCCACAAAGTACCGGAACTAGCCTGGCTGAAAGATTGGCGAACTTGTAGGGTGTAATTAATCCCGGCTAATCTTTCCTTTTAGGGTTTGAAGGAAGATTTGATAAAAACAGTGGGAGCCATCCTGATTAGACAAAATATATATATCCAATCTAATCTTGAAACAGCGCACGCAGAGTGTTTTCTTCTCTCCCTCTCTAGGTAGCAACCTTGTCTCGCCTTAATCAAGATAATAATATGGATGTATTGACCGAACCCGCTTGTTATACTATGCTGGGGAACGTTGGACCCGCTCCAACTTATAATTGTTATAAGACCGAGCAGGAAATAGGGGATTACCAGGATTCCCATGCCGCCCACAAGAAGAAAGTGCATGATTGATGCATCTTCTTTGGGTGTTTTCATTACATAGAACTATTTCTCAGTATCCTCTACGTCCTGGGTATTTGATACCGGATCAAGATCCCGGATATGTAATCTGTTATAAGGGCTACAGATAGGCAGAGAACCGAGAACGGGTGATAAGTTTCAAGAGTTGAAAATGGTGCAATTGTTGCAGCCAAGGTGTTGGCAGTTATCACCATGTATTAACAAATACATTGATTCTGAACGAATGTTATAAGATACCGAACCTGATATACAACATCATATCAGTCTCTTTATTTACTAAAGAAGGATATAATTTTGTATTGTTGGATAATGTTTTGAACATTTCCTATATCAAGTGTTGATCGGTTCAGGCATGTTATCTAAAAGCATATACATTCTAAGTCAAACCACAGTTCTTAACGTACAGAACACACACAAGAGGAAGAATTCAGAAATAAACGAATCCTTCTTGAGGCATTGTAGACTAGGTCATATCAATGCGACCCGACTAGTTAAGTTACATTTAGATGCATATTTAAATCAGTTTAAAGGTACATCTTGTGAAACTTTCCAGTCATGTCATAAAGATAAGATGACTATAGCTCCGTTTACTGGAAACAGAGAAAGGGTTAGTGAACTCTTGGGACTAATACATGATGATGTATGTGGTCCCCTGTCTACAAATGCCAGGACTGATTCTTTATACTTCCTTACATTCACTGATGATCTCTCAAGATTCGGATACATGTTCCTGTTGAAACACATATCTGAAGCTTTTGAGAACTTCAAAGAATATAAGATAGAAGTAGAGAACCAATATATGTGTAAGTATTATTTCCTTTGATGTGATCAGGAAGGAGAATACTTGGGCATGGAGATCCTGGACTATTCTAAAGGAGAATGTGATTCTCCCTCAGCATTACTTTTCCGTATACACCACAGCACAACGGTGTATCGGGGCGGAGCAATCGCACCCTATTAGATATGGTGCGCTCTATGATGAGTACTACTGAGATACCTGTTTCCTTTTTGGGGGTTATGCACTTGAGAAGCTGCATACCTATTGAATTGGGTTCCAATCAAATCAGTGCCTACCACTCCATATGAGATATGGTATGGGAAGAGCCCATCTCTTAAGCGAGTTAAGATTTGGGGTTGTCCGGCCTATGTCTAAAAGCAAAATCCGGACAAGATCGAAGCAAGGTCAGTTCTATAGAACTGGAAGGAGTTCCAGCTATGCTAGCTACAGCTAATGATTTGGTAGAACTAAAGGATTCAATAGTCCCCGACGAACCTCAGCCTCTTTGCCGATCTGGTAGGGTTCCTCATCTGCCTGAGAGATACTTCGGTTTCTCGATGACAGTGGGAGCGAGGATTGCATCATGAGATGATGACCTAACTAGTTTCGAGCAGGCCATCAAGAGTGGGGACTCTGTAAGAATGGCTGGATGCTAAGCGATCTGAGATGGAATCCATGTACACCAACAAAGTACGGACTTTGCTGCTATATTTGAAGGGTTAAATCCCCATCAGGAGCAAGTATATCTTGAGAAGATTACTTGGTGTAGATGGAAAAGTTGAGACTTTCAAAACTAAACTTGTTAAAGGTTCTCGTCATCGACCACACATGGATAATGATGAAACCTTTTCCAGTGTCTATACTTAAGTCCATCCGGATCCTACTTGCCATTGCTACATACCATGACTACGATATCTGGTAGTTGGGTGTCATCACTGCTTTTATAAATATTGATTTAGAGGAGAACGTCTATAAGAACACAGCCAGAAGGCTTCGTAAACAGTGGGAGCAGCAGAAACATGTGCAAGTTGTTAATTATATGTATGCCCTAGAGGCCATTACTGTACATACGTTGTATATTGTAGTGGATGCTTGGACATATATAGGGTGGACTTTCTTGCTCAACATGATAGTATGCTATCTGGTTTCATTTTATCTTAACATGTACTCTGATTGTCTCTATGTCACATGTTGATAAAGCCCTTAGGATGAGTACTTGACTACCTGGACTATGATGCAGATCATACTGGTGGGGACAGTGTAGTCGCCAAGTACATCCTTCAAATGTTCCTAGTCGTGGGAGTACCGAGACAGGGCATCGATACTCCATAGTAAACTAGCGTATTCGCTTCTTGACCCATATGATGGGCGATGGATTATCCCATATCCATTGGTGTTTGACATCAAAGAAGGTATACGGGTGCTCAGTGGAGACTGGGTACACTGGACGGACTCGCCGAGAAATCCCAGATGGTAATATACCTCACGTCAGATGGCAATTCTCTGGTGACACTAGTACAGGTTAGTTTGTAGACCCGAGATCGTCATAGAGTCTTGTGTGATTCCCACTGTGCTTTGATTTCCATCATACCACATCCAAGAGGGCGTGCAAAATGGTAGCTTTTGGGTACAGTCCCGAATCACATGGAGGCAATGAGCGATAGGAGGGGTTTCCTCTCTCCCGGTATAGGGAGTTGATGTTGCGCTGTGTTTGATTGGCTATAACTGGAAATCCCTGGCCAGGTTTGCTGAGATTTATTGGTAAGTGTTATCAGTAGTTTCTCGAACTATTATAGACCTCATATCGACACGACTTATCAAGCTACTGGGGTCTGACGTTTACCACCGCTAGGCGAGATATGCGACATATCAGACGAAGTGACCGGACTGTACGGGAGTGTTACTGATTGGATTCACAGGAGAATGTACAAGCTTGCTTGTTGATCTTCTGATCACTCAATACCTGAGTGGCTATTACGTTTAGCTGACCGCTTGCAGCTTGTGGGTGTTTGATATGATCATCACCTACTGCCGGCGTATTGACGATTCTTCAGTGTCCTACACAGATGTTTCTTGGCTCAGACAAAAAGGAGTGGAGCACATATGTGATATGTGCGGGACCGAGAACAATACATGTATGTGATACCGTACTAGATTCTCACGATATATGATATCGGCTGGGTATATGTGATATAGCCGGGTCATCGGATCAAGTGTTGATTCGATGAACTGATACAGATTATATTAGTCGGTTATTTGTGAAATAGCCGGATTATCGGATCAAGTGTTGATTCGATAATTTAATGTATAATTATATATTTGATATATTATATTACATTAACTAATATTAGCTCACTTAAATATTCTTTTTCTCACTCGGATAATGCATTGATATATATGTGATATATGTTAATTGTATTATTTTATTTTGTTACAATAAATATTGTATATGTGATATATAATATTGTAACATGTTATGGTTATAAATGCAACATGATTTGTGGAGTTTAAATATGGTTAGGGTTTGGATTAGGGTTAAACTTTCATGAAGCTTTCAAGAAGTTTCTTGAAGCTTTGACTTTCACCTTGATATTTTGTGATATTTTTGCAAAGATATTTCTTTAACCCAACCCAACCCTTTAACCATAGTTAATTCTCTACATGGGTTAAGTCTTCATACATAACCCATGGCTGCATTTCTAACCTCACTTGATTCATTATTCATCACAAAAGAGTTTTCTTCTTCTTCTTCCTTGGAGAAAAGCTTTCTAGCTTTTTCTAATGTGATGAAAATGAGTGAGAAATTGAAAACAAATGAGAGCTAAATTCCTACTTCATCATCCTCATCTATTCTAGCCGCTTAGATTAGGGTGTTTGCTTTGTTAATACTTGATTAGCATAGCAAGAGCTTGGGTTTGAGTTTCTTCAAGGTAGATCATCTTCGTTGTTGAAGATCGGAAGCAAGCTTGCATCTTTCTCTTCATGGAGGCTCTCTTGAGTCTGGGTACTCGATGATCGCAGCGAAGGGACCTCAACACGGTGCTTTAGAAGTGAAGGAACGGACTACAATGTTTGTAATCCATAACTCTTAGAAGTAAAGTTGTTTACTTGCTTTGTTTCGCCTAATCTCTAGTCTAAGATCTTGGTTAGGGTTGTTCGGCACATGAAAAATTTGATTTTGGCATGGTTGATGCCTTATAGAACCTTGTGACAGTGCCTAGTAACCCTACAGTGATATTAGAGCCAAGTTTAAAAACCGATCAAACCCCGAAACATCGTGTTTCACCCCCTCTGATGAAATTTTTTAAAGTGTTGATTTTTTCTGTATTAAAAATACTCAGAAAATTAAGCAGGGAATTGTAAGAATTACTGTGAAGTATGGAGCAATGATCCTCTCAAGAGACCGCGGAACCGCGGCCAAACCATGCGTTTGTCGGTGGTTCCGCGGCCATCTTAGGGTTTCAGGTGCTAATTCTTATGGGGTTTATTCTTAGTTAATTTTGCATGGTTCTGGGAATTTTTAATTCTACTCAAGTGTTGAGTTTTCTGGAGATCTTTAGTATTCGATGATTCGATCGGAAAGTTTAACTTCGTTTAAGTTTTTTCTGGGTAATTTAGAACATGTTAAAAAGTTCGAACGGATATCAATAACTCACTTTTTCCCCTGATGAAAAATTTTCAAGTGTTGGATTTTTCACGAGTTTGAAACTTCCGGAAAATCATGCAAGCGTATCTGTGACCCCTTAGAAGAACGTAACCTTAACTCGATTATGTGACCGTCAAAACTGCCAATTGAACCCTAGGGTTTGTGGTAGTTTAGCGTTGCCACATGTGAGGCGTTGGTTTGACCCTTCTACGGCTGGTTTATTGGGGCTGTGACATGTTCTGGAATTTTTGAATTCCGCTCAAGTATTGAGCTATTTGGGAAATATTGGGTGTTTGTTTATTCGATCAGAAAGTTTAACATTGTCAATTTATCTGGAATGTGATATAATATTTGGAATCCACAAGTAGTTATGAGATAACTAATTTGAAAGTTATAAATCTAGCAGTTTAGTCTCAGATGATCGGTTGCCACGGGATTTTGATGCGATCAAAAGTCCGTCGCAATCACGTAGCGTACGTGGATACTCGTCGGTTAAACTTAATTGACAGCCACGCCCCATAGCCCCGACCAAGTGACTGTGGGAGAACCCCGTCGCCAAAAGCATCCGTTCGGGTGCTCGTGGCAGCGGTGTTCCGCCTTAGTGCACTTCGTCGACGGCATCCGGGGGTGCGGCCGTTTACTAATGTTTGCGATGAGCATTCGATCAGGATGTCGGGAATCTTGTTGAATTGCCCGACTTGATATTGAAAAGATTTTTCGATATTGAGACTAAAATGCGGAGTTTATAATTGTTAGGCATGCGATGTTTAAGGAATTCATTTGGTTAGGCATGCGATGTTTAAGGTGGTTGCGGATTCCAAGT
Source organism: Agapanthus africanus (assembly GCA_030015575.1). Lineage (NCBI taxonomy): Eukaryota > Viridiplantae > Streptophyta > Magnoliopsida > Asparagales > Amaryllidaceae > Agapanthus > Agapanthus africanus. Next base: position 255,302,817 of record CM057351.1, read on the forward strand.
GTTGTAGTTTTACACTTTCTTTTCTGCGACCGTAAGTGTAATATGTGGTGTATCGCCGATTTCGTTGCTATACATCAACGACAATTGGGGTACGCATATTTACTTGCGTTGATGATATGAGATATTATGTGTTGCTGTGATATGTTATATTGGATCGTCGTGTTCTGAATAGCCGAGGGTTTTATGTGAGATGAGGGTTTTCATTTTCATTCTTGTAAAATTCAATTGTATGTAATATTCTTTTATTGGGCACTTCCAGGCTGAGGATGATGTCACCATTGTATATTATTAACTTGTCCGCATTAGGTAGACCCAAGGAGGGGGGCACAAGTAACCGGGTTCTAGGGTCCAGTGGGAGACCATCTCGAGGAGTCGAGACCGGGTCTCCTAACCCCAGAATTGGCAGTGTTGCTTGCCGCTCTCGTAAGGGTCAAGGGATGTGGGTTCGGCTATTCATCGCGACCGTGGAATCCGCGTTTTATACAGGCTCGCATAAAACACGGAAATCCTAGTATATCCAATATTTCATATGTTATCTTCTGCTGCAATGTTCTGTGATGAGATCATATTACTGCTTGAGACGAATGTTTATATTATATATTGTTGATTTTGTTTCATATCTGATGCTTGTGAAGCATAATAAAATGAGACTTCATTAATTAGATTAATGAAATAAAAGAAACCTAAAGATGTTGTAAAAACTTGTGTAAAAACTGGTAGCTCTAGTTCTTGCTTTGCATAGCGGTATTCCTTATAGAATATCCAGCACCTTCTTCAATAAGGAAAGAGTTGAGATCCCTTCACCGGGAGTGATCTCTTTAGCGAAACTAGCAGATGCTACAAACTCGATTTGTCTTTTGATTGTTTTTATTGTTTTTGCTTTGCATAGTGATATTTGTGAAATATCCTGTACCTTATTCGATGAGGAAAGAGCCGAGATCCCTTCACCGGGAGTGACCTCTATAGAAAAACTAGAAAAGACCTCAAAAACATTCCATTCAAAATCACTCGATTCTACAACGATATCAAGTTCATTACGCAAAGGGTTTTCTTAAAAACCTGTCGTAGCTCTCCGCCATTTCAGATAAGTACTACTTAGTATTCGTGCTACGTTTGTTGACCTTAGCCAAGGCGTAGTGTGCGGTAGCTAATTAGTGCTTATCTATATAAGCATATGATGCGATTGAGTTAGGGTAGTCGTGCGACTTTGTTGACCTTAGCCAAGGGTCGTGCGGGTGGGTTTAATTCTATCGGAAAATGACGGGTTGAACTTGGCTAGCGCTTATGATATTTTGAGCTTAGTCAAGGTCATAAGTTGCTAGGGGCAAAATATTATTGGGAATTTCAAGTGTTGAAATTTGCAATGAGATTGCATACCTTCTATGAGATAGTTGGATCCCGATACCCGCTGCGAGTAAGGGTTACTCCTGGAAGAGTTTTACACAATACAATTAGCCGATCAAGTAGATGTTTAGAAAGGTGTCAACGGGGTTATGCATCTGGGAAAACGAAATTTACTTTAATTAGGTCCATGCGAAAGCACGGGGAACCTCCCTCAAAGTACCGGCACTGGCCTTGCTGAAAGATTGGCGAACTTGTAGGGTATAATTAATCTCGGCTAGTCTTTCAATTTAAGGTTTGAAGGAAGATTTGACTAAAACAGTGGGAGCCATCCAGATTAGATAAATTGATAACCAATCTAATCTTGTAAAAACGCACGCTGAGTGTTTTCTTCTCTCTCTCTTTCCAGGTAGCGACCATGTCACGCCTTAATCAAGAAAATAATACGGATGTATTGACCGAACCCGCTTGTTATACTGCGCTAGGGAACGTTGGTCCCGCTCCAACTTATAAATGTTATAAGACCGAGCAGGAAATTGGGGATTTCCAGAATTCCCGTACCGCCCAAACGGAGAAAGTGCATGCTGACGCATCTTCTTCGGATGTGTTCATTACCGAGAACTATTTCTCAGTATATTTTAGGTCCTGGGTATGAGATACCGGATCTGGATCCCATATATGTAATCCGTTACATAGGCTGCAGATAGGTAGAGAACTGAGAACGAGTGATAAGTTTCAAGAGTTGGAAACAGTGCAAGTGTTGCAGCCAAGTCTGTTGGCAGTTATCATCCTGTATTACCAGAATACATTGATTCTGAACGAATGCTATTAGATACCGAACCTGATATACAACATCATATCAGTCTCTTTATTTAGATAAAGAAGGATATAATTTTGTATTGTTGGATAATGTTTTGAACATTTCCAATATCAAGGGTTGATTGGTTTAGGCACGTTATCTAAAAGTATAGATGTTCTAAATCAAACCACAGTTCTTAGTATACAGAACACACACAAGAGGAAAAGTTCAGAAATGAACGAATCCTTCTTGAGGTATTGTAGACTAGGTCATATCAATGCAACTCGACTTGCCAAGTTACAGTTAGATGCGTATTTAAATCTGTTTGAATTTACATCTTGTGAAACTTGTCGGTCATGTCACAAAGATAAGATGACCACAGCTCTGTTTATTAGAAACAGAGAAAGAGTTAGTGAACTCTTGGGATAGATACATGATGATGTATGAAATTCCCTTGTCTACACATGCCGGTTCTTTGTACTTTATTATATTCACTGATGGTCTCTCAGGATTCGCACATGTGTTCCTGTTGAAACACAAGTCTGAACCTTTTTAGAAATTCAATGAATATGAGTTAGAAGTAGAAAACGAAAACGGGTATAAGTATTATGTCCTTTGATGTGATCAGGGAGGAGAATACTTGAGCACGGGATTCCTGGACTATTCTAAAGGAGAATGAGATTCTCTCTCAGCATTACTCCTCTGAATACACCACAGCACGTCGGTGTATCGGGGCGGAGCAATCACACCATATTAGATATGGTGCGCTCTATGATGAGTACTACTGAGTTTCCTATTTCCTTTTGGGAGTTATGCACTTGAGAAGCTGCATACCTATTGAATAGGGTTCCAATCAAATCAGATGCCTACCACTCCATATGTGATATGGTATGGGAAGAGCCCATCTCTTAAGGATGTTAAGATTTAGGGTTGTCCAGCCTATGTCTAAAAGCAAAATCCGGACATGCTCGAGGGAAGGTCAGTTCTGTGGAAGTTTGTTGGATATCCCAAGCATTCGCATAGGAATGTCTTCTACTAAACTGGGGAACAAAAGGTGTTTTTGTTTCTCAGCATACCACCTTTGTGAAAGGGAATTTCTTGTGAAGAAATTAGTGGTCATGAGGTAGAACTGGAAAGAGTTCCAGCTATACAAACTGCAGCTGATGATTTGGTAGAACCAGAGGATTCAATAGTTTCCAATGAACCTCAGCCTCTCTGCCGATCTGGTAGGGTTCCTCATCCACCCGAGAGTTACCTCAGTTTCTCTATGACAGTGGGAGCTAGGATTGCATCATGAGATGATGACTCAACTAGTTTTGAGCAGGCCATCAGGAGTGAGGACTCTGTGAGAATGACTGGATGCTTAGCGATCTGAGATGGAATCCTTATACACCAACAAAGTATGGACTATGATTGCTTTATCTGAAGGGTTAAATCCCCATCAGGAGCAAGTATATCTTGAGAAGATTACTTGGTGTACATGGAAAAGTTGAGACTTTCAAAGCTATGCTTAAGTCCATCCAGATCCTACACTGCTACATACCATGACTACGATATCTGGTGGTTGGGTGTCATGAATGCTTTTCTAAATGATGATTTAGAAGAGAGCGTCTATAAGTACATAGCCAGAGGGCTTCATTGGCAGTGGGAGCAGCGGAAACGTGAGCATGATGTTTTATGTGATAAATCAGGCATCGCGGTGTTGGAACTTCTATTTTGATGTAGTAGTCAAAGCGTTTGACTTCATCAAAATGGTAAATGAACCTTGTATATACAAAAAGGGTAGTAGAGAGTATGGTGGTGATCCTCGTAGAGTACGTAGATGAAATACACTTGATAGGGAAAGAGTTTCCCATGCTACGCTCGGTCAATCTCCTCTTATCATAAAGATTCTCCATATAGGATCAAGGTGATACCTCCTAAATCCTGGGTTATGGATCTATGAGATAGATCTAATTGGATGTTAGGATTCTCACAAGTTGTAGTGAGATGGTATCAATCGATCCTGGGGAGAATCACTGGAAAGGTTCCAGGGTGATAAGGACGACTGAATGTCAGTCGCAGGCATTGTCTTTACCCACAGTGGAGGGACGGTATGTTGGAAGAGTTCCAAGCTAGATAGCGTGACTTACTAGACGATAAAGGTAGGATAAATCACTACCAAGGATGCTACCAAAGAGGCAGTCTGGATATATATATATATATATAATAGTTCATGAGATGAACTTTGTTCCTACCATTGTGTGACAATAGAGTTGTGGCTTATGCCTAGGAACCCCCGTCCCATCAAAGATCTAGACATATTCATAGGCAGTATCACCTAATCATGGAGACGGTTGATCTCCAGGGAGATCGAGGTTAGGAGAGTAGACACATAGGACAACAGCGTAGATCCACTCACAATGGCTTATTTCCTAGTAGAGACTTTTATGGGATGGTTGAGTATGAGATACTTCAACCACAGCTTATTGTTGGGTATGAGATACTACAACAGATGGCCCTAGTGCAAGTGGGAGATTGTTAGTTATATGTATGCCCTAGAGGCCATTACTGTGCATGCGTTGTACATTGTAGTGGATGCTTGGACATATATAGGGAGGACTTTCTTGCTCGACATGATAGTATGCTATCTGGTTACACTTTATCTTAACATGTACTCTGATTGTCTCTATGTCACATGTTGATAAAGACCTTAGGATGAGTACTTGACTACCAGGACTATGGTGCAGATCATACTAGTGGGGACAACGTAGTCGCTATGTACATCCTTCAAATATTCCTAATCGTGGGAGTACCGAGACAGGGCATCGATACTCTAGAGTAGACTAGCGTATGCGCTTCTTGACCCATATGATGGGCGATGGATGATCCCATATCCATTAGTGTTTGACATCAGAGAAGGTATACGGGTGCTCAGTGGAGACTGGGTACACTAGACGGACTCGCCGAGAACTCCCAGATGGTAATATACCTCACGTCAGATGGAAGTTCTCTGGTGACACTAGTACAGGTTAGTCTGTAGACCCGAGATCGTCATAGAGTCTTGTGTGATTCCCACCGTGCTTTGATTTCCATCATACCACGTCCAAGAGGGCATGCAAAACGGTGGCTTTTGGGTACAGTCCCGAATCACATGGAGGAAATGAGCGATAGGAGGGGTTTCGTCTCTCCCGGTATAGGGAGTTGATGTTGCGCTGTGTTCGATTGGCTATAACTGGAAATCACTGGCCAGGGTTGCTGAGATTTACTGGTAAGTGTTATCAGTAGTTTCTTGAACTGTTATAGACCTCATATCGACACGACTTATCAAGCTACTGGGGTCTGACGTTTACCACCCCTAGGCGAGATATGCGACATATCATACGAAGAGACCAGACTGCACGGCAGTGTTACTGATTGGATTCACAGGAGAATGTATAGGCTTGCTTGTTGATCTTCTGATCACTCAATACCTGGGTGGCTGTTACGTTTAGCTGACCGCTTGCAGCTTGTGGGTGTTTGATATGATCATCATCTACTGCCGGCATATTGACGATTCTTTAGATTCCTACACAGAGGTTTCCTGGCTCAGGCAAAACGGAGTAGGAGCACATATGTGATATGTGCGGGTCCGAGAACAATACGTGTATGTGATGCCGTACTAGATTCTGGCGATTTGTGATATCGGCCGGGTATATGTGATATAGCCGGGTCATCTGATCAAGTGTTGATTCGATGAACTGATACCGATTATATTAGTCGGTTATTTGTGAAATAACCGGATTATCGGATCAAGTGTTGATTCGATAATTTAATGTATAATTATATATTTGATATATTATATTACATTAACTAATATTAGCTAACTTAAAAATTCTTTTTCTCACTCGGGTAATACATTGATATATATGTGATATATGTTAATTGTATTATTTTATTTTGTTACAATAAATATTGTATATGTGATATATAATATTGTAACATGTTATGATTATAAATGCAACATGATTTGTGGTGTTTAAATATGGTTAGGGTTTGGATTAGGGTTAAACTTTCATGAAGCTTTCAAGAAGCTTCTTGAAGCTTTGATTTTGACCTTGATATTTTTGCAAAGATATTTCTTTAACCCAACCCAACCCTTTAACCATATTTAATTCTCTACATGGGTTAAGTCTTCATACCTAACCCATGGTTGCATTTCTAACCTCACTTGATTCATTATTCATCACAAAAGAGTTTTCTTCTTCTTCTTCCATGGAGAAAAGCTTTCTAGCTTTTTCTAATGTGATGAAAATGAGTGAGAAATTGAAAACAAATGAGAGCTAAATTCCTACTTCATCATCCGCATCTATTCTAGCCACTTAGATTAGGGTGTTTACTTTGTTAATACTTGATTAGCAAAGCAAGAGCTTGGGTTTGAGTTTCTTCAAGGTAGACCATCTTAGTTATTGATGATCGGAAGCAAGCTTGCATCTTTCTCTTCATGGAGCCTCCCTTGAGTCCGGGTACTCGATGATCGCAGCGAAGGGACGTCAACACGGAGCTTTAGAAGTGAAGGAACGGACTACAAAGGTTGTAATCCATAACTCTTAGAAGTAAACCTGTTTACTTGCTTTGTTTCGCCTAATCTTTAGTCTAAGATCTTGGTTAGGGTTGATGCCTTGTAGAACCTTGTGACAGTGCCTAGTAACCCTACACAAGTTGCTTTACAGGTTAAAGCAGGAATCACGGAGTTGGAACATCTGCTTTTGTTGTGGTAGTCAAAGAGTTTGACTTCATCAAGATGGTAGATGAACCTTGTATATAAAAAGGGGGCAGTAGAGAGTATGGTGGTATTCCTCATACTGTACGTGGATGACATACTCTGGATTGGAAAGGAGTTTCCTATGCTACACTCGGTCAATCTCCTCTTATCGCAAGGATTCTTCATATAGGATCAAGGTGATACCTCATAAATCCTAGGTTTTGGATCTATGAGATAGATCTAAATAGATGTTAGGATTCTCACTAGGTGTAGTGAAATGGTATCAATCGATCCTGGGGAAAATCACTGGATAACTTCTAGGGTGGTAAGGATGACTGAATGTCAGTCACAGGTATTGTCTTTACCCTCAGTGGAGGGACGGTATGTTGGAAGAGTTCCAAGCTAGATACCGTGGTAGACTAGACGATAAAGGCTGGTGACATCGCTATCAAAGATACTACCAAAGAGGCAGTTTGGGTGTATATTAGTTCATGAGATGAACTAGGTTCCTACCATTGTGTGACAACGGAGGTATGACTTTGGCCCAGGAACCCCGCTCCCATCAGTGACCCAGACATATTCCAAAGCAGTATCACCTGATCATGGAGATAGTTGATCTCCAGGGAGATCGAGGTTAGGAGAGTAGACTCAGTGGACAACACGGCGGATCCACTCACAAAGGCCTTTTCCTAAAGAGAGACTTTTATGGGATGGTTGAGTATGAGATACTACAACCACTGCTATATGATGGCCGTAGTGCAAGTGGGAGATTGTTAGTTGTATGTATGTCCCAGAGGCCATTATTGTACATAAGATGTATATTATAGTGGATGGTGGGACATATATAGGGAGGACTTCTTGCTCGACATGATAGTACGCTATCTGGGTGCTATTTATCTTAACATATACACTTATTGTCTCTTTGTTACATGTTGATAAAGCCCTTAGGATGTGTATTTGACTTCCTGGATTATGATGTAGATCGTATTGGTGGGGCCTGGGTAGTCCATGTGTACATCCTTCAATGTTCCTAGTCGTGGGAATATCGAGACGGGGCATCGATATTCCAGAGTAGACTAGCATATATCTTCTCGACCCATGTGATGGGCATTGGATGATCCCATATCCATTGATGTTTGACATCAGAGATGGTATGGGGGTGCTCAGTGGAGACTGGGTACACTGAACGGACTCGCCGAGAACTCCCAGATGGTATTATACCTCACTTCATATGGCAGTTCTCTGGTGACACTGGTACAGCTTAGTCTGTCGACCTGAGATCGTCATAGAGTCTTGTGTGTCTCCCACTGTACTTTGATTTCCACCCTACCATGGCTCTACCGAGTCATGCAAACAGGTGGTTTTTGGGTACAGTTCCGATTCACATGGAGGCAATGAGCGAAAGGAGGGGATTCCTCTCTCCCGGTATTGGGGGTTGATGTTGCGCTATGCTCGACTGGCCATAACTGGAAATCCTTGGCCAGGGTTGATGTGATATACTGGTAAGTGTTATCAGTAGTTTCACGCTCGTTATGGACCTTACATCGGCATGACTTATCAAGCTACTGGGGTTTGACGTTTACCACTCCTAGGCGAGATATGCGACATATCAGACGAACAGACTGGACCATGCGTTAAGTGTTACTGATTTGATTCGCAGGAGTGTGAGCAGGCTTGCTCGTTGATCTTCTGATCACTCAATACCCGGGTGGCCGTTACGTTTAGCAGACCGCTTGCGGCTTGTGGGTGACTGATATGATCACCACCTATTGCCGGCGTATTGACGAGTCTTTAGGGTCCTACACAGAGGTTTCCTGGCTCAAGCAAAACGAAATAAGAGCGCATATGAGATATGTGCGGGACCGAGAATAATACGAGTATGTGATACTATATTCTATTCTCGCGATTTGTATCATCGGTCGGTTATATGCGATATAGCCGGGTTACCGAATCAAGTGTTGATTCGATATTTTGATACACTAGATATTAGTTGGTTATATGCGATATGAACGGATCATTAAATCAAGTGTTGATTTAATGATTTAATGTATAATTATATATTTGATATATTACTTTACATTAACTCGTATTGGTTCACTTAAGATTGCATTTCTTACTTGATGTACACATAATGTATATGTGATATATGTTTGTGTACATGATTGTATCATGCTTGATGATACATGCAAACATGGGTGTGTGTATGACTTACACCATATTTAAGATAATGGTTAGGGTTTATATTTATTTTGTAATTCAAAATTAGTGAGCACTTTGTCATGCTTGAAGCTTCATGAAGCTTAAAGCATCTTTGAAAAAGTCCACTTACTTTGTTTTACTAAAGATATTTATTAACCAACCCATTAGCTTAAACCATGGTCATGTCTCTACAAAGGTTAGTGGATGATACTAACTCATCCAAGGTTGCATAATTGATCATTATTCATTCTCATATTATTCATTCTTTCTTTCTTCTTCATCTTATTCTTCATCAAGAAGAAAACCTTGCTTGATTTTTCTAAGTGAAGAAATAAAGTGAGAAATCAAAATCTAAAGTGAACCCATTTTCTATTTCATCATCCTTTACTACTTGCCATTTAGTTTAGGGTATTCTCTTCACAAAGTTCTTGACCTAGTGAAGGGTGAGCTTGTGTTTGAGTCACCTCGACATAGATCATCTTCGGCCTCGAAGTTAACGGGCTAGCTTGATCATTTCTTCGGGAAAATCTATCACTAGAGTTCGGGGCTACGATGATCGCAGCGAAAGGATGTCAACACGGAGCTTCAGAAGTGAAGGACCGAATCTACAAAGGTTGTATTTTTATTCACTTCTCTTTGTAATGTTAGATTACAAGTTTTGTTACCCTAGTTTTCTAGTATGATGTTTAGTTTGATTGCTTAGCACCTCTTTGATTCTTGTTGTGGCATATGTGATGCTTGCAAACCCTAGGCTAGGTTCTAAGGAATCCTAACGTCTAGTAAGGCTCCACAAGATGAAATGAACAAGCTTGCTTGAAGTCTTCGAGGCCGAAAATGGTCTATGTCGAGGAGACACTAACTCAAGCTAGCTCTTCACTAATTAGGAATTAGTGAAGCAATCAAGCTAAATTAAATGGCTAATCTAGTGTAGGTTGATGAAGTAGGAATTTTTCTCACTTTAGAAATATTTTTCTCACTAATATTCTTCACCTCCTAAAAACCTAGAGAGCTCTTGGAGATGAAGAAGAAGATGAAGTGGAGAATAGAATGAGTGAGAATAGCAACCATATGTGAGATAATATCTCATACTAACTCGTGTAGAGACTTAACCATGGGTAATCATAATGGTTGGGTTAATAAATATATTAAGTAAAGCAAAATTGGTGGACTAAGTCAATGGTTCCACAAGCTTCCACTAAGCTCCAAACCATGACTAATTTCCACCCAATTTTAATTTACTTTAATTAAATAAAAACCCTTCATTATCATAAGCATGGTGTAATTCTCATACACCCATGTTGCATGTATCAACAAGCATGACACATTAATATATATCACATATACATTAAATGTGCATAAGTGAGTAAAAGAAATCTTTAAGTGAGCTAATATTAGTTAATATAAATTAATATATCAAATATATATAATTATACATTAAATTATTAAATCAACAGTTGATTTAATAATCCGGCTATATCACATATAACCGACTAATATCATTTATATCAACTTATCGAATCAATACTTGATTCGACAACTCGGTTATATCACATATAACCGACCGATATCACATATCGCGAGATTGGAATACGGTATCAAATACACGTATTAATCTCGGTCCCGCACATATCACATATGTGCTCCTACTTCGTTTCTCCTGAGCCAGGAAACCTCTGTGTAGGACTCTAAAGACTCATCAATATGCCGGCAGTAGGTGATGATCATATCAGTCACCCACAAGCCGTCAGCGGTACTAGCTGCACGTAACGGCCATCCGGGTATTGAGCGATCAGAAGATCAACAAGCATGCTTACTCATACTCCTGTGAATCCAATAAGTAACACTACTGTACAGTCCGGTCTCTTCGTCTGCTATGTTGCATAACTAGCCTGAGGGTGGTAAACGTCAGACCCCAAAAGCTTGATAAGTCATGCTGAAGTGAGGCTCATAACGGTTCGAGAAACTACTAATAACACTTACCTGTAAATCTCGGCAACCCTGGCCAGGGATTTCCTGTTATGGCCAATCGAGCACAGTGCAACATCAACCCCCAATACCGGGAGAGACGAAATCCCCTCCTATCGCTCATTGCCTCCATATGACTCGGGCTTGTACCCAAAAACCACCGTTTTGCACGTTCTCTTGAACCTGGTAAGGTGGAAATCAAAGCACACAGTGGGAATCACACAAGTGACTATGACGATCTCGGGTCAATAAACAAACCTGTACCAGTGTCACTGGAGAACTGCTAACTGACGATAGGTATAATACCATCTAGAAGTTCTCGGCGAGTCCTGTTCAGTGTACCTAGTCTCCACTGAGCACCCGTATACAATCTTTGATGTCAAACACCAATGGATGTGGGATCATCCATCGCCCATCATATGGGTTAAGAAACGTATACGCTAGTCTACTCAGGAATATCGATGCCCCGTCTCGATACACCCACGACTAGGAATAATTAAAGGATGAACTTATGAACTACTATGGCCCCACTAGTATGATCTGGATCATAATCCTGGTAGTCAAGTATACATCCTAAGGGCCTTACCAACATGTGAGAGCAAGACAGTATCATAAGACAACTCTACATATTAAGATAAAGAACAACCAGATAGCATACTATCATGTCGAGCAAGAAATTCCTTTCTATATATGTCTAAGCATCCACTATAATATAAATCATGTGTACAAGTCTCTAGGGTATACATACAACCAACAGTTATACTATATTGACTGGTAAAGCATTGTCCAGATGTCCATTACCTATGATAAGCTGGGCCACCTCCATACTACTTACGCCCCTACCGTCCCAGGTCTATTTTTCACCGTCATGGATATAGATATCCGTAAGACATGGGAAAACGACAGTGTGAATGCCAAGCGCCTCATGTTGGCCCCGGTAGATTGTGTATACTAGAGGCAACACGAGAAGATGGACTTAGTTTCCATCTTCCTCCATGACAAAGTTTTATATGGAGAGCAATCTCGTATCGCAAGATATGAGACCTCGAAGGAATTGCTTCAAGCGAGGTTGGCTATCGGGTCATCTGTAGTGCATGACGTCACTACGATGACAAGCTATATTGATGAGCTCACGGACCTGGAGACCGCGTTATAGAACGAGTCATATGTTGACTTGATTCTACAGTCCCTCCCTTTTACTTACACCGTGAAGGAAACCAAGGAGACACCCATTCTGCTTATTGTGGAATCTTCCTCTTCTGGATCCAAGGCAAAATACAAGGGTGAGAAGAAGAAGACCTCCTCCAAGTCGATAGTCGGTGTCTGTAAGATAGAAAGAAAGGGAAGGGCAAAAGTTTTAGGGCTAACAGTAGGGAAGGAGGGTTGTTCCTATTATCACAGGATAAGGCATTGGCAGAAGGGACGTAGGGCTTGGAAAGCCAGAATCCAGAATCCGAAGCATGTTGTAGCTTCGGCTTCAGGTGTGTTTATGATTGAAAACTGTCTGTCAATTAACTCTACTTCCTGGGTACTGGATACCGGATCAGGATCTCATATCTGTAATTCATTAAAGGCTTTGAGAAACTGTAGAGTTATCAAGGGCAGGTGATATGACTCTCAGGGTTGCTAACGGAATGAGCGTGGATGCTCTATCCGTAGGGAAATATCACCTATGATTAACAAGTGGGCGGATATTGATTTTACGTAACTGTTTGTGTGTACCTAGTCTAGCTTGTAATATCATATCTGTATCCTTACTTTCTGAGGAAGTATATGATTTTACATTTGTAAGCGATGTGGTCCATATCCTCCTGAATCATGGTTTGATTGGGTCAGGTACACTAGAGGACGGTATATACGTATTAAATCAAGCTCTGGTTTTCAACGTCCAGAACACACTTAAAAGAAAGCCTCCAGTATTAAATCAGGCATTCTTATGGTATTGTAGACTGGGTCACATCAGTGAAACACGGTTGTCGAAGTTACATAGAGAGGGATATTTGGACCCGTTCGAATATAGGTCTTATGAAACTTGTCGATCATGTCTCATATAAAAGATGACAAAGACTCCATTCACTGGACACGGAGTTAGAGCGAGCGAGCTCTTAGGACTCATACACAGCGAAGTGTGTGGTCCAATATCTACAGATGCACGAAGTGGTTATTCTTATTTCCATTACTTTTACGGATGATTTCTCTAGGTATAGACATAAATCCGAGGCCTTTGAGAAATACCCTGAATATAAGAATCAAGTGGAAAAACAATCCGGCAAAAGTATCAAGACACTAAGATCTGATCGAGCTGGTGAATACCTAAGTGCCGAGTTCCTGGATTACCTAAAAGAGAATGGAATTCTCTCTCAGCTTACTCCTCCATACACACCTTAACACAACGGTGTATCGGAAAGGTTGAACAGAACCCTATTAGATATGGTTCGTTCCATGATGAGTAACGCTGAGTTACCGCGATCTTTCTAGGGTTATGCACATTAATCAGCTGCATATCTTTTGAATAAGGTTCCTACCAAGATTGTGCCTACCACACCATATCAGATGTGGAGTGGGAAGAAACCCTATCTTCAGTATTTGAATATATAGGGATGTACAGCTTTTGTAGAAAGGCAACATGCGGACAAGCTCGAGGCACGCTCAGTACTGTGTAAGTTTGTGGGATACCCAAAGAATTTCAGGGGGTATCTTTTCTATTACGCAGAGGAACAAAAGGTTTTTGTTTCTCTTCATGCCTACCTTTTGAAAAATCAATTTTTTGAAAAAAACTAGTGGGAGCGCAATAGAAATGGAAGAAATTCTAGTTATACTAACTATTACTGAAAGTATGGTGAAACCATATGTTTCAAAAGAACAGGACATCCCTGCGCCACTCCGCAGAATTAGTAGGCAGTCTCATCCGCCCGAGAGATACTACGTTTTTCTCATAGATGATGATAGAGAGGATTGCATCATTGACATTGATGAGCTAACTAGCTTCCAGCAAGCTATTCAGAGCGGCGACTCAGTAAAATGGATGGATGCAATGCGGATCGAGATGGAGTCTATGTACACCAACAAAGTATGGACTTTGGACTTTGCTCCAGAAAGGGTAAAACCTATAGGCTGCAAATGGATCTTGAAAAAGAAGATTGATGTAGATGGACAGGTTGAAACCTATAAGGCTAGACTTGTTGCAAAAGGTTTTCGTTGAAGACCTAGTTTAGACTATGACGAAACTTTTTCTCTAGTGGCCATGCTCAAATCCATTCGGATCCTTCTTGCCATTGCTGCCCTCCATGATAATGAGATCGGCAGATGGACGTAAAGATCGCTTTTCTAAATGGTTATTTGAAAGTGTGCGCCTATATAGATCAGTCAGAGTGTTTCATTCAGAGTGGGAACAGCAAGAAAGTGTTCAAGTTGCTTAAGTCCATTTATGGACAAAAGTAGGCATCGCGGAATTGGAACATCTGTTTTGATGAGACGGTTAAAAAATTCGACATTATCAAAAATCCAGATGAACCATGTATTTATAGTAAGATTATAGCGAGAACTGTGGTATTCCTCGTCTTGTACGTGGATGACATTCTCTTGATAGGAAATGACATTCCTATGCTACAATCAGTCAAAAGATTCTTGTCATAGAGGTTCTCTATGAAAGACCTGGGAAATGCCAACTACATTATGAGGATCCAGATCTATCGTGATAGATCAAAGAGGATAGTGGGGCTTTTACTGTCAAGATACATCAACACCATACTAAAAAGATTTAGTATGAAAGATTCAATGCGCAGTAGTCTACCGGCTTATCACAGAATCACCCTCTTCAAAGTGATGTCCCCCAAGACTGATTTGGAAAGGGCTCGGATGCCGATTATGCCCTACGCTTCTGCGGTAGGCTCTATAATATATGCGATGTTGTGTACCAGACCAGATGTTAATTACGCACTTAGCATGGTAAGCCGGTATTAGTCAAACCTAGAGGAGAAGCACTGGATAGCAGTAAAGAACATTCTCAAGGATTTAGGAGATGTTCTTGGTGTATGGCGGAAAAGACCTCCAAATCGAGGCCTTTGCTGGCTCCAGCTTCTAGAGTGATAAGGAAGACCTCAAGTCCATGTCGGGTTATGTATTTACCCTCAGTGGAAGGACGGTCTATTGGAAGAGCTCCAAGCAGAACACCGTTGCTAACTCGACCAAGGAAGCGGAGTATATTGCTATATGTGATGCCGCAAAAGAAGAAGTCTGGATGAGAAAGTTCTTAACTGAACTTCAGGTGGTTCCTTCCATTGTTGATCTAATACTTCAGTATTGTGACAACAACGGTGCTACAACTTTATGGAAGGAACCCAGATCCCATCAATGATCCAGACATATCTTGAGGCGGTACCACCTGATCAGGGAGATCGAGGCGAGGAGAGTAGATTCGGAGAACGGCACTGCAGATCCACTCACTAAGCTATTCCTCAGACACGGTTCGAGAGGCTAATCGAGATCTTAGGTCTGTGATATGCCAGTACATGGCCTTAGTGCAATAGGAGATTGTTAATGTTATATGACCTAGAGGCCATTATTGAATCATATTGGTTTGTATATTACTTAATGGAGGCTTGGGATATACATGGATATAGTAACAGTCTTGCTCAAAATGGTAGTATGCTACCTGGTTTGTTTCTACCTCAATATGTGCATGTGTTTCTTTTACCATATCGCTTATACATATTGGTTGAGCCCTTAGGATCCTTGCTTGATTACCAGCATTGTGATGGCAGTCACACTAGTGGGGGTTGGGTAATCTATAAGCACATCTTATACAGGTCCTTAGTCGTAGGATTATCGAGACGGGGCATCGATACTCTATAGTAGACTAGTGTATACGCTTCTCATCCCAGCAGGGGAGATGGTTTGTTCCACAGCCATCAGTACGTCGTATTGGAGATAGTATGCAGGTGCTCATTGGGTTATGAGTACACCGGACAGGACTTGTTGGGGACTATTGGTGGGTATTATACATATCGTCGGGTAGCAGCTCCCAGGTGAAATGAGTTCAGCTTAGTCCATTGACTTGACACCGCTACTTCGCCTCGAGTGTGTTCCTACTGTTCTTTGATTACTACCCTACCACGACTAAAATGAGTCGTGCAAACAGGTAGTAGTTGGGTGTAGTCCCGAAGCACTTGGAGGCAGTGACGGTTAGATAGGATTCGTCTCTTCCGGTATTGGGGGTTGATATCACGCTATGTTCGGAATGCCATTACACAAAGTCCTTGGCTAAGGTGATGGAAACTCACGGTGTCGTGCTTTTGAAAAAGGATTTGACAATGTAGGATATGTCGGTTTTGTTTATGAAAATAGTGCACGACGTGAGTCTCAAGTTATAAAAATACCGCAAGTGCACGGTGCGTTGATGCAAGCCGGCAAGTACGGGTCAATCCACAGGGAGTGGATATCACGACATCATTTTGAGTTATAAAACAATGGGCTGAAGTTGGAATTGTCACATTTTTACAAAATTTAAATGAAGAAAGGATAAGGTGTTGTTTAGGGAAAAACTTAGGCTAAGGTTTAGTAAATTGAATACGATTTTTACCCCTAACTCTCAATCTTAATTCAGGGTCCCTTTTTAGTTTCAAATTGACTTAAGAAAGCATGCCGCATCTATTCCGATAACAAGTGTCAGTTTAGGATACGATATCAAAATTAGGTTAAAAAGATACTAAAAATTTAAGGTTTTTAGAATGAAATGAGCATGAAATGAGTTAAGTGAAGTTAGAAAGTATAGAACATATGCTTGAATGGCTATATGTTTTATTTAGCTAATTTCCTACATTTAGCTAAATTTTATATTCCTTTCAACTTCGATTCTTAAGATAACAATGATAAAATGTAAAGAAGGAATAGGATATATGTTAAAGATTAATTTGGAACCATTTAAAACAATATATTCTATGAAGAAAAACATGATAAAATTGCATATATTAAGAAAAGAAGTGCAAAAATGCAAGAATCAATAAGGAGAGGTTGGAAGGTAAGCCATTCCACAACCTACCTCACCATAGCCTAAGCACAAGACTACACACACATCCTAAAAATGAAATTACAACTTAATAACATAAAAGAAAATGACAAGAGATAAAAGATACTAGAATCAACTTGAATGAAAAGAAGCTTTTATTGCAATGGTTCCAAGTACAAGCAAACTTGAGTTCAAATACCAAAATCTAATTTTGCAAGTTCAAGAAAGAAGTTGTAAGACCAGATGAAGGTAAGAAACTCAAACTAAGAACTACAAGATCAACTAGTTACAATGTAAACAGACTTTTCTTTCCAAAAAGTATATCCTAGCTTCCCATTGATCTGGTATTTATAGGCTCAAAACAAAAATAAATAAATACTAAAAATTGGTAGATGGGACAACATTGAGTGAACATACAAAAAATGAAGTGATTTTGCCCTGGTGGGGCCGGTGGCGCTGGTCATTATGAGGGTTTCGCAGGTCGAATGGAGAGTTGTGGGGCACGTTTTTATGTGGTGATCTCGAGTGCACTCTCCATGTCCACTGGTATTATTTTATTTCTTCATATCAGTTTGGGTTATACTAAGTAGTTTTGTGGGGAAAACTAACTCCAAATCACATCACACCTTTTCATATCATTTAATGCTTATGTGCCCACTTGCATAATTAGTCATCCCATGTGTGCCAAGGTAGCCCCACCATAGTCTAAGTCACCAAGAGCTATGTGCACACTTGTAATGTGTTGGGCCAAAATTGTGTACACTTATTTTTCGCAAAAGAACTCTTTGGATAACGATCGGTCTTCTGTTCTGATTGCAGTGTCGGCTCACAAATATCATATCGTTGAATTTGAGTACGTTTTCCAGTATTTTTTAATGAATACTTATAATCTGTATTTACTAAGCAGACACTGGTTAATAGTACCGATATATAGCAAAATCGATAATGAATGAGCTGTATTAAAATGCAGTTTTCTTTGATGAACACATACCCCCAAACTTGTCTTTTACTCGTCCCGAGCAAAACAAAATCTTAACCTCACTTTCGCAGGGAACGCGATTGCACTGAGCCCGTGCAATAAGCCATTAAACCTCTAGGTGTCCCTAGTTGGAGAGGAGTGTTGTCTCTTGAGGGTTTTCAGTAGATTGCATCCACAAAATCCCGTCAAGTCAGTGTCGTGAAGAAACCGTTAATTTTAATCTTAAGGTTAAGAATCAAAGCTTAGAAGTTCTATCACCCTAGTTAGAATCGTCCAACTCTATTTATCACTCCTCACAATTTATTTAACATAAGCTTATACACTTCCTTTCTTTGTTGTGCAAATAGTTTTGATAAGTTTTTAAGAACTTGATTAGGGTCATCATGTTATAAATACGGACCAGGATAGAGTTCTAAAGGATCACACTAGTTTGAAAAGAGTTAAGATTTTCTCAAGTTTCGTTCTGCAGTTAGGTTTCAAGTCAGAATTTATATCATTTTTAACAGAGTACCAAAGTCTTATTCTTCACTCCTACTCTTCACGTGTTTTTGTTCATACACATCCTTCGTGATTGTGAAGAAACGTCTTATAATTTAAACCTTCATCTCCACTAAGAAAAAATTTTGTTCATAAAAACATGTCTCCGCCAAGATTATTCTCCCATAAAGAACCATGAGGACTTTTAACTCAGAGAGAACATTTGCCTAACTTGTTTTATTTGGCGATTGGAAACATAACGAGCTTTGGGTCAATAACTCCCAAACCAGATGGTTTTAGTGTATTAGGTGTGGAGACACCCCGAGGACTTAATTAACCAAGTTACCAAGGCCTCAAAACAAAAGACACATTTTGTTGCATTTTTAATTATTCTGAAAGTAGTGCGAATGGAGATATTGTTAGTTCTCTTATTAGTCCCAATGACGTGTTTTTGTGGATAAGGTGTGTAATCACTCCAACAAGGTTCCAGATGGGTTAATTTTCTGATTTTTAGCTTCCATTAAAACCTTAATAATATCCTTCATTTTCACTTGACTTTATGAACTATACTTGATATAACTTAATTAAGAACAAACATGTTTGATACTAAAGATGTTTATAAATTTTCAAAAGGATTGAGACAAGTCAGACATTTTATCTAATTCTCAAGAGCTCATGACACGTTTAAATATAAACGACGTATATCAGCTACAGTTAAACTTAAGGAAGGGTTATATTTCGGGTCATCAATCTCTATGAAAATGATTTAGTTGTTTCTATCTTATCAATCGAATCGTCAAACTTTGAGTCTAAGTTCCCCTGCTAGCTAACCCGATGAAAAAGTTTTTATGTTATGAAGAAATTTTTCAAAATTTTTTTTGTACGCAAATACAGAATATACAATTGAATGCAGAAGATAAAAATGCTTGCCGAGCATACCACAAACTTAAACTTGACAATGCCTTCACTGACATGCTGTACAACGTGGCGCAAAATTGTTGAGGGGCCTAAATAATAAACAATAATTTACAAACAGAGGCAAAATTTGTATATACAGGATTTGGGGATGTGATTTAATCAAGATAACGTGGCTTATGTAAAAACATGAGCTCCCCTGTTTTCGCAGGCAATTCTAAAAATGGCTTCCGACATTGGCCATTGAATTTGAAAGTATTGCCAGAATGCTGATCTTCAATGTTGACTGCACCGTGTGGAAAGACGGTGCGCACAAGAAACGGACCTGTCCAACGTGACTTCAATTTTCCAGGAAATAGATGAAGTATGGAGTTGTAAAGCAGAACCTTCTAACCCACAGTGAATGTCATTCGAGAATCGCCTTGTCCTGAAAAACTTTCGTTTTTTCCTTGTACAGCTTGGCGTTCTCATACGCGTCATTGCGTATCTCGTCGAGCTTGTTTAATTGAAGTTTTCATCCTTCATTGGCCTTTTCTAGGTCAACATTGAGCTGTTTAATTGCCCAGAATGCGCGGTGTTCCAATTCAACAGGCAGATGACATGCTTTCCAGAAGATGAGTCGGTATGGGGACATACTTAAGTTTGTCTTGAAGGCGGCGCGAAACGTCCAAAGCGCATTATGCAATTTCAATGACCAATCCTTGCGGTTGTGGCTGACAGTCTTTTCCTGAATCTTTTTAATCTGTCTATTGGAGACTTCGAGTTGACCGCAAGTTTGAGGATGGTAGGGTGTTGATAATTTGTGGCTTATGGATTATTTCTTCATCGGTGATTCAAAAGATCGGCTGAAAAAATGCGTTCTATTATCACTGATGATGGTGTGAGGTGTACCGAACGGAGAAAAGATGTTCTTTTAAGAATTTCACGACAACCTTGTTATCTTTGGTTCGACATGGGACAGCCTCCACCCATTTGGACACACAGTCCACAGCCAACAAAATGTATGAATTCCCAAAAGAGTTTGGGAATGGCCCCATAAAATCAATGCCCCAGATGTCAAAAAACACTACAATCAGAACGGATTGTAGGGGCATCAGATTCCGTTTTCCAATCTTTCCCATGTGTTGACATTGGCTACAAGTTTTGCAATATTCGAAAGCATCCTTGAAAATCATCTCCTGGTAGAAGCCGCTTTACAATACTTTTCCAGCCGTCTTTCGAGGTCCAAAATGGCCCCCTCAAGCTTGATCATGACAGAAAGACAGAACACTTCTCGTTTCAGAGTTAGAAACGCACCTTCTAATAATCTGATCAGGACAGTACTTGAATAGGTAAGGTTCATCCCAATAAAAGAATTTGACTTAGGAGAGAAATTTTGACCTGTCCTGATTTGACCTGAAAGAGAGTGTTTCTCTGGTGACAAAAAAGTTCACGATATCAGCGAACCATGGTTCGACTGATACAAAGAGAAGTTGTTTGTCAGGTAACTACTCGTTGATTGTAATTTCCTCGATTGGTGCATTTGGTAAGAAAGACAAATGGTCGGCCACAACATTGTCGGTTCCCTTCTTATCCTTGATGGTCAAGTCAAATTCATGAAGAGGGAGAATCCAACGTATCAATCTGGCTTTGGCATCCTTTTTTGCAAAGAGATGCCTAAGTGCAGAATGATCAGTGAAAATTGTGACGTGGGTCCCGATCAAGTAAGGACAAAATTTTTCAAGTGCGTACACAACAACTAAGAATTCCTTTTCTGTGGTGGTGTAATTCAGCTGTGTGTTATTCAACGTCCTGCTCACATAGTAGATAACGTGCGGCTTCTTTTCAAATCGCTATCCTAAGACATCACCTATCATAAAGTAAGAAGCATCGCACATCAGCTCAAAAGGTTCATTCCAGTCTGGTGCACTTAAGATCGGAGTGGAAGTGAGTTCCGATTTCAGAAGCTTGAACGCAGTAAGGAACTCAGAATTGAAAATAAAGGGAATATCCTTAGCCATCAAAGAAGTTAAGGGTTTAGCCAGTTTGCTAAAATCCTTGATGAAACGCCTGTAAAAACCGGCATGGCCTAAGATTGCCCTGTTGTCACGGATAGTTCATGGAGGTGGGAGACTTGAAATGACGTCGATTTTTGCTTTATCGACTTCTATGCCATTTTCAAAAAAGATATGGCCTAACACAATGTCGTGTTTGACCATGAAATGACACTTCTCCCAATTGAGTGTGAGGTGTTTTTCCTTGCATCGTATCATCACCAGTTCAAGATGCTTCAAACACTCAGAAAATGAATCTCCAAAGACGGAGAAATCATCCATGAACACTTCCAAGAATTGCTCTACCATGTCAGAAAAGATGCTCATCATGCAATCCTGAAACATTGCATGTGCATTGCACAACCCAAAGGGCATGCGACGGTAGGCGAATGTACCAAAAGGAAAAGTGATGGTCGTTTTGTCCTGATTCTCTGGATCGATCGGGATTTGATTGTAGCCGGAATATCCATGTAGAAAACAATAGTAGGCATGTCCATCTAGGTGTTCAAGCATTTGATCAATGAAGGGCAGCGGGAAATGATCCTTACGAGTGGCTGCGTTGAGCTTTCTGTAATCAATACAGACTCTCCAACCCGTTTTTGTGCGGGTTGGGGCTAGCTCGTTTGCTTCATTCGTGATTACAGCGATACTCGGTTTTTTTTGTACAACGTGAATGGGGCTTTGCCATTTGCTATCAGTGATAGGATAAATGATCCTATGTCAAGATACTTCAGCATTTCATTCCGCACCGCTTCTTTCATTACAGGGTTAAGCCAGTATTGAGGATCTTTGAAGGGTTTATAATCATCAGTCATGTAGATCCTGTGTTGACAGATAGCACGGCTGATTCCTTTGATATTAGCCATTGACCAACCAATTGCTTCCATGTTCTTTCTCAGAACGTCCATAAGGGCCAACTCTTGCTCAGGCAAAAGGTTGGTTGCGATTATAACCGGAAGCGTTTCATTATTGTACAAGTACGCATACTTCAGATGGTCAGGAAGAACTTTAAGGTCAAGTCTGGGTGGTTCCTCCACAGATGGTCACACTTCAGAGGCCGGTTCGTTACGAAGTGGTTCAAATTGGGGCCCCCAATGTGCATAGGAAGCCTGTTCAGGACTTAGCTTCTCAAGGAAAAGAAGCTCCTCAGAAAAAAGTTCTTCAAACGTTTCATCAAGAAACTCATTTTTAAAGTCAAATGTCTCCTCCTGTCATGACCTGAAGATACGGAACGTGACTGGCACTTAAATTACGAAACCTCTAAAGACGTAACGTAATCTAAGTAAGCCATAGCCCAGAAATCTAAACCGTTTAAAAGCAATGCAGTGAAGGAAAACATAGCTTAAAAAGGTGGTTTTAGTAAAATAAAGTCACATTAAAACATTTTAAAACATCAATTTTTTTCCAAAAATTTCAGCAGAGTTTCCTTTGTAAATACTAGCCCCAAACAGGTACAAAACAAGAATACACATAAGTAATGAATATAGGCATCCCCAAGCAGGAGCTAGCTCTTCGCCAATGGCGGAATCACAACCACACGCAATATATATATATATATATATATATATATATATATATATATCATAATAGTGCAAAATAAGCATATAAAAGCACGAAAATAAGAAAGTATCACGTCGGCTCAAATGAGCTCGACACCAAAGAAACAGCACATATACTAATCTCGCTGTCACCCCGCTAGGTCACATATACAATGGTAGAAGCTGTAGATGGAGAATTCTAGATACAAATAATAATACAAGGTGGAAACAAAAGTATCCTCGCAACCCACCTACGAGCAATGCCATAAGTCCAAGCAAATGAAGCAAAATGAGAAAGTACGCCTGCCGCTACTACGATGATGAGTCGGACCTGCAAGATACTGTGGCATAACGGGGGTGAGTTGCCAACTCGTGAGTAGTAAGTAACATTTAATAAGGCCATCGTAAGCATGCACGCAAATGCGTCACACCTTACATATACAAATGTGATGCGATGCACTAGTATGTACGCAACATGAATGGATAATCAACACGAAATTCAGATATAACTGATATGAGAAGATCTGTATCCTTATCTCAGTAAAACTTTTGTATTGTAAAAACTGGAGTATCATCAGTAAAATCGACAGAAAAGTCCGTGTCAAGTTTCGACACAATATCCTCAATATCTCGAGCTCCGACAGTTCGGATCGGCCCATATCATCAAATCTCACGACAACGGTCGGTATCCTCTGGATATCCGCCGCGCCAAACATCCCCGGTCGTTTGTGCTCCCTTTCCAGGCTCAACGCCTTTGTATACGATCTTCTTTCCCCGAGGTACCACACCGGGTCCACCATGTACCCATAGACGGTGCATCCCTCTTCTCGAATCGGGTATATGATACAGCTCAAGAACCGAGAAAACTCATGGTGGATGCCACACACATCATATCATGAGAAAACCATAAATATCTATTTTTAAAATGATAATAGGTTTATAAAATTCTTGCGGTCTTCCCCAAAATCCAGAAATCTTATCAATACTGAAATCTCCAAGAAGAACCACAATATATGAAAATGTCGGTAATGATGGATGCCTATGATATTAATAATATGTGATGCGATGTATGACTAGAAAACTATGTATGAATGATGATGCAATGAGGTGTGTGTGTGTGTGTGTGTGTGTATGACTATCAATCATGAGTATCCATCCAGATGAAATGAATATACAACTACAAGTTACCTATCGTATATGATGCAAATGCTCAGATACTGATTTAAACAGGTTCTATAGTGTTCGTGACGTAGCAATTACCAATGTCGTGTGTGTGTTCACATAAGTAGTGAACGTGCAGCGTGAATCACTTGTAATGGTGCAAGTGCCTTAAGTAATAACATTATATGTAAGAAGATGAAATGCCATGCTATGAATGCTATGAGACTACGCATATAGATGCAAGAAAACTAATAATCATAACTATCGGGCGTCTTGCGCCATTGTTCATCTCAGAAAACTGCATTTTAATAACGCTCATTCATTATCTATTTTGTTATATATCGGTGCTATTAACCGGTTTTCGCTTAGTAATTACAGATTACAGGTATTCATGATACAACACTGAAAACACACTCAATATCATGGATATACCATTTAGGAGCCGACACTGCAATCAGAATAGAGAATCAACCGATATCTAAAGAACTCTTTTGCAATAAACAAGTGTGCACACAATTTTTGGTCCAACACAATACATGTGTGACACTAGCTCTTTGGCATGGACCATGGTGGGGCTTCCCATGGCACAAAAATGATGGCTTGTGCAAGTGGGTGTGATGTGCATTGAATGAGCATTGAATGCTAAAAGTGTTGATGTGATATTAGCATCAAGTTTCCCTCCATGTTTCTGAATGCAAACCAGGTTTAAACAGATAAATCAAACATCATCAAAATGATTGTGGAGAGCACACAAGACCACACAACCAACACGAGCCTATGTTCTTGGATTTGGAACGGCCACACTCCCAAGAAATCCGAGCGCGCCGGCCGTACTTGCCCCGTTTCCCCCCATATTTTCTCTGTCCCTCCCTTGCAGTCATATCACCTTATTTTTATTACATGTTTAATCTTTTTTGGTACCTATAAAAGCCAGATCAGTGAGAAAGGAGAGGGCTCTCTCATACCATGTAATATATACCCATTTTCCATTTTAGTTTGTTTTTGGTTTAGCTTGAGAGTTGAGTGGGCTTCAACTTGGTTTCTTCTTCTTCTTCCCTCTTGAAGCTTTCTTTGGAGAGCTTCATTATGGAGGTTGAATAAGTTACCAATATCTTGTACCTAACTTCTTCAAGTGTTAATAATATTGTTGTTTCTTTTATTACTTGCTTCTTTTTCTTATTTGCTTTTCTTTTTATCATGCTTAACTAATCTCTGTGGTTGTGGTAATGGTAAGGAAGTGAGATGAAAGGCTTTGCCTTCTCCTCATCTTGTTAATGTTTAATATGCTTTAATGCGATTATAAACTTAGTATTGTAACTTGGATGGGTTGATATGGTATGTTAATTCCATGGTTAGTTTGTAACCTCATCACATACTATATTCTCCCCACAAACACCATCTTGCAAGACTAAGGTTAGAATCATTTTGGCGTTAAGTTTGCTAAGTTGGATATGGTATTTTGTGATTAAGTGACTTGACAATTCTTTTGGTTTCATATACCATATACCATCACAACACTTAACAAACTCAACACTAGAATCATTTTCTTTCACTCACTAAGATATTGATGTATGCTTGTTAAACCGTGGGCTTAGCGTTGATACTTGAAGCTTGGACATACAATGGTAAGTGAACAAAACGGACTCGTTTCATATTTGCTGAGAATATCGGAAGTTGATGATTTGTGCTTCGCAGCCCCGTTGACAAATCATGCTTCATGCCGGGATCGAAATAAGGACGGACAACTCATGTTCAAGTGAGCGTTGAGGGAATCGTTGCGATTCGACCTTCCGAGCCAAAGCCACAACCATTTCTTACTTGCTTGTTTTCTTTGTTATCTTGTTTTCATATTCTTTTATATTTTTTTGTGACAACCAACCAATTCGTTAATTTTTTGAACCTTAAAGAACAAGACCTAATACACAATTCCCTGCGGATCGACTCGTACTTACCGGCTCGCTACAACGCGCCATGCACTTGCGTTTTATAAATTTTAAAACGAGAACGACCTCGCGTGCGCAATCTATTTCCTTAAAATCATATCCGTTTCCAAAACATACGCGTTTGCGCGCGCAGGTTAGTTCCCAACAAGTTTTTGGCGCCGTTGCCGGGGAGTTGGTAGTATTAGGTGTTGTTATTTCTGGTTCTTACTAACTCACTAGCTTTTAACTCAATTTTTTCAAAAGTAACAATACGAAATTTTTTCTAACTTGTCCTCTGTCCTTAAAACCTGCAATCACCCTGAACTTAAATTAAAAAATCAAGTTATACCATTGGAATACTAATATATCTTGAAATATCCACACAAAATTCGAGCAAAATTATCATCATTGGATCGATGACATCAATAAGAAATCCGAGCTCGTGCGGCCTAATGATTTTTTTCTTTCTTTTTGTGTGATCTCGAGTGTGTTGTCAGTACTCTAGTGGTATTGTTTGTTTTTTTATAATTTTGAGTGTGCAGGAATTGGGGCATATATATCACTTTTGACACTAAATATCGTATTTTTCGAAATTTCAGGTTTTTCACGGAATTATGACCATCGATCGTGCGGAGCAAGGCTTAAATTCAATTTCAAGACGTTAGTGAAGAATAGTGCCAAAGATCCAGGAGTTTGACCCACGGAAGCGATCAATCAAAGACTCGGGATCACATCAAAGGGGTTTCTTAACCCAACACACATTGGTACGTTATTTTCTAACACCTTCGCTCAAATCCGACGTAATCCAATATTCTATCTTTTGCAGGATTCTTTGCACAAATTTGCTGCCAATTGCATAGAGAACTAACTCGTATTTTTTTTGCAACACTTAAACTTAAACTGAAAAAGAATTGCTTAAATTGCTTGATTTCTTAAATTCTTTTATTGATTACGCATTTGCATCTTAATACGGATTTAAGGGCAAAAAGACCTAAGAAGATATGGTAAAGGATATCATCACCTTTTCTCCGTAGCCCACAAATCACAAAACTGCATTCTTGCATACCCCCAGTAATTTTAAATTCCACTAGAACTTTGATTTTAAGGACTTCGCACTCATTAGGAGAAGATAACTGTGTTTAGAACACCGCTTAACGGTATATTGTTCACGGGGTGTCTAGGCAAGTGTTCACGGCGCAACCGCCAAAAAAGAAAGGTTTATCTAATTAAGGAACTTCGCAAAAGCATTGGAAAACCCCCCTTATCTCTTGCACTTACCTGGTTTCATGATCCGTATATCTTGAGCTTGTTTCTCGACACAGTTTTATTTCAACAATCAGGTTCTTGATCAGGTCTAGTTGACTTACCATGACATAGACTGCTAGGGGTATGATATTCTTTATTTTTATGACCTTTGTGAATTCTTGTTAATATGGGTGACACACAGTTCAATTCGATTTTTCATGATTCTTATTCTTTTGTCTATACTCAGTCCCAATTAACTTTTTCAAATTGCCACAATTCTTTCCACATTCATGATAATTGTCCTTTCTTAGGGAGAGACCAACCGTCCCAGAGTTTTGATAACGGTCACCCACCTAACACTCTTGAACCCAGTCCCACTTCGATTAGAGACCTAATGATTGAGGATTTAGAGAAAGAGGTCGACAGATTGACTGCTTTAGCATTACCACCATCACAACCCCTCCAACCCGAAACAATTGAATCATCATTAGGGAATGATTGTGAGATGGATGCTAGGTTGACCGCTTAGAGAAGGGTATTGAAGTAAAGACTGTGGTCGAGAATCAATCAGCTTCTACGCTAGCCCTGTTCATACAGAAGTCTGAGCAATTGTTTCTTGCTCAAGCCTAATCATTAGCTAGCATAGAGGAACACGTGAAACATTTAGCTGAAAGAATTCTAAGGAGTGAACACAGTCAATCGGATTCAAATAGTGTCAATGTCTATCATATAGGAAGTCACCCGAGTGAGATAAATGATCAAACAAATTTTGATGATTTCATTGATAATGATACGATTGAATTGACTGAGTGTTACCATAACATACAAGAAAACTCCCCGAGTCAGACCGATGATTTTTGTATTTTAAATGAAGGACCTTGTGAATTTGTCGGGTATGGTGTGGATAGAATAGAAGAGATCAGTGATCAGGAACCCACAATTTTTGTATCACCTAGTGATATTGTTTTAGAAGAAACGTTAGGGTGGGGACCTACTTTTTTAAATGACATGAACCTACCCAGATATGAATGTGATGATGAAGAACATGTTTTGGGAACTGTGAGCTGTAACAATAGGAATAGGATTGTGAAAGATCATAGGGAGGAAGGCGGTCTTGAAGAATATTCTTTCATGTCTAGTTTTGAGGAGCTATTTGCTGATGAACTTGATATTCTTGGTGGATTTGAGTCAGGATCAATTTTGGAACATCCTAAAAATCTTTCTTTTGCTGAACTTTTTACGGATGAACTCCTGTTTTTAAACGAACTTGACTTCGGAACTCAACATACGTTTTTTGAACATTCAATTCATTCAGAAAACAATTCTTTAACCTCTTCAAAACATCACCTTTACTTTCAAAGTCTTCGGATCCTTATTTTTACACGCCCATGCCCTTCACTAACATCTAACATATACCTTTTATTTTTCTTTTTCTTTTTTATATACATATTCTTTTACCAGCCATTGCACTATATAGACAAAATCTTTAATTGACTGGTATTAATTTCTGGATTGACCCAATCTTTTAACTTGTATATACTGTAATTAGTCTTAGTTTTTTTCTTTTTTTTTGAATAAAATTCTCACCCTGATGTCTAAATCTAGCTACCGAAGACGGGGGCAACGATGAGGACATCGTAAAACTCAGGATTAGGGGTGAGCACTATGTTTATTTTGCCGCATCATGTGTATATTCTGCATTGCATACATATTTAAAAACCCATAAAAATTGAAAAATTTCTACAAAAACATAAAAACTTTTTTTCATGTTAGCTAGCGGGGAAACTTAGATTCGAAATCTGACGGTTTGGGTGAAAAGATAGAAATAACTAAATCCTTTTCGAGAAATTGACGACCTAAAAGATCACCCTCCTTTGTGTTTAACCGTAGCTAATATACTTCTTTTTATATCACTGTACACGTGTCATAGGTTTTGAGAATTAGATAAATGTTTGACATGCCTGTAAAACTTTTGAAAATTGGTAAACATCTGTAGAATCAAACAGGTTTGTTCTGAGTTAAGTAATATCAAGAATAGTTCATGAAGTGAAGTGAATATGAAGGAGATTATTGAGCATTTAATGTTAGCTAAAAGTCTGAAAAATAACCCTTCTGGAACCTTGTTGGAGTAATTACACACCTTATTCATAAAACACTTCTTAAGGATTAAAAAGAAAATGCTGGCTATATCTCCGTTTTCGTTGCTTTCACAATATTTTAAACGCAAACAAAATGAGTCTTTTGTTTTGTGTCCTTGGTAACTTTGGTAATTAATCTTTGGGGTGTCTCCATACTTAATGCCCTAAAACCATCTGGTTTGAGAGTCATTGACCCAAAGCTCGCTAAGTTTCCAATCGCCAAATAAAACAAGCTAAGCAAGTATTCTCTCCTTGTTAAAAGTCCTCACGGTTCTTTGTCGGAGAATAATCTTGGCGGAGACAAGTTTTCTATTAAAACAGTTTTTTTTCACGAATATATGAAGGTATGTTTATAAAGATGTTTTGCACGATTACTTTAGTGTGTATGTACATCAACAGGTGAAAGGTAGGAGTGAATAATAAGACTTGAGTTTTCTGTTAAAAATGATATGTGTTCCGACTTGAAACCTAACCGGAGAACAAAATCTTGAGAAAATCTTAACTCCTTCTAAACTCGTGTGATCCCTCAGAAATTTATCCTCGTCCATATTTATGGCATGATGATGCTAATTGAAGTTCTTAGAAACTTATGGGCACTATCCGCACAATCACGTAAAAACGTGTATTAACTTATGTTAAATAAATTGTGAGGAGTGAAAAATAAGGGTTTAACGTTTCTCATTAGGATGATAGAACTTCTAGCTTTGATTCCTAACTTTAAGATTAGAATCAACAGTTTCCCTTTGACGCTAACTTGACTGGATTTTGTGGGTGTAATCCGCTGAAAACCCTCAGGAGACAACACTCCTCCTGCTACGGACACCTAGAGGTTTAACGGCTTGTTACACGTGCTCAGTGCAACCGCGTTCCCCGCGAAAGTGAGGCTAGGATTTTTTGGTTTTTCTCGGGACGAGCAAAGACAAGTTTGGGGGTATTTGTTCATATCAGAAAACTGCATTTTAATATCGCTCATTCATTATCTATTTTGTTATATATCGGTGCTATTAACCAGTGTCTGCTCAGTAATTACAAATTACAGGTATTCGTGATACAACACTGAAAACACACTCAATATCATGGATATATCATTTAGGAGCCAACACTGCAATCAAAACAGAGAACCGACCGTTATCCGAAGAACTCTTTTGCAATAAACAAGTGTGCACACAATTTTTGGTCCAACAAAATACATGTGTGGCACTAGCTTTTTGGCATGGACCATGGTGGGGCTGCCCATGCCACACAAATGATGGATTGTGCAAGTGGGTGTGATGTGCATTGAATGAGCATTGAATGCTAAAAGTGTTGATGTGATATTGGCATCAAGTTTCACTCCATGTTTCTGAATGCAAACCAGGTTTAAACAGATAAATCAAATAGCATCAGAATGATTGTGGAGAGCACACAAGATCACACAACCAACACGATCCCATGTTCTTGGATTTGGACCGGCCACACTCCCAAGAAATCCGAGCTCGCCGGCCGTACTTGCCCCGTTTATCCCCATATTTTCTTTGTCCCTTCCTTGCAGTCACATCACCTTATTTTTGTTACTTGTTTAATCTTTTTTGGTGCCTATAAAAGCCAGATCAGTGAGCAAGGGGAGGGCTATCTCATACCATGTAATATATACCTATTTTCCATTTTAGTTTGTTTTTGGTTTAGCCTGAGAGTTGAGTGGGCTTCAACTTGGTTTCTTCTTCTTCTCTCTTAAAGTTATCTTTGGAGAGTTTCATTATAGAGCTTGAATAACTTACCAATATCTTGTACCTAACTTCTTAAAGTGTTAATAATATTGTTGTTTCTTTTTCTTATTTGCTTATCTTTTTATCATGCTTAACTAATCTCTTTGGTTGTGGTAAAGGTAAGGAAGTGAGATGAAAGGCTTTGCCTCCTCCTCCTCTTGTTAATATTTAATGTGCTTTAATGTGATTATAAATTTAGTATTGTAACTTGGATGGGTTGATACGGTATATTGATTCCATGGTTACTTTGTAACCTCATCACATACCATATTCTCCCCACAAACCCTATTTTGCAAGCCTAAGGTTAGAATCATTTTGGTGTGATGTTTGCTAAGTTGGATATGGTATTTTGTGATTAAGTGACTTGACAATTCTGTTGGTTTCATATACCATATACCATCACAACACTTAACATACTCAACACTAGAATTATTTGCTCTCACTTACTAACTTTTATCTTTGATGTTGATGTATGCTTGTTAAACCGTGTGCTTAGCGTTGATACCTCAAGCTTGGACATACAACGGTAAGTGAACAAAATGGACTCGTTTCGTATTTGTGGAGAATATCGGAAGTTGATTTGTGTTTCGCAACCGCGTTGACAAATCATGCTTCATGCCGGGATCGAAGTAAAGACGGACATCTCATGTTCAAGGGAGCGTCGAGGGAATCGTCGTGATTCGACTTTCTGAGCCAAAGCCACAACCATTTCTTACTTGCTTGTTTTCTTTGTTATCTTGTTTTCATATTCTTTTATATTTTTTTGTGACAACCAACCAATTCGTTAATTTGTTGAACCTTAAACAACAAGACCTAATACACAATTCCCCGCGAATCGACCTGTACTTGCTGGCTCGCAACAACGCGCCGTGCACTTGCGGTTTATAAATTTTAAAACGAGAACGATCTCGCGTTCGAAATCCATTCTCTTAAAATCATATCCGTTTCCAAAACATACGCATTTGCGCGCGCGGGTGAGTTCCCAACATCCATCCAGACGATTCCCCCATAAATGTGTACATCTACTCATCTGGACGCCTCGGCTAATCTGATCCAATCACAGCCTTTCCTTTCCGCGCCGCGTCCGACGTCTCCGCAACCGATCCTAGGATTACACAAACCCAATACATGAGGATAAAACTCTTGAGAAGACATGAGGACAAACTATACGAAAGAATGAACGTCCACAAGTTAGACTTGTGTGCACTTGGTGCAAAAAACGCGCACGACATCGCCACGACCACAACTAGGGGTTGCTATGCGTAGCAACCACCAAACCTAGAATCCGATCATACCGATCGCGTATTCACAACACACTAAATATCATAGGAAATATGTTGTAGATCAACACAACCTCAAACTAAATTAAAATCTATTTATTCTAAAAACCTAGTAAGCAAACAAATGGTATTTTAGTGCAAAACATTATGGATTAGCGACCTAGTGGCCACAATCACAACTAAACATCCTAGTTATGCCATGCTTCACTAATTAAATATAGTCTCACGGAAACGCACACTAATCATGCAATTTACTTGCATAACCACTTAATTAGGATAATTAGAAGCCACTTTAGCAAGGTAATCATCTAGATTAGATTTGTAAAGCCACTAGATAGCAAACTACACTTAGCTAACATAGTAATGATGGGTAAAGCCCTAACTTTAACTCAAACCCTTCTCTTTAAAAACTCAAATCTTACAATTAAAACTATTTTAACACCTAAGTAAATTAGATTAAAATAATTAATCAACAAAGTAACCATTGGGTTAAGATTTATACCTCAACAATTTAGAAATCTAACTTGCAAACTTGGCCTCCCAAAATGATTTCTTGCTTCGAGATCCAAGCTATTTTAGGCTAAGGAATTTTGGGTGAAGATTTAACTAGGAATTAGTGAGGATTTTGTGTGGATTTTTGAGGGAATTTTGTGGTGTTTTAACAATGAAAAAAAGAAGAAAAAATGGAGAAGGGGGGCTGCAGTTCGGCTAGATGAGGGGGGGAGAGAGGTGAATGAGTGTATGTGTGGTGTCATGTCAAAACTCCCCTATTTTCTCATCTATTAATTCATTTCCTAATTATTTTATTTTACTAGTTTAAATCTTAGAATTATCTAGAACCATGTAGAACAAATTTAAAAAGAAGGAACATGTTACAAACTAGGTATTAAATTGTCATGGTGCACTAATGTGTACTTAACCCATTCTAATTGTAATTAACACTAATTATATTTGTAAGCGCATGATTCAAATAATATTTAAAATAAATACTTGAGGAAAATAATTAAATAAGCTATCAATTAAATAAGTAACTAACAAAACACCCATACATAAACCATTACATAATTAAAGTAGGTTTAATTGTGTTTATATGAAAAAAATTAATTATAACTAGGCTTTACGGAAACCACGTGTTGTATTACCAATTATCGGAAAATTAACCTAAACGATTTTTTTTTAAACGTTATAATCTTTCCCCCATAAAGAAATTTGGTCCCCGAATTTAAAATTTAACTACGTGTACCTTCGAAGAGATGGGAAAATTTCTTCCGCATCTCGTCCTCGACCTCCCAGGTGACCTCTTCGCTGTTCGGACCACGCCAAAGAACCTTTACGGACGGTATAACCTTTTGTTCATCACAGAAAACTTCTTTTTAATTCCACTCATTCTTTATCTATTTTTTTTATATCGGTACTATTAACCAGTGTCTGCTTAGTAAATACAGATTACAGGTATTCATGATAAAAGACTAGAAACATACTCAAAATCACGGATATAACGTTTGGTTACCGACACTGCAATCAGAACAGAAAACCGACCGATGTTCAAAGAATTCTTTTGCAAAGAAATTTGTGCACACAATTTTGGTTCAACAAAATGCATGTGTGCAAATACTCTTTGGCACATAGACCATGGTGGGGCTGCCTTGGTATCATGACTTGTGCAAATGGGCACAAGTGGGTGTGATGGGTAATAAATGCTAAAAAGGTGTGATGTGATTTAAAGTATCAAGTTCCCTCCAAAACTACTGAGTATAATCTGAGCTGATATGAAGAAATCAAACAATACCAGTAGACTTGTTGTGTGCACTAAAAGCCACCACACCAAAACGAGCTCATCTCCCCATGTTTGGAACGGCGAGAACCCCACATAAGACCGGCACCACCGGGTCTTTTCCCTCCAAAATTCCCCATTTTTCTTCTGGTCAATTATTTAAGTCACATCATCTTATTTTTATTGTTTGTTTATTCTGGTATGAGTCCTATAAATACCAGATCATATTTAGAGCAAGGGGTCAAGTAAAAAATTACACTATTTCCCATTTCTAGTTTTGTTTTAGTTTTTGTTTAGCTTGAGAGTTGTGTGGGCTTAACTTGGTTTCTTCTTCTTCTTCCCTCTTGAAGCTTTCTTTTGAGATCTTCATTATGGAGGTTGAACAAGTAACCAATATCTTGTATCTCAACTACATCAAGTGTTAATAATATTGCTTTGTTCTTTTGCTTTGTTCTTTACTTGCTTTTATTATTATGTGTAACTAATCTTCTTTGGTTGTGGTTATGGTGAGGATGTGTGATGAAAGGCCTTGCTTTCCTCATCCTCTTGTTATTGTTTAAAGTGTTTAATTGTGATTGTAAGCTTAAGATTGCTAAATGGAAGTGTTTGATATGATATGATGATTTTGATGGTTATTTGTAACCTTTATCTCATATCCTATTCCTTCATGTACACCATTTGCAAGGTTAAGCTTAGAATCAATTGTGTTAAACTTAATAGGTAGTTGAGATATGGTATGTTGCGTATGTTTCTTGACAACTCTCATTCAAGCATACACCATATACTCTCACCCACCTACTTAGCAAGAATAATACAAACTTTTACTTCTTATTTACAAATTGATGTGTATTGATGTTGTATTGTTGCTAACCCTTGTGCTTTATGTTGATACATCATGCATGGAAATAAGAATGGTAAGTAAGAACGTAAAGGATTTGTTTCGTATTTTGAGTCGAGATCCGAGAACTTGATGATTTGTGCTTTGCAACCGCTTTCACAAATCATGCTTTGTGACGAGATCGACACAAGGACGAACAACTCATCATCAAGGGAGCAACGAAGGAATCGCCGCGATTCAACCATCCGAGCCAAAGCCATGACCATTTCTTTCTTAACTTGCTTTCTTTGTTTTCGTGTTTTATATTATTTTGTGACAAACCAACCCTTTCATTATTTGTTGAACCATAAACAACAAAACCAAATACACAATTCCCTATGGATCGACCTGTACTAGCCGGCTCGCTACAATGTGCCGTGCACTTTCGGTTTATAAATTTTAAAACGGGACCGAGCTCATATGCGCGTTATTTCTAAAACCGATTCTATTTCCAAAACATAAATTCTTGGGCGTGCGGGTGAAGTCCCAACACCTTTGACCTCAATTTCTTCACCTACAGATCTAGAATGACCACCAGCTGCTCGGTGAAAGAAATGGCACACTCCAGCTGGATCGTCTGGTGCTGAATCACGTGAGAAGGGTCATGAAGGTACTTGCAGAGCATCGATACATGGAATACAGGGTGAACATCTGGGAAGCTGGGTGGAAGAGCCAACCGATAAGCAACTGAGCCGACTCGCTCGAGGATCTCGAAGGGACCCACATATATGGGACTAAGCTTCCCTTTCCTTCCAAATCTCATCACGCCCTTCATTGGTGAAATCCTTAAGAAAACATGATTGCCAACGGCGAACTCAAGTCTGCGACGGCGTCTATCAGCATAAGATTTCTGCCTGGTCTGGGCCGCTCTCATCCTATCCTGAATCAACTGGATCTTTTCGGTCGTCTCCTGCATAACCTGCAGTCCCAAAATACTTCCCCCACTGAGCTCTGTCTAACAAACGGGCGATCAAAATGTCCTCCCATATAACGCCTCGAAGGGTGCCATCTGAATCGTCCCCTACAAGATGATATTGTAGGAGAACTCTATCAAGGAAAAATGATGATCCCAGCTGCCAACGAAATCTAGAACGCATGCTCGGAGCATGTCCTTAAGAATCTGAATGGTCCGCTCTGACTGACCGTCGGTCTGCTGATGAAAAGCTGTACTGAAACTCAATCGGGCGCCTAAATCCTCCTGAAGTTTCTGCCATAATCGGCTGGTGAACTGGATGCCTCGGTCGGACACAATACAAGTCGGGACGTCGTGCAGTCGTATAATTTTATCAATGTATATCTGGGCATACTGAGCAAATACGAAAGTGGTCTTCACTGACAGAAAGTGAGCCGCTTTCTTCAATCGGTCTACTATCACTGAAATAGATTCATACCCTCGACTGGTCCTAGGTAGACCCATAATGAAGTTCATATAGATTTGTTTCCACTTCCACTCCGGAATGGGCAAAGGCTGCAACTCTCCTGCTGGCCTCTGATGCTCGGTCTTGACTTGCTGGCAAGTCAGGCATCTCGAAACGAAGTCCGTGACATCTCTCTTCATCCCTTCCCACTAGTAAACATTTCTCAAATCATGGTACGTCTTAGTGGAACCCGGATGAACACTGTATACTGATCGATGTGCCTCCTTAAGAATCTTGCGTCTCAGCCCCTCTGAATTTGGCACACACAGTTGAGTCCTAAATCGTAGCATTCCCTGGTCATCGATCATGAACCCTGAATCTCTGCCCTGTCGAACCTGCTCTATGATCTCTGATAAACGGTCATCGCCGGGCTGTGCCTCACGGATACGGTCAAGTAGCTGTGGACATGCACAGATATAGGCAAGTTGTCCCCCGGTCGCAGTAAACTCGAACTGCACTCGGCTATCGCATAGAATCTGCCAATCTGCCGTCGACTGTCTTTGAACTGCGCTCAAACAAGATAAGCTACCTCCGGGCCCCCGACTCAAAGTATCTTCTACAACATTCGCCTTGCCCGGATGATAAAGAATCTCACAGTCATAGTCTTTCACTAGCTCCATCCAACGGCGCGGTCTCAAATTTAGATCTCGCTGCTGAAAGATATACTTTAACCTCTTGTGGTCCTGGAATATCTGGCACAATTCACCGTATAAGTAGTGTCTCCAGATCTTGTGTGCAAAAACCACCGCAACCATCTCTAAATCATGAGTTGGATAGTTCTGCTGGTTCTTCTTCAACTGTCGAGAAGCATAAGCGACGACCCTACCATTTTGCATCAACACACAGCCTAACCCCACTCAATAAACAACGAAACCACCTGAACCTGAAGGCAAAGATAATACTGGCATAATAGTCAAACGAGTCTTCAACTGCTGAAAGCTCTGCTCACATGCCTCGGTCCAAACAAAAAGAACTCCCTTTCGGGTCAACTCGGTCAATGGTGCAGCGATACGGGAGAAATCCTGAATAAAGCATCGATAGTAGCCCACCAAACCCAAAGAGCCGCGGACCTCAGAAACTGATACCGGTCTGGGCCAACGCTGAACGGCCTCGATCTTCTTCGGGTCCATACGTATACCATCTCTCGTAACCACGTGACCTAAGAAATCGCACTGTCAAGCCAGAAGGCACACTTGGAGAATTTTGCGAACAGCTGATACTCTTTCAAAGTCTGTAGTATGATCCTTAGATGCTGCTCATGCTCCTCTTGGTTTCGGGAGTATACTAAGATGTCATCAATGAACACTATGATAAACTGATCAAGAAACGGCCTGAATATGCGGTTCATCAAGTCCATAAACGCTGCTGGGGCATTGGTGAGTCCGAACGACATCACTAAGAACTTATAATGCCTGTAACACGTGCGAAAAGCAGTCTTCGGAATATCATCCTTCCGAACCCGCAACTGGTTATAACCTGACCACAAGTCAATCTTCGAGAAATGCCCCACACCCCGGAGCTGATCAAACAAGTCGTCAATGCATGGTAGGGAATATCTGTTCCGCATTGTAATCCGATTTAGCTGACGATAATCGACGCATAAACGCATACTGCCGTCCTTCTTCTTGACGAACAGGACAGGAGCACCCCAAGGTGACACACTCGGTGGAATCATCCCTTTATCCAACAAATCCTGCAACTCGGTCGAATTAGCTCTCTAATCTCCGCTGGGGCCATCCGATAAGGCGATATAGAAATAGGCCCAGTGCCGGGGATCAAGTCATTGCAGAACTCAATATCACGCTCTGGCGACAGATCAGGCAGCTCGTCAGGTAAGACATATGGAAATTCCCTCACAATCGGGACCTGGTCAAACAGGACCTCTGCGGCTCTATTATCACAAACATACGCTAAGAATCCCTGACATCCTTTCCTCAAGAGCGGAACATCACGAAGAGAAGAAATCAAGCTGGAAAGGGTAGTGCTACGGTCTCCCTGAATGACAAGAACTGGCTCACCCGGAAAGCTAAATCTGATTGCCTTGTCAAGGCAGTCCACGGATGCAAAACAAGTGGCTAGCCAGTACATGCCTAGAAGAACGTAGAAGTCCAACATATCGAGGAGAATCAAATCAACAAAAGAATCCCTCTCTTCGATACGAACGGAACAAGATCGAAACACATATCGAGCGACAAAAGACTCGCCTACTGGAGTAATAACAACGAGTGGCTGATCTAGCAAAGACGACTCTCGGCCCAACCTCGGTGCAAAGTGTATAAATAGATAAGAATGTGTGGAACCTGGATCGTATAACACCCATGCATCTAAAGAACATACTGGCAGAGTACCATCACAACAGCGTTGGATGCTTGCGCATCTTGAGGAGTCAAAGCGAACACTCGGGTCTGTCCCCCACTAATAGTTGGCAGTCCTCTGCTTCTGCCTCTGCTGCCTCATCCTCTTTGAACAGGGCCGCCATGTCCACGGCCTCTAGGAGCATCTTCCTGGCATGGAGCATCATCAGGGGTAGGAAGTAAAGCTCTCTAATTAAGGGATGAGGGTGGTAAGGACACATGTGGAACGTCGCCTCACCCTGGCGCCTCGCGGTACAATTTCTGACAAGGTGATATGGACTCCCATACCGATAACATCCTGGAAATGGCCGCTGACCTGGTGAATAGGAGCTGAACAACTGGCCTCGCATCATCCTCGACCACCACCACGGCCTAGAAAGAATCCGCCACGACCTCTGCCTGCTATGCCTCTGCCAAACCGCACTGGAGATGATATATCTGTATGAATCCTCTTCGGTCCCGGAACGACCGAAGTCTCATAAATGCACTCCTCTAACAGTAAGGCCGCATCCATAGCAGCTGCATAAGTGTCAAAATGATGGGCATCGATAGCAAGAAATAACTGCGTGTCAAGTCCCCGCACGAACTTATTTATGCGTTTTTCTTCAGTGTCCACTAAATAAGGAGTATATCAGGACAACTGAGTAAACTGGATGTCATATTCGGACACTTTCATCCCAGGAGTCTTGCGCAAAGACTCACAACTACGAGCTCGAGCATCTCGGGCGCTCTTCGGAAGGAAACGAGCAAGGAATACAGCTGTGAACTCATCCCAAGTCATAGGAGGTAGACCTGCAGCTCGGCCTCTCTCGACTAACTCGCACCACGTCTGAGCAAGACCCTCCAGACGAAAACTCGCAAGCTCCACTTATCTCTCGTCAGAACATCTCAGTGAACGGCAAATCCTAGCCATCCTGTCGAGGAGTGTCTGTGGATCCTCCACTGCATCTGTGCCAGTAAAAACTGGAGGCCTCAGCCTCATAAACTCCTGTAAGGATATGGGGATGGTCTCGGTAATAGCAGGAACAGTTGTCTGGGCAGCAAGTACAATCGTGGTCTGTGCAGTGGGAGGAACATCCTCAGATCTTTGTGCTCGACTGGCCTCAACTAAATATCCCATCACCTGACGCAACTCCTGCATACCGGCCTCTAGCATGGAAATACATTTTGGAGAAGGCGGATCAATCTATCCGAGAGGGGTAGGCATACCGCCATGATCAGTCCTCGTCTCAAACGAGCCCGCTCGAATCTCATCTCTAGTGGCAGCCCTCTGTGCCCTCGTAGTCTTCAGCGGATTAGAGGCTAGAACAAGAAAGAGGATTGATAATAACAGTGCAATTGAATCAACGGATAGAAAGAATCGAAGAATGAAATACAAGCAAATAGGTCCTAAGGTCATTTAGGCGGAGTACCGTATCGTAAGAATGCCGCGGAACATACACACGCTACGTC
The DNA here is from genome assembly GCA_030015575.1 of Agapanthus africanus. Lineage (NCBI taxonomy): Eukaryota > Viridiplantae > Streptophyta > Magnoliopsida > Asparagales > Amaryllidaceae > Agapanthus > Agapanthus africanus. The sequence goes on from CM057351.1 coordinate 255,343,159, forward strand.
ACTCTGCTTAAGTAACCTACTCCATCTACCAAGGGTCATCTTACACTCAGAAAGGTAAAACCTAACGCTCTGATACCAACTTTGTCACGACCCGAAGTTACGGAACGTGACTGGCACTTAAATTATGAAACGTCTAAAGACGTAACGCAATCTAAGTGAGCCAAAGCGCAGAAATCTAAATTGTTTAAAAGCAATGGAGTGAAGGAAAACATAGCTTAAATGGTGCTTTTAGTAAAATAAAGTCACATTAAAACATTTTAAAATATCAGATTTTTTCCGAAAATTTCGGCAGAGTTTCCTTTGTAAATACTATCCCTAAACAGGTACAAAAGAAGAATACACATAAGTAATGAATAAAGGAATCCCCAAGTGGGAGCTAGCTCTTCGCCAATGGTGAAATCATAACCACATGCAATATATGTATCATAATAGTGCAAAATAAGAATATGAAAGTATGAAAATAAGAAAGTATCACGTCGGCTCAAATGAGCTCGACACCAGAGAAACAACACATATACTAATCTCACTGTCACCCCTCTAGGTCACATATACAATGGTAGAAGCGGTAGATGGAGAATACTAGATACAAATAACAATACAAGGTGGAAACTAAAGTATCCTCGCAACCCACCTACGAGCAATGCCGCAAGTCCAACCAAATGAAGCAAAATGAGGAAGTACGCCCGCCGCTACTATGCTGACGGATCGGACCAGCAAGATACTGTGGCACAACGGGGGTGAGTTGCCAACTCGTGAGTAGTAAGTAACATCTAATAAGGCTATCATAAGTATCACGCAAATGCGTCACACCGTACATATATAAATTTGATGCGATGCACTAGTATTTATGCAACATGAATGGATAATCAACACGAAATCCAGATATAACTGATATGATAAGATCTGTATCCTTTGTTAGGAATATGTATGCCCTAGAGGCCAATATTGATGATATAGTGGATGCTTGGACATATATATAGAGGACTTTCTTGCTCGACATAATAATATGCTATCAGGTTACCTTTATCTTAACACGTTGACTCGTATTCTTTACTGTCTTGCTCTCACATGTTGATAAAGCCCTTAGGATTACACTTGACTACCAGGATTATGATGAGATCATACTAGTGGGGCCAGGGTGGTCCAAAAGTACATCCTTTAATCTGTTCCTAGTCTAGGGAATATCGAGAGTAGGGCATCGATATTCCAGAGTAGACTAGTGTGTAAGTTTCTAGTCCCTTAGAGGGCGATGGTCGATCCCACAACCATTGGTGTGTGACATCAAAGATTGTACACAGGTGCTCATTGGAGAATGGGTACACCGAACAGGACTCGCCGAGGACTCCTATGTGGTAGTACAACTATCGTCAGATAGCAGTCCTCTGGTGACACTGGTACAGGTTAGTCTGTAGACCCGAGATCGTCATAGAGTCTTATGCGGCTCCTGTTAGTTATATGTATGCCCTAGAGGCCATTTTTCTACATGTGATGTATATTATAGTGGATGCTTGGACATATATATAGAGGACTTTCTTGCTCGACATGATAGTATGCTATCTGGTTGCTCTTTATCTTAACATGTTGACTTACATCAGAATACTGTCTTGTTATCACATGTTGATGAAGCCTTTTGGATGATTACTTAACTACTGAGACTATGATGGAGATTATACAAGTGGGGCCAGGGTAGTCCACAAGTACATCCTATAATTATTCTTAGTCGAGGGTGTATCGAGACAGGGCATCGATACTCCAGAGTAGACTAGCGTATGTGCTTCTTGACCCATATGATTGTAGGGTTGCTAGGCACGCGCACAAGGGTCTACGAGGCATCAACCATGCCCGATTAAAAATTTAGCCGTGCCGAACAACCCGAATACGGATCTTTAAACTAGAGATTAGGAGAAAATTAGCATGCTAAACACTTTAACACTAAGTGAGAGGGATTACAACCTTTGTAGATCCGGTCCTTCACTTCATATGCTCCGTGTTGTGGTCCCTTCGCTGCGATCATCGGGTTCCGGACTCTCGAGAGGTTCCACGAAGAGAAAGATGCAACCTTTGCTTCCGATCTTCGATACTAAGATGATCTACCTTGAAGTTTCGTTAACACAAGCTAACACTCATCAAATGATGTGAACACCCTCATCTAAATGGCAAGGGAAGATGAGGATGATGAAATAGGATTTTTGCTCTCTTTATTTATCTTTTTCTCATATTTATTCATCACTTTTATCAAAGCAAGAAAGCTTTTCAAGAAGAACTCCAGGAAGAAGAAGATGAATAATGTTGAATCCTTTTGTGATGAATAGAAAATGAAATGATATGATGAATAATGTAATCATGGTCAAACTAACCCTTGTAGAGATTTGACTAAGGTTAAAGGTTTGGTTAGGTTAAGGAAATATCTAGGAAAATATCTTTTCCAAAACAAAAAAAGAAAGCTTCTAGAAACTTCTAGAAGACCTTAACCCTAATCAAACCCTAACCATGTTTAATCTCTACTAAACAAGTTGCATTAGTTATCATATCATGTTACAATAATATATATCACATATATAATATTTATCGTAACAAAATAAAATAATACATTTAACATATATCGCATATATATCAATGCATTACCCGAGTGAGAAAAAGAATCTTTTAGTGAGCAAATATTAGTTAATGTAATTTAATATATCATATATATTATTATACATTAAATTATCGAATCAACACTTGATCCGACAATCTGGCTATATCGCATATAACCGACTAATATTTATCCGTACCGATTCATCGAATCAACACTTGATCCGATGACCCGGCTGATATCAAATATCGCGAGAATAGAATAAGGTATCTCATATCGTATTATCCTCGGTCCCGCACATATCACATATGTGCTCCTACTCCGTTTTGCCTGAGCCAAGAAACCTCTGTGTAGGACTCTAAAGAATCGTCAATACGCCGGCAGTAGGTGATGATCATATCAAATACCCACAAGCTGCAAGCGGTCAGCTAAACGTAACAGCTACCCAGGTATTGAGCGCTCAGAAGATCAACAAGCAAGCCTGTACATTCTCCTGTGAATCCAAACAGTAACACTCCCGTACAGTCCGGTCTCGTCGTCTGATATGTCGCATATCTCGTCTAGGGATGGTAAACGTCAGACCCCAGTAGCTCGATAAGTCGTGTCGATATGAGGTCTATAACAGTTCGAGAAACTACTGATAAAACTTACGAGTAAATCTCAGCAACCCTGGCCAGGGATTTCCGGTTATAGCTGTTAGTTATGTATATGCCCTAGAGGCCATTGTTGTACATATGATGTATATTATAATGGATGCTTGGTTATATATAGAGAAGACTTTCTTGCTCGTCATGATAGTATGCTATTTGGTTTTACTTTATCTTAACATGTTGACTTGTATTGGTTTACTGTTTTACTCTCACATGTTGATAAAGCCCTTAGGATCTGTACTCGACTACTGGGACTATGATGAGATCATACTAGTGGGGGCCGCGGTAGTCGATGAGTACATCCTATAACTGTTCCTAGTCGAGGGTATATCGAGACAGGGCATCGATACACCAGAGTAGACTAGCGTATACGCATCTTGACCCATATGATGGGCGATGGATGATCCCATATCCATCGGTGTTAGACATCAGAGATGGTGTACGGGTGCTCAGTGGAGACTGGGTACACTGGACGGACTCGCCGAGAACTCCCAGATGGTGATATACCACACGTCAGATGGCAGTTCTCCGGTGACACTGGTACAGGGTAGTCTGTAGACCCGAGATCGTCATAGAGTCTTGTGTGATTCCCACTATGTTTTGATTTCCACCTTACCACGTCCAAGAGGGCGTGCAAAACGGTGGCTTTTGGGTACAGTCCCGAATCACATAGAGGCAATGAGCGATAGGAGGGGATTCGTCTCTCCCGGTATAGGGAGTTGATGTTGTGTTGTGTTCGATTGGCTATAACTGGAAGTCCCTGGCCAGGGCTGATATAGAGATTTACTGGTAAGTGTTACTAGTAGTTTCTCGACCCGTTATGAGCCATACATCGACACGACTTATCGGTTACTGGGGTCTGACGTATACCACCCCTAGACTTGATATGCGACATATCAGACGAACAGACCGGACTGTACGGGAGTGTTACTGATCGGATTCACAGGAGAACGCACAGGCTAGCTTGTTGATCTTCTGATCGCTCAATACCTGGGTGGCTGTTACGTTTAGCTGACTGCTTGCAGCTTGTGGGTGTTTGATATGATCATCACCTGCTACCGGCGTATTGACGATTCTTTAGAGTCCTACACAGAGGTTTCTTGGCTCAGGCGAAACGGAGTAGTGGCGCATATATGATATGCGCAGGACCGAGAATAATGCGATATGGGATACCGTATTATATTCTCGCGATATTTAGATATGAACCGGGACATCGGATCAAGTGTTGATTCGATGAATCGGTCCATGATATGTTAGACGGTTATATTCGATATAGCCGGATCGTCGGATCAAGTGTTGATTCGATGATTTAATATATAATAATATATATGATATATTATTATATTAACTAATATTAGCTTGCTTTATTATTTCATTTTCTCAGTAGATGATACATTGATATATATGCGATATATGTTAATTGTATTATTTTCTTTTGTTGCAAATATATAATATATATGTGATATATATTATTGTGACATGATATGATTAATTGTTAAACATGTTTAAGGATGATTAATTGAGGTTAAGGTTTGATTAGGGTTGGATGCTTCAAGTTCCTTCTAGAAGCATTTTTCTTTTGTCATTGTAATGATTATTTTGGATGACACATTTCTAAACCTAACCAAACCCTAACCCTAGTTGTTTCTCTACACATTCTCATCCATTCATTCTTGACCATGGTTAAAAGATCAATCATATGTTTTTATTTCTATTCATCACAAAAGAAAATGATTATCATTATATTTTGATTATCCATTATCTTCTTCTTCTTCTCTCTTGAAGAAGCTCTCTTGAAAATTCTTATGTGATGAAAGATTATGAGAAAATGATATAAAAAGAAAGCTAAATTACTATTCTCTCATCCTCATCTCATCTAGCCCTTAGGATTAGGGTGTTCTTCTCTTTTGAGTGAAAAAGCTTGAGTCGAAGCAACTTCAAGGTAGATCATCGGAGATTTGGATTACGACAAGCTAGAATGGATCGTTCGAGTCGTGGAGCCTCTCATGAGTCCGGGAGATCGTGGATCGCGGCAAAGGGACTTCTACTCGGAGCTTGTGAAGTGAAGGAGCGGACTACAAAGTTTGTAATCCCTCACACTTAGATAAAAGTTATCTTATTGCATGTTAAACCCTAATAATCTAGCAAAGATCCCGGCTTTGGATTGTTCGGCACGTCTAAAATTTAATCCGGGCATGTTTGATGCCTTACGAACCTTCACAAGAGTGCATAGGAACCCTACAGTGGTATCAGAGCCTAGCTAGAGCATTAGGCGATGTGTTTACGAAGTTAAAACTCCGATCGAACCCGAAACGACGAAACTTGACCCCTCTCTGGAAATTTTTTAAATTTTGGGATTTTTCAGAATTAAAAATATGTAAAAAAATCAGCAGGGAATTCTAAGAATTACCATGAAACACGTGCCCACAATTCCATCAACAGAGCGCGGATCCGCGGCATTAACCTAGTTCTCGCGGCTCTTCCGCGGCGGCACTGTAGGATTGGGACACGTGGCTTCATGGTTTTAACCGTAGATACTTGCTGACTATTCTGGGAATTTTTAATCTGTTCCAGGTGTTTAAAATTCTGGGGTTTGTTTTGTAATAGTAGACTCGATCGGAAATTTTTAAGTTCGTATTTCTTTCCGGATATTTAGAAATTGTTAAACTAGTTGAACGGATATCATTAACCGACTTTTTCCCGGCACGGCAAACATTCAAGCGTTGAATTTTTTCTGGGTTTAAATCTTTCAGAACATTGTACAAGTTAAGCGGTGGACCCTCTAGAAGAAAACAAACCTTAACTCGATTATGTGACCGTCTTGAACTGCCTTTTGAACCTTCGGGCTTGGGGCAGTACGGCGTGCCACATGTGAGGCGTTGGCTTGACCCTTCTACGGCTGGATCACCGGTACTGTGACATATTCTGGGATTATTTGAACTCCGCTCAAGAGTTGAGCACTTTGGGAAATTTTGGGTGTTTGATTATCTGTTCGGAAAGTTTAATACTGTATATTTATCTGGAATGTGATACAATATGTGGAATTCATAGAGTTAGGCATGAAATGCGGAGTATGTGATATTTCGGATTTACGATGTCTAAAGTGATTGTGGATTCCAAATATTGTAGTTTTACACTTTCTTTTCTGTGACCGTAAGTGTAATATGTGATATCGCCGGTTTCGTTGCTATATGTCAACGACAATTGGGATGCGCATATTTACTTACGTTGATGATATGAGATATTATGTGTTGCTGTGATATGTTATATTGGATCGTCGCGATCAGAATAGCCGGGGGTTTTATGTGAGATGAGGGTTTTTATTTTCATTCATGTAAAATTCATTTGTAATGTAATATTCTTTTATTTGGGGCACTTCCTGGTTGCGGTTGCTGTCACCAGTGTATATTATTTACTTTTCCGCATTAGGTAGACCCAAGGTGGGGAGCACAAGTAACCGGGTTCTAGGGTCCAGTGGGAGGCCATCTCGAGGAGTCGAGACCGGGTCTTCTAACCCTAGAATTGGCAGTGTTACTTGCCGCTCTCGTAGGGGTCTTGGGATGTGGGTTTGGCTATTCGTCGCGACCGTGGAATCCGTGTTTTATACAGGCTCGTATTGAAAACACGGACGTCCTAGTATATCCAGTATTTCATATATGTTCTTCTGCTGCAATGTTCTGTGATGAGATCATATTACTTCCTGAGACGAATGCTTATACTATATATATATGCTGATATATAAATATTACTGCTTTCGTTTCTTCTGTGATACTTAGGAAGCATAAGCTGATGGGATTTTTATTAATGAGATTAATAAAAGGAAAGAAACCTAAAGATGTTGTAGAATCAAAACTTAATAAAAAGGGTAGCTACAGTTTTGCTTTGCACAGTGATATATATGATATATCCAGCACCTTATTCGATGAGGAAAGGACCGAGATCCCTTCACCGGGAGTGACCCCTTTAGCGAAACTGGCAGATGCTACAAAACGCGGTTTGTCTTTTGATTGCTTTTAGTGTTTTGCTTTGCACAGAGGTATATATGATATATCTTGCACCTTATTCGATGAGGAAAGGGCCGACGATCCCTTCACCGGGTGTGACCCCTTTAGCGAAACTAAGAAAAGCCTCAAAACACTCCTTTTCAAAACTACACGATTCTACGACGACATCAAGTTCATTACGCTCAGGGTTTTCTGAAAAACCTGCGTAGCCCTCCGACATTTCAGATAGGTAATACTTAGTATTCGTGCTGCGTTTGTTGGCTTTCGTCAAGGCGTAGTGTGCGGTAGCTAATTATTACTTATCTGTTACATATGATGAGATTGGGTTAGGGTAGTCATGCGGCTTTGTTGGCTTTCGTCAAGGGACGTACGACTGGGTTTAATTCAATCAAGAAATGTTCGGGTTGAACTTGACTAGCGGACTATGGTTTGTTGGCTTTCGTCAAGGTCATAGAACGTTAGGGGCAAAATTTTATCGGGAATTTCAAGTGTTGAAATTTGCAATGAGATTGCATACCTCCTATGAGATAGTTGGATCCTGATACCCACTGCGAGTAAGAGTTACTCCTGGGAGAGTTTTACACAAGACAATTAGCCGATCAAGTAGGTGTCTAGAAAAGTGTTAACGGGGTTACGCCTCTGGGAAAACGAGGTTTACTTTAATTAGGTCGGTGCGAAAGCACGGGGAACCTCCCTCAAAGTACCGACACTGATCTGGCTGAAAGATTGACGAAGTTGTAGGGTGTAATTAATCCCGGCTAATCTTACCTTTTAGGGTTTTAAGGTAGATTTGATAAAAACAGTGGGAGACATCCTGATTAGATAAGATAATAACCAATCTAATCTTGCAAGAGTATACGCTAAAGTGTTTTCTTCTCTCTCTCTCCAGGTAGCGACCATTTTAGGCCATAATCAAGATAATAATATGGATGTATTGACTAAACCTGATTATTGTACTGAGCAAGGGAACGTTGGACTCGGTCTTTCTTATAAGAGTTATAAGACTGAACAGGAAACAGGAGAATGTCTAGATTCTCACGCCGCCCAAAAGAACATACATGTTGATGCATCTTCTTCGGGTGTGTTAGTTATTGAGAACTGTTTCTCAGTTCACCCTACGTCCTGGGTATTAGATACCGGATCAGGATCCCACATATGTAAACAGTTACATGGGCTACGTAAAGGTAGAGAACTGGGAAAAGGTGATCATTCCGTTCAAGTAGGGAACGGTGCAAGTATTGTAGCCAAAGCAGTTGGCGAATATCACCTTGTATTACCAAGTCGTAATACACTGATTCTAAATGAGTGCTATTATATACCGAACATGATGTGCAACATTATATCAGTTTCTTTATTGAGTAAAGAGGGATATAATTTTGTAGTACAGGATAATGTTATGAACATATTCCTAGATCAAAAGTTGATTGCATCAGGCACGTTACATAATGACATATTCATTCTAAATCAGAATACAGTCCTAAATATACAAAACACACACAAGAGGAAAAGTTCAGATATGAACGAATCCTTCTTGTGGCATTGTAGACTTGGTCATATCAATGCGACACGACTGGCTAAGTTACATAGAGATGGTTATTTGAATCCGTTCGAATTATCATCTTATGATACTTGCCATTCATGTCTCAAAGGAAAAATGACCAAAGCTCCGTTTAGTGGACACGTAGAAAGAGTTGCTGAACTCTTAGGACTGATACATAGTGATGTATGCGGTCCCATGTCTACGCATGCCAGGAACGGTTCTTCCTACTTCATTACATTCACTGACGATCTCTCTAGATACGGACATGTGTTTCTGATGAAACACAAGTCTGAAGCTTTTGGGAAATTCAGAGAATATAAGCACGAAGTAGAGAATCAAACGGGCAAAAGTATTAAGATTCTTCGATCTGATCGAGGAGGTGAATACTTAAGCGGTGAGTTCCTAAATTATCTAAAAGAGAATGGGATTCTCTCTCAGCGTACTCCTCCTTATACACCACAGCACAACGGTGTATCTGAGCGGAGGAATCGCACCCTATTAGATATGGTGCGCTCTATGATGAGCGAGGCTGAGTTTCCTATTTCCTTCTGGGGGTATGCGCTTGAGACAGCCATACATCTATTGAATATGGTTCCTACCAAATCAGTGCCTACCACTCCATATGAGATATGGAAAGGGAAGAGACCATCTCTTAAGTATGTTAAGATATGGGGTTGTCCAGCCTATGTCAAAAGACAAAATCCGGACAAACTCGAGGCAAGATCTGTCTTATGTAAGTTTGTAGGATATCCCAAGAACTCACAAGGGTATATCTTCTACCACACAGAGGAACAAAAGGTGTTTGTTTCTAAACATGCCATCTTTTTGGAAAAGGAATTTCTTGCAAAAGAAATTAATGGCAATGAGGTAGAACTGGAAGAGGTTCCAGCAACACAAACTATAACAGAAGACTTGGTAGAACCAGAGGATTCAGTAGTACCCGACGAACCCCAGCCTCTCCGCCGATCTAGTAGGGTTTCTCGTCCACCTGAGAGATACTACGGTTTTCTCATTGATGGTGGAAGCGAGGATTGCATCATGGATGATGATGAACCCACTAGTTTCGAGCAGGCCATCACAAGTAGTGACTCTGTGAAATGGCTGGATGCAATGCGATCTGAGATGGAATCCATGTACACCAACAAAGTATGGATTTTAGAAAATGCTCCTGAAGGGGTAAAACCCATTGGGAGCAAGTGGATTTTTAAAAAGAAATTTGGTGTAGATGGAAAAGTTGAGACTTTCAAAGCTAGACTTATAGCAAAGGGTTTTCGTCAAAGACCAGGTGTGGACTATGACGAAACCTTTTCTCCAGTGGCTATGCTTAAGTCCATCCGGATCTTACTTGCCATTGCTGCATACCATGACTACGAAATCTGGCAAATGGATGTTAAGACCGCCTTTCTAAACGGTGATTTAGAAGAGTGCGTGTACATGACTCAGCCAGAGTGCTTCGTAGATAGTGGGAGCAGCGGAAAGGTGTGCAAGCTGCTTAAATCCATTTATGGGTTAAAGAAAGCATCGCGGAGTTGGAACATCTGTTTTGATGTTGTAGTCAAAGAGTTTGACTTCATCAAAAATATAGATGAACCTTGTATCTATAAGAAGGTGGCAGAGGGTAAGGTAGTCTTCCTCGTATTGTACGTGGATGACATACTCTTGATAGGAAATGATATTCCTATGCTGCAATCAGTCAAGCTCTTCTTATCACAGAGATTCTCAATGAAAGATCTAGGTGATGCCTCCTGCATATTGGGAATCATGATCTATAGAGATAGATCTAAACGGATACTGGGATTGTCCCAATCCAGGTACATTGACACCATACTAAAGAGGTTTACTATGGAAGAATCCAAGCGTGGGAACCAACCCACGATCTCTGGACTCACTCTCTCCAAAGAGATGTCTCCCAAGACTGATTTGGAGAGAGCTCGCATGCAAGGGATACCCTATGCTTCGGCAGTAGGCTCTATCATGTATGCGATGCTATGTACCAGACCCGATGTAGCATACTCACTAAGTGTAGTGAGTCGGTATCAAGCAGATCCTAGAGAGAGTCATTGGACAGCAGTGAAGAACATTCTCAAGTACTTACGAAGGACTAAGGAGATGTTCTTGGTGTATGGTAATAGAGAACTCCAGGTGGAGTCCTTTACCGATTCCAGCTTCCAAAGTGATAAGGACGACTCTAAGTCGCATTCGGGTTTTGTCTTTACCCTCAATGGAGGGGCGGTATGTTGGAAGAGTTCCAAACAGGATACCGTTGCAGACTCAACGATGGAGGCTGAATACATCGCTGCCAACGATGCTGCCAAAAAGGCTGTCTGGATCAAGAAGTTCATTAGTGAACTTGGTGTGGTTCCATCCATTGAGCATCCAATACCTTTGTATTGCGATAACAATGGAGCTGTGGCTTTGGCCAAGGAACCCAGGTCCCATCAGAAGTCCAGACATATTCTGAGGCGGTATCACCTGATCAGGGAGATAGTTGATCGCCGGGAGATCGAGGTCAGGAGAGTAGATACGAAGGACAACACTGCGGATCCATTCACGAAGGCTATTCCCCAGATACAGTTTGAGAGATTATTCGGGATGCTAGGTATGCGATACTACAGCAGCTGGCCTTAGTGCAAGTGGGAGATTGTTAGTTATGTATATGCCTTAGAGGCCATTGTTGTACATATGATGTATATTATAATGGATGCTTGGTTATATATAGAGAAGACTTTCTTGCTCGTCATGATAGTATGTTATTTGGTTTCACTTTATCTTAACATGTTGACTTGTATTGGTTTACTGTTTTACTCTCACATGTTGATAAAGCCCTTAGGATCTGTACTCGACTACTGGGACTATGATGAGATCATACTAGTGGGGCCGCGGTAGTCGATGAGTACATCCTATAACTGTTCCTAGTCGAGGGTATATCGAGACAGGGCATCGATACACCAGAGTAGACTAGCGTATAAGCATCTTGACCCATATGATGGGCGATGGATGATCCCATATCCATCGGTGTTAGACATCAGAGATGGTGTACGGGTGCTCAGTGGAGACTGGGTACACTGGACGGACTCGCCGAGAACTCCCAGATGGTGATATACCACACGTCAGATGGCAGTTCTCCGGTGACACTGGTACAGGGTAGTCTGTAGACCCGAGATCGTCATAGAGTCTAGTGTGATTCCCACTGTGTTTTGATTTCCACCTTACCACGTCCAAGAGGGCGTGCAAAACGGTGGCTTTTGGGTACAGTCCCGAATCACATGGAGGCAATGAGCGATAGGAGGGGATTCGTCTCTCCCGGTATAGGGAGTTGATATTGTGCTGTGTTCGATTGGCTATAACTGGAAGTCCCTGGCCAGGGCTGATATAGAGATTTACTGGTAAGTGTTACTAGTAGTTTCTCGACCAGTTATGAGCCATACATCGACACGACTTATCGGTTACTGGGGTCTGACGTATACCACCCCTAGACTTGATATGCGACATATCAGACGAACAGACCGGACTGTACGGGAGTGTTACTGATCGGATTCACAGGAGAACGCACAGGCTAGCTTGTTGATCTTCTGATCGCTCAATACCTGGGTGGCTGTTACGTTTAGCTGACCGCTTGCAGCTTGTGGGTGTTTGATATGATCATCACCTGCTACCGGCGTATTGACGATTCTTTAGAGTCCTACACAGAGGTTTCTTGGCTCAGGCGAAACGGAGTAGTGGCGCATATGTGATATGCGCAGGACCGAGAATAATGCGATATGGGATACCGTATTATATTCTCGCGATATTTAGATATGAACCGGGACATCGGATCAAGTGTTGATTCGATGAATCGGTGCATGATATATTAGACGGTTATATTCGATATAGCCGGATCGTCGGATCAAGTGTTGATTCGATGATTTAATATATAATAATATATATGATATATTATTATATTAACTAATATTAGATTGCTTTATTATTTCATTTTCTCAGTAGATGATACATTGATATATATGCGATATATGTTAATTGTATTATTTTCTTTTGTTGCAAATATATAATATATATGTGATATATATTATTGTGACATGATTTGATTAATTGTTAAACATGTTTAAGGATGATTAATTGAGGTTAAGGTTTGATTAGGGTTGGATGCTTCAAGTTCCTTCTAGAAGCATTTTTCTTTTGTCATTGTAATGATTATTTTGGATGACACATTTCTAAACCTAACCAAACCCTAACCCTAGTTGTTTCTCTACACATTCTCATCCATTCATCCTTGACCATGGTTAAAAGATCAATCATATATTTTTATTTCTATTCATCACAAAAGAAAATGATTATCATTATATTTTGATTATCCATTATCTTCTTCTTCTTCTCTCTTGAAGAAGCTCTCTTGAAAATTCTTATGTGATGAAAGATTATGAGAAAATGATATAAAAAGAAAGCTAAATTACTAATCTCTCATCCTCATCTCATCTAGCCCTTGGGATTAGGGTGTTCTTCTCTTTTGAGTGAGAAAGCTTGAGTCGAAGCAACTTCATGGTAGATCATCGGAGATTTGGATTACGACAAGCTAGAATGGATCGTTCGAGTCGTGGAGCCTCTCATGAGTCCGGGAGATCGTGGATCGCGGCAAAGGGACTTCTACTCGGAGCTTGTGAAGTGAAGGAGCGGACTACAAAGGTTGTAATCCCTCACACTTAGATAAAAGTTATCTTATTGCATGTTAAACCCGAATAATCTAGCAAAGATCCCGGCTTTGGGTTGTTCGGCACGTCTAAAATTTAATCTGGGCATGTTTGATGCCTTACGAACCTTCACAAGAGTGCCTAGGAACCCTACAATAGCCAATCGAACACAGCACAACATCAACTCCCTATACCGGGAGAGACGAATCCCCTCCTATCGCTCATTGCCTCCATGTGATTCGGGACTGTACCCAAAAGCCACCTTTTTGCACGCCCTCTTGGACATGGTATGATGGAAATCAAAACACAGTGGGAATCACACAAGACTCTATGACGATCTCGGGTCAACAGACTACTCTGTACGAGTGTCACCGGAGAACTGCCATCTGACATAAGGTATAATACCATCTGGGAGTTCTCGGCGAGTCCGTCCAGTGTACCCAGTCTCTACTGAGCACCCGTACACCATCCTTGATGTCAAACACCGATGGATATGGGATCATCCATCGCCCATCATATGGGTCAAGCTGCGTATACGCTAGTTTACTCTGGTGCATCGATGCCCTGTCTCGATACACCCACGACTAGGAACAATTATAGGATGTACTCGTCGACTACCGTGGCCACACTAGTATGATCTCATCATAGTCCCAGTAGTCGAGTACATATCCTAAGGGCTTTATCAACATGTAATATAGAGACAATCAGAGTACATGTTAAGATAAAGTACAACAAGATAGCATACTATCATATCGAGCAAGAAAGTCCTCCCTATATATGTCCTAGCATCCACTGTTAGTTATATGTATGCCCTAGAGGCCATTACTGTACATACGATGTATATTGTAGTGGATGCTAGGACATATATAGGGAGGACTTTCTTGCTCGACATGATAGTATGCTATCTGGTTGTACTTTATCTAAACATGTACTCTGATTGTCTCTATAGTACATGTTGATAAAGCCCTTAGGATATGTACTCGACTACTGGGACTATGATGAGATCATACTAGTGGGGCCACGGTAGTCGACGAGTACATCCTATAACTGTTCCTAGTCGAGGGTGTATCGAGACAGGGCATCGATGCACCAGAGTAGACTAGCGTATACGCATCTTGACCCATATGATGGGCGATGGATGATCCCATATCCATCGGTGTTTGACATCAAGGATGGTGTACGGGTGCTCAGTGGAGACTGGGTACACTGGACGGACTCGCCGAGAACTCCCAGATGGTATTATACCATACGTCAGATGGCAGTTCTCCGGTGACACTGGTACAGAGTAGTCTGTTGACCCGAGATCGTCATAGAGTCTTGTGTGATTCCCATTGTGCTTTGATTTCCATCATACCACGTCCAAGAGGGCGTGCAAAAAGGTGGCTTTTGGGTACAGTCCCGAATCACATGGAGGCAATGAGCGATAGGAGGGGATTCGTCTCTCCCGGTATAGGGAGTTGATGTTGTGCTGTGTTCGATTGGCTATAACCCGAAATCCCTGGCCAGGGTTGCTGAGATTTACTGGTAAGTGTTATCAGTAGTTTCTCGAATTGTTATTGACCTCAAATCAACACGACTTATCAAGCTACTGGGGTCTGACGTTTACCACCCCTAGGCAAGATATGCGACATATCAGACGACGAGACCGGACTGTACGGGAGTGTTACTGTTTGGATTCGCAGGAGAAGTTACAGGCTTGCTTGTTGATCTTCTGAGCGCTCAATACCTGGGTAGCTGTTACGTTTAGCTGACCGCTTCCAGCTTGTGGGTGTTTGATATGATCATCACCTACTGCCGGCGTATTGACGATTCTTTAGAGTCCTACACAGAGGTTTCTTGACTCAGGCAAAACGGAGTAGGAGCACATATGTGATATGTGCGGGACCGAGGATAATGCGATATGTGATACCATATTATATTCTCGCGATATTTGATATCAGCCGGGTCATCGGATCAAGTGTTAATTCGGTGAATCGGTACGGATAAATATTAGTCGGTTATATGCGATATAGCCGGATTGTCGGATCAGGTGTTGATTCGATAATTTAATGTATAATAATATATATGATATATTAAATTACATTAACTAATATTTGCTCACCAAAAGATTCTTTTTCTCACTCGGGTAATACATTGATATATATGCGATATATGTTAATTGTATTATTTTATTTGGTTACAATAAATATTATATATGTGATATATAATATTGTAACATGATATGATAACTAATGCAACATGTTTTGTAAAGATTAATCATGATTAGGGTTTGAATTAGGGTTAAACTTTCTAGATGTTTCTAGAAGGTTTTTTTTGTTTTGTGAAAGATATTTGTGTGTGACTTATTCTTAACTCAACCCAAACCCTAACCCTTGGTCAATTCTCTACAATGGTTAAGTGAACCATGGTTGCATAATTCTATCATATTATTATTTTCCTATTCATCACAAAAGGATAATTTTTATTCATTCATCTTCTTCCTTCATTCTTTCATGGAAAAAAGCTTTCTTGATTTTTGAAGTGATGAATAATAGTGAGAAAAAGATAAATAAATAGAGCAAAAATCCTACTTCATCATCCTCATCTTCCCTTTCCATTTAGATGATGGTGTTCACATCATTTCATTAGTGTTAGCTTGTGTTAAAGAAACTTCAAGGTAAATCATCTTAGTATCGAAAATCGGAAGCAAATGTTGCGTCTTTCTCTTCGTGGAACCTCTCGAGAGTTCGGATCCCGATGATCGCAGCGAAGGGACCACAACACGGAGCATATGAAGTGAAGGACCGGATCTACAAAGGTTGTAATCCCTCTCACTTAGTGTTAAAGTGTTTAGCATGCTAGTTATCGCCTAATCTCTAGTTTAAAGTTCCGTATTCGGGTTGTTCGGTACGGCTAAATTTAAAATCGGGCATGGTTGATGCCTCGTATACCCTTGTGCGCGTGCCTAGCAACCCTACAGTGGTATCAGAGCCAAGCTAGAGCTTTAGGCGAAGTCTAGACGGAGTTTGAAGTCCGATCGAACCCGAAACTTCGAATCCAAATTGCTCTCTGTCCTTTTTTGAAAATTGTGGATTTTTCAATATTAAAAATGCTTAAAAAATTCAGCAGGGAATTCTAAGAATTACGGTACAAAAATATTTTGGTGAACAGTAAAAAGCGCGGCGGAACCGCGGCAGAAGCATGCCTTCTGCGGCGGTTCCGCGGCGCAATGGTGACATCATCAACTCCTTTTTGCACAGTAACTTCTTTTATTCAGTGCCGAGTTCTCTGGGAATTTTTAATGTTTATTCTACAGTTGAGATTTTTGGGGTTATTTTAGGGATTCGATGTTTCGATCGGAGTATCAGATTTTGTCTATGTGGTTTTTCGGATAACTTTTAGAAACTGTTAAAAAGTTCGAACGGATATCAATAACTCACTTTTTCCCCTGTCGGAAAATTTTTCAAAATTTGGATTTTTCCTCGTGTTTAAGAATGTTCTAAGTCGTGCAAGTAACTCGATGGACCCTCTAGAAGACAACAAACCTTAACTCGATTATGTGACCGTATTGAACTGCCCTTTGAACCTTAGGGTTTGGGGCAGTACGGCGTGCCACATGTGAGGCGTTGTCTTGACCCTTCTACGGCTGGACCATTGGTACTGTGGCATGTGATGGACGTTTTTAAACTGATTTCAAGTGTTGAGATATATTGGGGAAATCTTGGGTGCTTGATGATTCGATCGGAAAGTTTAATTTGTTCTATTTATCTGGAATGTGATACAATAATTGGAATCCACAGGTAGTTATGAGATAACTGATTTGAATATTATAAACATAGCAGTTTAGTCTCAGATGATCGGTTGCCACGGAATTTTGATGCGATCAAAAGTCCGTCGCAATCACGTAGCGTACGCGAATACTCGCCGGGTAAACTTAATAGACAGCCTCACTCCATAGCCCCCACCAAGTGACTGTAGGAGAACCCCGTCGCCGAAAGCATCCGTTCGGGTGCTCCCGGTAGCGGTGTTCCGCCTTGGTGCACTTCGTCGACGGTATCGGGGGTGCGGCCGTCTACTAAAGTTTGCGACGAGCATTCGATCAGGACGTCGGGAATCTTGTTGAATTGGCCGACTTGATATTGAAAAGAGTTTTCGATAATGAGACTAAAATGCGGGGTTTATAATAGTTAGGCATGTGATGTCTAAGGAATTCATTTGGTTAGGCATGCGATGTCTAAGGAGGTTGCGGATTCCAACTGTTGTAGTTTTATACTTTCTTTTCTGTGACCGTAAGCGTAGTATGTGGTGTATCGCCGGCTTCGTTGCTATACATCAACGACAATCGGGATACGCATACTTGCTTACGTTGATGATATGTGATATTATGTGTTGCTGTGATATGTTCTATTGGATCGTCGCGTTTGAATAGCCGGGGGTTTTATGTGAGATGAGAGTTTTTTCTTTTTCATTTATGTAAAATTCATTTGTATGTAATATTCTTTTATTGGGGCACTTCCAGGTAGCGGAAGATGTCACCGTTGTATATTATTTACTTTTCCGCATTAGGTAGACCCAAGGCGGGGAGCACAAGTAACCGGGTTCTAGGGTCCAGTGGGAGACTATCTCGAGGAGTCGAGACCGGGTCTCCTAACCCTAGAATTGGCAGTGTTACTTGCCGCTCTTGTAGGGGTCTAGGGATGTGGGTTTGGCTATTCATCGCGACCGTGGAATCCGTGTTTTATACAGGCTCGTATTGAAAACACGGACGTCCTAGTATATCCAATATTTCATATATGTTCTTCTGCTGCAATGTTCTGTGATGAGATCATATTACTGCCTGTGACGAATGTTTATATTATATATATGAGATATATGTTATACTGCAGATTTCGTTTCAAAAAGAGATGCTTGTGAAGCATATTAAAATGGGACTTCATTAATGAGATTAATGAAATAAAAGAAACCTAAGATGTTGTAGAAACTTGTTTATAAAAACTGGTAGCTACAGTTCTTGCTTTGCATAGCGGTGTTCCTTGTAGAACATCCAGCACCTTATTCGATAAGGAAAGGACCGAGATCCCTTCACCGGGAGTGACTCCTTTAGCAATAACTGGCAGATGCTACAAACTCGGTTTGTCTTTTGATTGCTTCTGTAGTTTCTGCTTTGCATAGTGATATTTGTGAAATATCCTGCACCTTATTCGATGAGGAAAGGGCCGACGATCCCTTCACCGGGAGTGACCCCTTTAGCAAAACTAGAAAAGCCTCAAAAACACTCCATTTAAAAATCACTCGATTCTACGACGATATCAAGTTCATTACGCAAAGGGTTTTCTTAAAAACCTGTCGTAGCCCTCCGTCATTTCAGATAAGTACTAGTTAGTATTCGTGCTGCGGTAGTTTGGCATGCGTCAAGGCGTAGTGTACGGTAGCTAACTAGTGCTTATCTGCTAGCATACGATGCGATTGGATTAGGGTATTCATACGGCGTTGTTTGGCATGTGTCAAAGGTCGTGCGGGTGGGTTTAATTCAATCAAGAAATGTACGGGTTGAACTTGACTAGCGGACTATGGGTAGTTTGGCATGCGTCAAGGTCATAGCACGCTAGGGGTAAAATACTATTGGGAATTTCAAGTGTTGAAATTTGCAATGAGATTGCATACCTTCTATGAGATAGTTGGATCCCGATACCCGCTGCGAGTAAGAGTTACTCCTGGGAGAGTTTTACACATTACAATTAGCCGATCAAGTAGGTGTCTAGAAAGGTGTTAACGGGGTTACGCCCCTGGGAAAACGAGGTTTACTTTAATTAGGTTCGTGCGAAAGCACGGGGGACCTCCCTCAAAGTACCGACACTGGCCTGGCTGAAAGATTGGCGAACTTGTAGCGTGTAATTAATCCCGGCTAGTCTTTCCTTTTAGGGTTTGAAGGAAGATTTGACTAAAACGGTGGGAGATATCCTGATTAGATATATTAGATAACCAATCTAATCTTGCAAGTGCATACGCTGAGTGTTTTCTTCTCTCTCTCTAGATAGCGACCATATCACGCCTTAATCAAGATAATAAAACGGGTATATTGACGGAACCCGCTTGTTATACTGAGCTGGGGAACGTTGGTCCCGCTCCAACTTATAATTGTTATAAGACAGAGCAGGAAATTGGGGAATACCAGATTTCCCGTGCCGCCCAAACGAAGAAAGTACATGTTGATGCATCATCTTCGGGTGTGTTCATTACAAAAAACTGTTTCTTAGTATCCTTTACGTCCTGGGTATGTGATACCGGATCAGGATCCCGTATATGTAATCTGTTACATGGGCTACAGATAGGTAGAGAACTGAGAACGGGTGATAAGTTTCATGAGACAGAAAACGGTGCAAGTGTTGCAGCCAAGTCTGTTGGTCACTATCACCCTGTATTACCTGAATACATTGATTCTGAACAAATGTTATTAGATACCGAACCTGATATACAAAATAATATCGGTCTCTTTATTAGTAAAGAAAGGATATAATTTTGTATTGTTGGATAATGTTTTAAACATTTCCTATATCAAGAGTTGATCGGTTCAGGCACGTTATCTAAAAGCATTGTCGTTCTAAATCAAACTACTGTTCTTAGTATACAGAACACACACAAAAGGAAGAGTTCAGAAATTAATGAATCCTTCTTGAGGCATTGTAGACTAGGTCATATCAATGCGACCCGACTGGCTGAAGTTACATATAGATGCATATTTAAATTAGTTTGAATTTACATCTTGTGAAACTTGCCGGTCATGTCACAAAGATAAGATGACCACAGCTCTGTTTGTTGAAAACAGAGAAAGAGTTAGTGAACTTTTGGGATTGATACATGCTGATGTATGAAGGTCCCCTGTCTACACATGCCAAGATCGGTTCTTTGTACTTCATTACATTCTCTGATAATCTCTCAAGATTCAGACATATATTCCTGTTGAAACACAAGTCCGAACCTTTTGAGATATTCACAGAATATAAGTTAGAAGTAGAGAACCAAAATACGGGTATAAGTATTATGTCCTTTGATAAGATCAAGGAGGAGAATACTTGAGCACGGAATTCCTGGACTATTCTAAAGGAGAATGAGATTCTCTCTCAGCATTACTCCTCCGTATACACCATAGCACGATGGAATATCGGGGCGGAGCATTAGCACCCTATTTGATATGGTGTGCTCTATGATGAGTACTACTGAGTTTCCTATTTTCTTTTGGGAGTTATGCACTTATGAAGTTGCATACCTATTGAATAGGGTTCAAATCAAATCGGCTGCCTACCACTTCATATATGATATGGAAAGGGAAGAGCCCATATCTTAAGTTTGTTAAGATTTGGGGTTGTCCGGCTTGTGTCTAAAAGCAAAATCCGGACAAGCTCGAGGCAAGGTCTGTTAAGTAGAACTGGAATGGTTCCATCTATACAAACTGCAGCTGATGATTTGGTAGAACCAAAGGATTCAATAGTTTCCAACGAACCTCAGCCTTTCCGCCGATCTAGCAGGGTTCCTCACCCACCTGAGAGATACTTCAGTTTCTCTATGACAGTGGGAGCGAGGATTGCATCATGAGATGATGACCCAACTAGTTTCGAGCTGGCCATCAGGAGTAGGACTCTGTAAGAATGGCTGGGTGCTTATCGATCTGAGATGGAATCCTTATACACCAACAAAGTATGGACTTTGGTTGCTTTATCTGAAGGGTTAAATCCCTATCAGGAGCAAGTATATCTTGAGAAGATTACTTGGGGTACATGGAAAAGTTGAGACTTTCAAAACTTGACTTGTTAAATGTTTACATCATAGACCAGGTATGGATTATGTTGAAACCTTTTCTAAGGATCTATGCTTAAGTCCATCTAGATCCTACTTGCCACGGCTACATACCATGACTACGATATCTGGGGGTTGGGTGTCATGCCTGCTTTTCTAAATGATGATTTTGAAAAGAGCATCTATAAGTACACAGCCAGAGGGCTTCGTAGACAGTGGGAGCAGCGGAAACGTGTGCAAGATGCATCATATGATAAAGCAGGCATCGCGGAGTTGGAACATCTGTTTTGATGTGGTGGTCAAAGAGTTTGACTTCATCAAAATGGTAGATGAACCTTGTATATACGAAAAGGTAGTAGAGAGTATGGTGATGATCCTCGTAGAGTACGTGGATGACATACTCTTGATAGGGAAGGAGTTTCCTATGCTACGCTCGGTCAATCTCCGCTTATCACAAGGATTCTCCATATAGGATCAAAGTGATACCTACTAAATCCTAGGTTTTGGATCAATGAGATAGATCTAATTGGATGTTAGGATACTCACTAGTTGTAGTGAGATGGTATCAATCGATCCTGGGGAGAATCACTGGAATGGTTCCAGGGTGATAAAAACGACTGAATGTCAGTCGCAGGCTTGTCTATACCCTCAGTGGAGGGACGGTATGTTAGAAGAGTTCCAAGCTAGATACCGTGACATACTAGACGATTAAAGGCAAGATACATCGTTACCAAGGATGCTACCAAAGAAGCAGTCTGGATATATATAAGTTCATAAGATGAACTTCGTTCCTACCATTGTGTGACAATGGAGTTGTGGCTTCAGCCAAGGAACTACCGTCCCATCAGAAATCCAGATATAATTCTTAGGCAGTATCACCTGATCATGGAGATGGTTGATCTCCAGGGAGATCGAGGTTAGGAGAGCAGACACAGAGGACGACAGCGCGGATCCATTCACAAAGGCCTTTTTCCTAGAAGAGACTCTTACGGGATGGTAGAGTATGAGATACTTCAACCGCAGGTAATTGTTGGGTATGCGATACCATAACAGATGGCCCTAGTGCAAGTGGGAGATTGTTAGTTATATGTATGCCCTAGAGGCCATTACTGTACATACGATGTATATTGTAGTGGATGCTAGGACATATATAGGGAGGACTTTCTTGCTTGACATGATAGTATGCTATCTGGTTGTACTTTATCTAAACATGTACTCTGATTGTCTCTATAGTACATGTTGATAAAGCCCTTAGGATATGTACTCGACTACTGGGACTATGATGAGATCATACTAGTGGGGCCACGGTAGTCGACGAGTATATCCTATAACTGTTCCTAGTCGAGGGTGTATCGAGACAGGGCATCGATGCACCAGAGTAGACTAGCGTATACGCATTTTGACCCATATGATGGGCGATGGATGATCCCATATCCATCGGTGTTTGACATCAAGGATGGTGTACGCGTGCTCAGTGGAGACTGGGTACACTGGACGGACTCGCCGAGAACTCCCAGATGGTATTATACCATACGTCAGATGGCAGTTCTCCGGTGACACTGGTATAGAGTAGTCTGTTGACCCGAGATCGTCATAGAGTCTTGTGTGATTCCTATTGTGCTTTGATTTCCATCATACCACGTCCAAGAGGGCATGCAAAAAGGTGGCTTTTGGGTACAGTCCCGAATCACATGGAGGCAATGAGCGATAGGAGGGGATTCGTCTCTCCCGGTATAGGGAGTTGATGTTGTGCTGTGTTCGATTGGCTATAACCGGAAATCCCTGGCCAGGGTTGCTGAGATTTACTGGTAAGTGTTATCAGTAGTTTCTCGAACTGTTATAGACCTCAAATCGACACGACTTATCAAGCTACTGGGGTCTGACGTTTACCACCCCTAGGCGAGATATACGACATATCAGACGACGAGACCGGACTGTACGGGAGTGTTACTGTTTGGATTCGCAGGAGAAGTTACAGGCTTGCTTGTTGATCTTCTGAGCACTCAATACCTGGGTAGCTGTTACGTTTAGCTGACCGCTTGCAGCTTGTGGGTGTTTGATATGATCATCACCTACTGCCGGCGTATTGACGATTCTTTAGAGTCCTACACAGAGGTTTCTTGACTCAGGCAAAACGGAGTAGGAGCACATATGTGATATGTGCGGGACCGAGGATAATGTGATATGAGATACCGTATTATATTCTCGCGATATTTGATATCAGCCGGGTCATCGGATCAAGTGTTGATTCGGTGAATCGGTACGGTTAAATATTAGTCGGTTATATGCGATATAGCCGGATTGTCGGATCAGGTGTTGATTCGATAATTTAATGTATAATAATATATTTGATATATTAAATTACATTAACTAATATTTTCTCACCAAAAGATTCTTTTTCTCACTCGGGTAATACATTGATATATATGCGATATATGTTTATTGTATTATTTTATTTGGTTACAATAAATATTATATATGTGATATATAATATTGTAATATGATATGATAACTAATGCAACATGTTTTGTAAAGATTAATCATGATTAGGGTTTGGATTAGGGTTAAACTTTCTAGATGTTTCTAGAAGGTTTTCTTTTTGTTTTGTGAAAGATATTTGTGTCTGACTCATTCTTAACTCAACCCAAACCCTAACCCTTGGTCAATTCTCTACAATGGTTAAGTGAACCATGGTTGCATAATTCTATCATATTATTATTTTCCTACTCATCACCAAAGGATAATCATTATTCATTCATCTTCTTCCTTCATTCTTTCATGGAAAAAAGCTTTCTTGATTTTTCCAAGTGATGAATAATAGTGAGAAAAAGATAAATAAATAGAGCAAAAATCCTACTTCATCATCCTCATCTTCCCTTGCCATTTAGATGAGGGTGTTCACATCATTTCATGAGTGTTAGCTTGTGTTAAAGAAACTTCAAGGCAGATCATCTTAGTATCGAAGATCGGAAGCAAAGGTTGCGTCTTTCTCTTCGTGGAACCTCTCGAGAGTCCGGATCCCGATGATCGCAGCGAAGGGACCACAACACGAAGCATATGAAGTGAAGGACCGGATCTACAAAGGTTGTAATCCCTCTCACTTAGTGTTAAAGTGTTTAGCATGCTAGTTATCGCCTAATCTCTAGTTTAAAGTTCCGTATTCGGGTTGTTCGGCACGGCTAAATTTAAAATCGGGCATGGTTGATGCCTCGTAGACCCTTGTGCGCGTGCCTAGCAACCCTACATCCACTACAATATACTTCGTATGTACAGTAATGGCCTCTAGGGCATACATATAACTAACAATCTCCCACTTGCACTAGGGCCATCTGTTATGGTATCGCATACCCAACAATTAGCTGCGGTTGAAGTATCTCATACTCAACCATCCCATAAAAGTCTCTACTGGGAAAAAGGCCTTTGTGAATGGATCCGCGTTGTCGTCCTCTGTGTCTGCTCTCCTAACCTCGATCTCCCTGGAGATCAACCATCTCCATGATCAGGTGATACTGCCTAAGAATTATATCTGGATTTCTGATGGGACGGTAGTTCCTTGGCTGAAGCCACAACTCCATTGTCACACAATGGTAGGAACGAAGTTCATCTTATGAACTTATATATATCCAGACTGCTTCTTTGGTAGCATCCTTGGTAACGATGTATCTTGCCTTTAATCGTCTAGTATGTCACGGTATCTAGCTTGGAACTCTTCTAACATACCGTCCCTCCACTGAGGGTATAGACAAGCCTGCGACTGACATTCAGTCGTTTTTATCACCCTGGAACCATTCCAGTGATTCTCCCCAGGATCGATTGATACCATCTCACTACAACTAGTGAGTATCCTAACATCCAATTAGATCTATCTCATTGATCCAAAACCTAGGATTTAGTAGGTATCACTTTGATCCTATATGGAGAATCCTTGTGATAAGCGGAGATTGACCGAGCGTAGCATAGGAAACTCCTTCCCTATCAAGAGTATGTCATCCACGTACTCTACGAGGATCATCACCATACTCTCTACTACCTTTTCGTATATACAAGGTTCATCTACCATTTTGATGAAGTCAAACTCTTTGACTACCACATCAAAACAGATGTTCTATCTCCGCGATGCCTGCTTTATCATATAAAACATCTTGCTCACGTTTCCGTTGCTCCCACTGTCTACGAAGCCCTCTGGCCGTGTACTTATAGACGCTCTTTTCTAAAACATCATTTAGAAAGCAGTCATGACACCCAACCACCAGATATCGCAGTCATGGTATGTAGCCGTGGCAAGTAGGATCTGGATGGACTTAAGCATAGCTTTGAAAGTCTCAACTTTTCCTTGTACACCAAGTAATCTTCTCAAGATATACTCGCTCCTGATAGGGATTTAACCCTTCAGATAAAGCAACCAAAGTCCATACTTTGTTAGTGTATAAGGATTCCATCTCAGATCGATAAGCACCCAGCCATTCTTACAGAGTCCCACTCTTGATGGCCAGCTCGAAACTAGTTGGCTCATCATCTCATGATGCAATCCTCGCTCCCACTGTCATAGAGAAACCGAAGTATCTCTCAGGTAGGTGAGGAACCCTACTAGATCGGCGGAGAGGCTGAGGTTCGTTGGAAACTATTGAATCCTTTGGTTCTACCAAATCATCAGCTGTATTTTGTATAGCTGGAACCTTTCCATTTGTACATAACAGATCTTGCCTGAAGCTTGTCCGGATTTTTCTTTTAGACATAGGCCGGACAACCCCAGATCTTAACAAGCTTAAGATATGGGCTTTTCCCTTTCCATATCACATATGAAGTGGTAGGCAATTGATTTGATTTGAACCCTATTCAATAGGTATGCAGCTTCTCAAGTGCATAACTCCCCAAAGGAAATAGGAAACTCAGTAGTACTCATCCTAGAGCACACCATATCAAATAGGGTGCTAATGCTCCGCCCCGATATACCATCGTGCTATGGTGTATACGGAGGAGTAATGCTGAGAGAGAATCTCATTCTCCTTTAGAATAGTCCAGGAATTCCGTGCTCAAGTATTCTCCTCCTTGATCTCATCAAAGGACATAATACTTATACCCGTATTTTGGTTCTCTACTTCTAATTTATATTCTGTGAATATCTCAAAAGGTTCGGACCTGTGTTTCAACAGAAACATATGTCTGAATCTTGAGAGATTATCAGAGAATGTAATGAAGTACAAAGAACCGGTCTTGGCATGTGTAGACAGGAGACCTTTCATACATCAACATGTATCAATCCCAAGAGTTCACTAACTCTTTCTCTGTTTCCAATAAACAGAGCTGTGGTCATCTTATCTTTGTGAAATGACCGGCAAGTTTCATAAGATGTAAATTTAAACTAATTTAAATATGCATCTATATGTAACTTCAGCCAGTCGGGTCGCATTGATATGACCTAGTCTACAATACCTCAAGAAGGATTTGTTCATTTCTGAACTCTTCCTCTTGTGTGTGTTCTGTATACTAAGAACTGTAGTTTGATTTAGAACGTCAATGCTTTTAGATAACGTGCCTGAACCGATCAACTCTTGATATAGGAAATGTTCAAAACATTATCCAACAATACAAAATTATATCCTTTCTTTACTAATAAAGAGACTGATATGATTTTGTATATCAGGTTCGGTATCTAATAACATTCGTTCAGAATCAATGTATTCTGGTAATACAGGGTGATAGTGACCAACAGACTTGGCTGCAACACTTGCACCGTTTTCTGTCTCATGAAACTTATCACCCGTTCTCAGTTCTCTACCTATCTGTAGCCAATGTAACAAATTACATATGCGGGATCCTGATCCGGTATCACATACCCAGGACGTAAAGGTTACTGAGAAACAGTTCTGTGTAATGAACACACCCGAAGATGATGCATCAACATGCACTTTCTTCGTTTGGGCGGCACGGGAATTCTGGTAATCCCCAATTTCCTGCTCTGTCCTATGACAATTATAAGTTGGAGCGGGACCAACCTTCCCCAGCTCAGTATAACAAGCGGGTTCGGTCAATATATCCGTTTTATTATCTTGATTAAGGCGTGATATGGTCACTATCTGGAGAGAGAGAAGAAAACACTCAGCGTATGCGCTTGCAAGATTAGATTGGTTATATAATATATCTAATCAGGATGTCTCCCACTGTTTTTGTCAAATCTTCCTTCAAACCCTAAAAGGAAAGACTAGCCGGGATTAATTACACGCTACAAGTTCGCCAATCTTTCAGCCAGGCCAGTGTCGGTACTTTGAGGGAGGTCCCCCGTGCTTTCGCACGAACCTAATTAAAGTAAACCTCGTTTTCCCAGAGGCGTAACCCCGTTAACACCTTTCTAGACACCTACTTGATCGGCTAATTGTAATGTGTAAAACTCTCCCAGGAGTAACTCTTACTCGCAGCGGGTATCGGGATCCAACTATCTCATAGAAGGTATGCAATCTCATTGCAAATTTCAACACTTGAAATTCCCAATAGTATTTTGTCCCTAGCAGCTTATAACCTAGGCTAAGGTCAACAAATCATAAGTGCTAGCCAAGTTCAACCAGTCATTTCCCGATTGAATTAAACCCACCCGCATGACCCTTGGCTAAGGCCAACAAAGTCGTACGACTACCCTAACTCAATCGCATCATATGCTTATACAGATAAGAACTAATCAGCTACCGTACACTACGCTTTGGCTAAGGTCAACAAACGCAGCACGAATACTAACCGGTACTTATCTGAAATGACGGAGGGCTACGACGGGTTTTTCAGAAAACCCTTTGCGTAATGAACTTGATATCGTTGTAGAATCGAGTGATTTTAAATGGAATGCTTTTGAGGCTTTTCTAGTTTTGCTAAAGGGGTCATTCCCGGTGAAGGGATCGTCGGCCCTTTCCTCATCGAATAAGGTGCAGGATATATCATATATACCGCTGTGCAAAGCAGAAACTATAGAAGCAATCAAAAGACAAACCGAGGGTTGTAGCATCTGCCAGTTATTGCTAAAGGAGTCACTCTCGGTGAAGGGATCTCGGTCCTTTCCTTATCGAATAAGGTGCTGGATGTTCTACAAGGAACACCGATATGCAAAGCAAGAACTAGAGCTACCAGTTTTTATTAAACAAGTTTCTACAACATCTTAGGTTTCTTTTATTTCATTAATCTCATTAATGAAGTCCCATTTTATTATGCTTCACAAGCATCTCTTTTGAAAACGAAATCTGCAATATAACATATATCTCATATATATAATATAAATATTCGTCTCAAGCAGTAATATGATCTCATCACAGAACATTGCAGCAGAATAACATATATGAAATATTGGATATACTAGGACGTCCGTGTTTTCAATACGAGCCTGTATAAAACACGGATTCCACGGTCGCGATGAATAGCCAAACCCACATCTCTAGACCCCTACGAGAGCGGCAAGTAACACTGCCAATTCTAGGGTTAGGAGACCCGATCCCGACTCCTCGAGATGGTCTCCCACTGGACCCTAGAACCCGGTTACTTGGGCTCCCCGCCTTGGGTCTACCTAATGCGGAAAAGTAAATAATATACAACGGTGACAGCTTCCGCTACCTGGAAGTGCCCCAATAAAAGAATATTACATACAAATGAATTTTACATGAATGAAAAAAGAAAAAACTCTCATTTCACATAAAACCCCCGGCTATTCAAAAGCGATGATCCAATACAACATATCGCAGCAACACATAATATCTCATATCATCAACGTAAGCAAGTATGCGTATCCCGATTGTCGTTGATGCATAGCAACGAAGCCGGCGATACACCACATACTACGCTTACGGTCACATAAAAGAAAGTGTAAAACTACAACAGTTGGAATCCGCAACCTCTTTAGACATCGCATGCCTAACCAAATGAATTCCTTAGACATCACATGGCTAACAATTATAAACCCCGCATTTTAGTCTTATTATCGAAAACTCTTTTCAATGTCAAGTCGGGAAATTCAACAAGATTCCCGACGTCTTGATCGAATGCTCGTCGAAAACTTTAGTAGAAGGCCGCACCCCAAGATGCCGTCGACGAAGTGCACTAAGGCGGAACACCGCTGCCGCGAGCACCCGAACGGATGCTTTCGGCGATGGGGTTCTCCTACAGTCACTTGGTCGGGGCTATGGGGCGTAGCTGTCTATTAAGTTTACCCGGCGAGTATCCGCGTACGCTACGTGATTGCGACGGACTTTTGATCACATCAAAATTCCGTGGCAACCGATCATCTGAGACTAAACTGCTATGTTTATAATATTCAAATTAGTTATCTCATAACTACCTGTGGATTCCAAATATTGTATCACATTCCAGATAAATAGACAAAGTTAAACTTTCCGATCGAATCATCAAACACCCAAGATTTCCCCAATATATCTCAACACTTGAAATCAGTTTAAAAACATCCATCACAGGCTACAGTACCAATGGTCCAGCCGTAGAAGGGTCAAGCCAACGCCTCACATGTGGCACGCCGTACTGCCCCAAACCCTACGGTTCAAAAGGCAGTTCAAGACGGTCAAATAATCGAGTTAAGGTTTGTTGTCTTCTAGAGGGTCCACCGAGTTACTTGCACGACTTAGAACATTCTTAAACACGAGAAAAAATCCAACTTTTGAAAATTTTTCCGACAGGGGAAAAAGTGAGTTATTGATATCCGTTCGAACTTTTTAACAGTTTCTAAAATTTATCCGGAAAACACATAGACAAAATTAGACAATCCGATCGAATCTACGAACTCCCAATACAACCCAGAAAATTCAACTCTTGAATAAATATTAAAAATTCCTAGGAAAACCAGCACTGCAAAGTAGGAGTTACTGTGCAAAACTCAATGCATGAAGAAACTAAAGGGCCGCGGAACCGCCGCATTAGCATGCTAATGCCGCGGTTCCGCCGCGCTTTGGTGGCTTAGGTGCTCGAACTTCACAGTAATTCTTAGAAATACCTGCTGATATTTCTGCATATTTTTAATTCTGAAAAAACCACAAATTCAGAAAATGTCCAGAGAGCATGGAAATATTGGGGTTTCGGTTCGATCGGACTTCAAACTCCGTCTAGACTTCGTCTAAAGCCCTAGCTTGGCTCTGATACCACTGTAGGGTTGCTAGGCACGCGCACAAGGGTCTACGAGGCATCAACCATGCCCGATTAAAAATTTAGCCGTGCCGAACAACCCGAATACGGATCTTTAAACTAGAGATTAGGCGAAAACTAGCATGCTAAACACTTTAACACTAAGTGAGAGGGATTACAACCTTTGTAGATCCGGTCCTTCACTTCATATGCTCCGTGTTGTGGTCTCTTTGCTGCGATCATCGGGTTCCGGACTCTCGAGAGGTTCCACGAAGAGAAAGATGCAACCTTTGCTTCCGATCTTCGATACTACGATGATCTACCTTGAAGTTTCGTTAACACAAGCTAACACTCATCAAATGATGTGAACACCCTCATCTAAATGGCAAGGGAAAATGAGGATGATGAAGTAGGATTTTTGCTCTCTTTATTTATCTTTTTCTCATATTTATTCATCACTTTTATCAAAGCAAGAAAGCTTTTCAAGAAGAACTCAAAGAAGAAGAAGATGAATAATGTTGAATCCTTTTGTGATGAATAGAAAATGAAATGATATGATGAATAATGTAACCATGGTCAAATTAACCCTTGTAGAGATTTGACTAAGGTTAAAGGTTTGGTTAGGTTAAGGAAATATCTAGGAAAATATCTTTTCCAAAACAAAAAAAGAAAGCTTCTAGAAACTTCTAGAAGACCTTAGCCCTAATCAAACCCTAACCATGTTTAATCTCTACTAAACAAGTTGCATTAGTTATCATATCATGTTACAATATTATATATCACATATATAATATTTATCGTAACAAAATAAAATAATACATTTAACATATATCGCATATATATCAATGCATTACCCGAGTGAGAAAAAGAATCTTTTAGTGAGCAAATATTAGTTAATGTAATTTAATATATCATATATATTATTATACATTAAATTATCGAATCAACACTTGATCCGACAATCCGGCTATATCGCATATAACCGACTAATATTTATCCGTACCGATTCATCGAATCAACACTTGATCCGATGACCCGGCTGATATGAAATATCGCGAGAATAGAATACGGTATCTCATATCGTATTATCCTCGGTCCCGCACATATCACATATGTGCTCCTACTCCGTTTTGCCTGAGCCAAGAAACCTCTGTGTAGGACTCTAAAGAATCGTCAATACGCCGGCAGTAGGTGATGATCATATCAAACACCCACAAGCTGCAAGCGGTCAGCTAAACGTAACAGCTACCCAGGTATTGAGCGCTCAGAAGATCAACAAGCAAGCCTGTACATTCTCCTGTGAATCCAAACAGTAACACTCCCGTACAGTCCGGTCTCATCGTCTGATATGTCGCATATCTCGCCTAGGGGTGGTAAACGTCAGACCCCAGTAGCTCGATAAGTCGTGTCGATATGAGGTCTATAACAGTTCGAGAAACTACTGATAACACTTACCATTAAATCTCAGTAACCCTGGCCAGGGATTTCCGGTTATAGCCAATCGAACAAAGTATAACATCAACTCCCTATACCGGGAGAGACGAATCTCCTCCTATCGCTCATTGCCTCCATGTGATTCGGGACTATACCCAAAAGCCACCTTTTTGCACGCCCTCTTGGACGTGCTATGATGGAAATCAAAGCACAGTGGGAATCACACAAGACTCTATGACGATCTCGGGTCAACAGACTACTCTGTACTAGTGTCACCGGAGAACTGCCATCTGACGTATGGTATAATACCATCTGGGAGTTCTCGGCGAGTCCGTCCAGTGTACCCA
This sequence comes from Agapanthus africanus, assembly GCA_030015575.1. Lineage (NCBI taxonomy): Eukaryota > Viridiplantae > Streptophyta > Magnoliopsida > Asparagales > Amaryllidaceae > Agapanthus > Agapanthus africanus. Next base: position 255,375,272 of record CM057351.1, read on the forward strand.
GACTCTACTGAGCACCCGTACACCATCCTTGATGTCAAACACCGATGGATATGGGATCATCCATCACCCATTATATGGGTCAAGATGCGTATACGCTAGTCTATTCTGGTGCATCGATGCCCTGTCTCGATACACCCACGACTAGGAACAATTATAGGATGTACTCGTCGACTACCGTGGCCCCACTAGTATGATCTCATCATAGTCCCAGTAGTCGAGTACATATCCTAAAGGCTTTATCAACATGTAATATAGAGACAATCAGAGTACATGTTAAGATAAAGTACAACAAGATAGCATACTATCATATCGAGCAAGAAAGTCCACCCTATATATGTCCTAGCATCCACTACAATATACATCGTATGTACAGTAATGGCCTCTAGGGCATACATATAACTAACAATGATGGGCGATGGGTGATCCCACATCCATCGGTGTTTGACATCAAAGATGGTATACGGGTGCTCAGTGGAGACTGGTTACACTCAACGGACTCGCCGAGAACTCCTTGTTGGTATTTTACCTATCATCAGAAAGCAGTTCTCTGGTGACACTGGTACAAGTTAGCCTATAGACCAGAGATCTTCATAGAGTCTTGTGTGATTCCCACTGTGCTTTGATTTCCACCTTAACACTTTCAAGAGAACGTGCAAAACGGTGGTTTTTGGGTACATTCCCGAATCACATGGAGGCAATGAACGATAGGAGGGGTTTCGTCTCTCTCGGTATCGAGGGTTGATGTTGCGCTGTGCTCGATTGGCCATAACTGGAAATCCCTGGCCAGGTTTACTCAGATTTACTGGTAAGGGTTATCAGTAGTCTCTAGAACCGTTATGGACCTCACATCGGCATGACTTATCGGTTACTGGGGTCTGATGTTTATCACCCATAGACTGGATATGCGACATATCTGTAAGTGCACGGCGGCGCCCCGGCCGTCAATCCGACGGTCAAATGCGGAAGCGGTGATAAACTTTAATTTTGCGAACTTAGCAAACCGGCACCACCGCGCACTAAACATCCGGATCGGACCATTAAACTAGTTCTAGCTAACTACAAGATGGGGAAGAGATATACCGAGTGATCCGAGTCCTCCGGTCTTCTCGTCGTCGTCCCGATCTCCTGCGGAAACTCCGGTCGTCGCCTCCTCGCCGGAAGGGCACCACATCGCCTGCATCTTTTACGGGCTCCCACCTCAATACCGAGGCAACTCGGGCACGAAGCTGGCAAGTCGACGTGCCCAAGATTTGCTGTAGAGAGTGTAGTGTAGAGGCTAGGTCTCATTTGGGGTTTGTTGCCTTTGAAGGTGATGGAGGAATCAAGATGAAAAAAATGGTGCTTGCATTTTTCCTAGCATGAAATGAGATCAAAATTGCCACACTCCAAAAATGAAACTCTCTCATTCTCTCCCAAAGAAGTGGCCGGCCATGCTATAAGGAAATGGTGAAGGGAAATCAAAACTAATACATTGGGAGGTGAGTGTAGAAAAAGGTAAGAGGTGACCATATCCAAAAACCATGATAACAAAGTCATATCATCTTTCATCTCATTTCTAATCTTAATAAAGCAAGAAATGATGATAGAAAAGAATGGTATCAAAAGATGCTAACATAATCAATCCATATGCAAGAAACCCCTCCACAATATGTTATTTGCAAACTTGCAAATAACACCCTCCATCGGAAAAGTCCGGCCGGGAAAGAACAAAGGAAAACCGGCCGGAACAGAATGCAAACTGGCAACTCCAGAAAACTGGTCCCGTAATAAATTACAGGAAAACCCCGATGCTGTGCATACACACCCGCATCTGTATTCCGACCGGATACAAATGCAATGAGACAAAATCTACACTGTACTAAACTAGGATCCGGCTTCAACCAAAGCCGGCTAGTAAAATCCGTTCGATCCTGATTCGTGCAATACCGCACGTATCTGATCGAACCCTGCCATATATCCATACGGCCACTAGTACAAACCGTCCGATCCTGATCCGTGCAATACCGCACGTATCTGATCGGACCCAGCCATATCTCCATACGGCCTCTACAGCGTTTCGCCCGAAAGCTTGAGTAACTGAAAGTGTGGTGGACTCTAAAGACTTGTCAATACTATGGTTGTTGATTTAACAACTAGCACGTCAGAGGTATAAGCCAATACATGACGGGCCACCAGCTATTGACCAAAAGGGACGTCGATGAGCGAACTCATCCTGACACCCTACTGAGCCTGACAGTGACAATATCCGTACAGTCCGGTCCGTTTGTTTATGAGCATCGCATGTCGGGCCTAGGGGGTTGGTAAAAGTCAGACCCCCAAAAGCGGTACAAGTCGTGTCGGAGTGTAGCCCAAAACACCCTGAGATACTACTGGAATACCTACCAGTAAATCTCCTGCCTTGGCCAAGGACTTCGTGTAATGGCTCTCATAGACACAGCGCGACCTCACCCCCAATACCGGGAGAGACGAACCCCTGAAGATCCGCTCACTTCCTCCATGTGGCTCGGGACTGTACCCAACTAAAACCTGTTTGCACGACTCCTTTGAGCCGTGGTAGGGTAGTAATCAAAGCACAGTGGGAACTCACACGAGACAAATGACGATCCCCAGGTCGATGAAATAACCAGTACACATGTCACCTGGGAACTGCTATCTGACGTCAGGTATAAGACCAACTAGCATGTTCCCGGCGAGTCCTGTCCGGTGTACTCTGTTGCGCCACGGCAGCGCCCCGGCCTCGTACTCGAGGCCAAAATGCGGAATCAAAAATTTTCCTTACTCGGAAACTGGCGCTACCGCGGACAATGAAAACCCGGATCGTTTACCATTAACCTAATGCTAGCAATCAAGAGAGGGGAAGAGAAGTATACCGAGTGATCCGAGTCCTCCGGTCTTCTCTTCATCGTCCCGATTTCCCGCGGAAAGTCTTGTCTCCATATCGTCGCCTCCTCGTCGGAAAGGGCACCACATCGCCTGCGTCTTTTACGGGCTCCCGCCTCAATACCGAGGCAACTCGGGCATGAAGCCGGCAACTCGACATGCTCAAGATATGCTGTAGAATGTGTAGTAGATGCTTGTCTCTTTAGGGTTATGTTGTTGCCATTGATGGAGGAATGGGGTTAGGAAAAATGGTGCTTTTATTTTTCCAAAACAAGAAGAAGAAGGAGATGAAGAATTCCTCACATAACAAGAATGAACTCTCTCATTCTTTTCTTTCTCTCAAGTGTTCTACCATTTTCATCAAGTGAGAAGAAGAAGGGTGGAGGAATCAATATCAAGCATGAAGGGAGGTGATGGTAGGAGCACAAGTGGTGACCATAGCCAAACATCATCATTACAAACTTACATCAACCATTCTTATCAATTCTAATCATAATAAAGCAAGAAAAGATGAAGGAAAAGAATGGTATCTAAAGATGCTATCATAATAAATACATATGCAAGAAACCCCCTCCTCAAATGTTATTTGCAAACTTGCAAATAACACCCTCCATCGGAAAAGTCCGGCCGGGAAAGAACAAAGGAAAACCGGCCGGAACGGAATGCAAACTGGCAACTCCAGAAAACTGGTCCCGTAATAAATTACAGGAAAACCCCAATACTGTCCTTACACACCCGCATCTGTATTCTGACGGGATACAAATGCAATGAGACAAAATCTACACTGTACTAAACTAGGACCGGCTTAAGCCAAAGCCGGCTAGTAAAATCCGTTCGATCCTGATCCGTGCAATACCGCACGCATCTGATCGAACCCTGCCATATCTCCATACGGCCTCTACAGCGTTTCGCCCGAAAGCTTGAGTAACTGTAAGTGTGGTGGACTCTAAAGACTCGTCAATACTATGGCTGTGGATTTAACCACTAGCACGTCAGAGGTATTAGCCAATACGTGACGGGCCACCAGCTATTGACCAAAAGGGACGTCGATGAGCGAACTCATCCTGACACCCTACTGAGCCTGTCAGTGACAATATCCGTACAGTCCGGTCCGTTCGTCTATGAGCATCGCATGTCGGGCCTTGGGGGTTGGTAAAAGTCAGACCCCCCAAAAGCGGTACAAGTCGTGTCGGAGTGTAGCCCAGAACGCCCTGAGATACTACTGGAATACCTACCAGTAAATCTCCTGCCTCGGCCGAGGGCTTTGCGTAATGGCTCTCCTAGACACAGCGCGACCTCACCTCAATACCAGGAGAGACGAACCCCTGCAGATCCGCTCACTGCCTCCATGTGGCTCGGGACTGTACCCAACTAAAACCTGTTTGCACGACTCCTTTGAGCCGTGGTAGGGTAGTAATCAAAGCACAGTCGGAACTCACACGAGAAAAATGACGATCTCAGGTCGATGAACTAACCTGTACACATGTCACCAGGGAACTGCTATCTGACGTCTGGTATAATCCCAACTGGCAGGTTCCCGGCGAGTCCTGTCCGGTGTACTCATAACCCAATGAGCACCTGTATACATCTTAGGTGAACCAACTGACACCAGTGGCTTGTGAGACCGGCCACCGCCCCTCGTCGGGGTCTCGACTGTATACACTAGTCTACTCTGGAGAATCGATGCCCTGTCTCGAAACTCCTACGACTAGGGACCTTTTAAGGATGTGCTTATAGACTACCAGCTCCCACGTATATGATCGCCATCATACTGCTGGCAGTCAAGCAAGAATCCTAGGGGCTCTATCAACGTGTAATAGCGACATGCCAGGTCACCTAAAGCAGTACACGATGATAAAGGTAAACCAGATAGCATACTATCATCTCGAGTAAGACTGTCCTACCGGGATAGGTCCTCCCTCAATCATTGCAATCACGTGCCTGTGATCCAATAATTGACTCTGAGGGCACTATCTCCAACAATCTCCCACTTGCACTCAAGGCTAATTATTGCGATGCCGCATACTCACAGCCCGTGTGATACCGAACACCCAACTCCTCTACTAGTCAGTCTCACAAAGCTCGTTTGCGAAACTATTGCGTTCGAGGAATAACCTCAGTGAGTGGATCCACTGTGATGTTTCTTTCTATGTCTCTCTATATTTCACTTTCGCGGAGAAAGCCATCTCCCGAAATGAGCAATACCTGTCTTAGAACGTCTGGATGTCTGATGGGACCTAGCTCATAAATGAACTCCAAATCCAAACTTCTTAGACTGTATCGTCAACTGAACTTAATCAGTATCCTGCGCCATGCCGCCCTCAGTATTGCCTTGGACCACCTGTCCAAAATACTGCCCCTAGTCAGAAGGGAAAACTATAACTCTGACAACCTCCTTGTCGTCCATGTCACCTTGGAAGCCTGGAATGATAACCGTCTCCTAAAAGGAGGCTGCCGTTATCATATCCCTAGAACATCAACTTATGTTCTAAAACTGCTTCCGACCGTTTCTCCAGGATTGGATTAATATCAACTTATTGCATCTACTGCAAGAACAACATCTGGTGTGGTACTTGACATCTCATGATTGACTCAATTGCCTAAGCAAGTGATCTGCCAATCATGAGTATCCCTCTCCCCTTTAGTCTATAAGACACCTTTAGAGAGGGTGACTCCATCAACTGCAGGTGCACTACCGTGCCAGGAGTCGTCCATTCTAAATACTCATAGAATGCTGCCAAGGTACCCAGATTGGGAAACCACCCAAATCTAGATCTAAAACCATAGATCCAGTAACCAGAATGTATGATAAAATATCCAAGTCCTGTGTGGAGAAACCACTGTGTGACAACCAAAGTCTAACCGATCGTAGTATAGGAATATCACTTCCTACTACCTTCTCAACAGATCCATCCCCTATTCTGATGACGTCAAACCTATGACTGTCACATCAGAAATAGATGATCTATCTCCGCTACATCTGCTTTAGTCTATAAATAGACACAAGCCTGATGTCCACCAATGCTTCCGCTGCTCCCACTGACTACGACAACCCTCTGGCAGAGTCATATAGACGTGCACTTCCAAAGCTAGTTTAGAACGACGCTATACTCATCCTCCTGCCGGGTCTCGCAGCCTGGAACAACAACAATGGCAAGTGTGGGTAAACAAGAACTTCCCTGTCACCGTCCTTGAGACTACCGGAGTACCTCTCGGGTGCCTAAAGTTACCCACCGTATCTGCTGAGTGGCCAATGGAATGTCAAGCCAGATTGAATCTTTAGGTTCCTTATCAAATCTTCAGTAATCGTTTGCGGTTCTGGAATCACTTCCAGTTCTACCATACTCCCACTACTGTTTTCTGAAAAAATCCATTTTTTATTAAAACTGTTGCGAGTCAAGAACAATATCACTATTGATCTTCCAGATGGTAGAAAATCAACCCTCGTCATAGCCTGGGTCAACCCACAAACAGCCATTACAGAAACGTGCCTTGAGTTATCCAGAGTCTGGTTTTAAGCATAAGCCGGACAACTCCCCGTACCTTAACAATGTCAAGATATGAATTGTTCTATATCCAATATAGAAACAGAGGCACTGATTTAATTGGAACCAGATTCAAATCATGCAGCTGTCTCCAGTGCATGTTAACTAAATGGAAGGAGGCCGATCAGCGTTACTCAACTTAGGAATGCTTCCAATTTTGAGTAACCTGAAAGAGAAGCTAGTTCTCTTAATCATTACTATCAACTGAACACCATACACAAGTATCTACATCTTCGATCACTTTGAAGAATCCCGATACTTGCTACACCTGGTTCTCTACTCTATTCAAATGCCTATAACTCCTCAAAACTTAGACCCTGTGTTTCTACGAAACATATGTCTAAGAACTAGAGAAGTTAAAAGTAAACAGAATATAGTATGAGGACCAACCCCTCTGTCCTAATGGACACTGGACAACATACAATACTCTGTATAAGTCCGCTGAGTCTAACAAATCTTTCACTGTGCGTCGTAGGTTGAAAACTGTACTTATGGTTAAGAAGAATTACACCGCTGTTTAATGCTCCTTACCTAACCTTCCACTGATATAGGTAAATGCCATCGACATAATATCAAAAGGTATATCTCACTCTATGAAAATAGACATACAGATATATCAATTTGAAATTGGTGCACAACAACGGATATTCAAAACCAAATATTTGCCGACCGGCAAACAGCCCAGATGATCTCCTCAAATATCACCGATTACAACGAATCCCGATATAATGAGGATGATCACCCTATTCCCAATAACTTACTCCCACTCATCATCTGTAAAACCATACAGATGTGAGAATCATACCTGGTAAATACATACCCTGGAGTAAGTATCTAATCGGGAAATCAGTTTTCTTTTAACATTACACAGTGAAACTGAAACATTGAAATGTTTCGATGGGGTATCCTGGTATTCCAAGTAATGCTTCTTCCATTATCCAGATTCACTACTATAACCGTATAATTCTTTGCCACCTCTTCAAATCCCTTTATATGTCTTTAGTCATTACCTTCTGCACACCCCTTTAGGCCAATTGGTTTTCTTCCTTCCCTACCGTTCGGCACCAGCCTATGGTTTGGAAGAAGACTATCCAATAAGCATAATGGGTGTACTGTCCTAATCCTAGGAGCACTCGCAAAGCGAGAGAAGGTGAAGATAAAAGACAACCGAATAAACCTTATTCCTATTTCTCCTGAACCAGAATCCATCCCCGAACTGGAACAAGTTCCTTTCGAGTTCGTATATAACCATACGATGGATTATCCAAATAAACTGTGGATCTTCGTAGTGATACGGAGTGTCCTGGAGAAATACAAAGGTGATTTAGGATTGGCGAAGAAATACTTGGTTTGGTCGTGAATATCAGTCGCAATTTACTTTGCCCTCCTACTAATCCCTTGCTTTGTCTTAACTTAATACCTTCTGCACACCATCGTTATGCTAATTGGTTTTCCTCATTCCCTACCGGTCGGCACCAGCCTAAGGTTTGGAAGAAGACTATTCAATTTGCGTAATAGGTGTACTATCTCCTAAACCAAGGAGTACTCACAACTTGAGAGAAGGTAAAAGGGAAAAGACAACTGAACAATCCTATCCGTTTTCTCCAGAACCGGAAACCATCCTCGAAGTCTTTCGAGTTCGTATATAACCATACGATGGTTTTGTCCAATGGAAGTGGACGTTCGTAGTAATACGGGGTGTCCTGGAGAAAAGGGTAAAAGTAGGAGTGGCAATGAGGTCTGCAACTCTGACAATCCAAAAGCCTGTGTTAAGAAGGTTCGGTCAACTTGGTCACTGAGTCATAGTCCAGGGTCGGGTCAATGGTCGCTGCCAAAGAGAGAGAGAAAAGAAACACTCAGCGTGCACTCTAACCTAGATCAGAATGGTTATCATTTTATCTAATCAGGAAACCCCCCACTGTACCTCAAATTCTCCTCCAAACCATAAAGAAGAATTAGTCGGGGTCACCCGAGGAGTACAATAACTCATCAGTGGGAATCGGGATCCAACTATCATCGCATGATAACTTGACGGAATCCACTCAAGTCACCACACTCCAGAAGGTATGCGCATGCCTGGCAAGTTTCAGTTCTTTTGAAACTCCCGATGTGATTTTTACCCCTAGGACCCAAGTGACCTTGACACAGTCAACAAATCAAAGAGTCCTAGTCAAGTTCAACCCGTCATTATCCTGGATTGCATTAAACCCACCCGTACGAGCCCTTGACACAGTCAACAAGGCCGCACGACTGTCCTAACCAATCCCATTAATATGTTGCAAACAAACACTACTTAGCTACCGCACACTATGCCTTGACACAGTCAACAAACGCAGCACGAATACTAAGTAATACTTGTAAGAAATGACGGAGGGCTACGTCTAGTTTTTGGCGAAAAACTTTTAACGTAATGAACTTGATATCGTTGAAGGAACTGCATAGCCTTTTATAAAAATATAGTGACGAAAACCTTTACTAAAGAGGTCACTCCCGGTGAAGGGATCTCGGCTCTTTCCCCGTAGAATGAGGTGCAGGATATTCCAACTGAATACCACGATGCAAAGCAAAAGTAATCGGCTATAGTGAAGTTAATGCCCTGACGCAAACTTCTGTCCAAAGGGTCACTCCCGATGAAGGGATCTCGGCCATTGCCTCGTCGACTGAGGAGCAGGATATTCCAAATGAATACCACGATGCAAAACAAAAGTGAACGTCCTTGCAATAACAGCTTTTTGAAAAATGTTCCTACAACATCAGAATAGGTTTGTTTATCTTGCATTGATCCGAATCAACGCAGTCCCATCAATTGATCACACCACAAAGAACGAAAATATACTGATGTACGTATATGCCATCCGCATTCGCCACTAGGTCCCGTCATCACCCGTTAGGTTACTTAACTAACGACAGAGCGGGGACTGGACTAGCGCGGATGTAAAACATATACAACATCTACTAATATATATACCAATATATAATTTTTGCTCAAGGCGTGATAAAATGCAACATCACAGAAATGTACAGCATCACAGAACAATACAGATATCTGGAAACCCTGGGTTTCACAGAGCCGCTGCTGAAACCCGACGTTCCCCTGGTCGTGTGGATAGCCTGTGCAATGAAAACCTAGACCCCTACGGGCGCGGCAAGTCACCCGCCAAAACCTGAAGCGAGGCAGCCCCCTTCAGCACCGTGAATGGACCACCCAGCACTTCACGGAATCCGGTAACTTGGGCACCCCTCCTGGGTCAACCTGTACCCCCTACGAGTGCGGCGAATAGCCCGCCAATCCTAGAGTGAAGCCCCCTCCATCTCAATGCCATGAGATGCGGGCCCGTTGCCCTCTAGAACCCGGCTATCCGTGCACCCCTCCGCGGGGTAATCCTAGTACAGAAAGTAAAATATACATACACCGGGTACATCGACCGCAACCAGGTCGTGCCCCAAAAAGAATAATACAATCAGGCAGTGACGGCAGTCCACATGTCGGACGCTCGCCCCGCAATATCAAATGTACATAATACAACAAACTGTACTACCATTGCATCCAGGATATCCACCACGACAGATCCGCAACAACACAGCATAAACATAGAACATCAACGTGAAAGTCACGTTCGCAAATCCGTCTAACCGGGCTATAGCAGTTAGACGGGATTTACCGATCAAGTGACATTCACGGTCGCAGATATAATGTAAATACTGTGAAATAATGTGTTTAAAAATATCCGATCGATCAAACAATTAACAAGTGGGCCCCAAGTAAAACTGTAGCACTCACAGAAATAATTGGCCCAATTTTAATATTCCAAAACCCCCAAAATAAGCCCAGAAGCCCACTGGGAAAAAATGATGCAGTGACGTCACCAATGTGCGGTGGAATCGCGGCCCAATGGGGGGTTTGGCCGCGGATCCGCGCTACAGTGGTCGACTGACTGTGTCGAATTTTCCCAGTGGTCTTAGAATTTCCTGCACATTATTTTTCTGCAACCTGAAAAATTTTTAGACACCAAAAAATTCCAACAGAAAACTGATGTGAATAAAAATGAGGTTTTTGGAATTTTGGTCGATCGGATAAGCAAAACGCATTAGAACAAGCTAGAAAAGGTTAATGGCGTGGCTCTGATACCATGTTGCGCCACGGCAGCGCCCCGGCCTCGTACTCGAGGCCAAAATGCGGAATCAAAAATTTTCCTTACTCGGAAACCGGCGCTACCGCGGACAATGAAAACCCGGATCGTTTACCATTAACCTAATGCTAGCAATCAAGAGAGGGGAAGAGAAGTATACAGAGTGATCCGAGTCCTCCGGTCTTCTCTTCATCGTCCCGATCTCCCGCGGAAAGTCTTGTCTCCATATCGTCGCCTCCTCGCCGGAAAGGGCACCACATCGCCTGCGTCTTTTACGGGGTCCCGCCTCAATACCGAGGCAACTCGGGCATGAAGCCGGCAACTCGACATGCTCAAGATATGCTGTAGAATGTGTAGTAGATGCTTGTCTCTTTAGGGTTATGTTGTTGCCATTGATGGAGGAATGGGGTTAGGAAAAATGGTGCTTTCATTTTTCCAAAACAAGAAGAAGAAGGAGATGAGGAATTCCTCACATAACAAGGATGAACTCTCTCATTCTTTTCTTTCTCTCAAGTGTTCTACCATTTTCATCAAGTGAGAAGAAGAAGGGTGGAGGAATCAATATCAAGCATGAAAGGAGGTGATGGTAGGAGCACAAGTGGTGACCATAGCCAAACATCATCATTACAAACTTACATCAACCATTCTTATCAATTCTAATCATAATAAAGCATGAAAAGATGAAGGAAAAGAATGGTATCTAAAGATGCTATCATAATAAATACATATGCAAGAAACCCCCTCCTCAAATGTTATTTGCAAACTTGCAAATAACCCCCTCCATCGGAAAAGTCCGGCCGGGAAAGAACAAAGGAAAACCGGCCGGAACGTAATGCAAACAGGCAACTCCAGAAAACTGGTCCCGTAATAAATTACAGGAAAACCCCAATACTGTGCATACACACCCGCATCTGTATTCTGACCGGATACAAATGCAATGAGACAAAATCTACACTGTACTAAACTAGGACCGGCTTAAGCCAAAGCCGGCTAGTAAAATCCGTTCGATCCTAATCCGTGCAATACTGCACGCATCTGATCGAACCCTGCCATATCTCCATACGGCCTCTACAGCGTTTCGCCCGAAAGCTTGAGTAACTGTAAGTGTGGTGGACTCTAAAGACTCGTCAATACTATGGCTATGGATTTAACCACTAGCACGTCAGAGGTATTAGCCAATACGTGACGGGCCACCAGCTATTGACCAAAAGGGACGTCGATGAGCGAACTCATCCTGACACCCTACTGAGCCTGTCAGTGACAATATCCGTACAGTCCGGTCCGTTCGTCTATGAGCATCGCATGTCGGGCCTAGGAGGTCGGTAAAAGTCAGACCCCCCAAAAGCGGTACAAGTCGTGTCGGAGTGTAGCCCAGAACGCCCTGAGATACTACTGGAATACCTACCAGTAAATCTCCTGCCTCGGCCGAGGGCTTTGCGTAATGGCTCTCCTAGACACAGCGCGACCTCACCCCCAATACCGGGAGAGACGAACCCCTGCAGATCCGCTCACTGCCTCCATGTGGCTCGGGACTGTACCCAACTAAAACCTGTTTGAACGACTCCTTTGAGCCGTGGTAGGGTAGTAATCAAAGCACAGTGGGAACTCACACGAGACAAATGACGATCTCAGGTCGATGAACTAACCTGTACACATGTCACCAGGAACTGCTATCTGACGTCTGGTATAATCCCAACTGGCAGGTTCCCGGCGAGTCCTGTCCGGTGTACTCATAACCCAATGAGCACCTGTATACATCTTAGGTGAACAAACTGACACCAGTGGCTTGTGAGACCGGCCACCGCCCCTCGTCGGGGTCTCGACTGTATACACTAGTCTACTCTGGAGAATCGATGCCCTGTCTCGAAACTCCTACGACTAGGGACCTTTTAAGGATGTGCTTATAGACTACCAGCTCCCACGTATATGATCGCCATCATACTGCTGGCAGTCAAGCAAGAATCCTAGGGGCTCTATCAACGTGTAATAGCGACATGCCAGGTCACCTAAAGCAGTACACGATGATAAAGGTAAACCAGATAGCATACTATCATCTCGAGTAAGACTGTCCTACCGGGATAGGTCCTCCCTCAATCATTGCAATCACGTGCCTGTGATCCAATAATTGACTCTGAGGGCACTATCTCCAACATACTCATAACCCAATGAGCACCTGTATACATCTTAGGTGAACCAACTGACACCAGTGGCTTGTGAGACCGGCCACCGCCCCTCGTCGGGGTCTCGACTGTATACACTAGTCTACTCTGGAGAATCGATGCCCAGTCTCGAAACTCCCACGACTAGGGACCTTTTAAGGATGTGCTTATAGACTCCAGCTCTCACTTATATGATCTCCCTCATACTGCTGGCAGTCAAGCAAGAATCCTAAGGGCTCTATCAACGTGCAATAGCGACCTGTCAGGTCACCTAAAGCAGTACACGATGATAAAGGTAAACCAGATAGCGTACTATCATCTCGAGTAAGACTGTCCTCCCGGGATAGGTCCTCCCTCAATCATTGCAATCACGTGCCTGTGACCCAATAATTGACTCTGAGGGCACTATCTCCAACAATCTCCCACTTGCACTCAAGGCTAATTATTGCGATGTCGCATACTCACAGCCCGTGTAATACCGAACACCCAACTCCTCTACTAGTCAGTCTCACAAATCCCGTTTGCGAAACTATTGCGTTCGAGGAATTGCCTCAATGAGTGGATCCGCTTTGTTGTTTCTTTCTATGTCTCTCTATATCTCATGTTCGCGGAGAAAACCATCTCCCGAAATGAGCAATACCTGTCTTAGAATGTGTCTGGATGTCTGATGGGACCTAGCTCATAAATGAACTCCAAATCCAAACTTCTTAGACTGTATCGTCAACTGAACTTAATCAGTATCCTGCGCCATGCCACCCTCAGTATTGTCTTGGACCACCTGTCCAAAATACTGCCCCTCGTCAAAAGGAAAAACTATAACTCTGACAACCTCCTTGTCGTCCGGGTCACCTTGGAAGCCTGGAATGATAACTGTCTCTCGAATGAGGCTGTCGTTATCATATCCCTAGAACATCTTCTTATGTTCTAAAGTTGCTCCCGACTGTTTCTCCAGGATTGGTCAATATCAACTTTTTGCATCTAGTGCAAGAACAACATCTGGTGTGGTACTTGACATCTCATGATTGACTCAATTGCCTAAGCAAGTGATCTGCCAATCATGCACCTCCCTCTCTACTTTAGTCTATAAGACACCTTTAGAGAGGGTGACTCCATCACCTGCAGGTACACTACCGTGCCAGGAGTCGTCCATTCTAAATACTCTTAGAATGCTGTCAAAGTACCCTGATTGGGAAACCACCCAAATCTAGATCTAAAAACCATAGATCTAGTAACCAGTATGTCTGATATAATGTCCAAGTCCCTTGTGGAGAAACCACTGTGTGACGACCAAAGTATAACCGATCGTAGTATAGGAATATCACTTCCTACTCTGTGTATGTCATCAAATACCAGGACATCACACCCTACTACCTTCTCAACAGATCCATCCCCTATTCTGATGAAGTCAAACCTATGACTGTCACATCAGAAATAGATGGTCTATCTCCGCTATATCAGCTTTAGTCTATAAATAGACATAAGCCTGATGTCCACCAATGCTTCCACTGCTCCCACTGACCACGACAACCCTCTGGCAGAGTCATATACACGTACACTTCTGAAGCTGGTTCTGAACGACGCTATACTCATCCTCCTGCCGGGTCTCGCAGCCTGGAACAACAGCAATGGCAAGTGTGGGTAAACAAGAAATTTCCTGTCACTGTCCTTGAGGCTACCGGAGCACCTCTCGAGTGCCTGAAGGTACCCACCTTATCTGCGGAGTGGCCAATGGAATGTCAATCCTGATTGAATCTTTAGGTTCCTTATCAAATCTTCAGTAATCGTTCGCGGTTCTGGAATCACTTCCAGTTCTACCATACTACCACTTCTGTTTTTGAAAAAATCTATTTTTATTAAAACTGTGGCGAGTCAAGAACAATATTACTATTGATCTCCCAGATGGTAGAAAGTCAACCCTCATCATAGCCTGGGTCAACCCACAAACAGCCATTACAGAAACGTGCCTTGAGTTGTCCAGTGTCTGGTTTTAATCATAAGCCGGACAACTCCCCGTACCTTAACAATGTTAAGATATGAACTGTTCTATATCCAATATAGGAACAGAGGCACTGATTTGATCGAACCAGATTCAAATCATGCAGCTGTCTCCAATGCATGTCAACTAAATGGAAAGAGGCCGATCAACGTTACTCAACTTAGGAATGCTTCCAATTATGAGTAACCTGAAAGAGAAGCAATTTCTCTTTATCATTACTATCAACTGAATACCATACACAAGTATCTACATCTTCGATCACTTTGAAGAATCCCGATACTTGCTATACCTGGTTCTCTACTCTATTCAAATACCTATAACTCCTCAAAACATAGACCCTGTGTTTCTACGAAACACATGTCTAAGAACTAGAGAAGTTAAAAGTAAACAGAATATAGTATGAGAACCAACCCCTCTGTCCTGATGGACCCTGGACAAATATACAATACTCTGAATAAGTCCCTTGAGTCTGACAACTCTTTCACTGTATGTAGTAGGTTGAAAACTGTACTTATAGTTAAGAAGAATTACACCGCTGTTTAATGCTCCTTACCTAACCATCCACTGATATAGGTAAATGTCATCGACATAATATCAAAAGGTATATCTCACTCTATGAAAATAGACGTACAGATATATCAATTTGAAATTGGTGCACAACAGCGGATATTCAAAACCAAATATTTGCCGACCGGCAAACAGCCAGGTGATCTCCTCAAATATCACCGATTACAACGAATCTCGATATAATGAGGATGATCACCCAATTTCCAATAACTTACTCCCACTCATCATCTGTAAAACCATACAGATGTGAGAATCAAACCTGGTGAATACATACCCTGGAGCAAGTGCCTAATCGGGAAATCAGTTTTCTTTTAACAGTACACAGCTGAACTGAAACATTGAAATGTTTCGATGGGGTATCCTGGTATTCCTAGTAATGCCTCTACCATTATCCAGATTCACAACTATAACCGTATAATTCTTTGCCACCTCTCCAAATCCCTTTATATGTCTTTAGTCATTACCTTCTGCACACCCCTTAGGCCAAATGGTTTTCTTCCTTCCCTACCGTTCGGCCCCAGCCTATGGTTTGGAAGAAGACTATCCAATAAGCATAATGGGTGTACTGTCCTAATCCTAGGAGCACTCGCAATGCGAGAGAAGGTGAAGCTAAAAGACAACCGAATAAACCTTATTCCTATTTCTCCTGGACTAGAATCCATCCCCGAACTGGAACAAGTTCCTTTCGAGTTCGTATATAACCATACGATGGAGTATCCAATAAACTATGGATCTTCGTAGTGATACGGAGTGTCCTGGAGAAATACAAAGATGATTTAGGATTGGCGAAGAAATACTTGGTTTGGTCGTGAATATCAGTTGCAGTTTACTTTGCCCTCTTACTAATCCCTTGCTTTGTCTTAATCTTAATACCTTCTGCACACCATCGTTATGCTAATTGGTTTTCTTCATTCCCCACTGTTCGGCACCAGCCTAAAGTTTGGAAGAAGACTATCCAATTTGCGTAATAGGTGTACTATCTCCTAAACTAAAGAGTACTCGCAACTTGAGAGAAGGCAAAAAAGGAAAAGACAACTGAATAAATCTTATCCGTTTTCTCCAGAACCGGAAACCATCCTCGAATTCCTTCGTGTTCGTATTTAACCATACGATGGTTTTGTCCAATGGAAGTGGACGTTCGCAGTAATACGGGGTGTCCTGGAGAAAAGGGTAAAAGTAGGAGTGGCAATGAGGTCTGCAACTCTGACAATCCAAAAGCCAGTGTTAAGAAGGTTCGGTCAACTTGGTCACTGAGTCATAGTCTTAGGGTCGGGTCAATGGTCGCTGCCAGAGAGAGAGAGAAAAGAAACACTCAGCGTGCACTCAAACCTAGATCAGAATAGTTACCAATTTATCTAATCTGGAAACCTTCCACTGTACCTCAAATTCTCCTCCAAACCTGAAAGAAGAATTAGTCAGGGTCACCTGAGGAGTAAACCAACTCATCAGTGGGAATCAGGATCCAACTATCATCGCATGATAACGTGACGGAATCCCCTCACGCTATCACACTCCAGAAGGTATGCGCATATCTGGCAAGTTTCAGTTCTTTTGAAACTCCCGATGTGATTTTTACCCCATGCTCTTATGACCTTGACGAAGGCCAACAAATCATAAGTCACATGTCAAGTTCTACCCGTCATTCTCCAGGTTGATTTGAACCCACCCGCAAAATCCCTTGACGAAGGCCAACAAGGCTATACGACTGTCCCAAACCAACGCATCTATCTATGCTGCAAAAAGGCAACAAGCAGCTACCATACACTATGCCTTGACGAAGGCCAACAAACATAGCATGAATACTACGTGCTACCCGTCTGAAACGACGGAGGGCTACGAATGGTTTCTGGCGAAAACCTTTAACGTAATGAACTTGATATCGTTGAAGGAACGGATAGCTTTTTAGAAAATATAGTGGCGAAAACCTTTACTAAAGAGGTCACTCCCGGTGAAGGGATCTCGGCTCTTTCCCTATAGAATGGGGTGCAGGATATTCCAAATGAATACCATGGTGCATAGCAAAAGTAATCGGCTATAGTAAAGTTAATGCCCTGACGCAAACTTCTGTCCAAGGGGTCACTCCCGGTGAAGGGATCTCGGCCCTTGCCTCGTCGACTGAGGAGCAGGATATTCCAAATGAATACCACGATGCAAAACAAAAGTGAACGTCCTTGCAATAACAGCTTTTTGAAAAGTGTTCCAACAACATCAGAATAGGTTTGTTTTAACTTGCATTGATCCGAATCAACGCAGTCCCATCAATTGATCACACCACAAAGAACGAAAATATACTGATGTACGTATATGCCATCCGCATTCGCCACTGGATCCCGTCATTACCCGTTAGGTTTGCTAACTAACGACAGAGCGGGGACTGGACTAGCGCGGATGTAAAACATATACAACATCTACTAATATATATACCAATATATTATATTCGCTCAAGGCGTGATAAAAATGCAACATCACAGAAATGTACAGCATCACAGAACAATACAGATATCTGGGATCCCCGGGTTTCACAGAGCCACTACTGAAACCCGACGTTCCCCTGGTCGTGTGGATAGCCTGGGCAATGAAAACCTAGACCCCTACGGGCGCGGCAAGTTACCCGCCAAAACCTGAAGCGAGGCAGCCCCCTTCAGCACCGTGAATGGACTACCCAGCACTTCACGGAATTCGGTAACTTAGGCACCCCTCCTGGGTCAACCTGTACCCCCTACGAGTGCGGCGAATAGCCCGCCAATCCTAGAGTGAAGCCCCCTCCGTCTTAATGCCATGAGATGCGGGCTTGTTGCACTCTAGAACCCGGCTATCCGTGCACCCCTCCGCGGAGTAATCCTTGTACAGAAAATAAAATATACATACAGCGGGTACATCGACCGCAATCTGGTCGTGCCCCAAAATAATAATACAAACAGGCAGTGACGGCAGTCCACATGTCGGACGCTCGCCCTACAATATCAAATGTACATAATACAACAACACTGTACTAGCATTGAATCCAGGCTATCCCCCACGACCGATCCGCAACATCACAGCAAAAACACAGAACATCAACGTGAAAGTCACGCTCGTAAATCCGTCTAACCGGGCTATAGCAGTTAGACCGGATTTACCGATCGAGTGACATTCACGGTCGTAGATATAATGTAAATACTGTGAAATAATGTGTTTAAAATATCCGATCGATCAAATTTTAACTAGTGGGCCCCCAAGCAATACTGTAGCAGATCAAGAAATTCTGGGCCCAATATTATTATTCCAAAACCCTTATTTTCAGCCCACAAGCCCACTGCAAAGAAATGATGACATGAACCCACATTCCTGCGGCGGAACCGCGGCCAAAGAGGGGTTATGGCCGCGGTTCCGCGGTCGTACGGAGGGATCGTGTCATCAAATTTTTCCAGTGTTCTTAGAACTCCCTGCACATCATTCTGAGACAACCTGAAAAAATTTTGGACTCCAAAAAATTTCGACAGAAACTGATAGTGCTTGAAAACGCGGTTTCGGGATTTTGTTCGATCGGAAACGTAAAACACATTAAACCAAGCTAGACTATGTTAATGGCGAGGCTCTGATACCACTGTAAGTGCATGGCGGCTCCCCGGCCGTCAATCCGACGGTCAAATGCGGAAGCGGTGATAAACTTTAATTTTGCGAACTTAGCAAACCGGCACCACCGCGCACTAAACATCCGGATCGGACCATTAAACTAGTTCTAGCTAACTACAAGATGGGGAAGAGATATACCGAGTGATCCGAGTCCTCCGGTCTTCTCGTCGTCGTCCCGATCTCCTGCGGAAACTCCGGTCGTCGCCTCCTCGCCGGAAGGGCACCACATCGCCTGCATCTTTTACGGGCTCCCACCCCAATACCGAGGCAACTCAGGCACGAAGCTGGCAAGTTGACGTGCCCAAGATTTGCTGTAGAAAGTGTAGTGTAGAGGCTAGGTCTCATTTGGGGTTTGTTGCCTTTGAAGGTGATGGAGGAATCAAGATGAGAAAAATGGTGCTTGCATTTTTCCTAGCATGAAATGAGATCAAAATTGCCACACTCCAAAAATGAAACTCTCTCATTCTCTCCCAAAGAAGTGGCCGGCCATGCTATAAGGAAATGGTGAAGGGAAATCAAAACTAATACATTGGGAGGTGAGTGTAGAAAAAGGTAAGAGGTGACCATATCCAAAAACCATGATAACAAAGTCATATCATCTTTCATCTCATTTCTAATCTTAATAAAGCAAGAAATGATGATAGAAAAGAATGGTATCAAAAGATGCTAACATAATCAATCCATATGCAAGAAACCCCTCCACAATATGTTATTTGCAAACTTGTAAATAACACCCTCCATCGGAAAAGTCCGGCCGGGAAAGAACAAAGGAAAACCGGCCGGAACAGAATGCAAACTGGCAACTCCAGAAAACTGGTCCCGTAATAAATTACAGGAAAACCCCGATGCTGTGCATACACACCCGCATCTGTATTCCGACCGGATACAAATGCAATGAGACAAAATCTACACTGTACTAAACTAGGATCCGGCTTAAACCAAAGCCGGCTAGTAAAATCCGTTCGATCCTGATTCGTGCAATACCGCACGTATCTGATCGAACCCTGCCATATATCCATACGGCCACTAGTACAAACCGTCCGATCCTGATCCGTGCAATACCGCACGTATCTGATCGGACCCTGCCATATCTCCATACGGCCTCTACAGCATTTCGCCCGAAAGCTTGAGTAACTGAAAGTGTGGTGGACTCTAAAGACTCGTCAATACTATGGTTGTGGATTTAACCACTAGCACGTCAGAGGTATAAGCCAATACGTGATGGGCCACCAGCTATTGACCAAAAGGGACGTCGATGAGCGAACTCATCCTGACACCCTACTGAGCCTGACAGTGACAATATCCGTACAGTCCGGTCCGTTCGTCTATGAGCATCGCATGTCGGGCCTAGGGGGTTGGTAAAAGTCAGACCCCCAAAAGCGGTACAAGTCGTGTCGGGGTGTAGCCCAGAACACCATGAGATACTACTGGAATACCTACCAGCAAATCTCCTGCCTTGGCCAAGGACTTCGTGTAATGGCTCTCCTAGACACAGCACGACCTCACCCCCAATACCGGGAGAGACGAACCCCAGAAGATCCGCTCACTGCCTCTATGTGGCTCGGGACTGTACCCAACTAAAACCTGTTTGCACGACTCCTTTGAGTCGTGGTAGGGTAGTAATCAAAGCACAGTGGGAACTCACACGAGACAAATGACGATCCCCAGGTCGATGAACTAACCTGTACACATGTCACCTGGGAACTGCTATCTGACGTTAGGTATAAGACCAACTAGCATGTTCCCGGCGAGTCCTGTCAGGTGTACTCATAACCCAATGAGCACCTGTATACATCTTAGGTGAACCAACTGACACCAGTGGCTTGTGAGACCGGCCACCGCCCCTCGTCGGGGTCTCGACTGTATACACTAGTCTGAAAGGTTCCTAGGCACCCTAGTGAGGTCTCACAAGGCATCGAACATGACAAATTAAAAAATTAACGGTGCCGGAAACCCTAAACTACGGATCGATGGCTAGATGTCTAGGCGAAAAGTAAACTAGCTAACAACTTAGCTAAAGGGAATACGGAAATACAACCTTTGTAGATCCGGTGCTCCACCTCCATAGCTCCGCAACGAGGTCCTCTCCGCTGTCCAAATCAAATACGGGCTCAAGTGTCGGCTTCGTCGGAGAATGGGCAAGCTAGGTCGTCGATGTCCATGCCGAAGATGATCTACGTCGAGGCATCGAAAGATCAAGCTCCACCTTCACCAAGTCATGAAAACTTGTGAAGGAAACACACTCTACTTCTTGGCAAGAGGTAGAGGATGAAGAAATAGGAAGTGGGTAGACTTTAGAAATGGATTTCTCACTCTAATTCATCAATCACCATTGATGAGGTTAGCTTTCTTCTTCAAGTGAAGGAAGAAGAAGAAGAATATATAATGATATGTTATTTAAAAACCATAGAAAATCAAAAC
This sequence comes from Agapanthus africanus, assembly GCA_030015575.1. Classification (NCBI taxonomy): domain Eukaryota; kingdom Viridiplantae; phylum Streptophyta; class Magnoliopsida; order Asparagales; family Amaryllidaceae; genus Agapanthus; species Agapanthus africanus. Next base: position 255,396,585 of record CM057351.1, read on the forward strand.
TTATCATAATTTTAACTAGATTCAAGTGTCGAGAATGAATCATGGTTAGTGGGAATGGTTAGGGTTAAAGATGAGATAAGAATGGTTGACTTTATCAAAGCTTCATGAAGCTTCAACTAAACTCCAAAATTAGCAACCATTTCATTTCATTTTCTTTTATTCATTTATCATAAATAAATAGATAATTAAATAAGATAAATGAATAACAAATAATAAACCCTAACCTATTCATTAACCAAGGTTTAACACTTTACACTTAACCAAAAAGCATGTATCATCAAACATGATACAAGCAAGTGCACAAAATCATATCACATATATAATGTGCACATCCGAGTGAGAAAATCCATCTTAAGTAAACCGATACTAGTTGATGCAAAGTAATATATCAAATATATAAATATGCATCAAATCATTAAATCAACACTTGATTCAATGATCCGGGCATGTCACACACAACCGACTAGTATACAATGTATCAGCTTATCGAATCAACGCTTGAATCGATAACTAGGTTATATCGCATACAACCATTCGACACATTCATCGCGAGAATGAAATACGGTATCACATACACGCATTATTCTCGGTCCCGCACATATCTCATATGCGCTCCTATTTCGTTTCGCTTGAGCCAGGAAACCTCTGTGTAGGACTCTAAAGACTCGTCAATACGCCGGCAGCAGGTGATGATCATATCAAACACCCACAAGCCGCAAGCGGTCTGCTAAACGTAACGGCCACCCGGGTATTGATCGATCTGAAGATCGACGAGCAAGCTCGCTCACACTCTAGTGAATCCGACCAGTAACACTACCGTACAGTCCGGTCTGATCGTCTGATATGTCGCATATCTCGCCTAGGTGTGGTAAACGTCAGACCCCAATAGCTCGATAAGTCGTGTCGATACGAGGTCTATAACACTTCGAGAAACTACTGGTAACACTTACCAGTAAATCTCAGCAACCCTGGCCAGGGATTTCCTGTTATAGCCAATCGAACACAGCGCAACATCAACTCCCTATACCGGGAGAGACGAATCCCCTCCTATCACTCATTGCCTCCATGTGACTCGGGACTGTACCCAAAAACCACCGTTTTGCACGCCCTCTTGGACGTGGTAAGATGGAAATCAAAGCACAGTGGGAACCACACAAGACTCTATGACGATCTCGGGTCAACAGACTACTCTGTACCAGTGTCACCAGAGAACTGCCATCTGACGTGAGGTATAATACCATCTGGGAGTTCTCGGCGAGTCCGTCCAGTGTACCCAGTCTCTACTAAGCACCCGTATATCATCTCTGATGTCAAACACCAATGGATATGGGATCATCCATCGCCCATCTGTATGGGTCGAGAAGGTACACGCTAGTCTACTCTGGTATATCGATGCCCCGTCTCGATACACCCACGACTAGGGACTTTGAAGGATGTACTTATAGACTACCATGTCCCCACTAGTATGATCCGCATCATAGTCCAGGTAGTCAAGCACACATCCTAAGGGCTTTACCAACATGTAACAGAGAGACAATCGGTGTACACGTTAAGGTAAAGATCAACCAGATAGCATACTATCATGTCGAGCAAGAAAGTCCTCCCTATATACGTCCCAGCATCCACTACAATATACATCCAATGTACAGTAATGGCCTCTAGGGCATACATATAACTAACAATCTCCCACTTGCACTAGGGCCATCTGTAGCAGTGGTCGAAGTATCTCATACTCAACCATCCCATAAAAGTCTCTCTCTGGGAATAGGCCTTCGTGAGTGGATCCGCCGTGTTATCCTCTGAGTCTGCTCTCCTTGCCTCGATCACCCTGGAGATCAACTATCTCCATGATCAAGTGATACTGCCTTAGAATATGTCTGGATCACTGATGGGACCTGCGTTCCTTGGCATAAGCCACAACTCCATTGTCACGCAATGGGAGGAACATAGTTCATCTCATGAACCAATATACATCCAAACAGCCTCTTTGGTAGCATCTTAAGTAGCGATGTATTCTGCCTTTATCGTCTAGTATGTCACGGTATCTAGCTTGGAACTCTTCCAACATACCGTCCCTTTACTGAGGGTAAAGACAATGCCTGCGACTGACATTCAGTCGTCTTTATCACCCTGGAACACTTCCAGTGATTCTCCTCAGGGTCGATTGATACCATCTCACTACAACTAGTGAGAATCCTAACATCCATTTAGATCTATCTCATAGATCTAAAATCCAGGATTTAGTAGGTATCAATTTGATCCTATGTGGAGAATCAATGTGATAAGCGGAGATTGATCGAGCGTAGCATAAGAAACTCTTTTCTTATCAAGAGTATGTCATCCACGTACTCTACGATGATCACCACCATACTCCCTACTACCTTTTTGTATATACAAGGTTCATCTACCATTTTGATGATGTCAACTCTTTGACTATTACATCAAAACAGACGTTCCAACTCCGCGATGCCTGCTTTATCATATAAAACATCTGCACACGTTTCCGCTGCTCCCACTGTTTACGAAGCCCTCTGGCTGTGTACTTATAGACTCACTCTTGTAAAGCATCATTTAGAAAAGCAGTCATGACACCCAACCACCAGATATCGTAGTCATGGTATGTAGCCGTGGCAAGTAGGATCTGGATGGACTTAAGCATAGCTCCTTAGAAAAGGTTTCATCATTATCCATGCCTGGTCAATGACGAAAACCTTTAACAAGTCAAGCTTTGAAAGTCGCAACTTTTCCATTTACACCAAGTAATCTTCTCAAGATATACTTGCTCCTGATGGGGATTTAACCCTTCAGATATAGCAACCAAAGTCCATACTTTGTTGGTGTATAAGGATTCCATCTCAGATCACTAAGCATCCAGCCATTCTAACAGAGTCACACTCCTGATGGCCAGCTCGAGGCTAGTTGGGTCATCATCTCATGATGCAATCCTCGCTCCCACTGTCATAGAGAAACAAAAGTATCTCTCAGGTGGGTGAGGAACCCTACTAGATCGGCGGAGAGGCTGAAGTTCGTTGGAATCTACTGAATCCTTTGGTTCTATCAAATCATTAGCTGCAGTTTGTATAGCTGGAACATTTCCAGTTCTACTTAACAGACCTTGCCTCGAGCTTGTTCGGATTTTGCTTTTAGACATAGGCCGGACAACCCCAAATCTTAACTAACTTAAGATATGGGCTCTTCCCTTTCCATATCACATATGAAGCGGTAGGCAACTGATTTGATTTGAACCCTATTCAATAGGTATGCAGCTTCATAAGTGCATAACTCCCAAAAGGAAACAGGTAACTCAGTAGTACTCATCATAGAGCACACCATATCAAATAGTGTGTATCTGCTCCGCCCCGATATACCATCGTGCTATGGTGTATACGGAGGAGTAATGCTGAGAGAGAATCTCATTCTCCTTTAGATAGTCCAGGAATTCCATGCACAAGTATTCTCCTCCTTGATCTCATCATAGGACATAATACTTATACCCGTATTTTGGTTCTCTACTTCTAACTTATATTCTGTGAATATCTCAAAAGTTTCGGACTTGTGTTTCAACAGGAACATATGTCTGAATCTAAAGAGATCATCAGAGAACGTAATGAAGTTTAAAGAACCAATCCTGGCATGTATAGACAGGGGACCTACATACATCAACATGTATCATCCCAAGAGTTCATTAACTCTTTCTCTGTTTCCTGTAAACGGAGCTATGGTCATCTTATCTCTGTGACATGACTGGCGAGTTTCACAAGATGTAAATTCAAACTAATTTAAATATGCATCTTTATGTAACTCTAGCTAGTCGGGTCATATTGATATGACCTAGTCTACTTTACCTTAAGAAGGATCCGTTCATTTCTGAACTCTTCCTCTTATGTGTGCTCCATATACTAAGAACTGTAGTTTGATTTAGAACATCAATGCTTTTAGATAACGTGCCTGAACCGATCAACTTTTGATATAGGAAATGTTCAAAACATTATCCAACAATACGAAATTTTATCGTTTCTTTACTAATAAAGAGACAGATATGATTTTGTATATCAGGTTCGGTATCTAATAACATTCGTTCAGAATCAATGTATTACAATACAGGGTGACACTGACCAACAGACTTGGCTGCAACACTTGCCCCGTTTTCTGCCTCATGAAACTTATCACCCGTTCTCAGTTTTTCTACCCTTTTGTAGCCCTATGTAACAGATTACATATCTGGGATCCTGATCCGGTATCATATACCAAGGATGCGGAGGATACTGAGAAACAGTTCTGTATAATGAACACACCCGAAGATGATGCATTAGCATGCACTCACTTCGTTTGGGCGGCACGGGAAATCTGGTATTCCCCAATTTCCTGCTCTGTCTTATAACAATTATAAGTTGGAGCGGGACCAACGTTCCCAAGCTCAGTATAACAAGCGGGTTCGGTCAATAATCCGTATTATTATCTTGATTAAGGCGTGATATGGTCGCTACCAGGAGAGAGAGAGAAGAAAACACTCAGCGTGCGCTCTTGCAAGAATAGATTGGTTATTATTTTTATCTAATCAGGATGGCTCCCACTGCTTTTTATCAAATCTTCCTTCAAACCCTAAAAGGAAAGACTAGCCGGGATTAATTACACACTACAAGTTCGCCAATCTTTCAGCCAGGCCAGTGTCGGTACTTTGAGGGAGGTCCCCCGTGCTTTCGCACGAACCTAATTAATGTAAACCTCGTTTTCCCAGAGGCGTAACCTCGTTAACACCTTTCTAGACACCTACTTGATCGGCTAATTGTAATGTATAAAACTCTCCCAGGAGTAACTCTTACTCGCAGCGGGTATCGGGATCCAACTATCTCATAGAAGGTATGCAATCTCATTGCAAATTTCAACACTTGAAATTCCCGATAACATTTTACCCCGAACGATCTATGACCTAGACAAGGTCAACAAACCATAGACCGCAAGTTAAGTTCAACCCGTCATTTCTTGATTGAATCAAACCCACCCGCACGACCCTTGACAAGGTCAACAAGGCCACACGACTACCCTAACCCAATCTGCATCATATGCATAAGCAGATAAATACTGGTTAGCTACCGCACACTGCGCCTTGACAAGGTCAACAAACGCAGCACGAATACTAAACAGGATTTATCTGAAATGACGGAGGGCTACGTCAGGTTTTTATAAAAACCTATTGCGTAATGAACTTGATATCGTTGTAGGATCAAATGAATTTTGAAATGGAGTGCTTTTGAGGCTTTTCTAGTTTTGCTAAAGGAGTCACTCCCGGTGAAGGGATCGTCGGTCCTTTCCTCGTCGAATGAGGTGCGGGATATATCATATATATCATTGAGCATAGCAAAAACTCTTAAAAGCAATCAAAAGACAAACCGAGGGTGTAGCATCTGCCAGTTATTGCTAAAGGAGTCACTCCCGGTGAAGGGATCTCGGTCCTTTCCTTATCGAATAAAGTGCAGGATATATCACATATACCTCTGTGCAAAGCAAGAACTGTAGCTACCTGTTTTATTTTGAAATTCGATTCTACAACATCTTAGGTTTCTTTTATTTCATTAATCTCATTAATGAATTCCCATCATTTAAGTATCTAAACATCACAGATAAATACGACGTACACTTATGTCATCCGCATTCGCCTCGATGTCCCCTCGTGCACCGTTAGGTTAGGTAACTAACGGCAGAGCGGGGCAGGGCTAGCGCGGGTGTAAAACATAAGTAACGTCTATATAATATATCATATATACTATATACTGTATCTATCAAAGAACATCACATGATCACATCACAGATATCGCAGCAGAAGAATCATATGAAATATTGGATATATTAGGACGTCCGTGTTTTCAATACGAGCCAGTATAAAACACGGATTCCACGGTCGTGATGAATAGCCAAACCCACACCCCTAGACCCCTACGAGAGCGGCAAGCAACCCAAACAATTCTGGGGTTAGGAGACCCGGACTCGACTCCTCGAGTTGGTCTCCCACTGGACCCCAGAACCCAGTTACTTGTGCCCTCCTCCTTGGGTCTATCCTAGTGCGGAAAAGTAAATAATATACAAACGGTGACTACTTCCGCTACCTGGAAGTGACCCAAATAAAAGAATATTACATACAAGTTTTTACATAAGTTTTTACATGAATGAAAATGAAAAACACTCATCTCACATAAAAAACCCCGGCTATTCAAACACGACGATCCAATATAACATATCCAGCAACACATAACATCACATGTCATCAACGTAAGTAAATATGTCCATCCTAATTGTCGTTGACGTATAGCAAGGAAACCGGCGATATCACATATTACACTTACGGTCACAGAAAAGAAAGTGTAATCCTACAACAGTTGGAATCCGCAACCACCTCAGACATCGCATGCCTGACCAAATGAATTACTTAGACATTGCATGCCTAACAATTATAAACCCCGCATTTTAGTCTCATTATCGAAAACACTTTTCAATATCAAGTCGGGGAATTCAACAGGATTCCCGACACCCTGATCGAATGCTCGTCGCAAACTTCAGTAGGCGGCCGCACCCCTGATACCGTCGACGAAGTGCACCAAGGCGGAACACCGCTACCGCGAGCACCTGGACGGATGCTTTCGGCGACGGGGTTCTCCTACAGTCACTTGGTCGGGGCTATGGAGCGAGGCTGTCTATTAAGTTTACCCGGCGAGTATCCGCGTACGCTACGTGATTGCGACGGACTTTTGATCACATCAAAATTCCGTGGCAACCGATCAAGTGAGACTAAATTGCTATGTTTATAACATTCATCCAGTTATCTCATAACTTTTGTGAATTCCAATTATTGTATCCCATTCCAGATAAACAGAAAATGTTAAACTTTTCGATCGAACAATCGAACACCCAAGTTTTCCCGATACTGATCAACACATGAAACAAGTATAACAACATTCCGTTCGTGCCTCAGTACCAACGGTCCAGCCGTAGAAGGGTCAAGCCAACGCCTCACATGTGGCACGCCGTACTGCTCCAAACCCGAAGGTTCAAAGGGCAGTTCAAGACGGTCACATAATCGAGTTAAGGTTTGTTGTCTTCTAGAGGGTCCATCGCGTTACATGCACTACTTAGAACGTCGTTAAACTACGGAAAAATCCAACACTTGGAAATTTTCCGACAGGGGAAAAATTGGGTATTTATATCCGGTCGAACTTTTTAACATATTCTAAAATTTATCCGGAAAGCCACACAGACAAAATTTGATAATCCGATCGAACATACGAATCCCCAAAACAACTGCAGAAAATTCAACTCTTAAAAAATTATTAAAAATTCCCAGAAAAAGAAGCACTGGAATTAAAGAATTACTGTACAAAATTGGATGCCAGAAAAGACAAAACGGCCGCGCTTCCGCCGCACGAGCCATGCTCGTGCCGCGGAAACACGGTGGAAAAGTGGAATCAGGTTCACGAAATTTACAGTAATTCTTAGAAAACCCTGCTTGATTTTCTGGATATTTTTAATCTTGAAAAATCCACAATTTTAAAATCTGGACAGAGAGCAAGTTTGATTCGGGGTTTCGGGTTCGTTCGGACTTCAAATTCCGTCGGGACTTCGCCTAAGGCTCTAGCTAGGTTCTGATACCAATGTAGGGTTCCTAGGCACCCTAGTGAGGTCTCACAAGGCATCAAACATGCCAAATTAAAAAATTAACGGTGCCGGAAACCCTAAACTACGGATCGATGGCTAGATGTCTAGGCGAAAAGTAAACTAGCTAACAACTTAGCTAAAGGGAATACGGAAATACAACCTTTGTAGATCCGGTGCTCCACCTCCATAGCTCCGCAACGAGGTCCTCTCCGCTGTCCAAATCAAATCCGGGCTCATGTGTCGGCTTCGTCGGAGAATGGGCAAGCTAGGTCGTCGATGTCCATGCCGAAGATGATCTACGTCGAGGCATCGAAAGATCAAGCTCCACCTTCACCAAGTCATGAAAACTTGTGAAGGAAACACACTCTACTTCTTGGCAAGAGGTAGAGGATGAAGAAATAGGAAGTGGGTAGACTTTAGAAATGGATTTCTCACTCTAATTCATCAATCACCATTGATGAGGTTAGCTTTCTTCTTCAAGTGAAGGAAGAAGAAGAAGAATATATTATGATAAGTTATTTAAAAACCATAGAAAATCAAAACTTATCATAATTTTAACTAGAGTCAAGTGTAGAGAATGAATCATGGTTAGTGGGAATGGTTAGGGTTAAAGATGAGATAAGAATGGTTGACTTTATCAAAGCTTCATGAAGCTTCAACTAAACTCCAAAATTAGCAACCATTTCATTTCATTTTCTTTTATTCATTTATCATAAATAAATAGATAATTAAATAAGGTAAATGAATAACAAATAATAAACCCTAACCTATTCATTAACCAAGGTTTAACACTTTACACTTAACCAAAAAGCATATATCATCAAACATGATACAAGCAAGTGCACAAAATCATATCACATATATAATGTGCACATCCGAGTGAGAAAATCCATCTTAAGTAAACCGATACTAGTTGATGCAAAGTAATATATCAAATATATAAATATGCATCAAATCATTAAATCAACACTTGATTCAATGATCCGGTCATGTCACACACAACCGACTAGTATACAATGTATCGGCTTATCGAATCAACGCTTGAATCGATAATTAGGTTATATCGCATACAACCATTCGACACATTCATCGCGAGAATCAAATACGGTATCACATACACGCATTATTCTCGGTCCCGCACATATCTCATATGCGCTCCTATTTCGTTTCGCTTGAGCCAGGAAACCTCTGTGTAGGACTCTAAAGACTCGTCAATACGCCGGCAGCAGGTGATGATCATATCAAACACCCACAAGCCGCAAGCGGTCTGCTAAACGTAACGGCCACCCGGGTATTGATCGATCTGAAGATCGACGAGCAAGCCCACTCACACTCCAGTGAATCCGACCAGTAACACTACCGTACAGTCCGGTCTGATCGTCTGATATGTCGCATATCTCGCCTAGGGGTGGTAAACGTCAGACCCCAATAGCTCGATAAGTCGTGTCGATACGAGGTCTATAACACTTCGAGAAACTACTGGTAACACTTACCAGTAAATCTCAGCAACCCTGGCCAGGGATTTCCTGTTATAGCCAATCGAACACAGCGCAACATCAACTCCCTATACCGGGAGAGACGAATCCCCTCCTATCGCTCATTGCCTCCATGTGACTCGGGACTGTACCCAAAAACCACCGTTTTGCACCCCCTCTTGGACGTGGTAAGATGGAAATCAAAGCACAGTGGGAACAACACAAGACTCTATGATGATCTCGGGTCAACAGACTACTCTGTACCAGTGTCACCAGAGAACTGCCATCTGACGTGAGGTATAATACCATCTGGGAGTTCTCGGCGAGTCCGTCCAGTGTACCCAGTCTCTACTGAGCACCCGTATATCATCTCTGATGTCAAACACCAATGGATATGGGATCATCCATCGCCCATCTGTATGGGTCGAGAAGGTACACGCTAATCTACTCTGGTATATCGATGCCCCGTCTCGATACACCCACGACTAGGGACTTTGAAGGATGTACTTATAGACTACCATGTCCCCACTAGTATGATCCGCATCATAGTCCAGGTAGTCAAGCACACATCCTAAGGGCTTTACCAATATGTAACAGAGAGACAATCGGTGTACACGTTAAGGTAAAGATCAACCAGATAGCATACTATCATGTCGAGCAAGAAAGTCCTCCCTATATACGTCCCAGCATCCACTACAATATACATCCAATGTACAGTAATGGCCTCTACGGCATACATATAACTAACATAGTCTACTCTGGAGAATCGATGCCCTGTCTCGAAACTCCCACGACTAGGGACCTTTTAAGGATGTGCTTATAGACTCCAGCTCTCACTTATATGATCGCCCTCATACTGCTGGCAGTCAAGCAAGAATCCTAAGGGCTCTATCAACGTGCAATAGCGACCTGTCTGGTCACCTAAAGCAGTACACGATGATAAAGGTAAACCAGATAGCGTACTATCATCTCGAGTAAGACTGTCCTCCTGGGATAGGTCCTCCCTCAATCATTGCAATCACGTGCCAGTGACCCAATAATTGACTCTGAGGGCACTATCTCCAACAATATCAGACGAAGAGACCGGACTGTACGGTAGTGTTACTGACAGGCTTTACAGGAGTTAGAGCACACTTGCTTGTTGATCTTCTGATCGCTCAATACCCGGGTGGTCGTTACGTTTAGCTGACCGCTTGCGGCTTGTGGGTATTTGGTGTGATCATCACCTACTGCCGGCGTATTGACGAGTCTTTAGAGTCCTACAAGGAGGTTTCCTGTCTAAGGCGAAATGGAGTCGGATCACATATGTGATATGTGCGGGACCGAGATTGATACGCGTATGTGATACCGTATTCTATTCTGGCGATATGTGATATCAACCGGTTATATGTGATATAGCCGGGTTATCGGATCAAATGTTGATTCGATAAAATGATATATTTTATATATGCTCACTTAAGTATTTATTATTCTCACTTATGATTCATTTAAAATAAATGTGATATATGTTTATTGTATTGTTTTCTTTTATTACATAAATTTATATATGTGTATATAATATTGTGTCATTCTTGGTTACACGTGCAACATGTATCTATGAGACTCATACTATGTTAGGTTTTACGTTAAGGTTTCATTTATCATTAAGTAATTACAAATTAGTGGATTTAAACATAGCTAGAAGCTTGGAGAAGCTTGTTGATAAGAATTGACTAAGTCCACTCCTTTGTTTTTACTTAAGATATTTTGTGACCTAACCATTAACCCTTTACCATGGTTAACTCTCTATATGAGTTAGTATATGGATGATATACTCACCCATGGATGCATTTGAGATATATGAGATATTTTTCATCACTCATCTCATTCATTCATCTTCTTCTTGCTTCATCTTCCTCAAGCACTCTTTGATTTGAGGAGATAAAAGAAAAGAGTGGGAAATTAAATTCTAAAGTGAGAAAAAACCCTACTTCATCATCCTCTTCTATACTAGCCATATAGATTAGTGTGTTAGTGTTGGAGATAGTGCCCTCAGAGTCAATTATTGGATCACAGGCACGTGATTGCAATGATTGAGGGAGGACCTATACCAGTAGGACAGTCTTACTCAAGATGATAATATGCTATCTGGTTTATCTTTATCATCGTGTACTGTTTTATATGACCTTACAGGTCACTATTGCGCGTTGATAGAGCCCTTAAGATTCTTACTTGACGGCCAGCAGTATGATGGCGATCATATACGTAGGAGCTGGGGTCTATAAGCACATCCTTAAAAGGTTCCTAGTCGTGGGAGTTTCGAGACAGGGCATCGATACTCCAGAGTAGACTAGTGTATACAGTCGAGACCCCGACGAGGGACGGTGGCTGGTCTCACAAGCCACTGGTGTCAGTTGGTTCACCTATGATGTATACAGGTGCTCATTGGGTTATGGGTACACCGGACAGGACTCGCCGGGAACATACTAGTTGGTCTTATACCTGACGTCAGATAGCAGTTCCCTGGTTACATGTGTACAGGTTAGTTCATCGACCTGAAATCGTCATTTGTCTCTTGTGAATTCCCACAGTACTTTGATTACTACCCTACTGAAAGGTTCCTAGGCACCCTAATGAGGTCTCACAAGGCATCGAACATGCCATTTTTCAAAAATACGGTGCCGGGAAACCCTAGACTATGGATCGTCGGCTAGATTTCTAGGCGAAAAGATAACTAGTTAACAACTTAACTATAAAGAATACGGAAATACAACCTTTGTAGGTCCGGTGCTCCACCTCCATAGCTCCGCAACGAAGTCCCCTCGCTGTCCATATGAGTTCCCGGGCTCTAGCGTCGGCTTCGTCGGAGAATGGGCAAGCTAGGTCGTCGATGTCCATGCCGAAGATGATCTACGTCGAGGCATCGCTAAATCAAGCTCCGACTTCACCAAGTCAAGAAACTTGTGAAGAAAACACACTCTACTACTTGGCTAGAGGTAGAGGATGAAGAAATAGGAAGTGGGTAGACTTTAGAATTGGATTTCTCACTTGTTTCATCAATCCACCATTGATGAAGGAAGGTTTTCTTCAAGCAAGAAGATGAAGAAGAAGAAGAAAGTCTTATGATAAGTTAATTAGAATAGATTAGAAAAACAATACTTATCATAATTCTAACTATGGTTATGTGTAGAGAATTGACCAAGGTTAAAGGGATGGTTAGGGTTAAGGATGAGATAAGAATGGTGGACTAGGTCAAGGTTTCATGAAGCTTCAACTAAACAACAAAAGAAGCCACCATTCTTTTCTCTTTTCCATTTATTTTCCAAAATGTATAAACAAATAAATGAATAAATAAGTAATGGAAAAATAAAACCCTAATTATATGTTTACCCATGGTTTAATTCTTACACAAAACCCCCAGCAAACATGTATCATCAAACATGATACAATCAAGTGCACAAAAGTATATCACATATACAATGTGTACAATCCAAGTGAGAAAATCCGTTTAAAGTGAACCAATACTAGTTAGTGCAAAGTAATATATCAAATATATAATCATGCATTAAATCATTAAATCAACACTTGATTCAATGATCCGGTCATGTCGCTGTAGCGTCTTGAAAAGTCGTTTTGGTGTTTTCCTGAAAATCGGTGAAAATTCGGTATTTTTCCGAAAACCGTCTTTCTCGTGATTTTGCAGTTTAGGACTAGTTATACCTAAAATGGATAGGTAATTGCTTGTTTTTAGTAGCTAATGAGTTACTTATGAAATTCTGGTCGTTTAAAAATTTTCCCTAATTTTTCAATTTTTTAATATTATTTTAAGCCGGTAAGAAAATACATTAAATTAGCGATAAATACAAATTTTTCTGGGCTAATTTTAATCTTTAAAATTATGTCAATTAAAATCTAGTTGTAACATAAATTTTTAGTATTTTATTTTGATTTTTAACTAATTTTTATTATAGAAAACGAAATTTATTGAATTTAAGCTTAAACTTGCAATTTTGGACTTGTAGGGGGTCTTTTTGCATTTTTTTTTTTTGTGCACTCTCTCTCACTCATTCCTCACCTCTCGGCCGGCCCTACCTCAGCAGCAAGCCCACAAAAATTTTTCCCCAACTCATTAGCACAAAATGATATGAAAAGGGTTTTAATATATTAAATTGGGTATGGGTTTTTGGTTGATTGGTATGGCTTTGACCTTGACTTTTCTCACACTCCCCGACACCTCTCCCCCACTCCTCATCAGCTGAAATTTCAGCTGCAAACAGCAGCCCCCTCCCCCTCCTTGCATCATATCTTTTCTTCTTCAAAGTTCATCCAAAAATCCTTAAAAATCAACAATTCCTTTTACAATTTCAAAGCAAAACCTTATTCCCTCTCTTCTCAAACCCAAATTGACTCAAATCTTGGAGAAAGATGGCATCTTGGGAGGCTTTAGCATCATAGGGTTTGAACTTTTGAGGTATAACTTCTAATCAAATGGTTACATTGTTGCTTAAGGGTGCTAATTAGAACCTTGAAATTGTTTAGTGTTAAATCTTTACTTAATTCCTAATCTAGTTTTGTTTAAAGAGGGTAGTTTGATATGAACTTGGGTTTTAGCACACCATTACTAGGCTAATTAAATCTATTTTTCTATCTAGTTATTTTGCTAACCTAATCTAAGAGGTTAATTTTCTTATGTGGGCTTTTAATTGTGTTAATTTAAATTTGTAGTATGGAATTTGATTTGTGATTGCTAATTACAAAAATCAAGAAAAGGGTTTGTGTATGGAAATAGGTTTGAAGCATGGTTATTGTTTTGAAATTATGTGATTGTGGCTAACTAGTTGTGTGGTTGGATGTTTGTGTTGAATTGTGATAACTTTATCGTTAATTTTCGATGTTGCACCAAATTACCAAGTTTTGTGCTTACTAGATTTTTATTTAAAATATGTGATGAATTATTTGTGATAACTTGATTATATTTTTAGCGTATCCTATGACATTTAGGATGCGTGAGTGCGGATTTTTGAGTAATCGGGTTTTAGTTTTGCCGGGCGAACAAATCGACGATTTTTGCAGTTTTTGCGATTTTCGCGTGTGTTTCGCACACCCTGTGCACTTTGTACCTAGCTTGTGAACGTTAGTATTTTCGTTTGGGTTTTGCATCGTTCTTGACATGTAACTTTATGTTTTGTATTGATGTAAATTCCAGTTCCGGCCGCGGAGACGTCAGACGCGGCTCGAAAGGGGAAAGCGGTGATTGGACGCAGCTAGCTAGGGATTTCTGTGAGTAGATGTAACATCTATGGGGGACTATCGTTGGATGGCGCAAGCCGCCCGATAGTTTTAGTAACTTAAAAGATTCTTAGTGATGTTAGTAATTAGGGGTGTAATACTTATATGATTATTTGCTGCATCCTTGCATTATATTGACATACATATGCGAAACCATTTTATAGGACACCTGCACCATTGCCAGGTTTTTATATGCAGCACGAGCACTATTCATGCTTACACACACACCCTGGTAATTGCCATGCCACCACACTAGATAACCTTTAAATTTAAACCTTTTATTAATTGATGCTTAAACCTGTGCTATTGCCTTTAATTCCTTCAAATGAAATCGTAGGATTTCTATTCATGTGCATGTACCTCATCATATTATTTGTTCATGCCTAGTCTATTAATCATACATCGTAGCTTAATTATTGATACCACATGCATTCATCACCATTGACATATACACTTATGAGGATTTCTTGAAATTTTATGATATTTCTGGATTTCGGGGGAAAGCCGCAAAATTTCTAAACTTATTATATTTTTTTTAAATATGTAAATTGCGGTTTTCTAGTGATGTAAGTGTCGTCCACCATGAGTTTGCTGTGGTTTTCGAGATCCGTGTCGAGGAGTGGAGGAACCGTCACGGGTACATGGTGGGCCCGGTAAGGTACCCCGGGGCAAGAGGAATGTGGTGTTGACGTTGAGCCTGGCAGGGGACGGATTACCTACCGGTGACTGTTTAGGACGGCGGATATCCAGAGGATACCGACCGTGGCCGCTAGATGATGAGATATTGATATTTGAGATGGGTCAGCCGGACGGCTGAGGCCAGAGATACATTGATATGAGATTTGAGACAGTTTTGAGGTGTCGATGCTGGACACAGGTTCTTGTTGATTCTATTGGTATTGTGCTGGTATTTCAAAAGACATTCTTAAAGGGAAAAACATGATTTCTTATACTTACACATTCAGATCACGAGCTGATTCGCATTGCATTCATACCTGCTAGTATATCCATATTGCATACATACTTGCCATTATGTCCTGCCTTACCTGTATTTAGATGCTAGGATGATTGTGTGCATGCATTCGATAGCCTGTGTAGATGTTATTTATTACTCACGAGTTGGCAACTCACCCCCGTTGTGCCATAGCCTTTTGCAGGTCCGCTCCGTCAGTACAGTAGCGGCGGGTGCGCTTGCTTCTTTTGCCTCTTTTGCCTGGACTCGAGGTTTTGCTCATAGGTGGGTTATGTTATTATTTTTGTATCACCTTGTATATTCTTTGTATCTAGTACACTCCATCTACTGTTTCTACCAGTATTATTGTATATTGACCTAGAGATGAGACTGTGAGGTTTGTGGACTTTTATGCTGTATTTTGGGGTCGAGCTCACTTGAGTCGACATGATGTTTTTCTTATGCTTCATTATGATTATTTCGCATGTTGTTGCTTTATATTGCGTGGGATTTGTGACCGCCTTGTGGCGAAGAGCTTGCTCCCGCTTGGGGATGCCATATTGGTTGGATATATATATATTCTTGTTGTACCCATTTTGGGGGCCAGTATTTACAAAGGAGACTCTGCCGAAATTTTCGGAAAAATTGATATTGTTTTCAAAAAGGGTTTTACATAACTTATTTGAAAAACTCGCTTTCAACTGATTGGGGTTTCTTCACTCTTTTGCTTAATTGGTTTTGTTTTCTGGGCTTTGGCTTACTTATTTTATGGACGTCTTTAGACGTTTCGTAAACTTAAGTGCCAGTCACGTTCCGTACCCTGCGGGTCGTGACAGTCGCACACAACTGACTAGTATTCAATGTATCGGCTTATCGAATCAATACTTGATTCGATAACTAGGTTATATCGCATACAACCATTCGATACATTCATCGCGAGAATAGAATACGGTATCACATACACGCATTATTCTCGGTCCCGCACATATCTCATATGCGCTCCTATTTCGTTGCGCTTGAGCCAGGAAACCTCTGTGTAGGACTCTAAAGACTCGTCAATACGCCGGCAGCAGATGATGATCATATCAAACACCCACAAGCCGCAAGCGGTCTGCTAAACGTAACGGCCACCCGGGTATTGAGCGATCAGAAGATCGACGAGCAAGCCCGCTCACACTCCAGTGAATCCAACCAGTAACACTACCGTACAGTCCGGTCTGATCGTCTGATATGTCGCATATCTCGCCTAGGGGTGGTAAACGTCAGACCCCAATAGCTCGATAAGTCGTGTCGATATGAGGTCTATAACAATTCGAGAAACTACTGGTAACACTTACCAGTATATCTCAGCAACCCTGGCCTGGGATTTCCTGTTATAGCCAATCGAACACAGCGCAACATCAACTCCCTATACCGGGAGAGACGAATCCCCTCATATCGTTCATTGCCTCCATGTGACTCGGGACTGTACCCAAAAACCACCATTTTGCACGCCCTCTTGGACGTGGTAAGATGAAAATCAAAGCATAGTGGGAACCACACAAGACTCTATGACGATCTCGGGTCAACAGACCACTCTGTACCAGTGTCACCAGAGAACTGCCATCTGACGTGAGGTATAGTACCATCTGGGAGTTCTCGGCGAGTCCGTCCAATGTACCCAGTCTCTACTAAGCACCCGTATATCATCTCCGATGTCAAACACCAATGGATATGGGATCATCCATCGCCTATCTGTATGGGTCGAGAAGGTATACGCTAGTCTACTCTGGTATATCGATGCCCCGTCTCGATACACCCACGACTAGGGACCTTGAAGGATGTACTTATGGACTACCATGTCCCCACTAGTATGATCCGCATCATAGTCCAGGTAGTCAAGTACACATCCTAAGGGCTTTACCAACATGTAACAGAGAGACAATCAGTGTACACGTTAAGGTAAAGATCAACCAGATAGCATACTATCATGTCGAGCAAGAAAGTCCTCCCTATATATGTCCAAGCATCCACTACAATATACATCCTATGTACAGTAATGGCCTCTAGGGCATGCATATAACTAACACCTACCACGGCTCAAAGGAGTTGTGCAAACAGGTTTTAGTTGGGTACAGTCCCGAGCCACGTGGAGGCAGTGAGTAGATCTGCAGGGGTTCGTCTCTCCCGGTATTGGGGGGGAGGTCGCGCTGTGTCTAGGAGAGCCATTATAAAAAGCCCTCGGCCGAGGTAGGAGATTTACTGGTAGGTATTCCAGTAGTATCTCAGGGTGTTCTGGGCTACACTCCGACACGACTTGTACCGCCTTTGGGGGTCTGACTTTTACCAACCCCCTATGCCTGCCATGCAATGCTCATAGACGAACGGACCGGACTGTACGAATATTGTCACTGGCAGGCTCTGTAGGGTGTCAGGATGAGTTAGCTCATCGACGTCCCTTTTGGTCAATACCTGGTAGCCCGTTACGTATGGCTAATACCTCTGACATGCTAGTTGTTAAATCTACAGCCAAAGTGTTGATGAGTCTTTAGAGTCCCCCACAGACCGTTTTCTCAAGTTTCGGACGAAACGCTGTAGAGGCCGTATGGAGATATGGCAGGGTTCGATCATGTACGTGCGGTATTGCACGGATCATGATCGTACGGTTTATACTAGCGGGCTTTGGTTTAAGCCGGATCCTAGTATTGTACAGTGTAGATTTGTCTCATTGCATTTGTATTCGGTCGGAATACAAATGCGGGTATGTATATACAGTAGCGGGGTTTTCCTGTAATTTATTACGGGATCAGTTTTTTGGAGTTGCCAGTTTGCATTCCGTTTCGGCCATTTTCCTTTGTTTCTTTCCATGGTTGAAAATTGGTGGAGGAGGGCTTATTTGCAATTGTGCAAATTAGCATTGTGGAGGGTGGTCTTTGCATGTTGTTCCTTCATGATAGTTGCACCATCATTTGACTTCTTCACTCATCATTGCTTGACTTTGGTATCATGATGGTTGATGGATTGGAGACATGGGAGTGATCATTGTTTCTCATCATCACTTGCTTTTTCCATTACACTCAACCTTGCATTATTCTCTTGACTCACCCCCTTGGTATTATCCCTCTCCTCTCTCCATTTTTTGCCGGCCATGCTCATGGGGGGCTGTCAAAATTATGGTGGTGGGGATTTTGTTATCTTCATGCTTGTAAAATCCCCAATTTCATCAACAAAAGGTTCATATCTCATTCCTCCACCAATACATGGCAACTTCAACCCCTCGAGACACATAGAGTTCTACACTTCATCTACAGCACTTCTTGGGCACGTCGGCTCGCCAACTTCATGCCCGAGTTGCCTCGGCCCAGAGGTGGGAGCCCGTAAAAGAACCCGGCGATGTGGTTCCCTTCCGACGAGGAGATGAAGACCGGAGATTCCGCGGGGAAATCGGGACGACGACGAGAAGACCGAAGGACACGGATCGCTCGGTATATCTCTCTACCCCTTCTCTAGTTAGCTAGTAATAGGTTAATGGTCTGATCCGGGTTTTATGGTCCGCGGTAGCGCCAGTTTATAAAGTTAAGAAAATTTTTGATTCCGCATTCCGGCGTCGGATTGACGGCCGGGGCGCCGCCGTCCACCAACATGGTTTCAGAGCCAGGCGATTAACCTATTCTAGCTTGCTCTAGCGTGTTTAAAACTTCGGTCGAACAAATTTCCAAAAACCCCGTTTTCATTTTGACAGTTTCTGTCGTTTTTCAGTTGTGCTCAGAAAATTTTTCAGTACGTTGCAAAATGACATGCAGGGAGTTTTAAGACTTCTGCAAAAATTTGGTGTTGTGATACTATAGACATACCGCGGAACCGCGGCCATACCCCTATTCTGGCCGCGGTTCTGCCGCCGTAATGTGTGATCACCCCACCAAAATTTTACAGAGGCTCTTGGACTTGAAAATGGGGGTTTTGGAATAATCTGTTTGGGCCCAGAATTTCTGTGAGTGCTACAGTAGTGCTTGGGGCCCACTTGGGAAAATTTTGTCGATCGAATATTTTAAACATGTCAGTTCACAGTATTTACATTATATCTGCGACCGTGAATGTCACTTGATCGGTAAATCCTGTCTAACTGCTATAGCCCGGATAGACGGATTTGCGAACGTGGCATTCACGTTGATGTTATGTGTTTGTGCTGTGATGTTGCGGATTGGTCGTGGGGGATAGCCTGGACGCAATGTTAGTACAGTTTCGTTTTATATGTACATTTGATATTGCGGGGCGAGCGTCCGACATGTGCACTGCCGTCACTGCCTGTTTGTATATTATTCTTTTGGGGCACGACCGGGTCGAGGTCGATGTACCCGTTGTATGTACATTTTACTTTCTATACTAGGATTACCCCAAGGTGGGGTGCGCGGATAGCCGGGTTCTAGAGGGCAACGGGCCCGCATCTCATGGCATTGAGATGGAGGGGGCTTTACTCTAGAATTGGTGGGCTATTCGCCGCACTCGTAGGGGGTACAGGTTGACCAAGGAGGGGTGCCCAAGTTACCGGATTCCGTGAAGTGTTGGGTGGTCCATTCACGTTGCTGAAGGGGGCTGCCTCGCTTCAGGTTTTGGCGGGTAACTTTCCGCGCCCGTAGGGGTATAGGATTACATTGCACAGGATATCCACACGACCAGCGGAACGTCGAGTTTCAGTAGCGGGTCTATGAAACCCGGGGATCCCAGATATCTGTATTGTTCTGTGATGCTTATTACATTTCTGTGATGTTGCATTTTTTTCACGCCTTGAGCGAATATTATATATTGATATATATACTAGTAGATGTTGTATATGTTTTGCATCCGCGCTAGTCCAGTCCCCGCTCTGCCGTTAGTTAAGTAACCTAACGGGTAATGACGGGACCCAGTGGTGAATGCGGATGGCATATACGTACATCATTATTTTCGTTCTTTTGTGGTGTGATCAATTGATGGGACTGCATTGATTCGGATCAATGCAAGCTAAACAAACCTGTTTGATGTTGTTGGAACAATTTTTCAAAAAGCTGTTATTGCAAGGACGTTCTCTTTTGTTTTGCATAGTGGTATTCGGTTATAAATATCTAGCACCTCAGTCGACGAGGTAAGGGCCGAGATCCCTTCACCGGGAGTGACCCCTTGGACAGAAGTTTTGCGTTAGGGTAATAACTTCACTATAGCCGATTACTTTTTGCTTTGCATTGTGGTATTCAGTTGGAATATCCTGCATCTCATTCTACGGGGAAAGAGCCGAGATCCCTTCACCGGGAGTGACCTCTTTAGCAAAAGGTTTTCGTCACTATATTTTTATAAAAAGCTATGCAGTACCTTCAACGATATCAAGTTCATTACGTTAAAGGTTTTTCGCCAAAAACCAGCTGTAGCCCTCCGTCATTTATTACGGGTATTATTTAGTATTCGTGCTGCGTTTGTTGACCTAGCCAAGACGTAGTGTTCGGTAGCTAAGTGGTACTTGTTTGTTGCATAAGTGGGATTGGTTAAGACAGTCGTGCGGCCTTGTTGACCCAGTCAAGGGCACGTACGGGTGGGTTTAATGCAATCAAGAACAATGACGGGTTGAACTTGACTGGCGGTTTATGGTTTGTTGACCTAGTCAAGGTCATAAACCTCTTGGGGTAAATATCACATCGGGAGTTTCTAAAGAAACTGAAACTTGCCAGGCATACGCATACCTTCTGGAGTGTGGTGACGTGAGTGGATTCCTTCACGTTATGATGCAATGATAGTTCGATCCCGATTCCCACTGATGAGTTGGTTTACTTCTCGGGTGATCCCGACTAATTCTTCTTTCAGGTTTGGAGGAGAATTTGAGGTTATAGTAGGAGATTTCCTGATTAGATAAAGTGACAACCATTCTGATCTAGGTTAGTGTGCATGCTGAGTGTTTCTTTTCTCTCTCTCTTTGGCAGCAACTATGACCCGACCCTAGACTATGACTCAGTGACCAATATTAACCGAACCTTCTTAAACACTGGCTTTTGGATTGTCAGAGTTGCAAACCTCATTGCCACTCCTACTTTAACCCTTTTCTCCAAGACACCCCGTATTACTACGAACGTCCACTTCCATTGGACAAAACCATCGTATGGTTATATACGAACTCGAAGGAATTTATTCTAGGATGGTTTCCGGTTCTGTAGAAAATGAATAGGACTATTCAGTTGTCTTTTCCTTTTACCTTCTCTCAGGTTGCGAGTACTCCTTGGTTTAGGAGATAGTACACCTATTACGCAAATTGGATAGTCTTCTTCCAAACCACAGGCAGGTGCCGAACGGTAGGGAATGAAGAAAACCAATTAGCCTAAACGGTGTACAGAAGGTATTAAGTAAAGACATATCAAGGGATTAGTAAGAAGGTAAAGTAAATTGCGACTGCTATTCACTACCAAACCAAGTATTTCTTCGCCAATCCTATATCACCTTTGTATTTCTCCAGAACACTCCGTATCACTACGAAGATCCACAGTTATTTGGATACTCCATCGTATGGTTATATACGAACTCAAAAGGAACTTGTTCCAGTTCGGGGATGGATTCTGGTTCGGGAGAAATAGGAATAAGGTTTATTCGGTTGTCTTTTATCTTCACCTTCTCTCGCATTGCGAGTTTTCCTAGGATTGGGACAGTAGACCCATTATGTTTATTGGATAGTCTTCTTCCAAACCATAGGCTGGTACCGAACGGTAGGGAAGGAAGAAAACCATTTGGCCTAAAGGGGTGTACAGAAGGTAATGGCTAAAGACATATGAAGGGATTTGGAGAGATGGCAAAGAAATATACGGTTACAGTTATGAATCTGGATAATGGAAGAGGCATTACTAGGAATACCCGGATACCCCTTCGAAACATTTCAATGTTTCAGTTTCACTGTGTACTGTTAAAAGAAAACTGATTTCCCAATTAGCCCTTACTCCAGGGTATGTATTTACCAGGTATGATTCTCACATCTATATGGTTTTATAGATGATGAGTGGGAGTAAGTTATTGGGAATTAGGTGATCATCCTCATTATATCCGAATTCGTTGTAATTTGTGATATTTGAGGAAATCAGCTGGGTTGTTTGCCGGACGGCAAATATTTGGTTTTGAATATCCGCTGTTATGCACCAATTTCAAATTGATATATCTGTACGTCTATTTTTATAGAGTGAGATATAACTTTTTGAAATTATGTCTATGACATTTACCTATATCAGTAGATGGTTAGGTAAGGAGCATTGAACAGCGGTGTAATTCTTCTTAACCATAAATACAGTTTTCAACCTACGACACACAGGGAATGAGTTATTAGACTCAAGGGATTTATACAGAGTATTGTATATTGTCCAGTGTCCATTAGGACAGAGGGGTTGGTCCTCGTACTATATTCGGTTTAATTATGACTTCTCTAGTTCTTAGACAAGTGTTTCGTAGAGACACAAGGTCTAAGTTTTGAGAAGTTATAGGTATATGAATAAACTAGAGAACCAGGTGTTGCAAGTATTGGAATTCTTCAAGGTAATCGAAAATGCAAATACTTGTGTATGGTATTCAGTTGATAGTAATGATTAAGAGAACTTGTTTCTCTTTCAGGTTACTCATAATTGGAAGTACTCCTAAGTTGAGTAATGCTGATCAGCCTCCTTCCATTTAGTTGACATGCACTAGAGACAGATGCATGATTTGAATCTGGTTCAATTAAATCAGTGCCTCTGGTTCTATATTGGATATAGAACAGTTCATATCTTAACAATATTAAGGTACGGGGAGTTGCCCGGCTTATGCTTAAAACCAGACTCTGGATAACTCAAGGCACGTTTCTATAATGGCTGTTTGTGGGTTGACCCAGGCTATGACGAGGGTTGACTTTCTACCATCTGGAAGATCAATAGTGATATTGTTCTAGACTCGCCACAGTTTTAACAAAAATGGATTTTTTCAGAAAACAGTAGTGGGAGTATGGTAGAACTGGAAGTGATTCCAGAACCGCAAACGATTACTGAAAGTTTGATAAGAACCCAAAGATTCAATCTGGCTTGACATTCCATTGGCCACTCCGCAGATTTGGTGGGTAACCTCAGGCACCCGAGGGGTACTTCGGTAGCCTCAAGGATGGTGACAGGGAGGTTCTTGTTTACCCAGACTTGCCTTTGCTGTTGTTCCAGGCTACGAGACCCGGCAGGAGGATGAGTATAGCGTCATTCTAAACTATCTATAGAAGTGTACATCTATATGACTCTGCCAGAGGGTTGTCATAGTCAGTGGGAGCAGCGGAAGCATTGGTGGACAAGTAGCTTATGTCTATGGACTATAGCAGATATAGCGGAGATAGATTATCTATTTCTGATGTGACAGTCACAGGTTTGACTTCATCAGAATAGGGGATGGATCTGTTGAGAAGGTAGTAGGGTGTGATGTCCTGGTATTTGGATGACATACACAGAGTAAGAAAGAGACTCCTATACTACGATCGGTTATACTTTGGTCGTCACACAGTGGTTTCTCCACAAAGGAAATGCATTTCATATCAGACATTCTGGTTACTGGATCTATGGTTTTAGATCTAGATTTGGAAAGTTTCCCAATCTGGGTACTTAGACACCATTCTAAAGGTGTTTTATAATGGACGACTCCTGGCACGGTAGTGTACCTGCAGGTGATGGAGTTATCATCTCTAAAGGTGTCTTACAGACTAAAGGGGAGAGGGATGTGCATGATTGGCAGATCACTTACTTAGGCAATTGAGTCAATCATGAGATGTCAAGTACCACACCAGATGTTGTTTTTGCAGTAGATGCAATAAGATATTGACCCAATCCTGGAGAAACAGTCGGAAGCAGTTTTAGAAGATAAGTGGATGTTCTAGGGATATGATAACAACAGCCTCTTTTAAGGAGACAGTTATCATTCCAGGTTTCCAAGGTGACTTGGATGACAGAGAGGTTGTCAGAGTTATAGTTTTCCTTCTAACGAGGGGCAGTATCTGGACAGGTGGTCCAAGAGGATACTGAGGGAGGCATGGCGCAGGATACTGATTAAGTTCAGTTGACGATACAGTCTAAGAAGTTTGGATTCGGAGTTCATTTATGAGCTATGTCCCATCAGACATCCAGACACATTCTAAGACAGGTATTGCTCATTTCGGGAGATGGCTTTCTCCGCGAACTAGAGATATAGAGAGACATAGAAAGAAACATCAAGGCGGATCCACTCACTGAGGCTATTCCTCGAACGCAATAGTTTCGCAAACGAGCTTTGTGAGACTGACTAGTAGAGGAGTTGGGTGTTCGGTATCACACGGGCTGTGAGTATGCGACATCTCAATAATTAGCCTTGAGTGCAAGTGGGAGATTGTTGGAGATAGTGCCCTCAGAGTCAATTATTGGATCACAGGCACGTGATTGCAATGATTGAGGGATGACCTATACCGGTAGGACAGTCTTACTCAAGATGATAGTATGCTATCTGGTTTATCTTTATCATCGTCTACTGCTTTAGGTGACCTTATAGGTCACTATTGCACATTGATAGAGCCCTTAGGATTCTTGCTTGACGGACAGCTGTATGATGGCGATCATATACGTGGGAGCTGGGGTCTATAAGCACATCCTTAAAAGGACCCTAGTCGTGGGAGTTTCGAGACAGGGCATCGATACTCCAGAGTAGACTAGTGTATACAGTCGAGACCCAGATGAGGGGCGGTGGCTGGTCTCACAAGCCCCTGGTGTCAGTTGGTTCACCTAAGATGTATACAGGTGCTCATTGGGTTATGAGTACACCGGACAGGACTCGCCGAGAACATGCTAGTTGGTCTTATACCTGACGTCAGATAGCAGTTCCCTGGTGACATGTGTACAAGTTAGTTCATCGACCTGAGGTCGTCATTTGTCTCGTGTGAGTTCCCACTGTACTTTGATTACAACCTCACCACGGCTCAAAGGAGTTGTGCAAATAGGTTTTAGTAGGGTACAGTCCCGAGCCACATGGAGGCAGTAAGCGGATCTACAGGGGTTCGTCTCTCCCGGTATTGGGGGTGAGGTCGCGCTGTGTCTAGGAGAGCCATTACACAAAGCCCTCGGCCAAGGCAGGAGATTTACTGGTAGGTATTCCAGTAGTATCTCAGGGTGTTCTGGGCTACACTCCGACACGACTTGTACTGCTTTTGGGGGTCTCACTTTTACCAACCCCCTAGGCCCGCCATGCGATTCTCATAGACGAACGGACCGGACTGTACGGATATTGTCACTGACAGGCTCAGTAGGGTGTCAGGATGAGTTCGCTCAACGAGGTCCCTTTTGGTCAATACCTGGTAGCCCGTTACGTATGGCTAATACCTCTGACGTGCTAGTGGTTAAATCCACAGCCAAAGTGTTGACGAGTCTTTAGAGTCCCCCACAGACCGTTTTCTCAAGTTTCGGGAGAAACGCTGTAGAGGCCGTATGGAGATATTGCAGGTTTCAATCATGTACGTGCGGTATTGCACGGATCATGATTGGACGGTTTATACTAGCGGGCTTTGGTTTAAGCCGGATCCTAGTATTGTACAGTGTAGATTTGTCTCATTGCATTTGTATTCGGTCGGAATACAAATGCGGGTATGTATATACAGTAGTGGGGTTTTCCTGTAATTTATTACGAGATCAATTTTTTGGAGTTGCCAGTTTGCATTCCGTTTCGGCCATTTTCCTTTGTTTCTTTCCATGGCCGAAAATTGGTGGAGGAGGGCTTATTTGCAACTGTGCAAATTAGCATTATGGAGGGTGGTCTTTGCATGTTGTTCCTTCATGATGGTTGCACCATCATCTGACTTCTTCACTCATCATTGCTTGACATTGGTATCATGATGGTTGATGGAGTGGAGACATGGGAGTGATCATTGTTTCTCATCATCACATGCTTTTTCCATTATACTCAACCTTGCATTATTCTCTTTACTCACCCCCTTGGTATTATCCCTCACCTCTCTCCATTTTTGGCCGGCCATGCTCATGGGGGGGCTGTCCAAATTATGGTGGTGGGGATTTTGTTATCTTCATGCTTGCAAAATCCCCAATTTCATCTACAAAAGGTTCATATCTCATTCCTCCACCAATACATGGCAACTTCAACCCTTAGAGACACATAGAGTTCTACACTTCATCTACAGCACTTCTTGGGCACGTCGGCTCGCTAACTTCGTGCCCGAGTTGCCTCGGTCCATAGGTGGGAGCCCGTAAAAGAACCCTGCGATGTGGTGCCCTTCCGACGAGGAGATAAAGACCGGAGATTCCATGGGGAGATCGGGACGACGACGAGAAGACCGAAGGACACGGATCGCTCGGTATATCTCTCTACCCCTTCTCTAGTTAGCTAGTAGTAGGTTAATGGTCCAATCCGAGTTTTATGGTCCGTGGTGGCGCCGTTTTATAAAGTTAAGAAAATTTTTGATTCCGCATTCCGGCGTCGGATTAACGGCCGGGGCGCCGCCGTGCACCAACGGTTAGCTTCACTAATTCCGTATTAGTGAAGCGATAGCTTGTGTCCGTGTTTCCTCGACGTAGATCATCATAGAGTTTGAAGACTTCAAGCAATGATGCATCATATATCTTGTGGAGCTTCTCAAGAGTTCGAGAGCTCGTTGATCGCAGCAAAGGGACCACTACTTGGAGCTTGTGAAGTGAAGGAGCGGACTACAAAGGTTGTAATCCCTAATCACTTGGTTGTAAAGTTGTTTACATCGATTTATCGTATGATTCTCTAGTTAAAGTTCTTGGATATGGTTGTTTAAGCATGGCAAAATTTTAATTTGTCAAGGATGATGCCACCCGAAACCTTGCTGTTGTGCTTAGGAACCCTACAGCCCCCACTGTAGTTTGAATTCCTCCCTACCACGCTCAAAGGAGACATGCAAACAGGTGGATTTTGGGTACAGTCCCGAGTCGCATGGAGGCGATGAGCGATGGGAGGGGTTTCGTCTCTCCCGTTATTAGGGGTTGATGTTGCGTTATGCTCGATTGGCTATAACTGGAAGTCCCGGGCCAGGGCTGCTTATGATATTTACTGATAAATGTTATCAGTAGTTTGTCGAACTGTTATAGGCCAGAAATCGGCATGACTTATCACGTTATTGGTGTTGGATATATGTATTCCCTAGAGGCCATTATATGATAGTGGATGTATCTATACATGTATATATATTCAGTATGCATTCTTGCTCGACATGATAGTATGCTATCTAGTTCTACTTTATCTGACATGTTGATTTGATCATGCTTTTATTCTTTCATACATGTTGATAAAGCCCTGAGGATATCGGCTTGACTACTCTGATTATGATGGAGATCATACTAGTGGGACATCTGTAGTCTATAAGCATATCCTGGAAAGTCCCTAGTCGTAGGTATATCGAGACGGGGCATTGATATACCAGAGTAGACTAGCATATATGATACTAGACCCATACGATGGGCGATGAATGTTCCCACATTCATCGATGTTTGACATAAAGATCATATACGGGTGCTCAGTGGTGACTGGGTACACTGGACGGACTCACCGAGAACTCCTATATGGAATTATATCTATCGTCGGATAGCAGTTCTCAGGTGACACTGGTACATGTTAGTCTGTAGACCCGAGATCGTCATAGAGTCTTGTGTGTGCTCCCACTGTACTTTGATTGCCACCCTACCACGGCTCTACTGAGTCGTGCAAACAGGTGGCCGTTGGGTACAGTCCCGAGACACATGAAGGCAATGAGTGATAGGAGGGGTTTCGTCTCTCCCGGTATTGGGAGTTGATGCTGTACTGTGCCCGACTGGTTATATCAGTAAGTCCCTGGCCAGGGCTGCTGAGATTTGCTGATAAGTGTTATCAGTAGTTTCTCGATCTGTTATAGACCATTCACCGGCACGACTTATTGAGTTATTAGGGTCGACGTGACCATCCCTAGGCTCGATATGCAGCATATCTGACGAAGTGACCGGACTGTACGGTAGTGTTGCCGGTTGGCTCGACGGGAGTTGTAGCAGGTTCGCTTGTTTTCTTCTGATCGCTCAATACCCGGGTGGCCGTTACGTTTAGCTGACCGCTTGCGGCTTGGGGGGCTTGATATGATCATCACCCTCTGCCGGCGTATTGACGAGTCTTAGAGTCCCACAAAGGAGTTACCCAGTCCAGGCGAAACGTTGTGGTGCGCGTATGCGATATGCGCATGGACCCGATTAAAATGCGCGTATGGGATACCGAACATTGATCGGGCGGCTTTCTTTTGGTGGGGTCATATGTGATATGGCCGGATTGATAAATCAAGTGTTGATTTATCATTTAACCATTAGTTTTCTCACTTAAAACCTTTCTTGAATATGATGGATGCATGCATGCATGTATGTGTTTCTTTCTTTCTTTCTAGTTTCATGCACATATGGATGTGCATACATACATACATACATACATACACCCATCTATCATGGTTGTTTACACATGGAAATGGTGGCAATATAAGACTCACACCATGGATAAATATATGGATTATTATTTAATTTTATGTTTAAAACAAAATAGAAAAGGAAAGGATAATTCTTGAGTTGTTTCTACACTCTTCTTTAACCTAACCATTCTCACCTACCCTTAACCTTGGATTAAACTTTCCTTATATGTTTTAAACCCTAATTAAATAATAACTCAAATATTTAACCATGGTTTGTAGTGAGAAGAAATAAAAAATATATATATATATATTTCATTTCTTTTCAAGGGTTATCATTTTACTCTTGTTAAAAGAAAGCTACCATCTTCTTCCTCCTTCACCATTTGCTCTCTAGTTTCTTCTAGTGAATAAAACACACATAAAGAAAGGTTTTTTAAGTGAGAATCTTAACCACAACATCATTCTACACAAGTTTAGCTAACTTGTTTAGAGTGTTCTCTTCGTTTCTCATCTTGATAATCGAAGTTGCGAGCTTGGATGAGGAACTCCGGGTGGATCGTCGTGGACGCGAGAAGACTTCAAGAGGACCTTCTTCCAACACCCAAGAGGCAAAAGAGTCTAGCGAAAGGGAGCTACAAAGGTTGTAGTCTCGAAACCCTAGTTTTTATTGGCTTTAAATTCGAAACCCTAATTTTCTAGGATCGATTCCATTGTATGCTTGTTTAGCACCATAAAAATTTAAACTTTGAGACATGTGATGCTTCAAAACTCTACATAGGGTGCTAGGTAAACCTTTCAATTGGGGTCTGACGTTTACCACCCCTAGACATGATATGTAACATATCATACGAAGAGACAGGACTGTACGGTAGTGTAACTGATAGACTTCATGGAGACTATGGACGAGCTTGCTTGTTGATCTTCATATCGCTCAATACCTGGGTAGCCGTTACGTCCAGCTAGTACCGCTGACGGCTTTTAGATGACTGATGTGATCATCGCCTACTGCTGGCGTATTGACGAGTCATTAGAGTCCTAAATAAAAGTTTCCTGGTTCAAGCGAAACAAAGTAGGACACATATGCGATATGTGTGTGGGCCGGATTAAATATGTGTATGTCATACTGTATTATAATATGGCAGTTATCTATCATCAAGTTCGGTTATATGTGATATAACCGGATTTTTAAATCAAGTGTTTATTTAATAATGTGATATATATTATATGTGATATAATTATATATTAACTAATATCATTAGCTCACAAATTATTCTTCATAATATATATATATATATATATATATATGATATATATATATATATATGATATATATATATATATATATATATAATAATGAAGCATGCTTGATTTTCTATTTTTGTGAAAAATAGAAAATGAGGTGGAAAAGGTTGAAAATGAGAGCATGGTTGCAAGCATGGGATTTATTCATTGTTTTTTCATCTTGACTCGGTATTCAAGTATGGTTGCAATTTTATATTGCAAATTTCCATGCTTGAATGAGTGGGGGTCAAGTGTTGCCATTCATTCTTAGCTCATTCTCAACACTTAGCCATTTTTCATGAGTTGCTCCTATGGTTGCTCTCTAGCTCTCTTCTTCTTCCTTAAATACTTCAAAAATCCAAACCCTCACGTGTGATGTGAATCATGGATTTTTGAATACATTAGTGAGCAAATAAAATCCCCTACTTCACCATCCTACACTTGACTAGAGATCGAGTATAGCGTGTTTACTACGCTAAAGAATTTAGTGTAGAGGTAGCATGAGGTGGAGGGACTTCGTGTGGATCATCTTCGGCACGAAGGTCGTCGGAAGAAGCTCGTCCAAAGCCTTAAGTGGAGCCTAATGGAGTCGCAGGACTACAACACGGAGGATGTGAAGTGAAGGACTTGATCTTCAAGGGTATAACATCTTTCACTTTCTCTAGTTGTTTACATCATCAAAACCTAAACCCTAAAATTCTAGCAAAGATCTTGTATAGTCTAGCTTAGCACCTAGAAAAATTTGAATTTGGCATGCTTGATGCCACATGGAACCTCATGGTGGTGCTAAGGTCGACTTTCACGGTATCAAATCTAAGCTAGAACAATAGGATAGCTTGTAGCGACGTTAGAAATCCGCCGTTTTTGTCGCGCGAAAACTGCCGATAAAAACTGTTTCGAAAATGATGTTTTGAATTGTTTGCACACCCCGCGGGCTAACGGTTTGAATCGAGAAGCCCCGGGGGGGAGGAGCATGCACACCCCGGGGACCATTCGCGGGGACCGAACGGCTGGGCTCACTCCCCAAGACCACCACAGGGTGGTCTTGGCGGTGGGGAACGGAAACTACCTCACCTTAGGCAGTTTCGGGTCTTCCTTACCCCCTTGCCATCTCATGGTGGCCTCTGTTAGTTATATGTATGCCCTAGAGGCCATTACTGTACATTGGATGTATATTGTAGTGGATGCTGGGACATATATAGGGAGGACTTTCTTGCTCGACATGATAGTATGCTATCTGGTTGCTCTTTACCTTAACGTGTACATTGATTGTCTCTCTGTTACATGTTGGTAAAGCCCTTAGGATGTGTACTTGACTACCTGGACTATGATGCGGATCATACTAGTGGGGACATGGTAGTCCATAAGTACATCCTTCAAAGTCCCTAGTCGTGGGTGTATCGAGACGGGGCATCGATATACCAGAGTAGACTAGTGTGTACCTTCTTTACCCATACAGATGGGCGATGGATGATCCCATATCCATCGGTGTTTGACATCAGAGATGATATACGGGTGTTCAGTAGAGACTGGGTACACTGGACGGACTCGCCGAGAACTCCCAGATGGCATTATACCTTACGTCAGATGGCAGTTCTCTGGTGACACTGGTACAGAGTAGTCTGTTGACCCGAGATCGTCATAGAGTCTTGTGTGGTTCCCACTGTGCTTTGATTTCCATCTTACCACGTCCAAGAGGGCGTGCAAAACG
Source organism: Agapanthus africanus (assembly GCA_030015575.1). Classification (NCBI taxonomy): domain Eukaryota; kingdom Viridiplantae; phylum Streptophyta; class Magnoliopsida; order Asparagales; family Amaryllidaceae; genus Agapanthus; species Agapanthus africanus. The sequence continues at coordinate 255,428,324 of CM057351.1, forward strand.
GTGGTTTTTGGGTACAGTCCCGAGTCACATGGAGGCAATGAGCGATAGGAGGGGATTCGTCTCTCCCGGTATAGGGAGTTGATGTTGCGCTGTGTTTGATTGGCTATAACAGGAAATCCCTGGCCAGGGTTGCTGAGATTTACTGGTAAGTCTTACCAGTAGTTTCTCGAAGTGTTATAGACCTCATATCGACACGACTTATCGAGCTATTGGGGTCTGACGTTTACCACCCCTAGGCGAGATATGCGACATATCAGACGATCAGACCGGACTGTACGGTAGTGTTACTGGTTGGATTCACAGGAGTGTGAGCGGGCTTGCTCGTCGATCTTCTGATCGCTCAATACCCGGGTGGCCGTTACGTTTAGCAGACCGCTTGCGGCTTGTGGGTGTTTGATATGATCATCACCTGCTGCCGGCGTATTGACGAGTCTTTAGAGTCCTACACAGAGGTTTCCTGGCTCAAGCGAAACGAAATAGGAGCGCATATGAGATATGTGCGGGACCGAGAATAATGCATGTATGTGATACCGTATTCTATTCTCGCGATGAATGTATCGATTGGTTGTATGCGATACAACCTAGTTATCGAATCAAGTATTGATTCGATAAGCCGATACATTGAATACTAGTCGGTTGTGTGCGACATGACCGGATCATTGAGTCAAGTGTTGATTTAATGATTTAATGCATAATTATATATTTGATATATTACTTTGCACTAACTAGTATTGGTTCACTTTAATCGGATTTTCTCACTTGGTTTGTGCACATTGTATATGTGATATACTTTTGTACACATGATTGTATCATGTTTGATGATACATGCTTTTTGGTTAAGTGTAAAGAATTGAACCATGGTTAAGTTGGAAATTAGGGTTTGGTTTTATCCATTATTTATTTATTTTGGAAAAATATTAAGCATAAAGAATTGAAATGGTGGCTAATTTTGGACTTGCATGTTGAAGCTTCATGAAGCTTTGACTTAGTCACCATTTTGTCTCATGCTTAACCCTAACCACTCCACTCAACCCTAGTTGATTCTCTACACTTCACCATGGTTAGATTTTGATAAGCATTCTTTTTATTTTCTATTTTTGGAATAACTTATCATAACAATTTCTATCTTCTTCTTCCTTTCTTCACTTGAAGAAAGCAAGCTCCATCAATGGTGATTGATGGAAATAAGTGAGAAATCCAATTCTAAAGTCTACCCACTTTCTATTTCTTCATCCTCTACCTCTTGCCAAGTAGTAGAATGTGTTTTCTTCACAAGTTTCTTGACTTGATGAAGTCGGAGCTTGATTTAGCGATGCCTCGACGTAGATCATCTTCGGCATGGACATCGACGACCTAGCTCGCCATTTCTCCGACGAAGCCGACGCTAGAGCCCGGGAATTCATTTGGACAGCAAAGGGACTTCGTTGCGGAGCTATGGAGGTGGAGCACCGGATCTACAAAGGTTGTATTTCCGTATTCTATTAGTTAAGTGTTAACTAGTTTCATTATTCGCCTAGATTTCTAGCCAACGATCCGTTCTAGGGTTTCTCGGCACCTAGATTTTTTGAAATTGGCATGATCGATGCCTTGTGAGACCTCATTAGGGTGCCTAGGGACCTTTCAGCCTCGGTGGTAGGGTACCCCCTCTAGGCAACCCAACTCGAAGTTAATTTCATGCTCTAACTCTCCATGAAGAATCGGATGGGTTTCGAGTTCGTTTTGACTCCCGGATTGGCTCAAAACTATCAGTTTTGGAACATTAGCTCACTGGATTTTTCGAGTCTTGGTAAAATTGGTGTAGTGTGCTAATTGTGTGCGGAATTCTAATGTCGCGGTTTCTTTACAAGATTGGTGATGTGTGATACAATTATTAGAATCCGGATTAATTAGTTTTATGAAAACTGGTTAGTATATTGTAATTCTAGCCGTTTAGTCTCAATTGATCGATTGCAAAGAAGTTTTGATTCAGATCAAAACTCCGTCGCAATTGCGTATTGTACACGATCACTAAGTCGGGAATCTTGTTGAATTATCCGACAACCAGTTGAAAAGAGTTTTCAATTTGAGACTAAAATGCAAGCTTTATATGTTATGCATGAAATCCGGAATATGACATATTCCGGGTTTATGATGTCTAAGGATATTGTGGATTCTATTCATTGTAGTTTTCTGTTTCTTTTCTACGACCGTAAGTGTAATATGTGGGGTATCCCAATCTCGTTGCTATATGTCAAAGAGTTTTCGGGATATGCATATTTACTTACATTGATGACATGAGATGTTATGTGTTGCTATTGATATGATTTATTGGATCTTCGTGATTGAATAGCCGGGGGGTTTTATGCGAGATGAGAGTTTTTATATTTTGATTCATTTAAAATTCAATGTAATATTTCTTTATTGGGGAACTTCCGGCTTGAGGATGATGCCAACATTGTTGTATATTATTTACTTTTCCGCATTAGGATAGACCAAGGTGGAGAGCACAAGTAACCGAGTTCTAGGGTTCAGTAGGAGACCATCTCAAGGAGTTGAGACCGGGTCTCCTAACTCTAGAATTGGTAGGGTTACTTTCCGCTCTCGTAGGGGTCTAGGGATGTGGGTTTCGCTATTCATCACGACCGTGGAATCCGTGTTTTACATTACTGGCTAAATTTAAAATACGGACATCCTAGTATATCCAATATTTCATATGTTGCTTCTGCTGCTTGGTTCTGTAATGTTGATTATATAACTGCGTGAGATGAATGCACTATTATATATATGATATATAATAAACGTTGCTTATGTTTTGCACCCGCGCTAGTCCAGCCGTCGCTCTGCCGGTAGTTAAGTAACCTAATGGTGCATGACGGGGCCCCGTGGCGAATGCGGATGGCATAAGCGTACGTTCTATTTTCGTTTCATTTTTTTGTAATGTTTAGGAAAAATTAATTGATGGGACTTCATTAATGAGCTTAATGAAAAGAAAGAAACCAAAAATGTTGTAGAATCAAATTTTCAAAAAGGGTAGCTCTAGTTTTTGCTTTGCATAGTGGTATTCCTGAATATCCTGCACCTCATTCGATGAGGAAAGAGCCGAGATCTCTTCATCTGGAGTGACCACTTTAGCGAAACTAGCAAATGCTATAACTCACTCGGTTTTGTTTTTGAAACCTTCTCTAGTTCTTGCTTTGTATAGTGGTGTTCCTGAATATCCTACACCTCATTCGATGAGGAAAGAGCCGAGATCCCTTCACCGGGAGTGACCTCTTTAGCGAAGCTAGGAAAGCCTTAAAAACACTCCTTTTCAAAATCACTAGATTCTACAACGATATCAAGTTCATTACGCTCATAGTTTTCTTAAAAATCTGCGTAGCCCTCCGTCATTTCAGATAAGTACCATTTAGTATTTGTGCTGCGTTTGTTGACCTTGTTAAGGTATAGTGTGCGGTAGCTGAATAGTACTTATCTGCCAGCATGTGATGCGATTGAGTTAGGGTAATCGTACGGCTTTGTTGACCTTGTTAAATGTCATACGGGTGGGTTTAATTCAATCAAGAAATGACGGGTAGAACTTGACCAGCGTTTATGATTTGTTGACCTTGTTAATGTCATAAGTGGTTAGGGGTAAAAACCTTTATCGGGAATTTCAAATGTTGAAATTTGCAACGAGATTGCATACCTTCTAAAGTTGGATCCCGATACTCACTGCGATTAAGAATTGCTCCTGGGAGAGTTTTACACTTTACAATTAGCTAATCAAGTAGGTGTCTAGAAAGGTGTCAACGGGGTTATGCCTCTAGGAAAACGAGGTTTATTTTAATTCGGTCTGTGCGAAAGTATGGGAAACCTCCCTCGGAGTACCGATACCTGCCTGGCTGAACGATTGGCGAACTTGTAGCGTGTAATTAATCCCGGCCAATCTTACTTTTTAGGATTTGAAGGAAGATTTGATAAAAACAGTGGGAGCCATCCGGATTAGATAAAATAATCAATCTAATCTTGCAAAGAGCGCATAAAAAATGACTATCCTTCTCTCTCTCCTGGTAGCGACCACAGAAATGCCTTAATCAGGATAATAATATGGATGTATTGACCGAACGTACTTATTATACTGGGCTAGGTTCCACTCTATCTTATGATTGTCATAAATCTGAGCAAGGAATAAGGGGAATATACGGATTCCCACGGCACCCAAATGAAGAATATGCATGATGATGCATTGTCTTCGGGTGTTTTCATTACTAAGAACTGTTTCTCTGTTACCTCTACATCCTGGGTATTGGATTGTTAGCTATATGTATGCCCTAGAAACCATTGTTGTACATGCGATGTATATTATAGTGGATGCTTGGACATATATAGAGAGGACTTTCTTGCTCGACATGATAGTATGCTATCTGGTTGCTCTTTATCTTAAAATGTTGACTAATATTATAAAACTGTCTTTCTCTCACATGTTGGTAAAGCACTTAGGATGTGTACTTGACTACCAGGACTATGATGGAGATCATACTAGTTGGGCCAGGGTAGTCGGCAAGTACATCCTTTAATTGTTCCTAGTCGTGGGAGTATCGAGACGGGGCATCAATATTCCAGAGTAGACTAGCGTATACGTATCTTGACCCATATGATGGGCGATGGATGATCCCATGTCCATTGGTGTTTGACATCAAGGATAATATACGGGTGCTTAGTGGAGACTGGATACACTGAACATGACTCGCCAAGAACTCCTAGATGGTGATATACCTCACGTCAGATAGCAGTTCTTTGGTGACACTGGTGCAGCTTAGTCTGTTGACCCGAGATCGTCATAGAGTCTTGTGTGATTCCCACTGTGCTTTGATTTCCACCTTACCACATTCAAGAGAACTTGCAAAACGGTGGTTTTTGGGTACAGTCCCGATTCACATGGAGGCAGTGAGCGATAGTAGGGGATTTCGTCTCTCCCGGTATAGGGGGTTGATTTTGCGCTGTGCTCGATTGGCCATAACTGGAAATCCCTGGTCAGGGTTGCTGAGATGTACTGGTAAGTGTTATCGGTAGTTTCTTGGATTGTTATGAGCCACACATCGGCACGACTTATCAAGCTATTGGGGTCTGACGTTTACCATCCCTAGCTAGATATGCGATATATGAGACGGATAGACCGGACTGTACGGTAGTGTTACTTATTGGATTCACATGGGGTATGAGCAAGCTTGCTTGATGATCTTCTGATCGCTCAATACCCGGGTGGCCGTTGCGTTTAGCTACCGCTGACGGCTTGTGGGTGACTGATATGATCCCCACCTACTGCCGGCGTATTGACGAGTCATTAGAGTCCTATACAGAGGTTTCCTGGCTCAGGCGAAATGGAGTACGAGCACATATGTGATATGTATGGGACCGAGATTAATACGTGTATGTGATACCGTATTCTATTCTCGCGATATGTGATATCGGCCGGTTATATGTGATATAGCCGGGTTATCGGATCAAGTGTTGATTCGATGAAATGATACATATTATATTAGTCGGTTATATTTGATATAGCTGGATTATTAAATCAAGTGTTGATTTAATAATTTAATGTATAATTATATATTTGATATATTAAATTACATTAACTAATATATGCTCACTTAAGTATTTCTTTTTCTCACTTTTGATACATTTAACATATATGTGATATATATTTATTGTATTGTTTTCTATTGTTCACAAATTATATATATGTGATATATATTATTGTGACATGGTAGGTTATACATGCAACATGGGTGTATGAGACTCACACCATGATATATGATATGGTGGGATTTTAATTATATTAAGTAATTCATAATTGATAGGATATTTGTCATAGTTGAGCTTGGATGAAGCTTGTAGAACCATTGACTTAGTCCATCAATTCTGTTTTACCAAAAATATTTATTAACCTAACCTTTATCACATAACCATAGTCTATTCTCTACATGGGTTAATATATGACATAAACTCACCATGTTTGCATTTCAAACCTCATCTCATTATTCATTCATCTCCCTCAAGCTCCCTCTTTGGTTTGAGGAAGTGAATAAAAATTGTGAGAAATGAATGAATCCTTCTTGTGGCATTGTAGACTTGGTCATATCAATGCGACACGACTAGCTAAGTTACATAAAGATTGATATTTAAATTCATTTTAATTTTCATCTTATGACACTTTCCATTCATATCTCAAAGGCAAAAATGATGAAAACTCTGTTTAGTGGACACGGAGAAAGAGTTACTGAACTCTTGGGACTAATACATAATGATGTATGTGGTCCCATGTCTATACATGCCAGGGATGGTTCCTCATACTTCATTACATTCATTGACGATCTCTCGATATTCGGACATGTGTTCATGATGAAACAAAAGTCTGAAGCTTTTGAGAAATTCAGAGAATATATACAAGAAGTTGAGAAACAGACAAGCAAAAGTATTAATCCTTCGATCTGATCGGGGAGGTGAATACTTGAGCAATGAGTTCCTGGACTTCCTAAATGAGAATAGGATTCTCTCTCAGCTTACTCCTCCGTATACACCACAGCACAACGGTGTATCGGAACAGAGGAACCGCACCATATTAGATATGGTGTGCTCTATGATGAGCAGCACTGAGTTACCTATATCCTTTTGGGGATATGCGCTTGAATCAGCTACATACCTTTTGAACCAAGTTCCATCTAAATCAGTGTCTACAACACCATATGAAATATGGAGTGGGAAGAGACCATATCTTAAACGACTTAAGATATGGGGTTGTGCGGCTTATGTCAAAAGACAAAATCCGGACAAACTCGAGGCACAGTCAGTTCTTTGCATGTTTGTGGGATATCCAAGAAATTCACAAGGATATAACTTCTACCACGCTGAGGAACAAAAGGTGTTTGTTTCTCAATATGCCACCTTTTTGGAAAATGAATTTCATGCAAAAGAAATTAGTAGAAAAGGGGTAGAACTGGAAGTGGTTCCAGCTACACAAACTGCAACTGAAGATTTAGTGGAACCAGAGGATTCAGTAGTGCCCGATGAACCTCAGCCACTCCGCCGATTTAGTAGGGTTCCTCATCCACCTGAGAGATACTACGGTTTTCTCATTGATGGTGCGAGCGAGGATTGCATCATGGTTGATGATGACCCAACTAGCTTCGAGTAGGCCATCACGAGTGGTGACTCTGTGAAATGGCTGGATGCAATACGATCTGAGATGGAATCCATGTACACCAATAAAGTATGGACTTTGAAAGATGCTCCTGAAGGGGTAAAACCTATTGGGAGCAAGTGAATCTTCAAGAAAAAACTTGGTGTAGATGGGAAAGTGGAGACTTTCAAAGCTAGACTTGTAGAAAAAGGTTTTCGTCAACGACCAGGTGTGGATTATGATGAAATCTTTTCTCCAGTGGCTATGCTTAAATCCATCCGGATCCTACTTTCCATCGCTGCATACCATGACTACGAAATCTGGCAAATGGATGTTAAGACCGCCTATCTAAATGGTAATTTAGAATAGAGCGTTTACATGACTCAGCCAGAGGGCTTCGTCGATAGTGGGAGCAGCGGGAAGGTGTGCAAGCTGCTTAAATCAATCTACGGATTCAAGCAGGTATCGCGGAGTTGGAACATCTTTTTTGATGACGTAGTCAAAGAGTTTGATTTTATAAAAAAACGTAGATGAACCTTGTGTCTACAAGAAGGTGGCAGAGAGTAAGGTGGTCTTCCTCGTATTGTACGTGGATGACATACTCTTAATAGTAAATGACATTCCTTTGTTGCATTCAGTCAAGCTCTTCCTATCACATAGATTCTCAATGAAAGATCTAGGTGATGCCTCCTGCATCTTGGGAATTAAGATCTATAGAGATAGATCTAAACGGATTTTGGGATTGTCCCTATCCAGGTACATTGACACCAAACTAAAGAGGTTTAGTATGGAAGATTCCAAGCGTGGGAATTTACCCATGATCTCAGGATCACCCTCTCTAAAAAGATGTCTCCCAAAACTGATTTAGAGAGGGCTCGCATGCAAGGGATACCCTATGCTTCGGCGGTCGGGTCAATCATGTATGCGATGCTACATACTGTTAGTGTATATGCCCTAGGGGCCATTATTGTATCATACTAGTTTGTATATTACTTAATGGAAACTTGGGATATTCACATGTATATAACAGTCTTGCTAAATATGGTAGTATGCTACTTGGTTTTTCTATCTTAATATATGAGTATACGTATTGATAGAGCTCTTAGGATCTTGCTTGACTACCAGCATTGTGATGGCAGTCACACTAGTGGGGGCTGGGCAGTCTACAAGCACATCCTTATTCAGGTCCCTGGTCGTTGGATTATAGAGACAGAGCATCGATACTCCGGAGTAGACTAGTGTGTACGCTTCTCATCCCAGTTGGGGAGATGGTCTGTCCCACAGCCGTCAGTACGTCATATTGGAGATAGTATGCAGGTGCTCGTTAGGTTACGGGTACACCGGACAGGACTCACAGGGAACTGTTGGTTGGTTTTATACAAGTCGTCAGTGAACAGTTCCCAGGTGACATGAGTACAGCATAATCCACAGACTTGACACTGCTACTTCGCCTCGAGTGTGTCCCACTTTTCTTAGATTGCTACCCTACCACGGCTCAAAGGAGTCGTGCAAACAGGTAGCAGTTGGGTGCAGTCCCGAGCACTTGGAGGCAGTGGCGGTTAGATAGGATTCGTCTCTCCCGGTATTGGGAGTTGATATCGCGCTGTGTCAGAGAGCCATTACGCAAAGTCCATGGCCAGGGCAAGCGAGATTTGCTGGTAGGTTCCAGTAGTTTCTCAGGGTGTAATGGGCTTCCCTCCGACACGACTTATACCGCTATTAGGGGACTGACGCTTGCCGCCCCCAAGGCCCGATATGCGATAGTCTTGGATGAACGGACCGGACTGTATGGAGATTGTCACATCAGACTCAGTAGGAGTTCGGATGGCTTTCCTCATCGGCCTTCTTATCGACATCTACCTGGGGACCGTTACGTACAGCTAGTGCCGCTTGCGGTCTGTGGTTAAACCCACTGCCAGCGTAGTAGTCGAGTCTCTAGAGTCCCACACAGAGAGTTTCCCTACTCCAGGTGAAACGATATAGAGGTCGTATGGTTTTACGACAAGGGTTCGGACGCATACGTGTGTTTACGCACGCACGACTTTCGGACAGTTTTTACCAGTCGGCTTTGGTTTAAGCCAGTTACTGGTATCCGGTTATTGGATTTACACAGTCTAAAGTTTTTCCGTATTTTTGCGGAAAGGAGGGGCGTTCTCGTAATTGTGCGAGAAGCTTCTAGAAGGTGGTGATTAAGGAGGTTAAGGTGGCATATACAATGATTGTGATTAGTGAGTCACCTTGATGATTCATACAAGTCTTTTGTCCATCTAATGAATCATCACTAGATATTATCAAGCATGGTTGTTAAATTGTTATTTATTCTTTTCTTGATAAAAAGAAATGCTTGATATATATCATGTTATCTCACTATTCTCATATCATTATCATTATCATCTTCTCTCTCCTCAAGCTCTCCCTCTTCAAAGACTAATCCTCCCCTCTCATGAGTTGAGTACAAGGATTAGTAAGACTAATTAATCCATAACCCTCTCTATATTACACCTGGCTTCTTTGATTAGCACTTAAAGAAGTTTAGTTGCCTCAAGTTTAGAGGCTAAGCTTGGAGTAAAGCTCTCGGGTGGATCGTCTACTACTTCGAGAAGGCCGAGGAGGAGGAGGAGTTCACAAAGACGAAGGACACGATTCGTTAGGTATAATCCTTAAACATAGTAGCATAGAAACTATATGTTTGTTGTTAGTTATCGTTTAGCTTCGATTCAAGCGGTTAGTCGATGTTTGTTCACTAAACAAGTTCGTTTTTGAAAATTTTGCCTCCCCACTAGTATTGGGGTGTTGTACATCGACTTACAGTGGTATCAGAGCCTCGCTAAACAATAAATAACTTACTTGCAAATTTGTATGAATTTCGAACGAAAAAAAACGAAACCGGAAAAGCCCGAAATCATGGTTTTCTGTCGAATTTTAAATGATGTCCTAAAATTTCTCAGGGAAGTTCAGAAAGCGTAAAAAGACACCAGAAGAACACCCAAGAAATTTGGGCTCCTGAATCGTCCACCGAGCCGCGGAACCGCGGCGGATCCCACCGATCCGCCGCGCTTACGCCGCCGAGTTGCCGAGTCAGGAACCTAAATTTCCTGTGTTGCTTCTCTATGATATTTGGTATTTTCTGGAATATTTTATTTTTGCTCAGGTTTCAGTTTTACAGAGAAGTATTGGAGCAAAATTAAAAGTGTTTAATCGATCGAAATTATACAGTATTTGCTTGTTGGATTATATCTGTGATTGTATAATGTGTTCGTAAACCTCCCCTAACTGCTAGTATGTCGGTTGGCAGGGGGTTGCACATTTCTGTAATGGATTATATCTGTTTGTGCATATGAACTGTGTTGGACTGTTGTGATGGATAGACGGGGTTATGTGATGGGTTATTATTTAATTCATTTGATGTAAATGTAATTTGTTGTAATATTATTTTGCGGGGCACATCCAGGTTGCGGTTGTAGACACCGTTGTATTATTTCATTTTACTGTTTTTGCTCTTAGGACAGACCCAAGGAGGGGTGCACAAACTGCCGGGCGGGTAGTTTGCCGCACCCGCAGGGGGTCTTGGGTGGGGTAATGGCTATTCATCACAACTGTGTAATCCGTATTTTGTTGCAGGCTCAAAACAAACACGGATTGCTTGCAAATCCAATTAAGTTCATCTGTGATCTGGAATGAATATCATCGCGTCAGACGAATGTAAAATATCTATATATATGATAGCTATTTAGACGTCACTTATGTTTTACACCCGCGCTAGCCCAGCCCCCGCTCTGTCGTTAGTTAAGTAACCTAACGGGTAATGACGGGACCCCGTGGCGAATGCGGATGGCATAAGAGGACGTTGTATTTTCGTTGTTTTCTGCAATGATAGGTTAATGATGGGACGCATTATCTATAATGCAAAGAAAATAAACCAAAGTTTTAATCGTTGGAACAATTTAAAAGAAACCACTCGGTTAATTTTAAAAACAGATATTTTTAAATGCGGAGCTTTAACCACTCCTTTTAAAAGCTATCAGGTTCCTTCGGTTATATCAAGTTCACTACGTTCACGGTTTCGCCAAAACCATTCGTAGCCCTCCGTCATTTCATCTGGGTATTCAGTAGTATTCAAGCTATGTATTTTGACCTAACGCCAAGGCATAGTGTTTGGTAGCTACTGGGTATTCATTTGTTGCATGGATAGATGAGTTAGTTTGGGACAGTCGTATTATCATTTTGGCCGAACGTCAAGGATATATACGGATGGGTTCAAATTGACAAGATAATGATGGATAGAACTTGACATGTGACTTATGACATTTTGACCTAACGCCAAGGTCATAAGAGCATGGGGCAAAAACTTATATCGGGAATTTCTAAAGAAACTGAAATTTGCAAAGAGATGCATACCATTTGGAGTTTGATGAATGTTAGTAGCACTCCTTCAACATTATCATACGATGATATTTGGATCCCGATCCTACTGTGAGTATATGCTACTTATCAGGATATTCGCCACTTAACGATCAATGCTATAAACCTAGTAGGTGTCCAGAAAAGTGTCAGCGGGGTTACGCCCCCAGAGAAAAGAGGTTATTTAATTAAGGAACTTCGCGAAAGCGTTGGAAAACCTCCCTCGAAGTACCGACACCAGCCTGGCTGAACGGTTAAGCAAGTATTGTACGGTGAGAATAGTCCTGGCTAATTCTTCTTTTATGGTTTGAGGAAGGATTCGAGAAACAGTGGGAGCCATCCAGTTTAGATAAACTAAAAACCACTCTAAACTTGCAAGAGCATCATGCTAAAGAGTTTTCTTCTCTCTCTCCTAATTGCAGTGGCCCTGAAAATGACTGGACTTAAGTTACTTTTAGAGAAAAATATACCGACAGGGCCAAACTATAAAGATTGGCTGCGGAATGTCAAAATGGCTTTGACCTATGACAAATTGGGGTACGTCTTCACCGCTACGGCACCTGCTGTCCCTGGTCCCAAATCCAGTAATGCGAATAAGGAAATCCGCAAAACCTGGGATTTAGATTGCGCGAAAGCCAAGTGCATCGTGCTTGCCTCGATGAACAATGAACATCAGAGGAGGCACGAGGATATGGACCTTGATGGCATATTTCTCCATACAAAGGAACTTTATGGAGAGCAATCTCGTATAGCAAGATACGAGACCTCTAAGAACTTGTTTCGAGCGAGGTTGGCTGTCGGGTCATCGGTAGGAGAACATGTCCTAAAGATGATCGGCTATATTGAAGAGCTCGCAGACCTTAGGACGACTTTGGATAATGAGCTCTATACAGACCTTATTCTCCAGTCCCTTTCTCACACCTACGCCCAGTTTATCCTGAACTTCAACATTCAAAGAAAAGAAGTTGAACTTCCGGAACTCCTGAACATGTTAAGGAGTGCAGAGGGCACCTTGAAGAATACAAGGGAAACACCCGCTATGTTTGTTGGCGGTACATCTTCTTCCGGGTCCAAGGCAAGGGCCAAAAGAAGGAAGAAGAAAGCCGCACCCAAACCTAGAGGAGGTGTTAGTAAGGTGGGAGGGAAGGGAAAGAAAAAGTTTGCGGTACCGGTAGTTGGGCAGGATGAGTGCTTCCATTGTCACAGGAAATGGCACTGGAAGAAGGATTGCAAGGCGTGGAACGCCAAGAACCAGGAACCGAAGCAAGCTGTGGCTTCGACTTCAGGTGTGTTTGTAATTGAGAATTGTCTGTCGATCAACTCTACTTCCAGGGTATTGGATACCGGATCAGGATCTCATATTTGCAATTCATTGCAGGCACTGAGAAACCGTAGAGTGCTGAAGGAAGGTGATATGACCCTAAAGGTTGCTAACAGAGCTAGCGTGGGAGCTGCGTCCGTCGGGGATTATCACCTAGGATTGACGAGTGGACACATTTTGGTTTTACATAACTGTTTTTTTGTGCCAAGCTTAACGTGTAATATCATATCAGTTTCCTTGTTATCAAATAAAGGTTATGATTTCACGTTTGTAAGAGATGTTGTCAACATCCACCTTAATCATGGTTTGATTGGGTCAGGTACACTAAATAACGGTATATATGTTTTAAACCAACTCCAAATTTTCAATATCCAGAACACACTAAAAAGAAAGTCTCCAGATTTAAATAAAGCTTTCTTATGGCATTCTAGACTGGGTCACATCAATGAGAGAAGGTTGACTAAGTTGCATAGAGAAGGATATTTAGACTCGTTCGAATATCAATCTTATGACACTTGTCAATCTTGTCTCAAAGGAAAGATGACAAAGACTCCATTCACTGGACAAGGAGTAAGAGCGAGCGAGCTCTTAGGACTCATACACAGCGATGTATGTGGTCCAATGTCTACACATGCAAGAGGTGGTTTTTCCTATTTCATTACTTTCACGGATGATTACTCAAGATACGGATTCATTTATCTGATGAAACATAAATCCGAGGCTTTTGAGAAATTCTAAGAGTATAAGAATGAAATAGAAAACCAAACCGGCAAAAGTATCAAGACACTTAGATCTGATCGAGGTGGTGAATACTTGAGTGCCGAGTTCCTAGGTTACCTAAAAGAGAAAGGAATTCTCTCTCAGCTTACTCCTCCATACACTCCACAGCATAACGGTGTATCGGAGAGACGGAATCGAACCCTATTGGATATGGTACGATCCATGATGAGTAATGCTGAGTTACCGCGATCTTTCTGGGGTCATGCGCTAGAATCAGCGGCATATCTTTTGAATATGGTACCTACCAAGACTGTGCCTACCACTCAATATCAGATGTGGAGCGGGAAGAAACTCCATCTACAGTATATAAAGATTTGGGGATGTCCAGCTTTTGTTAAAAAGCAGCATGTGAACAAGCTCGAGGCACGATCAGTAAAATGTAAGTTTGTGGGATATCCAAAGAACTCCAGGGGATATCTATTCTATTACGCAGAGGAACAAAAGGTATTTGTTTCTCGTAATGCCCATTTTCTTGAACATCAGTTTTTAGAAAAGGAATCAAGTTGGAGCGAAATAGAACTGGAAGAAATTCCAGAAGCACAAACTGCTACTGAAAGTTTGGTAGAACCGGAAGTTCAAGAAGAACAGGACATTCCCGCACCCCTCCGCAGGAGTAGTAGGCCGTCTCATCCGCCTGAGAGATACTACGGTTTTCTCATAGACGGGGATAGAGAGGATTGCATCATAGATGATGATGAACCTACTGACTTCCAGCAGGCCATCCAGAGCGGCGACTCGGTACGATGGCTAGATGCAATGCGAACCGAAATGGAGTCCATGTACACCAACAAAGTATGGACTTTGGACTTTGCTCCAGATGGGGTAAAACCCATAGGATGCAAATGGATCTTCAAGAAAAAGATTGGTGTAGATGGACAGGTGGAAACCTATAAGGCTAGACTTGTTGCAAAGGGTTTTCGTCAAAGACCTGGTTTGGACTATGACGAAACTTTTTCTCCAGTGGCTATGCTCAAATCCATTCGGGTCCTTCTTGCTATTGCTGCCTTCCATCATTATGAAATCTGGCAGATGGACGTAAAGACGGCTTTTCTGAATGGAAATTTAGAAGAGTGCGTCTATATGGATCAGCTAGAGGGTTTCAATCAGAGTGGGAGCAGCGGGAAAGTATGCAAGCTGCTTATGTCAATTTATGGACTAAAGCAGGCATCGCGGAGTTGGAACATCTGTTTTGATGAGATAGTCAAAGAATATGACTTTATCAAAAATCCAGATGAACCGTGCATATATAGTAAAGTTGTAGCCAGAAGTGTCGTATTCCTCGTCTTGTACGTGGATGACATTCTATTGATAGGAAATGACATTCCTATGCTACAATCTGTCAAAGGATTCTTGTCACACAGGTTCTCCATGAAAGACCTGGGTGATGCCTCTTACATTCTGGGGATCCGGATCTATCGTGATAGACCCAAGAGGATGTTGGGACTTTCGCAGTCCAGGTATATCGACATTGTACTGAAAAGATTCAGTATGGAAGATTCTAAGCGCGGTAATCTACCGGCTTGTCACGGAATCACCCTCTCCAAAGAGATGTCTCCCAAGACTGATTTGGAAAGGGAACGCATGCCTATTATACCCTACGCTTCTGCGTTAGGCTCTATAATGTATGCGATGTTGTGTACCAGACCAGATGTAGCTTACGCACTGAGCGTGGTAAGCCGGTATCAGTCAGACCCAGGGGAGAAACACTGGATAGCAGTAAAGAACATTCTCAAGTATTTGAGAAGGACTAAGGAGATGTTCTTGGTTTACGGCGGAAAAGACCTCAGGTTGGAGGCCTTTGCTGATTCCGGCTTCCAGAGTGATAAGGACGATTCCAAGTCCATGTCGGGTTATGTCTTTACCCTCAATGGAGGGGCGGTGTGCTGGAAGAGCTCCAAGCAGGACATCGTTGCTGACTCGACGATAGAAGCGGAGTATATAGCTGCTTGCGATGCCGCAAAAGAAGCAGTCTGGATGAAGAAGTTCCTAACAGAACTTCAGGTGGTTCCTACCATAGTTGATCCAATACCTCTGTATTGCGACAACAACGGAGCTATAGCTTTAGCGAAGGAACCAAGGTCCCATCAGAAGTCCAGACACATCTTAAGGCGGTATCACCTGATCAGGGAGATCATTGATCGTCAGGAGATCAAGGTTCGGAGAGTTGCGTCTGAAGAGAACATTGCTGATCCATTCACAAAGGCCCTACCTCAGATTCAGTTTGAGAGGCTACTCGAGATCATCGGTCTTCGATATGCCAGTACATGGCCCTAGTGCAAGTGGGAGATTGTTAGTGTATATGCCCTAGGGGCCATTATTGTATCATACTAGTTTGTATATTACTTAATGGAAGCTTGGGATATTCACATGTATATAACAGTCTTGCTAAATATGGTAGTATGCTACTTGGTTTTTCTATCTTAATATGTGAGTATACGTATTGATAGAGCTCTTAGGATCTTGCTTGACTACCAGCGTTGTGATGGCAGTCACACTAGTGGGGGCTGAGTAGTCTACAAGCACATCCTTATTCAGGTCCCTGGTCGTTGGATTATCGAGACAGAGCATCGATACTCCGGAGTAGACTAGTGTGTACGCTTCTCATCCCAGTTGGGGAGATAGTCTGTCCCACAGCCGTCAGTACGTCGTACTGGAGATAGTATGCAGGTGCTCGTTAGGTTACGGGTACACCGGACAGGACTCACAGGGAACTGTTGGTTGGTTTTATACCAGTCGTCAGTGAACAGTTCCCAGGTGACATGAGTACAGCATAGTCCGCAGACTTGACACTGCTACTTCGCCTCGAGTGTGTCCCACTTTTCTTAGATTGCTACCCTACCACGGCTCAAAGGAGTCGTGCAAACAGGTAGCAGTTGGGTGCAGTCCCGAGCACTTGGAGGCAGTGGCGGTTAGATAGGATTCGTCTCTCCCGGTATTGGGAGTTGATATCGCGCTGTGTCAGAGAGCCATTACGCAAAGTCCCTGGCCAGGGCAAGCGAGATTTGCTGGTAGGTTCCAGTAGTTTCTCAGGGTGTAATGGGCTTCCCTCCGACACGACTTATACCGCTATTAGGGGACTGACGCTTGCCGCGCCCTAGGCCCGATATG
This sequence comes from Agapanthus africanus, assembly GCA_030015575.1. Classification (NCBI taxonomy): domain Eukaryota; kingdom Viridiplantae; phylum Streptophyta; class Magnoliopsida; order Asparagales; family Amaryllidaceae; genus Agapanthus; species Agapanthus africanus. The sequence continues at coordinate 255,445,072 of CM057351.1, forward strand.
CGATAGTCTTGGACGAACGGACCGGACTGTATGGAGATTGTCACATCAGACTCAGTAGGAGTTCGGATGGCTTTCCTCATCGGCCTTCTTATCGACATCTACCTGGGGACCGTTACGTACAGCTAGTGCCGCTTGCGGTCTGTGGTTAAACCCACTGCCAGCGTAGTAGTCGAGTCTCTAGAGTCCCACACAGAGAATTTCCCTACTCCAGGCGAAACGATATAGAGGTCGTATGGTTTTACGACAAGGGTTCGGACGCATACTTGTGTTTACGCACGTACGACTTTCGGACAGTTTTTACCAGTCGGCTTTGGTTTAAGCCAGTTACTGGTATCCGGTTATTGGGTTTACACAGTCTAAATTTTTCCGTATTTTTGCGGAAAGGAGGGGCGTTCTCGTAATTGTGCGAGAAGCTTCTAGAAGGTGGTGACTAAGGAGGTTAAGGTTGCATATACAATGATTGTGATTAGTGAGTCACCTTGATGATTTATACAAGTCTTTTGTCCATCTAATGAATCATCACTAGATATTATCAAGCATGGTTGTTAAATTGTTATTTATTATTTTCTTGATAAAAAGAAATGCTTGATATATATCATGTTATCTCACTATTCTCATATCATTATCTTTATCATCTTCTCTCTCCTCAAGCTCTCCCTCTTCAAAGACTAATCCTCCCCTCTCATGAGTTGAGTACAAGGATTAGTAAGACTAATTAATCCATAACCCTCTCTATATTACACCTAGCTTCTTTGATTAGCACTTAAAGAAGTTTAGTTGCCTCAAATTTAAAGGCTAAGCTTGGAGTAAAGCTCTCGGGTGGATCGTCTACTACTTCGAGAAGGCAGAGGAGGAGGAGGAGTTCACAAAGACGAAGGACACGATTCGTTAGGTATAATCCTTAAACATAGTAGCATAGAAACTATATGTTTGTTGTTAGTTATCGTTTAGCTTCGATTCAAGCGGTTAGTCGATGTTTGTTCACTAAACAAGTTCGTTTTTGAAAATTCCGCCTCCCCACTAGTATTGGGGTGTTGTACATCGACTTACAGATACCAGGCCCGATGTAGCATACTCACTGGGTGTAGTGATTTGGTATCAAGAAGATCCTGGAGAGAATCACTGGACAACTATGAAGAACATTCTTAAGTACTTGAGAAGGACTAAAGATATGTTCTTGGTGTATAGTAACGGAGAACTCCAAGTGGAGTCCTTTACCTATTCGAGCTTCCAAAGTGATACGGATGACTGTAAGTCTGTCTCGGGTTTTGTCTTCACCTTCAATGGAGGGGCGGTGTGTTGGAAGAATTCCAAACAAGAAACCGTGGCAGACTCGACGATGGAGGTTGAATACATCGCTTCTAACGATGCTGCCAAAGAGGCTGTCTGAACTTGGTGTGATTCCGTCCATCGAGCATCCAATACCTTTGTATTGCGATAACAATGGAGCAGTGGCTTTGGCCAAAGAACCCAGGTCCCATCAGAGATCCAGGCATATTCTGAGGCGGTATAACCTGATCCGGAAGATAATTGATCGTAGGGAGATCGAGATCAGGAGTGTAGACTCGAGGGATAACACTGCGGATCCACTCACGAATGCCATTCCCCAGACACAGTTTGAGAGACTCTTCGGGATGTTGAGTATGAGATACTACAACAGCAGGCCTTAGTGCAAGTGGAAGATTGTTAGTTATACGTATATCCTAGAGGCCATTGTTGTACATGTGATATATATTATAGTGGATGCTTGGACATATATAGAGAGGACTTTCTTGCTCGACATGATAGTATGTTATCTGGTTGCTTTTTTTCTTAACATATTGACTTATATTATTATACTGCCTTGCTCTCACAAGTTGGTAAAGCCCTTAGGATGTATACTTGACAACCATGATTATGATGAAGATCATACTAGTGGGGCCAGGGTAGTCCGCATGTACATCCTTTAATTGTTCCTAGTCGTGGGAGTATCGAGACGGGGCATCGATATTCCAGAGTAGACTGGCGTATACGTATCTTGACCTATATGATGGGCGATGGATGACCCAACATCCATTGGTGTTTGACATCAAGGATAGTATACGGGTGCTCAGTGGAGACTGGGTACACTGAACAGGACTCGCCGAGAACTCCGAAATGGTGATATACCTCACGTCAGATAGCAGTTCTCTGGTGACACTTGTGCATGTTAGTCTGTTGACCCGAGATCGTCATAGAGAATGTGTGATTCCCACTGTGATTTGATTTCCACCTTAACACGTTGAAGAGAACGTGCAAAACGGTGGTTTTTGGGTACAGTCCCGAGTCACATGGATGCAGTGAGCGATAGGAGGGGATTTCGTCTTTCCCGGTATAGAGGGTTGATGTTGCGTTGTGATCGATTGGCCATAACTGGAAATCCCTGGCCAGGGTTGCTGAGATGTACTAGTAAGTGTTATCAATAGTTTCTCAGATTGTTATGAGCCACACATCGGCACAACTTATCAAGCTACTGCGGTCTGACGTTTACCACCCCTAGGCTAGATATGCGACATATAAGACGGACAGATCGGATGTTCTGTAGTGTTACTTATTGGATTCATAGGGGGTACGAGCAGGCTTACTTGATGATCTTCTGATCGCTCAATACCCGGGTGGCCGTTACGTTTAGCTGACCGCTGACGGCTTGTGGGTAACTGATATGATCACCACCTACTGCCGGCATATTGACGAGTCTTTAGAGTCCTACAAAGAGGTTTCCTGGCTCAGGAGAAATTGAGTAGGAGCACATATGTGATATGTGCGGGACTGAGATTAATACGTGTATGTGATACTGTATTCTATTCTCGCGATATGTGATATCGGCCGATTATATGTGATATAGACGGGTTATCGGATCAAGTGTTGATTCGATGAAATGATACATATTATATTACTCGGTTATATGTGATATAGACAGATTATTAAATCAAGTGTTGATTTAATAATTTAATGTATAATTATATATTTGATATATTAAATTACATTAACTAATATATGCTCACTTAAGTATTTCTTTTTCTCACTTTTGATACATTTAACATATATGTGATATATGCTTATTGTATTGTTTTCTATTGTTCACAAATTATATATATGTGATATATATCATTGTGACATGCTAGGTTATACATGCAACATGGGTGTATAAGACTCACCCCATGATATATGATAATGGTGGAGTTTTATTTATATTAAGTAATTCAAAATTGATAGTATATTTGTCATGGTTGAGATTGGATGAAACTTGTAGAACCATTGACTTAGTCCACCAATTTTATTTTACCTAAGACATTTATTAACCAAACCCTTATCATTTAACCATGGTCTATTCTCTACATGGGTTAGTGTATGACATAAACTCACCATGGTTGCATTTGCATTTCTAATCTCATCTCATTAATCATTCATCTTCTTCTTCATTCATCTCCCTCAAGCTTTCTCGTTGGTTTGAGGAAGTGACGAAAAATTGTGAGAAATTAAATTCTAAAGTGAGCAAAATTCCTACTTCATCATCCTCTACTAAACTAGCCATTTAGTTTAGAGTGTTAGCTTCACTAATTCCATATTAATGAAGTGATAGCTTGAGTCCGTGTTTCCTCGACGTAGATCATCTTCGACTTTGAAGACTTCAAGCAAGTATGCATCATTCACCTTGTGGAGCCTCTCAAGAGTCCTGGAGTTCATTGATCGCGGTGAAAGGACCACTACAAGGAGCTATAGAAGTGAAGGAACGGACTACAAAGGATGTAATCCCTACTCACTTACATGTAAAGTTGTTTACATTATATTTTCTTATAGTTCTCTAGTTAAGGTTCTAGGTTAGGGTTCTTTTAGAATGGAAAATTTTTTATTTGGCATGGATGATGCCACCCGAAACCTTGCGCTCGTGCTTAGGAACCCTACATGGATACCGCATCAGGATCCCACACATGTAACTGTTACATGGGTTATAGAAAGGTAGAAAACTGGGAAATGGCGATATGTCTCTAGTAGTAGAGATGGTGCAATTGTTGCAGTAAAAGCAGATGGCAAATATCACCTTGTGTTACCAACCAGTAATACAATGATTCTAAGTGACTGTTATTTCGTACCAATAATATTTTGAATATTTTCCTAAATCAAGTGTTGATTGGGTAAGGTATGTTGCATAACAGTGTACACATTCTGAATCAAACTACAGATCTAAACATACAATACACACACAAGAGGAACAGTTCAGAAATGAACGAAGTCTTCTTGTGGCATTGTAGACGGGGTCATATCGATGAAACAAGACTAGCTAAAGTTCCATAAGGATGCAAATTTGAATCCGTTCAAATTAACATCTTATGAAACTTGCGAGTCATGTCTCAAAGACCAGGTGACCAAATCTCCGTTTACTGGAAACGGAGAAAGAGCTACTGAACTCTTGGATAGATACATAGTGATGTATGTTGTCCTATGTCTACACATGCCAGGGATGGTTCTGTTAGTTATATGTATGCCCTAGAGGTCATTGTTGTACATGTGATGTATATTATAGTGGATTCTTGGACATATAGAGAGAGGAATTTCTTGCTCGACATGATAGTATCCTATCTGGTTGCTCTTTATCTTAACATGTTGACCTTTATTATTATATTGTCTTGCTCTCACATGATGGTAAAGCCCTTAGGATATATACTAGAGTACCAAGACTATGATGGAGAACATACTAGTGGGGCCAGAGTAGTTGCAAGTACATCCTTTAATTGTTCCTAGTCGTGGGAGTATCGAGACAGGGCATCGATATTCCAGAGTAGACTAGCGTATACGTTTCTTAACCCATATGATGGGCGATGGATGATCCCACATCCATTGTTGTTTGACATCAAGGATAGTATACAGGTGCTCAGTGGAGACTGGGTACACAGGACATGACTCGCCAAGAACTCCTAGATGGTGATATAGCTCACGTCAGATAGTAGTTCTCTGGTGACACTGGTGCAGGTTAGTCTATTGACCCGAGATCGTCATAGAGTCTTGTGTGATTCCCACTGTACTTTGATTTCCACCTTACCACGTCCAAGAGGGCGTGCAAAACGGTGGCTTTTGGGTACAATCCCGAGTCATATGGACGCAGTGAGCGATAGGAGGGGATTTCGTCTCTCCCGGTATAGGGGGTTGATATTGCGTTGTGCTCGATAGGCCATAACATCAAATCCCTGGACAGGGTTGCTGAGATTTACTGTTAAGTGTTATTAGTAGTTTTTTGAACTGTTATAAGCCTCACATCGGCACGTCTTATAAAGCTACTGGGTCTGACATTTACCATCCCTAGGCTTGATATGTGACAAATTAGATGGACAGACCGGACTGTAGGTAGAGTTACTGATTGGATTCACAGGAGTGTGAGCAGGCTTGCTTGTTGATCTTATGATCTCTCAATACCCGGGTGGCCGTTACGTTTAGCTGACCGCTTGTGGCTTGTGGGTGTTTAATATGATCATCACCTACTGCCGGCGTATTGACGAGTCTTTAGAGTCCTACACAGAGGTTTCCGGGCTCAGGCGAAACGGAGTAGGAGCACATATGTGATATGTGCGGGACCGAGATTGATACTTGTATGTGATACCGTATTGTATTCTCGCCATATGTGATATCGGCCGGTTATATGTGATATAACCGGGTCATCGGATCAAGTGTTGATTTGATGAGATGATACATTTTATATTACTCGGTTATATGTGATATAGCCGGATTATCGGATCAAGTGTTGATTCGATTATTTAATGTATAATTATATATATGATATATTAAATTATATTAACTTATATTTTCTTACTTAAGTATTTCATTTTCTCACTTTGGATACATTTAACATATATGTGATATATGTTTATTGTATTTTTTCTTTTGTAACAAATTATATATATGTGATATGTATAATTGTAACATGAGAGGTTATACATGCAACTAGGGTTTATGAGATTCTCACCATGGCTAGGATTAAGGTTAGATTTATATTTATTTTAGTTAATCAAAGTTGAGTGGATTATGCTAAGATATTTATCTTGTTGACTAAGTCCACCCTTCTTGATATTTCTATGATATTTATTAACCAAACCTTTAACCCTATACTATGGTTTATTCTTTACATGAGTTAGCCATGACACATTATTAACCCATGGTTGCATTTCTAACCTTATCTCATCACTTGCTTCATCTTCTTCTTGCTCTTGATTTTTGCTCTCTTGATTTGTTCATGTGATGAAAAATAGTGAGAAATAAAAATTTTAAAGTGAGCAAAATTCCTACTTTATCATCCTCATCTATACTAGCCACTTAGATTAGGGTGTTTGCTTCACTAATACCTCATTAGTGAAGTGAAAGCTTGAGTTTGTGTTGCTTCGACGTAGATCATCTTGGATTGTGAAGACTACAAGTAAGGATGCCTCATTCACCTCATGGAGCCTCTCTAGAGTCCGGGAGCATGATGATCACAGCGAAGGGACCTCAACTTGGAGCTTTAGAAGTGAAGGAGAGGACTACAAAGGTTGTAATCCCTAATCACTTAGTAGTAAAGTTGTTTACTATATGTTTCCGTATTATTCTTTAGTTAAAGATCTTGTCTTGGGTTGTTTAAACATGGCAAAAATTTAAATTTGGCATGGATGATGCCATCCGAAACCTTGCTGTCGTGTTTAGGAACCCAACAGAGGTATCAGAGCCTAGCTATAGAATTTGACGGAATGTGTAGGATTACGAAACCGAAACAACTCCGAAACACCTGACTTCAAACCCTAGTTTCTATCAAAAAATTTCAGGTGTTAAAATTTTTTTCAAACAGTTGCAGAATGTTGTATGTGATACAATATGAACATCATATAAATTCCAACCCCAACCCTCGGATTTTGGCCGAGCACCAAGCCAAGAAAACCGCCCTGCTCGATTTGGAATGGGTATTCTGGGTTGAAATTTGTAGAGTGTTTTAGTCTCTGGTGTTTATTATTTCAGGTGTTGTTTGTTTTTGCTAAAATTGCATGTGATCTTAATTTACTGCAAAGGCAATTCAGATTGTTTCATATTCGTAATTCGAGGTTTTGTTCCGGGTATTTTAGAACGTGTTAAAAAGTTCGAATGGATATCAATAACTCACTTTTTCCCTTACAGAAAATTTTCCAAGTGTTGGATGTTTCTTTAGTTTAAAATTTTCAGAAAATCAAGCAAACGATTCTGCGGACCCTCTAGAAGAAAGAAACCTTAACTCGATTATGTGACCGTCAAAACCGCTACTAAACCCTAGGGTTTGTGGTAGTTCTGCGGTGCCACATGTGAGGCATTGGTTGACCGTTCTATGGCTGGTTCATAGGAGTTGTGGCGTGTTCTTGGACTTTTTGAACTTCGCTCAAGTGTTGAGCTCAATTGGGGAATTTTGGGTGTTTGTTTATTCAATTGGAAAGTTTAACATTGTCTAGTTATCTGAGATTATGATACAATAATTGGAATCTTCACTAATTGGTTATGTGATAATTAATTAGATGCGTGCAATTTTAACATTTCGGTCTCGGATGAAATCGGGAATCTTGTTGAATTACCCGACTTCTTTTGAAAAGTGTTATCATAGTGGAGACCTAAATGTAAGATTTGCATTGTTAGGCATGAAATCCGTAATCTGTGATATTCCGGGTTTATGATGTTAGTTATATGTATGCCTTAGAGGCCATTACTGTACAAACGTTGTATATTGTAGTCGATGCTTAGACATATATAGGGAGGACTTTCTTGCTCGACATGATAGTATGCTATCTGGTTACTCTTTATCTTAACATGTACTCTGATTGTCTCTATGTCACATGTTATTAAAGCCCTTAGGATGAGTACTTGACTACTAGGACTATGATGCAGATTATACTAGTGAGGACAATGTAGTCGCCAAGTACATCCTTCAAATGTTCCTAGTCGTGGGAGTACCGAAACAGGGCATCGATACTCCAGAGTAGACTAGCATATGCACTTCTTGACCCATATGATGGGCGATGGATGATCTCATATCCATTGGTGTTTGACATCAGAAAAGGTATACGGGTGCTCAGTGGAGACTGGGTACACTGGACGGACTCGCCGAGAACTCCTAGATGGTATTATACCTCACGTCAAATGGCAGTTCTCTGGTGACACTGGTACAGGTTAGTATGTAGACCCGAGATCGTCATAGAGTCTTGTGTGATTCCCACTATGCTTTGATTTCCATCATACCGCGTCCAAGAGGGCGTGCAAAAAGATGGCTTTTGGGTACAGTCCCGAATCAATGGAGGCAATGAGCGATAGGAGGGGTTTCGTCTCTTCCGGTATACGGAGTTGATGTTGTGCTGTGTTCGATTGGCTATAACTGAAAATCCCTGGCCAGGGTTGCTGAGATTTACTGGTAAGTGTTATCAGTAGTTTCTCGAACTGTTATGGACCTCATATCGACACGACTTATCAAGCTACTGGGGTCTGATGTTTACCGCCGCTATGCGAGATATGCGACATATCAGACGAAGAGACCGGACTGTACGGGGGTGTTACTGATTGGATTCGCAGGAGAATGTACAGGCTTGCTTATTGATCCTCTGATCGCTAAATACCTGGGTGGATATTATGTTTAGCTGACCGCTTGCAGCTTGTGGGTGTTTGATATGATCATCACCTACTGCCGGCGTATTGACGATTCTTTAGAGTCCTACACAGAGGTTTCCTGGCTCAGGGAAAACGGAGTAGGAGCACATATATGATATGTGCGGGACCGAGAACAATACGTGTATGTGATACCGTATTAGATTCTCGAGATATGAGATATCGGCCGGGTATATGTGATATTGCCGGGTCATCGGATCAAGTGTTGATTCGATGAACTGATACAAATTATATTAGTCGGTTATTTGTGAAATACCCGGATTATTGGATCATGTGTTGATTCGATAATTTAATGTATAATTATATATTTGATATATTAAATTACATTAACTAGTATAAGCTCACTTAAAGATTCTTTTTCTCACTCGGGTAATACATTGATATTTATGTGATATATGTTAAATGTATTATTTTATTTTGTTACAATAAATATTGTATATGTGATATATAATATTGTAACAAGTTAAGGTTACAAATGCAACTTTTTTTGTGGAGTTTAAATATGGTTAGGGTTTGGATTAGGGTTAAACTTTCTTGAAGCTTCTGGAAGCTTTGCTTTTGTTTTAAGCAAAGATATTTTGTAAAGATATTTTGCTTGATATTTCTTAACCAAACCCAAACCCATTACCATAGTTATTTCTCTACATGGGTTAAGTTATCATTCTTAACCCATGGTTGCATTTCTAACCTCACACATGTTTCATTATTCATCATAAATGGTTTTGCTTCTTCTTCTTCCTCCTCTTTGATAAAAAGCTCTCTAGCTTTTTCATAAGTGATGAAAATGAGTGAGATAAAGAAAACAAATAAGAGCTAAATTCCTACTTCATCATCCTCATCTATTCTTGCTACTTAGATTAGGGTGTTGGCTTTGCTAATACTTGATTAGCAAAGCAAGAGCTTGGGTTTGAGTTTCTTCAAGGCAGATCATCTTTGTTATCGAAGATCGGAAGCAAGCTTGCATCTTTCTCTTCATGGAGCCTCTCTAGAGTCCGGGTACTTGATGATCGCAGTGAAGGGACCTCAACACGGAGCTTTTGAAGTGAAAGACCGGACAACAAAGGTTGTAATCCCAAACTCTTAGAAGTAAAGTTGTTTACTTTCTTTGTTTCGCCTAATCTCTAGTCTAAGATCTTGGTTAGGGTTGTTCGGCACGTTTAAAATTTAAATCGGGCATGGTTGATGCCTTATAGACCCTTGTGACAGTACCTAGCAACCCTACAGTGGTATCAGAGCCGAGCTAGAGCTTTAGGCGTTGTCTAGATGAAATTTAAAGTCCGATCGAACCCCGAAACTTCGTGTTTTACCCCCCTCTCTGGAAATTTTTTAAAATGTTGATTTTTCTGTATTAAAAATACTCAGAGAATTAAGCAGGGAATTCTAAGGATTACTGTGAAATACGAGATCATAATTCCTATAAAGCGCCGCGGAACCGCGGCAATACCATGCCATGCGCGGCGGTTCCGCTGCCATTCTTGGGTATTAGGGTTGGATTTTTCACAGTAACATCCGTATGTATTTCTACATGCTTCTGGGAATTTTTAATATTACTCAAGTGTTGAGTTTCTGGAGATCTTTTGTATTCGTTGATTCGATCAGAAAGTTTAACATCGTTTAGTTTTTCGGGTAATTTAGAACGTGTTAAAAAGTTCGAACGGATATCAATAACTCACTTTTTCCCCTGCCGGAAAATTTCCAAGTGTTGGATTTTTTCCTTAGTTAAAGAACATTCACAGTCATGCATGTAACGCGGTAGACCCTCTAGAAGAACAAAAACCTTAACTCGATTATGTGACTGTCTGAACCGCCTCTAAACCTTAGGGTTTGGGGCAGTACGGCGTTGCCATATGTAAGGCGTTGGTTTGACCCTTCTACGGCTGGACCATTGGTACTGTGGCATGTGATGGATACTTTTTGAACTCCGCTCAAGTATTGAGCTATTTGGAAAATCTTGGGTGTTTGTTTATTCGATCGGAAAGTTTAACATTGTCTATTTATCTGGAATGTGATACAATATTTGGAATCCACAAATAGTTATGAGATGACTAATTTGAATGTTATAAATCTAGTAGTTTAGTCTCATTTGATCGGTTGCCACAGGATTTTGATGTGATCAAAAGTTTGTCGCAATCACGTAGCGTATGCGAATACTCGCCGAGTAAACTTAATAGATAGCCACGCCCCATAGCCCCGACCAAGTGACTGTAGGAGAACCCCGTCGCCAAAAGCATCTGTTTGGGTGCTCGCCGCAGCGGTGTTCTGCCTTAGTGCAATTCGTCGACGGCATCGGGGGTGCGGCCGTCTACTAAAGTTTGCGACGAGCATTCGATCAGGATGTCGGGAATCTTATTGAATTGCCCGACTTAATATCGAAAAGAGTTTTCGATATTGAGACTAAAATGCAGGGTTTATAATTGTTAGGCATGAGATGTCTAAGGAATTCATTTGGTTAGGCATGAGATGTTTAAGAAGGTTGCGGATTCCAACTGTTGTAGCTTTACACTTTCTTTTCTGCGACCGTAAGTGTAATCTGTGGTGTATCGCCGGTTTTGTTGCTATACATCAACGACAATTGGGATACACATATTTACTTACGTTGATGATATGTGATATTATGTGTTGCTGTGATATGTTATATTGAATCGTCGTGTTTTGAATAGCCGGGGGTTTATGTGAGATGAGAGTTTTTCTTTTTCATTCATGTAAAATTCAATTGTATGTAATATTCTTTTATTGGGGCACTTCCGGGCTGAGGATGATGTCACCATTGTATATTATTTACTTTTCCGCAATAGGTTAGACCCAAGTCGGGGAGCACAAGTAACCGGGTTCTAGGGTCTAGTGGGAGACCATCTCGAGGAGTCGAGACCGGGTCTGCTAACCCTAGAATTGGCAGGGTTGCTTGCCGCTCTCGTAGGGGTCTAGGGATGTGGGTTTGGATATTCATCGCGACCGTAGTATCCATGCTTTATACAGGCTCGTATTAAAACACGGATCTCCTAGTATATCCAATATTTCATATATGTTCTTCTGCTGCAATGTTCTGTGATGAGTTCATATTACTTCCTGAGACGAATGTTTATATTATATATATGAGATATATGTTATATTGTTGATTTCGTTTCAAATCTGATGCTTGGGAAGCATAATAAAATGGGAGTTCATTAATGAGATTAATGAAATAAAAGAAACCTAAAGCTGTTGTAGAAACTTGTTTAAAAACTGGTAGCTCTAGTTCTTGCTTTGCATAGCGGTGTTCCTTGTAGAACATCCAGCACCTTATTCGATAAGGAAAGAGCCGAGATCCCTTCACCGGGTGTGACCTTTTTAGCGAAACTAGCAGATGCTGCACACTCGGTTTGTTTTTTGATTGTTTTTATAGTTTTTTCTTTACATAGTGATATTTGTGAAATATCCTGCACCTTATTCGATGAGGAAAGAGCCGAGATCCTTTCACCGGGAGTGACCTCTTTAGCAAAACTAGAAAAGGCCTAAAAAACATTCCAATTAAAATCACTCAATTCTACAACGATATCTAGTTCATTACGCAAAGGGTTTTCTTAAAAAGCTGTCGTAGCCCTCCGTCATTTCAGATAAGTACTAGTTAGTATTCGTGCTACGTTTGTTGACTATGTTAAGGCGTAGTGTGCGGTAGCTGATTAGTGCTTATCTGTATAAGCATATGATGCGATTGGATTAGGGTAGTCGTACGACTTTGTTGACTATGTTAAGGGTCGTGCGGGTGGATTTAATTCAATCGGGAAATGACGGATTGAACTTGACTAGCACTAATGATTTGTTGACTATGTTAAGGTCATATAGCTGCTAGGGGTAAAATATTATTGGGAATTTCAAGTGTTGAAATTTGCAATGAGATTACATATCTCCTATGAGATAGTTGGATCCCGATACCCGCTGCGAGTAAGAGTTACTCCTGAGAGAGTTTTACACATTACAATTAGCCGATCAAGTAGGTGTCTAGAAATGTGTTAACGGGGTTATGCCCCTGGTAAAGTGAGGTTTACTTTAATTAGGTCCGTGCGAAAGCACGGGGAACCTCCCTCAAAGTACCAGCACTGGCCTGGCTGAAAGATTGGCAAACTTGTAGGGTGTAATTAATCCCATCTAATCTTTCCTTTTAGGGTTTGAAGGAGGATTTGACTAAAACAGTGGGAGCCATCCTGATTAGATAAATTGATAACCAATCTAATCTTGTAAAAGCGCACGCTGAGTGTTTTCTTCTGTCTCTCTCCAGGCAGTGACCATGTCACGCCTTAATCAAGATAATAATACGGATGTTTTGACCTAACCCGCTTGTTATATTGCGCTAAGGAACGTTGGTCCCGCTCCAACTTATAATTGTTATAAGACGGACCAGGAAATAGGGGATTACCAGAATTCCCATGCCACCCAAATGAAGAAAGTGCATGCTGATGCATCTTCTTCGGGTGTGTTCATTACTGAGAACTGTTTCTTAGTATCCTTTACGTCCTGGGTATGAGATACCGGACCAGGATCCCATATATGTAATCTGTTACATGGGCTACAGATAGGTAGAGAACTGAGAACGGGTGATAAGTTTCAAGAGTTGGAAACGGTGCAAGTGTTGCAGCCAAGTCTGTTGGCAGTTATCATCCTGTATTACCAGAATACATTGATTCTGAACGAATTTTATTAGATACCGAACCTGATATACAACATCATATCAGTCTCTTTATTTAATAAAGAAGGATATAATTTTGTATTGTTGGATAATATTCTGAACATTTTCTATATCAAGAGTTGATCAGTTCAGGAACGTTATCTAAAAGCATAAACGTTCTAAATCAAACTATAGTTCTTAAAGTACAGAACACACACAAGAGGAAGAGTTCAGAAATGAGCGAATCCTTCTTAAGGCATTGTAGACTGGGTCATATCAATGCAATCCGACTTGCTAAGTTACATTGAGATGCATATTTAAATTTGTTTGAATTTACATCTTGTGAAACTTTCCGGTCATGTCACAAAGATAAGATGACCACAGTTCTGTTTATTGGAAACAGAGAAAGAGTTAGTGAACTCTTGGGATTGATCATAATGATGTATGAAGGTACCCTGTCTACATATGCCAGGAGTGGTTCTTTGTACTTTATTATATTCACCGATGGTCTCTCAAGATTCGCACATGTGTTTCTGTTGATACTCAAGTCTGAACCTTTTGAGAAATTCAATGAATATGAGTTTGAAGTAGAGAACCAAAACGGGTATAAGTATTATGTTCTTTGATGTGATCAGGGAGGAGAATACTTGAGCACGGCATTCCTGGACTATTCTAAAGGAGAATGAGATTCTCTCTCAGCATTACTCCTCCGTATACACCACAGCATGTCGGAGTATCGGGGCGGAGCAATCACACCCTATTTGATATGGTGCGCTCTATGATGAGTACTACTGAGTTTCCTATTTTCTTTTGGGAGTTATGCACTTGAGAAGCTGCATACCTATTGAATAGGGTTCCAATCAAATCAGGTGCCTACCACTCCATATGTGATATAGTTTGGGAAGAGCCTATCTCTTAAGGTAGTTAAGATTTGGGGTTGTCCAGCCTATGCATTAAAGCAAAATCTGGACAAGCTCGAGGCAATGTCAGTTCTGTGGAAGTTTGTTGGATATCCCAAGCATTCGCAAGGGAATATCTTCTACCACAGTGAGGAACAAAACATGTTTTGTTTCTCAGCATGCCTCCTTTGTGAAAGGGAATTTCTTATGAACAAATTTGTGGTCATGAGGTAGAACTGGAAAAAGTTCTAGCTATACAAACAGCAGCTGATGATTTGGTAGAACCAAAGGATTCCATAGTTTCTAACGAACCTCAGCCTCTCCGCCGACCTAGTAGGATTTCTGACCCACCTGAGAGATACTTCGGTTTCTCTATGACAGTGGGAGCGAGGATCGCATCATGAGATGATGACCCAACTAGTTTCGAGCAGGCCATCAGGAGTGGGGACTCTGTAAGAATGGCTGGATGCTATGCGATCTGACATGGAATCCTTATACACAAACAATGTATGGACTTTGGTTGCTTTATCTGAAGGGTTAAATCCCCATCAGAAGCAAGTATATCTTGAGAAGATTACTTGGTGTACATGGAAAAGTTGAGACTTTCAAAGCTATGCTTAAGTCCATCCAGATCCTACTTGCCATTGCTACATACCATGACTACGATTTCTGGCGATTGGGTGTCATGACTGCTTTTCTAAATATTGATTTGGAAGAGAGCGTCTATAAGTACACAGCCAGAGGGCTTCGTAGACAGTGGGAGCAGCGGAAACGTGTGCAAGATGTTTTATGTTATAAATCAGGCATCGCAGAGTTGGAATGTCTGTTTTGATGTAGTAGTCAAAGAGTTTGACTTCATCAAAATGGTAGATGAACCTTGTATATACAAAAAGGTAGTAGGGAGTATGGTGGTGATCCTCGTATTGTACGTGGATGACATACTCTTGATATGGAAGGAGTTTCCTATGCCACACTCGGTCAATCTCCTCTTATCACAAAGATTCTCTATAGGATCAAGGTGATACCTCCTAAATCCTGGTTTATGGATCAATGAGATAGATCTAATTGGATGTTAGGATTCTCACTAGTTGTAGTGAGATGGTATCAATCGATCCTGGGGAAAATCACTGGAAAGGTTCCAGGGTGATAAGGATGACTGAATGTCAGTCGCAGGCATTGTCTTTACCCTCAGTGGATGGATGGTATGTTGGAAGAGTTCCAAGCTAGATACCGTGACATACTAGACGATTAAAGGCAAGATACATTGTTACCAAGGATGTTACCAAAGAGGCAGTCTGGATATATATTAGTTCATGAGATGAACTTCGTTCCAACCATTGTGTGATAATGGAGTTATGGCATTGGCCTAGGAACCCCCGTCCCATCAGAGATCCAGACATATTCTTAGGCAATATCACCTGATCATGGAGATGTTTGATCTCCAGGTAGATCGAGGTTAGGAGAGTAGACACAGAGGACAACAGCGCGAATCCATACACAAAGGCCTATTCCCAGAAGAGACTTTTATGGGATGGTTGAGTACGAGATACTTCAACCACAGCTGATTGTTGGGTATGCGATACCACAACAGATGGCCCTAGTGCAAGTGGGAGATTGTTAGTTATATGTATCCCCTAGAGGCCATTACTGTACATACGTTGTATATTGTAGTGGATGCTTGGACATATATAGGGAGGACTTTCTTGCTCGACATGATAATATACTATCTGGTTACTCTTTATCTTAACATGTACTCTGATTGTCTCTATGTCACATGTTGATAAAGCTCTTAGGATGAGTACTTGACTACCAAGATGATGATGCAGATTATACTAGTGAGGACAATGTAGTCGCCAAGTACATCCTTCAAATGTTCCTAGTCGTGGGAGTACTGAGACAGGGCATCGATACTCCAGAGTAGACTAGCATATGCGCTTCTTGACCCATATGATGGGCGATGGATGATCTCATATCCATTGGTGTTTGACATCAGAGAAGGTATATGGGTGCTCAGTGGAGACTGGGTACACTGTACGGACTCGCCGAGAACACCCAGATGGTATTATACCTCACGTCAGATGGCAGTTCTCTGGTGACATTGGTACAGGTTAGTCTGTAGCCCTGAGATTGCCATAGAGTCTTGTGTGATTCCCACTGTGCTTTGATTTCCATCATACCGTGTCCAAGAGGGCGTGCAAAAAGGTGGCTTTTGGGTACAATCCCGAATCACATGGAGGAAATGAGCGATAGGAGGGGTTTCGTCTCTCCCGGTATAGGGAGTTGATGTTGCGCTGTGTTCAATTGGCTATAACTGGAAATCCCCGGCCAGGGTTGCTGAGATTTTCTGGTAAGTGTTATCAGTAGTTTCTCGAACTGTTATGGACCTCAAATTGACACTACTTATCAAGCTACTGGGGTCTGACGTTTACCACCCCTAGCCGAGATATGCGACATATCAGACGAAGAGACCGGACTGTACGGGAGTGTTACTGATTGGATTCGCAGGAGAGTGTACATGCTTGCTTATTGATCTTCTGATCGCTCAATGCCTGGGTGGCTGTTACGTTTAGCTGACCGCTTGCAGCTTGTGGGTATTTGATATGATCATCACCTACTGCCGGCGTATTGACGATTCTTTAGAGTCCTACACAGAGGTTTCCTGGCTCAGGCAAAACGGAGTAGGAGCACATATATGATATGTGCGGGACCGAGAACAATAAGTGTATGTGATACCGTATTAGATTCTCATGATATGAGATATCGGCCGGGTATATGTGATATTGCCGGGTCATCGGATCATGTGTTGATTCGATGAACTGATACAGATTATATTAGTCGGTTATTTGTGAAATAGCCGGATTATCGGATCAAGTGTTGATTCGATAATTTAATGTATAATTATATATTTGATATATTAAATTACATTAACCAGTATAAGCTCACTTAAAGATTCTTTTTCTCACTCAGGTAATACATTGATATATATGTGATATATGTTAAATGTATTATTTTACTTTGTTACAATAAATATTGTATATGTGATATATAAAATTGTAACAAGTTAAGGTTACAAATGCAACATGTTTTGTGGAGTTTAAATATGGTTAGGGTTTGGATTAGGGTTAAACTTTCTTGAAGCTTCTAGATGCTTTGCTTTTGTTTTAAGCAAAGATATTTTGGTTGATATTTCTTAACCAAACCCAAACCCTTTACCATGGTTATTTCTCTACATGGGTTAAGTTATCATTCTTAACCCACGGTTGCATTTTTAACCTCACACAAGTTTCATTATTCATCACAAATGGTTTTGCTTCTTCTTCTTCTTCTTCCTCCTCTTCGAAAAAAGTTTTCTAGCTTTTTCATAAGTGATGAAAATGAGTGAGATAAAGAAAAAAAATGAGAGCTAAATTCCAACTTCATTATCCTCATCTATTCTTGCCACTTAGATTAGGGTGTTTGCTTTGCTAATACTTGATTAGCAAAGAAAGAGCTTGGGTTTGAGTTTCTTCAAGGTAGATCATCTTTGTTATCGAAGATCGGAAGCAAGCTTGTATCTTTCTCTTCATGGAGCCTTTCTAGAGTCCGGGTACTTGATGATCGCAGTGAAGGGACCTCAACACGGAGCTTTTGAAGTGAAGGACCGGACAACAAAGGTTGTAATCCCAAACTCATAGAAGTAAAGTTGTTTACTTGCTTTGTTTCGCCTAATCTCTAGTCTATGATCTTGGTTAGGGTTGTTCGGCACGTCTAAAATTTAAATCGGGCATGGTTGATACCTTATAGACCCTTGTGACAGTGCCTAGTAACCCTATATATGATATCTAAGGGCAAAGACGATTCCAATTGTTGTAGTTTTTCACTTTTTTTCTGCGACCGTAAGTGTAATATGTGGTGTATCGACGGTTTTGTTGCTATAGATCAACGACAATTGGGATACGCATATTTACTTACGTTGATGACATGTGATGTTATGTGTTGTTGTGATATGTTATATTGGATCGTCGCGTTTTGAATAGCCGGGTTCTTTTTATATGAGATGAGAGTTTTTCATTTTCATTCATGTAAAATTCAATTGTATGTAATATTCTTTTTTTGGGGCACTTCCGGGTTGAGGATGATGTCACCATTGTATATTATTTACTTTTTCGGATAGACCCAAGGAGGAAAGTACTTGTAACCGGGTTCTAGGGTCCAGTGGGAGGCCATCTCGAGGAATCGATACTGGGTCTCCTAACCCTCGAATTGGCAGGGTTACTTACCGCTCTCGTAGAGATATAGGGATGTGGGTTTGGCTATTCATCACGACCGTGGAATCCGTGTTTCTTACTGGCTTGATATAAAATACGGACATCCTAGTAATCCAATATTTCATATGTTTATTCTGCTGCTCTTTGATGTGATCACTGTGAATTCTGAGACGAATGGATATATATTATATATGAGATATATAGTCGACATTGCTTTTGTTTTTCACCCGCGCTAGTCCCATCCCGGTAAGCCGTTAGTTAAGTAACCTAATGATTGAAAGATTTAAAGTTAACCGCAATCAAGACGGTGTCGCTATGCAGCTAGCCGGTTGAGCACGGGTCGATCCACAGGGAAATGGTTCTATTTCCGTTCTTGTCTTAGACGAGTCAATAAAGAATTTGTGTATGAGTTGTTCGATTCTATCCTAAGTGTATTATTTGCAAGTATAAAGTTGTTAAGAAAAAGATACGAGATTATAAGCTAAAGAAATCCGTACTCAAAACCTTTGAGCCGAATCTTGACCAATTGAAGCTAGAGCAATCGGCAACAACGTGGATTAGGGGATTTAAGCGCGGTATTCGTGGAATACGGCTTATTTACCCTTGTCCTTCCGTTCTTGTCTCTTGCTTTCGCCTCCGGCCAAACCGAACGCAACCGGTCGCGGTTAGGAATCACCGTTAACTTGTCAGGGTACGGTGCCTAAAGGAGCGCTTGCGTATGGTTTGGGCGGAGTTCAATGGAAAATACGGGAAAAGGAAATGGGCAAAGAAATATTAACTTATAATACCGTATTTTTTCTTAACAATGATAATTACATTCATTCATAATAAAGAACCAAAAAGAGAGAACAAAAAGAAAAGAACAAAGAAAAGAAAAGATTACAAGTAATTAAGTGCATGAATAAAATTGCAAGAAAGTAAAGCAAGATAATAATAAGCAAGTAATAAAAAGCGATAAAAAGAACAAGAAACTAGAACTCAAAACAAGCATGTGATCAATAGCCAACCCTTAAACTTGCAAGCTCAATCAAGAAGTTGCAAGATCAAGGGAAGGGTAGAGAACGCATGTGAAATGAAGCGCTAATTCCATAAGAAAAATACGACCCTTGAGATCAATAACTAACCCTTAACCATTCAAGCTCAATGAAGAGGTTGAATGATCAAGAGAAAGCAAGAATCTCAAGGGGAAGAAGAAACAAAAGAGAATGATACAAAAAGCCATCATCTTCATTGATCTCCCACTCAAAAAGCTCTCACTACAATTTTCATGGAAAAATAATGAAGAAGAAGAAGAAAAAGAATAAATCCTAAAAAGAAAGAGGAACAAAAGAATGACCTCCTGGTTGGGCTCAAATCTGGAGTATTTATAGGCAGGGAATGGGAACCATAGGGCCAAATTCTGATATAATATGGAGTACCCAAAGTGCCCCCAAAAACCCAGCAGATGAGGCGCCAACATGGCCGCGGATCCGCGGCCAATACCCCCTATTGGCCGCGGATCCGCGGCCCTTTAGTGGTGTTAGGGTGTCATCTTTTGGGGGATTCCCAGGTTTGTTGTCCTCTTCAGTGTGGTATATGACTTTTCTCAGAAACTCTTCACAATTATTCCAGAATTTTAGTAGAACAACAATGTGATGTGGATCTTTTTCCATGATTTCCTCGAGCTCCGCGTAGATTTCTTGGATCTTTTGTTGACCTAGAGCTTTGTGCATGACATGACAATCGATTTGCCATCTTGTCCCTTAAACTGGTATGTGGCAACACACGGATAGAGAGCGGAGACCCGTGTTTTATCTG
Source organism: Agapanthus africanus (assembly GCA_030015575.1). Lineage (NCBI taxonomy): Eukaryota > Viridiplantae > Streptophyta > Magnoliopsida > Asparagales > Amaryllidaceae > Agapanthus > Agapanthus africanus. Next base: position 255,465,315 of record CM057351.1, read on the forward strand.
TTGTTGGCAGTAATCCGGAATTTGTCAAACTTTTCCATGGATATTCACTGTTCAGAGCCGAGAACCTGTATTCTGTAATTATGTAGCAAACACTGATCAAAAGCACCTACCTATAAACACACGAGCGTAAGAATGGGCGGTATAAAATGTAATATTCTGGTATGAACAAATACCCCCAAACTTAACTTTTGCTCGTCCCGAGCAAAACCAATTATTCACAAAAATAAAATCCTAACCGCACTTTCACCGGGAACGCGATTGCACTGAGCACGTGCAACAAGCCGTTAAACCTCTAGGTGTCCCTAGTAGGAGGAGTGTTGTCTCCTGAGGGTTTTCAGCGGATTACACACACATAATCCCGGCATGCTAGTGTCATAAGTTAACATAGATTCTACTCCTACAGTTCAGTATTTACGTTAGAAATTCTATCATCCTAAGTTAGAAATATCCAACCCTTATCTTTCACACCTCCTATCTATTTAACCTTAGGTCCTATACGTTCCAAAAAAGTTTAGAAAGATGTTGGTTCTCCTGAGTTTTCCTTCTAAAGTGAGGCCTCAAATCAGGGATTTTTATCACCTCTATAGAAAACACAAGTCTTATTCTTCATTTCTATCTTTTATTCAAACATCGATTGTATACCCCTACGTGTGTGTATATTTGCACCCCTACACTTTAGAATTCAATTCAAGCTATAATACCCTTGCCCTAATACCTAATACTACTTCTTTTCATTAAGGATGGACGGATTTGCTCACATACCTTTCATGCGACTATTAATGCTTCTTGAGGCACTAACGGCCGATTACTGAATATGTGAACTTAAAGCGTAAATAGCAGTTTCCAGGTCTTGACTTTATTCTATTTTTTTTTCCTTTTTCTTTTTCAAGACCGGAATATATTTTTCAACATGCTCTTTTGGTGTTTAGCTTTAAATACCGTTTTTTCTTTCATACTAAGCTTTCAGGCAAGAGTATTTCTAGGTATCCTCTACTATCCCAAGTTTCAAGGTGCGTGTAAGTGCAGTTTGTAGGGTATATACTTTCTAAATTTGAACTCGAGAAAAGAAACTATTTTGCAGACTTATCCTCCAGTAAAGTTTCAATACTTTCCCTTCATCTTGACTTAACTAAAGAACTGAACTCAAGATTACCTATTTCTCAAAAAAAAACTGTAAGGACGTATACTTACCAAAGTTAGACAGAATGAGGGTTATTCTTAGGGTTTTCAAATCCTAAGCCTAGAATTTAGTTATTTCTATCATATCAACTAAACTTTCGGAAAAAAGATCTAAGTTACCATATTAGCTAACTTGACGACAAAGTTTTTATATTTTTGGAAATTTTTTGATTTTTGTGGATTTTTAATATGGTATGCAAATGCAAAATATACAAATGAATGCGAAGGAAGAAAGCTTACCGAGCACACCCCCAAACTTAAACTTGACAGTGCCCTCACTGTCAGGCTATACCAAGAGGGTCAAAATTGCCGGCGCTCCCTAAAAACAAATTATATACAACAAATAAAACCAAAAATATATACAAAAAAGGTGTCCCCCCAATCTTAAGTAAAAAAGTGTTTCCACTGTTAAGCGTTGAAATTCAGGATTAGGGAGGAAAGAAAACAGTATCAAGCTATACAAGGCCTTACACAGGCCAAAAGTTAACACCAACCATTCAAAGATTTTGTCTCCATAATGTGCTGGTTGGGGAAAGAAGGCGTAGAGAAAAGAGATGGACAATACGCGAGACCGTATGCGAAGAGAAGCGGGATACGGTCTCGGTATATGAAAGGAAGAAGAATGGCGGAAGGGAAAAAGAAGTGGAATACGAACTTGAGGGTGCAAATGGAGTAAAAAGATTAGCACAATTTGTGATGAGCGATGTGTAAAAAGCGATTGTGCTAATCTATTAACCCGTCGAGAAATGGGGTCAAATCCCTCAAGATTCGTAAGAAACCATGGGTACGCCGAACTTGGTAAACCAGACATACGAAATGAAAGTGAGACGGTTTCTTGCAAGGTCAGAACGATGGAAAGGATGGAGGGAAGTGGTTGAGGAAGGTTATCGGTTAAAGGTTTAGGAGGGTGTACACAGTCAGTGGAAGGAACAGGATGAATTGAAAAATCCGACTTATCAAGCAAAACTGGTTCATCCTCAAAACTATCCTCAATATTCTCCTCAAAATTTAGCACATCTATGCACTTCTCTTCAAACTCCAGACGCATATGGGGTTCGGAAAAAACATTTAATGACTCGGGATGATGATTTGAAGAGACAAACTCAGCCAAATCTACAGGTTCATCATCCAAAATATCCCCAGCGTCAATATCCTTAATCAAGTGAAAATCAAAATTCTCTGACACCTCAACAAAAGCATGGATATCAATTGATTCAGGTTCTAAAGTGGAGGTGTAGAGGTCAAAAAGATTGGGATTGGTTTCACTTGGAAGGGACCCTTCACAATCGGGTAAATCAAACACTACAAAGTCGCACAACTCATTAATCATTCTATCTTCAATTGATAAATCATGTGGGATACTCGATAGACTTTCAAAACAGGAGGTGTGGGATTCAATTTGGGATGGGTAGGTTTGATTTGGAAGGGGGTACATCTCACTCTCTCCACTCAAATTCACAGCCTGTCCTACCGCCTCATCATACTTTGAAAAAGTTGGAGCTAGTTGAAAACTAGCTATCGGGTCATTAGGTTGCATGAGGGCGGCCATGGACGCATTCAAATCCATCATCTGTTGGCTTGACGCTACCCTAAAATCTTCCAACGACTGTTCCAGACTAGACATAGGTTGTGAAGGGGTTTCAGTAAAAGATTCAAAGTTGTTTGGATACTGAAAACTCCCAAATGGCGGTTCTGAAGCAATGTCTAGGGAAGGTGCAAAAGTAGGGTAGGATTTGTAGGAATTGAATCGCTGGACAGGAGTGGGATCAACATTGGGATAAGAAGGTGAATGGAATTGTTGATCCCAAGAATTTGAAGCAGTGAAAGGAGTGAAAGATCGGCTACGAGATTGTTCAATACGTTCAGCAAGAGACATAGGTCTTGTGGCTACAACTGGACTTTCAAAAGGGGTATCAACGCAAAAAGGGGTGAATGTTTGAAATGGTTGATATGAAGTGGATTGCGGGGTCCAGTTGTTCGTCCTAGACGCGTCTATCCGATCTTTCAACGAAATTTTGGGCATGGAGGGGTCGTTTGAAGTTCGACCAAAACAAGAACCGTAGGAAATTATGTCTGGTTGTGGGTACCAAAGTTCGGCAAGAGTTTTTCGAGGTGGGGTACCCATGATATGAAGAGAGAAAGAAAGAAAGGAAGTGAAAAGGAAGAAAAAAGAATGTGGATTTTTTTAATATATATTTTTTTAGCTATTAACAAAAGAATAAAAAAGAATTTGGACAAAAACAATCACGACACAAAAATACCACACACCTAATCGTTCTAGGGTTCACCTAGGTCAACTAGACCTGCTCCAGAACTTGATTGTCGAAGTAAAACTGTGTCGAGAAACGGGCTCAAGATACACTGATCACGAGGCTAGGTAAGTGCAGAGATAAGGGGAGGTTTTCCAACGCTTTCGCGAAGTTCCTTAATTAAATAACCCTTTCTCTTTTGGCGGTTTCGCCGTTAACACTTTCCTAGACACCCCGTAAACAATATACCGTTAAGCGAGGTTCAAAACACGGTTAACTTCTCCTAGTGAGCGCGAAGTCCTTAAAGCTTAAAGTCTAATTTCTTTTAAATTTTGTGCGGGTAAAACGTTATGCTCAAGTTCGTGATTTGTGAGCCACGGAAAAGGTGGTGAAATCCTTTACCGTATATTGTGGGGTTCGCTTGCCCTTAAGTCCGTATTAATGTATGCTATGCGCAATTCAAAAAATTCTATAAAGAATCAAACAATCGTTTTTTTTTTGTTTAAGCACGGCGCTGCAACAAATACGGGTTAGTCAATTTTTAGCGTTTGCTAGCGAATTTGCAAAGAATCCTGCAAAGAATAGTATATTGGATGCGTCGGATTTGAGAAGAAGGTGTTAGTAAAATACGTACCGTTAAGTTTTGGGTTAGGAAACCCCCGTTGAATCAAATCCGGTAAGCTTGAAAAGTTCGCTTGCATGGGTCAAACTACCCGGATCTTTGGCACTGTACTTTGCAATCACCTTGACTTTGAATGTACACTTTTCTCCCACAATCGCAGTTTGCAAATCTATAAAAATCTGCACTCTTGCCCACAAAAATGATCAAAAAAAACAAAAAGATTTTTTTGTTTTTTTTGTTTTTATATATACAAAAAGAATATTAACCCGAATAACAAGAAAGAAAATACGCTACCGTCTCCCCGGCAACGGCGCCATTTGATTGAAAGATTTAAAGTTAACCGCAATCAAGACGGTGTCGCTATGCAGCTAGCCGGTTGAGCACGGGTCGATCCACAGGGAGATGGTTCTATTTCCGTTCTTGTCTTAGACGAGTCAATAAAGAATTTGTGTATGAGTTGTTCGATTCTATCCTAAGTGTATTATTTGCAAGTATAAAGCTGTTAAGAAAAAGATACGAGATTATAAGCTAAAGAAATCAGTACTCAAAACCTTTGAGCCGAATCTTGACCAATTGAAGCTAGAGCAATCGGCAACAACGTGGATTAGGGGATTTAAGCGCGGTATTCGTGGAATACGGCTTATTTACCCTTGTCCTTCCGTTCTTGTCTCTTGCTTTCGCCTCCGGCCAAACCGAACGCAACCGGTCGCGGTTAGGAATCACCGTTACCTTGTCAGGGTACGGTGCCTAAAGGAGCGCTTGCGTATGGTTTGGGCGGAGTTCAATGGAAAATACGGGAAAAGGAAATGGGTAAAGAAATATTAACTTATAATACCGTATTTTTTCTTAACAATGATAATTACATTCATTCATAAGAAAGAACCAAAAAGAGAGAACAAAAAGAAAAGAACAAAGAAAAGAAAAGATTACAAGTAATTAAGTGCATGAATAAAATTGCAAGAAAGTAAAGCAAGATAATAATAAGCAAGTAATAAAAAGCGATAAAAAGAACAAGAAACTAGAACTCAAAACAAGCATGTGAACAATAGCCAACCCTTAAACTTGCAAGCTCAATCAAGAGGTTGCAAAATCAAGGGAAGGGTAGAGAACGCATGTGAAATGAAGCGCTAATTCCATAAGGAAAATACGACCCTTGAGATCAATAACTAACCCTTAACCATTCAAGCTCAATGAAGAGGTTGAATGATCAAGAGAAAGCAAGAATCTCAAGGGGAAGAAGAAACAAAAGAGAATGATACAAAAAGCCCTCATCTTCATTGATCTCCCACTCAAAAAGCTCTCACTACAATTTTCATGGAAAAATAATGAAGAAGAAGAAGAAAAAGAATAAATCCTAAAAAGATAGAGGAACAAAAGAATGACCTCCTGGTTGGGCTCAAATCTGGAGTATTTATATGCAGGGAATGGGAACCATAGGGCCAAATTCTGATATAATATGGAGTACCCAAAGTGCCCCCAAAAACCCAGCAGATGAGGCGCCAACATGGCCGCGGATCCGCGGCCAATACCCCCTATAGGCCGCGGATCCGCGGCCCTTTAGTGGTGTTAGGGTGTCATTTTTTGGGGGATTCCCAGGTTTGTTGTCCTCTTCAGTGTGGTATATGACTTTTCTCAGAAACTCTTCACAATTATTCCAGAATTTTAGTAGAACAACAATGTGATGTAATGTAGATCTTTTGCCATGATTTCCTCGAGCTCCGCATAGATTTCATGGATCTTGTGTTGACCTAGAGCTTTGTGCATGACATGACAATCGATTTGCCATCTTGTCCCTTAAACTGGTATGTGGCAACACACGGATAGAGAGCGGAGACCCGTGTTTTATCTGTTGTTGGCAGTAATCCGGAATTTGTCGTACTTTTCCATGGATATTCACTGTTCAGAGCCGAGAACATGTATTCTGCAATTATGTAGCAAACACTGATCAAAAGCACCTACCTATAAACACACGAGCGTAAGAATGGGCGGTATAAAATGTAATATTCTGGTATGAGCACCTAACGGTGCATAACGGAACATTGTGGCGAATGCGGATGGCATAAGCATACGTTATATTTTTGTTTCATTTTCTATGATGCTTAGGAAGCATTAATTGATGGAACTTCATTAATGAGATTAATGAAAAGAAAGAAACCTAAAAGATGTTGTTGAATCAAATTTTCAAAAAGGGTAGCTACAGTTCTTGCTTTGCATAGTGGTATATGTGATGTATCCTACACCATATTCGATAAGGAAAGAGCCGAGATCCCTTCACCGGGAGTGACCTCTTTAGCAATAACTGGAAGATGCTACAATACTCGGTTTGTCTTTTGATTGCTTCTAGAGTTTTTGCTTTGCATAGTGATATATGTGATATATCCTGCACCTTATTCGATAAGGAAAGAGCCGAGATCCCTTCACCGGGAGCGACCTCTTTAGCAAAACTAGGAAAAGCCTAAAAAACACTCCTTTTCAAAACCACTCGATTCCACAACGATATAAAGTTCATTATGCAAAAGGTTTTCATAAAACCTGTCGTAGCCCTCCGTCATTTCGGATAAGTAATAATTAGTATTCGTGCTACGGTAGTTTGGCCTTCGTCAAGACGTAGTGTACGTTAGCTGATTAGTACTTATCTGTAGCATGAGATGCGATTGGATTAAGGTATTCATACGGCGTTGTTTGGCCTCCGTCAATGGTCGTACGGGTGGGTCTAATTCAATCATGAAATGATCGGGTTGAACTTGACTAGCGCCCTATGGGTATTTTGGCATCCATCAAGGTCATAGGACGCTAGGGGCAAAATATATCGGGAGTTTCAAGTGTTGAAACTTGCAATGAGATTGCATACCTTCTATGAGATAGTTGGATCCCGATCTCGCTATGGGTAAGAGTTGCTCCTAGGAGAGTTTTACACTTTACAATTAACTAACCCATTAGCTGTCTAGAAAGGTTTTAACGGGGCTACGCCTCTAGGGAAGACGAGGTTTATATTAATTAGGTCTTTGCGAAAGCACGGGGAACCTTCCTCAAGAACTGGCATTGGCCTGGCTGAACGGTTAGCGAAGTTGTAGATTGTAATTAATCCCGGCTAGTCTTACCTTTTAGGGTTTGGAGGAAGACTTGATAAAAAGCAGTGGAGCCATCCTGATTAGATAAGATAATAAACCAATCTAATCTTACAAGAGCATACGCTAAAGTGTTATCTTCTCTCTCCCTCCAGGTAGCGACCATGTCATGCCCTAATACAGATAATAACAATGATGTATCGACCGAACATGCTTATTACGCTGGGATGGGGAACGTTGGTTCCGTTCTTTCTTATAAGAGCTATAAGATTGAACAGGATATAGGGGAATGCCAGGATTCCCATTCCACCCGATTGAAGAAAGTACTTGTTGATGCATTTTCTTCGGGTGTGTTCGTTACAGAGAACTGTTTCTCCCTTTGCTCTACGTCCTGGGTATTGGATACCGGGTCAGGATCCCATATATGAAATTTGTTACATGGGCTAAAGAAAGATAGAGAACTGGAAGAAGGTGACAAAGACATAAGGGTTGGAAATGGTGCAATATTTGCAGCTAAATCCGTCGAGGAATATCACCTTGTATTACCAAGTGGTAATACATTGATTCTGAACGAATACTATTACATGCCGAACCTGATATGCAACATTATATCGGTTTCTTTATTAAGTAAAGAAGGATATAATTTTGTATTGCAGGAAAATTTAATGAAAATTTTCTTGAACCAAAAGTTGGTTGGATCAGGCACGTTGTGCAATGGTATTTATGTTCTAAATCAATCAATAGTTCTAAGCATAAAAAACACACACAAGAGGAAGAGTTCAGAAATGAACGAATTCTTCTTGTGGCATTGTAGACTAGGTCATATAAATGTGACACGACTTGCTAAGTTACATAAAGATGGATACTTGAATTCGTTTGAATTTTCATCGTATGACACTTTCCAGTCCTGTCTCAAAGGGAAAATGACCAAAACTCTGTTTAGTTGACACGGAGAAAGAGTTAGTGAACTCTTGGGACTGATACATAGTGATATATACGGTCCCATGTCTACACATGCCAGGGATGGTTCCTCGTACTTCATTACATTCACTGACGATCTCTTAAGATTCGGACATGTGTTCTAGATGAAACACAAGTCTGAAGCTTTTGAGAGATTTAAAGAATATAAACAAGAAGTCGAGAACCAAACGGGAAAAAGTATTAAAGTCCTTCGATCTGATCGGAGAGGTGAATACTTGAGCAATGAATTCCTAGACTTCCTAAAAGAGAATGGGATTCTCACTTAGCTAACTCCTCCATATACACCAGAGCACAACGGTGTATTGGAACGGAGGAACTGCACCCTATTAGATATGGTGTGCTCTATGATGAGCACAGCTGAGTTACCTATTTCCTTCTTGGGTTATGTGCTTAAGACAGTACTATACCTACTGAATAGAGTTCCAACCAAATCACTACCTACCACTCCATATGAGATATGGAATGGGAAGAGGCCATATCTTAATTTTATTCAGATATGGGGTTGTCCGGCCTACATGAAAACACAAAAACCGGACAAGCTCGAGGAAAGGTCAGTTTTGTGCAAGTTTATTGGATATCCCAAACATTCGCGAGAATATATCTTCTACCATTCCGAGGAATAAAAGGTGTTTGTTTCTCGACATACCACATTTTTAGAAAAGGGTTTTCTTATGAAAGAAATTAGTGGCAAAGAGATAGAATTGGAAAAGGTTCCGGCTACACAAACTACGACAGAAGATTTGGTAGAACCAGTGGATTCAGAAGTTCCCGATGAACCCCAGCCGCTCCGCCGATCTAGTAGGGTTCCTCATCCACCTGAGAGATACTACGGTTTTCTCATTGACGGTGGGAGCGAGGATTGAATCATGGTTGGTGATGACTCAATTAGCTTCGAGCAGGCCATCATGAGTGGTGACTCTATGAAATGGCTGGATACAATGCGGTCCGAGATGGAATCCATATACACCAACAAAGTATGGACTTTGGAAGATGCTCCTGAAGGGGTAAAACCCATTGAGAGCAAGTGGATCTTCAAGAAAAAACTTGGTGTAGATGGGAAGTGGAGACTTTCAATGCTAGATTTGTTGCAAAGGGTTTTCGTCAACGACCGGGTGTGGATTATGACGAAACCTTTTCTTCAGTGGCTATGCTTAAATCCAACTGGATCATGCTTGCCATTGCTGCATATCATGACAACGAAATCTGGCAAATGGATGTTAAGACCTCCTTTCTGAATGGTGATTTAGAAGAGAGCATGTACATGACTCAACCAGAGGGCTTCGTAGATAGTGGGAGAAGCGGGAATGTGTGCAAGCTTCTTAAATCCATTTATGGATTAAAGTAATCATCGCAGAGTTAGAACATCTGCTTTGATGTCATAGTCAAAGAGTTTGACTTTGTCAAAAATGTAGATAAACCTTGTTTCTACAAGAAGGTGGCAGAGAGTAAGGTGGTCTTCCTCGTATTGTACGCGGATGACATGCTCTTGATAGGAAATGAAATTCATATGCTGCATTCTGTCAAGCTCTTCTTATCACATAGATTCTCAATGAAAGATCTAGGTGATACATCATATATCTTGGGTATTAAGATCTATAGAGATAGATCTAAGAGGATTTTGGGATTGTCCTAATCCAGGTACATCGATACCATAATAAAGAGGTTTAGTATGGAAGATTCTAAGCATGGGTTTCTACCCACGATCTCAGGAATCACCCTCTCCAAAGAGATGTCTCCCAAGACTGATTTGGAAAGGGCTCTCATGCAAGGGACACCCTATGCTTCGGCGGCCGGGTCAATCATGTATGCGATGCTATGTACCAGGCCCGATGTAGCATACACACTAGGTGTAGTGAGTAGGTATCAAGGAGATCCTGGAGAGAATCACTGGACAGCTGTGAAGAACATTCTTAAGTACTTGAGAAGGACTAAAGATATGTTCTTGGTGTATGGTAATGGAGAACTCCAAGTGGAGTCCTTTAGCGATTCGAGCTTCCAGAGTGATAAGGACGACTCTAAGTCGATCTCGATTTTGTCTTCACCCTCTTTGGAGGGGAGGTGTGTTGGAAGAGTTCCAAACAGGAAACTGTTGCAGACTCGACGATGGAGGATGAATATATCGCTGCCAACGATACTGCCAAAGAGGCTGTCTAGATAAAGAAGTACATAATTGAACTTGGTGTGGTTCCATCCATCGAGCATCCAATACCTTTGTATTGAAATAACAATGGTGCAGTGGCTTTGGCCAAGGAACCCAGGTCCCATCAGAGATCCAGGCACATTCTGAGGTGGTATCACCTGATCTGGGAGATAGTTGATCGCCGGGAGATCGAGGTCAGGTGAGTAGACTCGAAGGACAATACTGCGGATCCACTCATGAAGTCCATTCCCCAGATATAGTTTGAGAGACTCTTCGGGATGTTGGGTATAAGATACTACAGCAGCTGGCCTTAGTGCAAGTGGGAGATTGTTAGTTATATGTATGCCCTAGAGGCCATTGTTGTACATGTGATGTATATTATAGTGGATGCTTGGACATATATAGAGAGGACTTTCTTGCTCGACATGATAGTATGTTATCCGGTTGCTCTTTATCTTAACATGTTGACTTATAGTATTATATTGTCTTGCGCTCACATGTTGGTAAAGCCCTTAGGATATATACTAGACTACGAGGACCATGATAAAGATCAAACTAGTGGGGCAAGGTTAGTTGCAAGTACATCATTTAATTGTTCCTAGTCGTGGGAGTATCGAGACAGGGGATCGATATTCCAGAGTATACTAGCGTATACGTATCTTGACCGATATGATGGGTGATGGATGATCCTACATCCATTGGTGTTTGACATCAAGTATAGTATATGGGTGCTCAGTGGAGACTGGGTACACTGGACAGGACTCTCCGAGAACTCCAAGATGGTGATATACCTCACGTCAGATAACAGTTCTCTGGTGACACTAGTGCAGGTTAGTCTGTTGACCCGAGATCGTCATAGAGTCTTGTGTGATTCCCACCGTGCTTTGATTTCAACCTTACCATGTCCAAGAGGGTGTGCAAAACGGTGGCTTTTGGGTACAGTCCCGAGTCACATGGAAGCAGTGAACGATAGGAGGGGATTTCATCTCTCCCGGTATAGGGGGTTCATGTTGCGCTGTGCTCGATAGGCCATTACATCAAATCCTTGGCCAGGGTTGCTGAGATTTACTGGTAAGTGTTATCAGTAGTTTTTCGAACTGTTATGAGCCTCACATCGGCATGACTTATGAAGCTACTAGGGTCTAACGTTTACCACCCTTAGGCTAGATATGCGACATATCAGACGGACAGACCGGACTGTACGGTAGTGTTACTGATTGAATTCACAGGAGTGTGAGCAGGCTTGCTTGCTGGTCTTCTGATCGCTCAATACCTAGGTGGCCGTTACGTTTAGCTAACCGCTTGCGACTTGTGGGTGTTTGATATGATCATCAGCTACTGCCGGAGTATTGATGAATCTTTAGAGTCCAACACAGATGTTTCCGGGCTCAGGCGAAACGGAGTAGGAGCACATATGTGATATGTGCAGGACTGAGATTGATACGAGCATGTGATACCGTATTGTATTCTCGCGATATGTGATATCGGCCGGTTATATGTGATATAGCTGAGTCATCGGATCAAGTGTTGATTCGATGAGATGATACATTTTATATTAGTCGGTTATATGTGATATAGCCGAATTATTGGATCAAGAGTTGATTCGATAATTTAATGTATAATTATATATATGATATATTAAATTACATTAACTAATATTTTCTCACTTAAGTATTTCATTTTCTCACTTTGGATACATTTAACATATATGTGATATATGTTTATTGTATTCTTTTCTTTTGTTACAGAATTACATATATGTGATATGTATAATTGTAACATGAGAGGTTATACATGCAACTAGGGTTTATGAGATTCTCACCATAGCTAGGATTAGGGTTAGATTTATATTTATTTTAGTTAATCAAAATTGAGTGGATTATGCTAAGATATTTATCTTGTTGACTAAGTTCACCCTTCTTGATATTTCTATGATATTTATAAACCTAATCTTTAACCCTAGCTTATGGTTTATTCTCTACATGAGTTACCCATGACACATTATTAACCCATGGTTGCATTTCTAACCTTATCTCATCACTTGCTTCATCTTCTTCTTGCTCTTGATTTTTGCTCTCTTGATTTGTTCATGTGATAAAAAATAGTGAGAAATAAAAATTCTAAAGTGAGAAAAATTCCTACTTCATCATCCTCATCTATACTAGCCACTTAGATTAAGGTGTTTTCTTCACTAATAACTCATTAGTGAAGTGAAAGCTTGAGTTTGTGTTGCTTCAACGTAGATCATCTTGGATTGTGAAGACTACAAGCATGGATGCCTCATTCACCTCATGGAGCCTCTCTAGAGTGCGGGACCATGATGATCGTAGCGAAGAGACCTCAACTAGGAGCTTTAGAAGTGAAGGAGAGGCCTATAAAGGTTGTAATCCCTAATCACTTAGTAGTAAAGTTGTTTACTATATGTTTCCGTATTATTCTTTAGTTAAAGATCTTGTCTTGGGTTGTTTAAACATGGCAAAAATTTAAATTTGGCATGGATGATGCCACCCGAAACCTTGCTGTCGTGTTTAGGAACCCAACAGGTTCCGCATACTTTTTTAAATTCACCGATGTTCTCTCAAGATACGGACATGTGTTCTTGTTGAAATAGAAATTTGAATCATTTGAGAATTTCATGGAATATAAGTACGATGTTGAGAACCAGATGGGTAAAGGTATTCAAATCCTTTGATATGATCGGGGAAAAGAATACTGGACCACGGAATTCCTAGACTATTTAAAAGAGAATGAGATTCTCTCTCAGTTTACTCCTCTGTGTAAACCACAGCACAACGGTATATCGGGTGGAAGAATCGCACCCTATGAGATATAGTGCACTCTATGATGAGTACTACTGAGTTTGATATTTCTTTTTAGGGGCACGCACTTGAGAAGATGCATACCTATTGAATAGAGTTCCGATCAAATCCGATGCCTACCACTCTATATAAGATATGGAATGGGAAGAGACTATCTCTTAAACGAGTTAAGATATTGGCTTGTCTGGCATGTATTAAAAAGCATAATCCGGACAAGCCTGAGGTAAAGTCTGTTCTGTGCAAGTTTGTAGGATATCCTAACCATTCGCGAGGGTATATCTTCTACCACACCAAGGAACAAAAGATGTTTTGTTTCTCGACATGCCACCTTTTTAGAAAAGGAATTTCTTGTGGAAGAAATTAGTGGCGATGGGGTAGAACTGGAAGTAGTTCCAGCAAACACAAACTATAACTGACGATTTGTTAGAACAGAAGGATTCAATAGTCCCCGATGAACCACAGCTACTCCGCAGATCTAGTTGGGTTCCTCATCCAGCTGAAAGATACTACGGTTTTCTCGTAGACGGTGGGAGAGAGTATTGCATCATGGAGATGATGACCCGACTAGTTTCGAGAAGGGTATCACAAGTGGAGGCTATGTGAAATGGCTGGATGCTATGCGATGTGAGATGGAATCCATGTACACCAGCAAAGTGTTGACTTTGCATGTTGCTCCTGAAGGGGTAAAACCCATCGGGGATAAGGGGATCTTTGAGAAAGATAATCCGGTGTAGATGGAAAAGTTAAGACTTTCAAAGCTAGACTTGTAGCAAAAGTTTTTCGTTTATGACCTTGTGTCGACTATGATGAATCCTTTTCTCCTGTCGCTATGCTTAAGTCCATCAGGATCCTACTTGTCATTGCTGCATACCATGACTATGAAATCTGGCAGATGGATGTCAAGACCGCTTTTCTAAATGGTAATTTAGAAGAGAGCGTATATGACACTGCCAGAGGGCTTCGTACATAGTGGGAGCAGCGAAAGCATATGCAAGCTGCTTAAATCCATCTACGGGTTAAAACAGGCATCGTGGAGATGGAACATCTGTTTTGATGAATCTGTCAAAGAGTTTGACTTCATCAAAATGGTAGATGAACCATGTATAAATAAGAAGGTTGTAGAGAGTATGGTTGTCTTCCTCGTATTGTACGTGGATGACATACTCTTGATAGGAAATGGTGTTCCTATGCTACACTCGGTCAAGAACCACTTATCACACTGGTTCTCCGTGAAAGATCTAACTGATGTCTCCTACATCCTGGGGATATAGATCTATAGATATAGATTTAAATGGATTTGTGATTGTCCCAATCAAGGTACATAGACACCATGCTAAATGGGTTTAGCATGGATGATTCTAAGTGAGGTAATGTACCCACTTGTTCAGGAATCACTCTCTCCAAAGAGATGTCTCTCGAGACAGATTTGGAGTGAGCTCGCATAGAAGGGATACCCTATGCTTTTGCAGATGGGTCAATCATGTATGCGATATTATATACCAGACTAGATGTATCTTACTCACTAGGTGTAGTAAATAAGTATCGAAAAGATCTTTGGGAAAACCACTGGACAGCTGAAGAGCATTCTTAAGTGCTTGAGAAGGACGCAAGAGATATTCTTGGTGTATGGTAACGGTGAACTCCAGATGGAGTCATTTACCGATTCAAGCTTTCAGAGTGATAAGGATGACTGAAAGTCAGTCTCGGGTTTTGTCTTCACCCTCAGTGGAGGGACGGTATGTTAGAAGGGTTCCAAGCTATATACCGTGGAAGACTCGTTGATAGAGGCTAATTACATCGCTACCAATGATGCTGCCAAATAGGTTGTCTGGATTAATAGAGTTCATGAGATGAACTAGGTTCCTACCATTGGGCATCCAATACCTGTGTATTATGATGACAATGGAGCTATGGCTTTGGCCTAGGAACCCCGGTTCCGTCAGCGATCCAGATATATTCTTAGAAATCGTCACCTGATTAGGAAGATTGTTGATCTTCGGGAGATTGAGGTTAGGAGATTTGACACAGAGGATAACACAGCGGATCCACTCACCGAGGCCATTCCCCAGATGCTATTCGAGAGACTTTTTGGGGCATTGGGTATGAGATACTAGAACAACTAGCCTTAGTGAAATTGGGAGATTGTTAGGAATATGTATGCCCTAGAGGCCATTATTGATGATATAGTGGATGCTTGGACATATATATAGGGTACTTTCTTGCTCGACATTATAGGATGCTATCAGGTTACCTTTATCTTAACATGTTGACTGGTATTCTTTGCTGTCTTGCTCTCATATGTTGATAAAGCCCTTAGGATATGCACTTGACTACCATGATTATGATGAGATCATACTAGTGGGGCCAGGGTGGTCCAAAAGTACATCCTTTAATCAGTTCCTAGTCGAGAGAATATCGAGACTAGGGCATCGATATTCCAGAGTAGACTAGTGTGTACGTTTCTTGTCCCTTAGAGGGCGATGGTTGATCCCACAACCATTGGTGTGTGACATCAAAGATTATACACAGGTGCTCATTGGAGAATGGGTACACCGAACAGGACTCACCGAGGACTCCTATGTGGTAGTATACTTATCGTCAAATAGCAGTCCTCTGGTGACACTGGTACAGGTTAGTCTGTAGACCCGAGAACGTCATAGATTCTTATGCGGCTCCCACTGTGTTTTGATTTCCTCCTTACCACGCTCAAAGGAGACGTGCAAACAGGTGGATTTTAGGTACAGTCTCAATTCGCATGGAGATGATGAGCGATAGGAGAGGTTTCGTCTGTCCCGGTATTGGGGGTTGATGTTACGTTATGCTCGATTGGCTATAACTGGAAGTCCCTGGCTAAGGATAGGAGAGGTTTCGTCTCTCCCGGTATTGGGGGCATGACTTTTCACGTTACTAGGGTCTGACGTTTACTACCCCTAGAAGTGATATGCGACATATCAGACGAAGAGACCGGACTATACGGTAGTGTTGCTGATAGGCTTCATAGAGTCTACAGACGAGCTTGCTTGTTGATCTTCATATCTCTTAATATCCGGGTGGCTGTTACGTCCAGCTAGTACCGCTGATGTCTTATAGGTGACTGATGTGATCATCGCCTACTGCCGGCGTATTGACGAGTCTTTAGAGTCACACACAAAAGTTCCCTGGTTCAGCGAAATGAAGTAGGATACATATGTGATATGTGTGTGGGCCATATTAAATACATGCATGTGATACCATATTGTAATCTGGCAGTTATCTGTCATCAAGTTCGGTTATATGTGATATAACCAGATTATCAAATCAAGTGTTGATTTGATAATATGATATACAGATAAATGATATTATTCGGTCATATGTGATATAACCGGATTATTAAATCAAGTGTTGATTTAATAATGTGATATATATTATATGTGATATAATTATATCTTAACTAATATCATTAGCTCACTAATTATTCTTCATAATTTATATATTAATATATATGATATATATATATAATAATAATAATAATAATAATGAAGCATGCTTGATTTTCCATTTTTGTGAAAAATAGAAAATGAGGTGGAAAAGGTTCAAAATGAGAGCATGGTTGCAAGCATGGGATTTATTTATTGTTTTTCATCTTGACTCACTATTCTAGCATGGTTGTAATTTTATATTGCAAATTTCCATGCTTGAATGAGTGGGGGTCAAGTGTTGCCATTCATTCTTAGCTCATTCTCAACACTTAGCCATTTTTCATGAGTTGCTCCCATGGTTGCTCTTTAGCTCTCTTCTTCTTCCTCCTCAAATACTTCAAAAATCAAAACCCTCACATGTGATGTGAATCATGGATTTTTGAATACATTAGTGAGCAAATGAAATCCCCTACTTCACCATCCTACACTTGACTAGCGATCGAGTATAGCGTATTTACTACTCTAAAGAGTTTAGTGTAGAGGTAGCTTGAGGTGGAGGGACTTCGCGTGGATCATCTTCGGCATGAAGGTCATCGGAGGAAGCTCGGCCAAAAGCTCAAGTGGATCCTAGTGGAGTCGCGGGACTACTTCACGGAGCATGTGAAGTGAATGACTTGATCTTCAAGGGTATAACATCTTTCACTTTCTTTAGTTGTTCACATCATCAAAACCTAAACCCTAAAATTCTAGCAAAGATCTTGTATAGTCTAGCTTAGCACCTAGAAAAATTTGAATTTGGCATGCTTGATGCTACTTAGAACCTCACGGTGGTGCTAAGGTCGAATTTCATCCTTATCTCAGTAAAACATTTGTATAGTAAAACCGGAGTATCATCAGTAAAATCGACAGAAAAGTCCGTGTCAAGTATCGACACAATATCCTCAATATCTCAGACTCCGTCAGTCCGGATCGGCCCATATCATCAAATTTCACGAAAACGGTCTGTATCCTACGGATATCCGCCGCGCCAAACATCACCGGTCGGTAGTGCTCCCTGCTGGGCTCAACGCCTTTCTATACGATCTTCTTGCCCTGAGGTACCGCACCGGGTCCACCATGTTCCTGTAGACGGTGCATCCCCCTCCTTAAATAGGGTATATGATACAGCTCAAGAACCGAGAAAACTCATGATGGACGCCACACACATCATATCACGAGAAAACCGTAAATTTCTATTTTTAAAATGATAATAGATTTATAAAATTCTTGCGGTCTTCCCCAAAATCCAAAAAATCTCATCAATACTGAAATATCCAAGAAGAATCACAATATATGAACATGTCGGTAATGATGGATGTCCATGATGTCGATAATATGAGATGTAATGTATGACTAGAAAACTATGTATGAATGATGATTCAATGAGGGGTGTGTGTGTGTGTGTGTGTGTGTCTATATATATATATATATATATATATATATATATATATATGACTTGCAATCCTGAGTATCCATCCTGATGAAATGAATATACAACTACAAGTTACCTATCGTATATGATGCAAATGCTCAGATACTGATTTAAACAGGTTCTATAGTGTTCGTGACATAGCAATTACCAATAGCGTGTGTGTGTTAACATAAGTAGTGCATGTGCGGCATGAATCACTGGTAATGGTGTAAGTGTCCTAAGTATTAATATCATATGTAAGAAGATGAAATGTCATGGTATGAATGCTATGAGACTACGCATATAGATGCAAGAACTACTAATAATCCTAATTATCGTGCGTCTTGCACCATCTAGACGATTCCCCCATAGATGTGTACATCTACTTACCGTGACGCCTCAGCTAATCTGATCCAATCACAGCCTTTCATTTCCGCGCCACGTCCGACGTCTCCGCAATTGATCCTAAGATTTCACAAACACAATACATGAGGCTAAAACTCTTGAGAAGACACGAGGACAAACGATACGAATGAATGAACGTCCACAGGTTAGAGTTGTGTGCACTTGGTGCACAAAACGCGCACGACATCGCCACAACCACAACTAGGGGTCGCTATGCGTAGCAACCACCAAACCTAGAACCCGATCGTACCGATCGCGCATTCACAATACACTAAATATCATAGGATATAGGTTGTAGATCATCGCAACCTCAATCTAAATTAAAATCTATTTATTCTAAAAACCTAGTTAGCAAACAAATGGTGTTTTGGTGCAAAACTTTATGGATTAGCGACCTAGTGGCCACACTCATAAGTAAACATCCTAGTTAAGCCATGCTTCACTAATTAAATATAGTCTCGCGCAAACGCACACTAATCATGCAATTTACTTGCATAACCACTTAATTAGGATAATTAGAAGCCACTTTAACAAAGTAATCATCAAGATTAGGTTTGTAAAGCCACTAGATAGCAAACTACACTTAGCTAACTTAGTAATGATGGGTAAAATCCTAATTTTAACTCAAACCCTTCTCGTTAAAAACTCAAATCTTACAATTAAAACTATTTTATCACCTAAATAAATTAGATTAAAGTAATTAATCAACAAAGTAACCATTGGATTAAGATTTTTACCTCAACAATTTAGAAATCTAACTTGCAAACTTGGCCTCCTAAAATGCTTTCTTGCTTCAAGATCCAAGCTAGTTTAGGCCAAGGAATTTTGGGTGAAGGTTTAACTAGGAATTAGTGAGGATTTTGTGTGGATTTTTGAGTGAATTTTGTGGTGTTTTAACAATCAAAAGAAGAAGAAAAAATGGAAAAAGGGAGGCTACAGTTCGGCCAGATGAGGGAGAGAGAGAGGTGAGTGTGTGTGTGTGTTGTCATGTCAAAACTCTCCCATTTTATCATCTATTAATTCATTTCCTAATTATTTTATTTTCCTTGTTTAAATCCTAGAATTATCTTGTAACATTTCAGAAAAATAAAATATTATTTATGGAAATTTTTATAATTAAATAATAAATATAATGAATATTTTAATATTTCGGTATAATTAAATACCGATAAATCGGGAAAAATTTGGAAAATTATAGAAATTACTAAAAAGAGGATGTTTTATGTGATTTAAGCAAAATATGAAAGTTTATGATTTATTTGACACTATTTTAGTGCTAATCGCGATTAAAAATCGCTAATCGGGCTTTAAGCGTATTTTATGCACATGACATGCACATGTCATTTTTAACACTTGTTGCTTTTTCCTTCATGGTTATTTATTCATTCATGCATGATTTTTTATTTTAAGAAAAGAGAAAGGAAAATGAAGAGAAAACAATAAAGAATAGAATAGTGAGGGTATGGGCATGAGAGAGAAGAGAGAGGTGAGGGGTCAAACCTTGGTCCTACCCATTTGTTTCATTCTCATCTTCATTCTTCTCTCTTCTTCTCTCTCAATGGCAGCACCCCCTCTCCCTCCTCCACTACAACCCCCACTTCATCTTCAAATCTTCATCAAAACTCCATCCCCACTTCACAAAAAATGTGCTTGAGCTCACTAGCTACACTTTTGACCAAGAAAGCTTGCATTTTGGACACTTGGGGCAACTCAAGAATTTTCTTGAGTTGCCAAATGAGATAATTTCTGCACCATTAGATTAGCATTTCAATTCCTTATGTATCCATACAAGTTTAGAATCGATATTGTGTAGTTAGTGAACTTTGAAAATTTCTAGTTAGGGTTTGAGGGAAACTTGATTGGAGATAGTGTAATTGAGGTTAGTGGAGATCATACAACCCTTGTAGTGATATTATATTGGACTAAAATCTTAGAAAAACCCCAAGATACGAACTTTGAATTCTGCAGATACTGAAATTGTGGAGTTTGTGTAGGGAAAATAAAATCTGCTAATACTAGAGGACCTGGAAAATTATTTAGCATAGACTGGGATACAAGCAGGAACCTAGGAAGCATCACCCAAGACACGAGCCCCCAACTCCATTCCCTGGCTGCAAATAAAAGCAATCTAGCCGCAAATTGCATCCAGGACATGGCCATTAGGTCTCGTTCTTGTTCTGTAGTTCCTACATCTGTAAACTAGACCCTCCATATGTGCAAAATTGACTAATTTGACCTAGGGTAAAATCCGGAGCCATTTTCAAGAGTTGTTATTTTGATTCGGGGTTTCGTTTCTCATATTTTGGATTCTGGATTTTAGTATTTGTGTTTTACCTCGATCACTTGACGTTTGTACGATGATATCGAGGGTTGTTTGGTGTTTTGAAAGGCGTAGTTCGTAGGTTCTAACTTATAGGCTTTTATCGTGTCGTTTTGGTTTTGGTTTTGATTTGGATTTTAATGCGGCACGATACGTTATGATGTGTAGGTACCCCCGCGAGGACTTCGAGATGACAAGAAAGTGCATGGCGACGTCGACAACGGCAAGCGAAGAGCAATGTGAGTAGATTATATCTACGGGGGAAGTCGGGTGGATGGCGTATAGCACCCCCGCAGTTCGTAGTATAGTGTATAGTGTATATATATATTATGGATTTTTTCATATGTTATTGTGAGGTTATTATTATCTAGATAGACTTTGGGAGTCATGGATAATTTTAGTATCATTGGATGATGGTGTCGTTAGTTAGTTTAGTCGCGATCCCTAGAATAAGGTTTACACCCACATGCACACACATGCTTACTTTGTTATACTTGTGCATATAGGGGGATATGTATATATATACACACATAGGTATGGGACTATGTATATATATACGTATACCTACACATGGATAATGAGGACAGTGGATGATATTTAGAGATGAGTCGTTGAGATTGGGCATGATGCCACGAAATCGGTGATATGTTTTGATTAATATTACGAGATACGACATGAGATTTTAGTGGGCCTTTAGACGTGTGTTTCATACACGCATATATTTGCAAATGGTATCAGTTTGTACTAGACTTAGATCAGTACCCCTTGTTCATAAGATATGATGATAATGGATACCAGATGAATAATGAGATGAATGTGATATTTGACCCGTACCCAAATTTGGGATGCCGTACGAGCTATATATTGAGGATAGATCCGCACTCTTGACTCGAGGATGTCATATTGTATATTGTATCGTATGTGATACTATTGAGGCGGGATCACAGACTATTATATTTATATATGTATCGACTCAGATTTAGGTGGTTTCTTTACCCTTCGATTTGCCCTGTAGTTAACGTATAGATGTTAGGCTAGACTCGAGTCATACCTATTTCAAAACTAACGAATCGTGAGTATTTTAAAGACAGGCTAAAAGATTCTACGGATATTTTCAAAGACGCATCTTTTCTTAAAAACATTGTAGCCCTTATTTTTCAAAACACCACGATTCGTCTTATTTCAAATGGCAAAACTGTATGACATATATATTATATTGATGTAGATTGTTCACTGTTGTGTCTATTATTCATTTTCCGCATATTCTTGCTATTCGCATCGCATTGCATGTTTGAATGTGTTTATCGTATATTAAACCCATGTTATCAGGACACCAGCACCATTACCGATGATACGTATGCTCCACGCGCACTTACTTACCGGCTCACACACTTCATCTTCGATAATTGCCATGTCACTACATAATAGGACTGTTGCATCAGGATATGCCCCCTTGCATGACATACTTGCGTACGTGCATATTGTACACTCATACTTGCGTATATACCTACTTCTACATTAATATTGGCACACAGACACTTTGTACACTCATACTTGCGTACATACATGTTTGCACATACATAGATGATTCTAGCTTGATTTTGGAGATTTGGGAACCGCAAGATATATTTTAAAACTGGATTCATTTAAAGGAGCGGTTTTCCCTCGATATGTGCATATTACTGTTTATGTTGCATGATATACTGATATGCTTACGTTTCTGTTATATGTCGCATATATCATGCTTTATGATTATACGTATTGAGATATGTTGTTTCCATGATATTTCTGGATTTGGGAACCGTGGTTATTTCAAAAGAGCGCATGTATTGTTTTAAAAACCCGGTTACCCTTGATATGATATTTCAGTGTGTCGACCATGTGTTTTCTCGGTTCTGAGAGTGGCATGTGAAATCCGATTCGAGGAGCGGTAGGCACCGTCTGCGGGTACATGGTGGACCCGGTGAGGTACCTCAGGGCAAGAAGACTCGTATATAATGGATGGTGAGCCTGGCAGGGGAGCACTACCTATCGGTGATAGTATTTGGACTCGGCGGTTATCCGGAGGATAGCGACTGAAGTAGTGAGATGGATATGAGGGCCGACCAGATTATATGGCGCCTGAGAGCCGATCTGAGGATGCGGCGCCTGAGATATATGAGGATTTACGTATCGAAGCTAGGCACGGTTTTCATGATGTTTAGAGTATCAATGCTGGATACTCAGGTTCCATGATTTTGATGTGTCGCGAGGGACAACGTTGATTTATATCCTCATATTTTCATGCATATGCTTTTATGACTTTTGCATGCATGATGTTGTTATGTCATTGGTTGACACTTGGATGATATCCACATAGTTATAGACTTCATGACATAGTTGACACTGATTTCTTGATGATTATATCGATCACACTTCATATTTATGATATGTTGCTACCTGGGGTACTGACACGAGCACTTGGTATTACACTTATGTATATATGTTTACCCTTGCCACCTTATCATGCTTCAGACTTTATCTTATTGTGGATATATATATATTACTGATCGTATTGACCAAGGATTGAGTCATACATACGATTTCTGCTTTGTGATGTTTTCTACTCACGAGTTGGCAACTCACCCCCGTTGTGCCACAGTTCTTGCAGGTTTTTGCCGTACAGATTTCATTACGGCTTTCTGGTACACTGCTTCCTTTCTAGGTGATTGCTTTATTAGGTGGGTTCACTCACATCGTGGCCACCATTGTACTTATTTATTTTCAATTGTATCTAGAAAAATTCCATAAACCAGACTTGTATATTTATTTCAGACTGAGAAAACCAGTTGTGTATTACTTCGACCTTAGAGTCGCGCGTTGTATTATTATGGTTTTCTTGATGATTTTGAGTTTCTTTTGAGTTTTGATCCTTGCCCTTCGGCGTTGTATATTATATTGTTTGGGTGGTTGTGACCGTCGATTGACGAAGAGCTAGCTCCCACTTGAGGATGTCTTTTATCATTGATGCATATATTATTCATGTTGTACCCCGTTTGGGGCCAGTATTTACAAAGGAAACTCTGTCGAAATTTTCAGAAAAGTCTTGAGATTTTAAAATGCATATTTGGCATATGTTATTTAATAACCCCTTTTTTAAAACATGTTTTCTTCATTTGTTTTCTTTAAATGGTTTAGATTTCTGGGATTTCTTGGCTTACTTGAATTAGATGGGGTCCTATAGACTTCATATGATTCAAGTGCCAGTCGCGTGCCATTTCGGGTCGTGACAAAGTTGGTATCAGAGCGCTAGGTTAACCTTGGTTCGAGTCTAAGTTTGACTATGCGGAGCCTAGAGCGTTTGTATATATTTGGAACTTAGGCTTGACCTTGCGGAACTTAGACTTAGTCGAGGGGGGTATTATACCCGAACTTTCATCGCGTAGGTTGACCTTGGTTGAAAGAGTAGGTGACTTCAGTAGAGTGACGTACCTTGTGTATGTTCCGCGGCATACTTACGATACGCTACTCCGCTTAAGGAGCCTTAGGATGTACATTTCCTTGCACAGTATTATATTCATTCCTATAATCTATCCTTATCGATATCGGTTTATGGTTTTGCTGCCACGATAACACGGGCAGAGAGAGCTACGGCTAGAGCTGCGTCAGCATGAGCTCGTCGCGGATGAGGACTGACCAGGGCGTGATTCTAGGGACATACGATTGCATAGAGGCGTCATTTTATTGTGTTTTCGCGCCATGAGCGTTTGATGGATCGCTTTTACGAGATTTCTCGGACGTACAGATCAGAACCAGAGGATCAGGCTACTGCTAGAGGCCAGCCAAAATGTGATGACCGTCGATGCACCGATTATTTGATGTTAGAGGCACTGTTCAGCGTGCGGACAAATGAGCCAGTTGTTGCTGCGAATGACGAGATATCGCCCCAAATGTTTGGAGCTATTGCCGTACGAATTATACTTAGAGATATGATAGATAGTCGCTATTCAACTGAGGATGAATGACTAGGATATGTGGTTCGTTCGCTTACCCCGATGCGAGGTCATCAGATTGATTGATTCCAGCTTGAGAAGACTTCACACGGATACGTTGGGAGTCGATAGAGACAATCGAATGTCAGAAGCCCATTTTCCAAGTTTAAAGTATTCAGAGAAAAATGCAAGTAATGCTATGGACCCTCTAGAAGAATGAAACCCAAACTCGACGTAATGACCATGGAACGCTTTTGAACTTTAGAGTTTGCAGCAGTTCAGCGGTGCCATTTGTGAGGCTTGGGTTTGCCCTTCTACGGTTAGTCCAAAGGTAATGTGGCTTGTACTGGAATACTATTAAACTGTACCCAAGATGTTGAGCTCTTAGGGGATTATGGAACTTTGACGAATCGATCGAAAGGTCCAACATCATTCGGATATCATGTGATGGGATACATTGCTTGGGAGACTCCAGATACGAGTATAGTCGTTGGAGCACAGTCCATGCAGCTATGAAGAGACAAGTCCGAAGCAGTCGACAATAGAGAAAAGTGGAGTAAGAAGTTCGCAAGAGATTTCGACGAGATGACGTTCCACTCCGCCGACACCAGAGATGTGATACACATGCAGAGGCATTGGATATGGATATATCTTCTAGACGGAGTCGCGATGAGTATGCAGCCATTTCGGAATAAGAAACAGATATAGAAAAGGGTGATAACCTCCGGGTAGTTCGGCAGAAACGAGATTTGAGAAAGACCTCGACAGGACCTTTCAGGAATACTATACGAGAAGATTTGGACCCAGGATCGGTCATATTACGCACACCCAGCAGGCCAGAGTTCGGCATCGTCGACGAGACATATTATGAGTGACCATGATAGTTGTCCCGAGATCTTTAGAGGATGTGCCAGAGCGGACTGCTTCCATTATCGTTTCCATATTGAACCGTTGAGCCGAGAAGCTATGCACTTAGTAATCTGCAGTGAGAGACGAGAGCCTGAGGGCACCAGATGACAGGCTACGAACAGTAGGCAAGTAGATATCTTGCTCTGCTAGCATTGGACGCACCGGCACCTTCTCGACTTTAAAAGAGGACATATCGACGATGGTATGTATGATTTGTGATTTGGTGATTCGATTATCATGTATCCGTCACCTTAGGTTTCGGTATTTTGGGCGATATATTCACATGATTGAGTTTTGATGACTGAGTTTCATGATATTCATTTTCGTACACAATGGTTGCACCTACTGGGTATTAATATTTTGTGCATAGTTATTACATTAGGATATGCTTTATACACCATAGTGTTGATTTATGATTTGCGCATAGTTATTGCCCTTAGTATCGTTATGTTCCTTGGCTGCACATGTTTGTGATTTCATGGATTTTATACAGATGGGTTGATTTTGTGCATATGGTACGCACCCGATTTGATTTTTGCACTCGGTATAGTTCACATATGCTTGCAGTGCAGTGATACGTATTTTGTGAACTACAGTTGTATAGGACTTCGATTTGATGCTATTTGAGGTATTGATTTTGACTTCATGCCTAGGGTATGCATATGATTTGACTTATGCTAACGTCATAGTTTTCATGCACTTTTAGTGTTTTGATTAGATTTTGTGCACGCTGATGCACATGGTTGTGAGATTTGATACCACGGTATACCTGATTTGGATTTGAGATGTGTTGTATACCATCGATTTCGATTGTGATACTCGATATTTGTTTTGTGCACCTTGTGCACCTGATTGGATTCTTCCGCATATTTGACGCGCTTGATTTGGATCTTGCGCATATTCGGCGCTTGATATTGGATTTCATGATTTCGAGCATGTTGGATGCACAGGGTTTAGATTTTATTCGTGCATGATGGATGCACCTGATTTGGATATTCGCGCATGTTAGGCGCATGTTATGAGATGCGATTTTGGTGCACACCAGATGCACTAAATCGAGATTCTTCATGCATATTAGATGCACCTGATATTGCTGTCAGGCACACCCGTTGCTCTTGACAGATGTTTCGTGCACACCCGATGCACTTAAATATTGTTTCTGTGCACATGTATGGCACATTCATGGGTTTCGATTTCCGTGCGCACCAGACGCATGTAGCATTCATATGCACATTTTGGGATTGATTTCTTATGGAGCAGTACGTTTTTATGATATTTGCTATTTGTTTTCGTACTGAGCAGGACTAGTCAGAGGACAGTACCTGGATATATTTTGCATGCATTGATAGTTATCGAAAGGATTTCCAAAAAGAGAACTATAGCCACAGTATTTACCTACGTGTCCGAGATGAGACGAAACTTTTTATAAAGGAAACCCTTCTAAATTATTTTCAAAAACGGCGGGACGTACATATTAAACAAAGGTATATATAGTTATTTCCTTACAATAGACGCCCGCCACTGTGCAGTGATACACGCATCGTACAACGACTTAAAAGGTTTTGGCATGCATTTTCTTCAGATGTTTACATGTATAGCTCTGATGTTTACATGTAGAGTTTTGATATATATCATGTTGGTTTTCGTATTGGATTTTGATATTGATGTCTTCACCATGGCTCCGATGATTGCGAGATGCTTGATGGAGTTTTGATTTTGGTTTAGAGGCTCATTTTTCATGCACATGAATTGCGCTATGATGCGTCTTATGTATTGATGATTTCGGAGCCCCGGCGACTTGGACTTTTTACAGAAATGTTTTAGTATTTGAGGGGTTTAAATTTAAATTCGGGGACTGAATTTCTTTATGGGGGGAATATTGTAACATTTCAGAAAAATAAAATATTATTTTTGGGAATTTTTATAATTAAATAATAAATATAATAAATATTTTAATATTTCGGTATAATTAAATACCGATAAATCGGGAAAATTTTGGAAAATTATAGAAATTACTAAAAAGAGGATGTTTTATGTGATTTAAGAAAAATATGAAAGTTTATGATTTATTTGACACTATTTTAGTGCTAATCGCGATTAAAAATTGCTAATCGGGCTTTAAGCGTGTTTTATGCTAATGACATGCACAAGTCATTTTTAACACTTGTTGCTTTTTCCTTCACGGTTATTTCTTCATTCATGCATGGTTTTTGATTTTAAGAAAAGAGAAAGGAAAATGAAAAGAAAACAATAAAGAATAGAATAGAGAGGTATGGGCATGAGAGAAAAGAGAGAAGTGAGGGGTCAAACCTTGGTCCTAGCCATTTGTTTCATTCTCATCTTCATCCTTCTCTCTTCTTCTCTCTCAATGGCAGCACCCTTTCTCCCTCCTCCACTACAACCCCCACTTCATCATCAAATCATCATCAAAACTCCATCCCCACTTCACAAAAAATGTGCATAACCTCACTAGCTACACTTTGGACCAAGAAAGCTTGCATTTTGGACACTTGGGATTTTCTTGAGTTGCCAAATGAGGTAATTTCTGCACCATTAGATTAGCATTTCAATTCCTTATGTATCCATACAAGTTTAGAATCGATATTGTGTAGTTAGTAAACTTTGAAAATTTCTAGTTAGGGTTTGAGGGAAATTTGATTGGAGATAGTGTAATTGAGGTTAATGGAGATCGTACAACCCCTGTAGTGATTTATATTGGACTAAAACCTTAGACAAACCCCAAGTTGCGAACTTTGAATTCTGCAGATATGGAAATTGTGGAGTTTGTGTAGGGAAAATAAAATCTGCTAACACTAGGGGACCTGGAAAATTATTTAGCATAGACTGGGATGTAAGTCCATATTGCGACCCCCGGTTCTTACGGGGAGGCGGAAACGGTATAAAAAATAAATTTTTGTCGCAAGAGGCAACATGGACTAAACAAGGTCGGGATCGTGTCTAAACTAAAACTAGCATACTTTGCTAAAGAGAGTTAGCTACTCGGATGGAGATGGTTATACCTAAACTTGAACTCCTTCTTCTTCAAACTTTGTAGAGGTTGATGGTTCTCTTTCTTGTCGCCTTCTTCCGTCGAAGATGGATCCACCTCGAGAGTTCAACCTTTGGGCTCTTCCTCGTGCTTTGAGTGAACTAGGGTTTCCGGCTTGCTAAACCTTGAACCTAGAATGAGTAGAGAGTGTCTAAGGGATGCTTTTCTTTTTAAAGAGAAGGATTCTCAACACATGAGAAGGGTTCTCTTTAGCTAGAGGAAGAAGAAGATGAAGTGAGGAGAGAGAATGGATATGAAAGAATGAGCTCTTTTCTTTTGCAACCATGACTAAAAGAAAAGGAATTATCTAATTAATAATAATAATTCAAAAATAAAATAGTTGATGGTTGTATTTGGAATGACCACTATCATACTTTCAATAAATGAGTGTAAGCATGAATCAAGGAGAATCCTTTCAAAGCATGATGGTGGTCAACATTCAACCATGGTCAACAAGTCAACCATGGTCAACAAGTCAACAAAATCAACCATAACAATATTTCATCTAATTACTATTATTAATTGATATTTCATAAATCTATTAGGGTTTGGAAAAAAGACGACTGTCAACTGTGCATACGCACCCGTTCCGAAACCCTAATGAAAATCATCTTCCTCCTCCTCAAATAACTGTGCATACACACCTACATTCTTGTTCCGAGGAACATGAATACTGAGAGATAAAAGCAACCCCAAAACATATACCGGTATCTGACTCAAACCAGAGCCAGCCAGTAATATCCGTCCGGACTCCAAACGTGCACAAGTGCGCGGATGAGAACGAACCCTGTCGCAAAACCATGCGACCTCTACTTTGTTTTGCCCAGAGGCGAATACCCTCTGTGTGGGACTCTAAAGACTCGACACTACGCTGGCAGTGGGTTTAACCACAGACTGCAAGCGGCACTAGCTGTGCGTAACGGTCCCTAGGTAGATGCCGACAAGAAGGCTGACGAGGTGAAACCCTATCTGTACTCCTACTGAGTCTGATTGTGACAGTCTCCGTACAGTCCGGTCTGTTAGTCTGATACATCGCATGTCGGGCCTAGGGGGCGGTAAAACGTCAGTCCCCCAATAGCGGTACAAGTCATGTCGGAGTGAAGCCCAAAACACCCTGAGATAACACTGGAAACCTACCAGTATATCTCGCTTGCCCTGGCCAGGGACTACTCGTGTAATGGCTCTTCTAGACACAGCGCGATGTCAACCCCCAATACCGGGAGAGACGAATCCTGTCTAACCGGCACTGCCTCCAAGTGCTTCGGGACTGCACCCAACCACCACCTGTTTGCACGACTCCTTTGAGCCGTGGTAGGGTAGTGATCAAAGTGCAGTGGGAACACACTCGAGGCGAAGTGCCAGTGTCAAGTCAGCGGACTAAGCTGTACTCATGTCACCTAGGAACTAATGACTGACGATAGGTATAATACCAACCTGTCAGTTCCCGACGAGTCCTGTCCAGTGTACTCATAACCTAACGAGCACCCGTATACTATCTCCAGTACGACGTACTGATGGTTGTGGGACAGACCATCTCCCACACTGGGATGAGAAGCGCATACGCTAGTCTAATCCGGAGTATCGATGCCCTGTCTCGATAGTCCTGCGACTAGGGACCTGTATAAGGATGTGCTTATAGATTACCCAGCCCCCACTAGTGTGACTGCCATCACAACGCTGGTAATCAAGCAAAGATCCTAAGGGCTCCACTAATGCGTATAAGTGATATAGTAAAATAAACACAAGTACACATTGAAGTAGAAACAAACAAAGTAGCATACTACTATATTGAGCAAGATTGTTTATACAAGGTGAATATCCCAAGCTTCCATTAAGTAATATACAAACTAGTATGATACAGTAATGGCCTCTAGGACATATACACTAACAATCTCCCACTTGCACTAAGGCCATGTACTGGCGTATCGAAGACCTATCATCTCGATCAGCCGCTCGAACTGAGTCTGGGGTAGGGCCTTGGTGAATGGATCTGCAGTGTTCTCTTCTGATGCAACCCTCCGAACCTCGATCTCCTTGCGATCCACGATCTCCCTGATCAGGTGATACCGCCTCATGATGTGCCTAGATCTCTGATGGGACCTGGGTTCCTTCGCTAAAGCTATAGCCCCGTTGTTGTCGCAATACAGAGGTATTGGGTCAACAATGGACGGAACCACCTGAAGTTCTTTTAAGAACTTCCTCATCCAGACAGCTTCTTTTGCGGCATCAGATGCAGCAATGTATTCCGCTTCCATAGTCGAGTCTGCAACGGTTTCCTGTTTGGAGCTCTTCCAACACACCGCCCCTCCATTGAGGGTAAAGACAAAACCCGACATGGACTTGGAATCATCCTTGTCACTCTGGAAGCTGGAGTCAGCAAAGGCCTCGATCTGGAGGTCTTTTCCGCCATACACCAAGAACATCTCCTTAGTCCTTCTCAGGTACTTGAGAATGTTCTTTACCGCTATCCAGTGTTTCTCCCCAGGGTTTGACTGATACCGGCTTACCACACTCAGTGCATAAGCTACATCCTGTCTGGTACACAACATCGCATACATTATAGAGCCTACCGCAGAAGCGTAGGGTATAATAGACATGCGATCCCTCTCCAAATCAGTCTTGGGAGACATCTCTTTAGAGAGGGTGATCCCGTGACAAGCCGGTAGGTTACCGCGCTTGGAATCCTCCATACTGAATCTTTTCACTATGGTGTTGATGTACCTGGACTGAGAAAGTCCTAATATCCTCTTGGATCTATCACGATAGATCCGGATCCCCAGGATGTATGAGGCATCACCCAGGTATTTCATGGAGAACCTGTATGACAAGAACCCCTTGACAGATTGTAGCATAGGAATGTCATTTCCTATTAAGAGAATGTCATCCACGTATAGAATGAGGAATACTACAGTTCTCGCTACAAATCTAATATAGATGCATGGTTCATCTGGATTTTTGATAAAGCCAAATTCCTTGACCGTCTCATCAAAACAGATGTTCCAACTCCGCGATGCCTGCTTTAGTCCATAGATGGACTTAAGCAACTTGCACACCTTTCCGCTGCTCCCACTCTGAATGAAACCCTCTGGCTGATCCATATAGACACACTCCTCTAAATATCCATTTAGAAAAGCGGTCTTTACGTCCATCTGCCAAATCTCATAATCGTGGAAGGCAGCAATGGCAAGAAGGATCCGAATGGATTTCAGCATAGCCACTGGAGAAAAGGTTTCGTCATAGTCCAAGCCAGGTCTTTGACGGAAACCCTTTGCTACAAGTCTAGCTTTATAGGTCTCAACCTGTCCATCTACACCAATCTTCCTTTTGAAGATCCACTTGCATCCTACGGGTTTTACCCCGTCTGGAGCAATGTCCAACGTCCATACTTTGTTGGTGTACATGGACTCCATTTCGGTCCGCATTGCATCCAGCGATTTTACCGAGTCAACGCTCTGAACGGCCTGCTGGAAGCTACTAGGCTCATCATAATCTATGATGCAACCCTCTCGATCCCCGTCTATGAGAAAACCGTAGTATCTCTCGGGCGGATGAGACTGCCTACTACTCCTGCGGAGCGGCAAAGGAATGTCCTGTTCATTTGAACCATCTGGTTCCACTAAGCTTTCAGTAATAGCTCGTGGTTCTGGAATTTCTTCCAGTTCTACTGTGCTCCCACTTATCTGGTTTTCCAAAAACTCAGTTTCCAAGAAGTAGGCATGACGAGAAACAAGAACTTTTTGTTCCTCTTCACAGTAGAAGAAATATCCCTTGGAGTTCTTTGGATATCCCACGAACTTACACTGTACTGAGCGTGCCTCGAGCTTGTCCGCATGCTGCTTTTTAACAAAAGCTGGACATCCCCATGTCTTAATATGCTTAAGATAGGGTCTCTTCCCACTCCACATCTCATATGGTGTGGTAGGCACAGTCTTAGTAGGAACTCGGTTCAAAAGGTACGCAGCTGATTCTAGCGCATACCTCCAGAATGATCGCGGTAACTCAGCGTTGCTCATCATGGACCGTACCATATCCAATAGGGTTCGGTTCCGTCTCTCCGATACACCGTTGTGTTGCGGAGTGTATGGAGGAGTAAGCTGAGAGAGAATTCCGTTCTCTTTTAAATAATTCAGGAACTCGGCACTTAAGTATTATCCACCTCGATCCGATCTTAGAATCTTGATACTTTTGCCGGTCTGTTTCTCTACTTCATTCTTATATTCCTGGAACTTTTCAAAAGCTTCGGACTTATGTTTCATTAAGAAGATATAACCGTACCTTGAAAAGTCATCCGTAAAAGTAATGAAGTAAAAGTAACCGCTTCGCGCATGTGTAGACATTGGACCGCACACGTCGCTGTGTACGAGTCCCAAGAGCTCGCTCGCTCTTTCCCCGTGTCCAGTGAACGGAGTCTTTGTCATCTTTCCCATGAGACAAGATTCACAAGTGGCATAAGACTGATACTCGAACTGATCCAAGTATCCTTCTTTATGTAACTTAGTCAACCGTGTCTCATTGATGTGACCCAGTCTACAATGCCATAAGAAAGCCTGATTGATATCTGGAGACTTTCTTTTGTGTGTATTCTGGACATTGAAAATCTGTGGTTGGTTTAACACGTATATACCATTGCTCAGTGTACCTGACCCAATCAGAACTTGATTAAGGTGAATGTTTACAACATTACTTACAAACGCAAATTCATAACCTTCTTTAGAAACCAAAGATACAGAAATGATATTACAAGTTGCGTTGGGTACAAAAAAGCAATTACGCAAAACCAAAACATGCCCATCTGTCATTCCCAGGTGATAGTCCCCCACGGCTTTAGTATCCATGCTAGCTCCGTTCGCAACTCTGAGGGTCATGTTACCTGCCTTCAAAAACTTACGGTTTCTCAACGCCTGCAAAGAATTACAGATATGAGATCCTGATCCGGTATCCAATACCCAGGAAGTAGTGTTTATAGAAAGACAGTTTTCAATAACATACACACCTGAAGCTGAAGCCGCAACCTGCTTCAGTTCCTGTGTCCTGGCCATCCAAGCCCTGCAATCTTTCTTCCAGTGTCCACTCTTATGACAATAGAAGCATTCCTCTTTACCCACAAGCTTCCCCGCAATCTTTGTTGCCTTTTCCTTTCCCTTCGTACCCACTTTACTAACACCGCCTCTTGGTTTGGCGGGGGATTTCTTCCTCTTTCCCTTGGCTTTCGCCTTGGACCTAGAGGAAGAAGATCCTCCTACAAACAAAGCGGGTGTTTCCCTACCCTTCTGTAGGGTGCCCTCTGCGCTCCTCAGCATGTTGAGGAGTTCTGAAAGTTCAACTTCCTTTTCTTGCAAGTTGAAATTCAGTATGAACTGGGCGTAAGTGGATGGAAGGGACTGGAGAATTATATCCGTATAGAGTTCACTGTCCAACGTGGTCCCAAGTTCCGCGAGCTCCTCAGTGTAGCCAATCATCTTAAGCACGTGGTCCGCTACCGATGATCCGACGGCCAACTTTGTCGAAAATAACTCCTTCGACACTTCGTATCTTGCGATACGAGACTGCTCTCCATACAGTTCTTTTGTATGGAGAAATATGGATTCCAAATCCATATTCTCGTGCCTCCTCTGATGATCGTTGTCCATCGAGGCAAGTACGAGGCACCTGGCCTTCGCGCTGTCAATCTCCCAAGTCTTACGGATTTCCTTATCCGCGACGCTGGAGGTGGGACCTGGGACGGGGGGAGCTTTGGTGGTAAGAAGATACCCCAGCTTGTCGTAAGTGATTGCCAACTTAACATTCCTGAGCCAATCTTTGTAGTTTGGCCCTGTCAATATGTTTTTATCTAGAAGTAACTTAAGTCCAGTCATTTCGATTTGGTCGCTGCAGGGGGGAGAGAAGAAACACTTTAGCACGATGCTCTTGCAAGTTTAGAATGGTTTTTAATTTGTCTAAACAGGATGGCTCCTACTGTCTCTCGAATCCCTCCTCAAACCATAAAGGAAGAATTAGTCAGGATCAATCCCACCGCACAATACTTGCTTAACCGTTCAGCCAGGCCAGTGTCGGTACTTCGAGGGAGGTTTTCCAACGGTTTCGCGAAGTTCCTTAATTAAATAACCTCTTTTCCCTGGGGGCGTAGCCCCGCTAACACCTTTCTAGACACCTACTAGGTTTATAGCATTGATCGTTTAGTGAAAAATTTCCCGAGGAGTAGCATATACTCACAGTAGGATCGGGATCCAAATATCATCGCGTGACGAAACTGAAGGAATCCTACCAGAATCACCACACTCCAAATGGTATGCAAATCTAGCAAGTTTCAGTACTTATGAAACTCCCGATGTGGATTTTTGCCCCATGCTCTTATGACCTTGACTTTGGCCAACAAATCATAAGTCACATGTCAAGTTCTACCCGTCGTTCTCCAGGTTAATTTGAATCCACCCGTACCTACCCTTGACTTTGGCCAACAAGGCAGTACGACTGTTCCAAACCAACGCATCTATCTATGCTGCACATGAATACCCAATAGCTACCAATCACTATGCCTTGACTTTGGCCAACAAACACAGCTTGAATACTATTGATTATTCATGTGAAACGACGGAGGGCTACGAATGGTTTTGGTAAAACCGTGAACGTAGTGAACTTGATATAATCGATGGAACGAGATAGCTTTTAGAAGGAGTGGCTCAATCTCCGCATTTAAAAGTTAGTTTTGAAAAGAACCGAGTGGTTTTTCGAAAGTGTTCCAACGATTTTAACTTGGTTTATTATCTTGCATTAGTTCTTTTAATGCGTGATATTCTTGCATTAGTACTTTTAATGCGTCCCATCATTTAAATCCTACCATTGCAGAAAACAACCAAAATATGACGTACGCTTATGCCATATGCATTCGCCACGGGGCCCCGTCATCACCCGTTAGGTTACTTAACTAACGACAGAGCGGGGGCTGGGCTAGCGCGGCTGTAAAACATAAGCAACGCCTAAATAGAAAGCAATGATAGACATTACAGATCACAGATGAATACATTGGATATACTAGCAATCCGCAATCCTTTCGAGCCTGGAACGAAAAGCGGATAACACGGTCGCGGTGAATAGCCAAATACCCCACCCAAGACCCCTACGGGTGCGGCAAACTACCCGCCAAGTACTCGGCAGTTTGTGCACCCCCTCCATGGGTCTATCCTAGGAGCAAAAACAGTAAAAAGAATTATACAACGACGGCTACAACCCCGACCCGGTTGTGCGGCCAAACAAATAATAATTATTACATCAATTTACATTTACAATGAATGAAAGAAAAACAAGAGCTCATCTCACATCCACCCCGGCTATTCACCCGCGACAGTCCAACACATTCATATACACATTCCAATATCAAACACAGATCATGTATAACCCCGACTAATCGTCTTATAGCGATTAGCCGACGTTCAATACATGCAAGCATCACAGATATAACCATCATAGTCAAAGTGCAGTGAAGTTCGGAAAAAATACGGAATTATAGGACCCCAAAAGTAAATTTCTTTTCTGGAAAATCTGGGCACATATAATATATTTTAAAAATCCCAAAACCAACACAGACACACACCGCACGAAAAACGATGCAGAGAAGACGACAAACGGCGGCGCTTCCGCGGCACATGCCTACCTCGTGCCGCGGAAGGGCGGCGGTTTGAACGAAACACTGTACCGTTTTTCATGGGTGTTCATACAAAACCCTGAGCCGAATTTACAAGTATAAAGTTTTTCATTTAGAGCAGAAAAAATTTTAACAGAAACTTAGGGTTTTTGTTTTTCCGGTTTTGTGATTTTTTCGGTTCCGAACTTCGTTACACTTCACTACCAAGCTAGTTTAAGTTTAGTTAGGCTCTGATACCACTGTAAGTCCATATTGCAACCCCCGGTTCTTACGGGGAGGCGGAAACGGTATAAAAAACAAATTTTTATCGCAAGAGGCAACATGGACTAAACAAGGTCGGGATCGTGTCTAAACTAAAACTAGCATACTTTGCTAAAGAGAGTTAGCTACTCGGATGGAGATGGTTATACCTAAACTTGAACTCCTTCTTCTTCAAACTTTGTAGAGGTTGATGGTTCTCTTTCTTGTCGCCTTCTTCCGTCGAAGATGGATCCACCTCGAGAGTTCAACCTTTGGGCTCTTCCTCGTGCTTTGAGTGAACTAGGGTTTCCGGCTTGCTAAACCATGAACCTAGAATGAGTAGAGAGTGTATAAGGGGTGCTTTTCTTTTTAAAGAGAAGGATTCTCAACACATGAGAAGGGTTCTCTTTAGCTAGAGGAAGAAGAAGATGAAGTGAGGAGAGAGAATGGATATGAAAGAATGAGCTCTTTTCTTTTGCAACCATAACTAAAAGAAAAGGAATTATCTAATTAATAATAATAATTCAAAAATGAAATAGTTGATGGTTGTATTTGGAATGACCACTATCATACTTTCAATAAATGAGTGTAAGCATGAATCAAGGAGAATCCTTTCAAAGCATGATGGTGGTCAACATTCAACCATGGTCAACAAGTCAACCATGGTCAACAAGTCAACAAAATCAACCATAACAATATTTCATCTAATTACTATTATTAATTGATATTTCATAAATCTATTAGGGTTTGGAAAAAAGAAGACTGTCAACTGTGCATACGCACCCGTTCCGAAACCCTAATGAAAATCATCTTCCTCCTCCTCAAATAACTGTGCATACACACCTACATTCTTGTTCCGAGGAACATGAATACTGAGAGATAAAAGCAACCCCAAAACATATACCGGTATCTGACTCAAACCAGAGCCAGCCAGTAATATCCGTCCGGACTCCAAACGTGCACAAGTGCGCGGATGAGAACGAACCCTGTCGCAAAACCATGCGACCTCTACTCTGTTTTGCCCAGAGGCGAATACCCTCTGTGTGGGACTCTAAAGACTCGACACTACGCTGGCAGTGGGTTTAACCACAGACCGCAAGCGGCACTAGCTGTGCGTAACGGTCCCCAGGTAGATGCCGACAAGAAGGCTGACGAGGTGAAACCCCATCTGTACTCCTACTGAGTCTGAATGTGATAGTCTCCGTACAGTCCGGTCTGTTCGTCTGATACATCGCATGTCGGGCCTAGGGGGCGGTAAAACGTCAGTCCTCCAATAGCGGTACAAGTCGTGTCGGAGTGAAGCCCAAAACACCCTGAGATAACACTGGAAACCTACCAGTATATCTCGCTTGCCCTGGCCAGGGACTACTCGTGTAATGGCTCTCCTAGACACAGCGCGATGTCAACCCCCAATACCGGGAGAGACGAATCCTGTCTAACCGGCACTGCCTCCAAGTGCTTCGGGACTGCACCCAACCACCACCTGTTTGCACGACTCCTTTGAGCCGTGGTAGGGTAGTGATCAAAGTGCAGTGGGAACACACTCGAGGCGAAGTGCCAGTGTCAAGTCAGCGGACTAAGCTGTACTCATGTCACCTGGGAACTGATGACTGACGATAGGTATAATACCAACCTGTCAGTTCCCGACGAGTCCTGTCCAGTGTACTTGTAACCTAACGAGCACCCGTATACTATCTCCAGTACGACGTACTGATGGTTGTGGGACAGACCATCTCCCACACTAGGATGAGAAGCGCATACGCTAGTCTACTCCGGAGTATCGATGCCCTGTCTCGATAGTCCTGCGACTAGGGAACTGCATAAGGATGTGCTTATAGATTACCCAGTCCCCACTAGTGTGACTGCCATCACAACGCTGGTAATCAAGCAAAGATCCTAAGGGCTCCACTAATGTGTATAAGTGATATAGTAAAATAAACACAAGTACACATTGAAGTAGAAACAAACCAAGTAGCATACTACTATATTGAGCAAGATTGTTTATACAAGGTGAATATCCCAAGCTTCCATTAAGTAATATACAAACTAGTATGATACAGTAATGGCCTCTAGGGCATATACACTAACATGGGATACAAGCAGGCACCTAGGAAGCATCACCCGAGACACGAGCCCCCAACTCCATTCCCTGGCTGCAAATAAAAGAAATCTGGCCGCAAATTGCGTCCAGGACTTGGCCATTGGGTCTCGTTCTTGTTCTGTAGTTCCTACATCTGTAAACTAGACCATCCATATGTGCAAAATTGACTAATTTGACCTAGGGTAAAATCTGAGACCATTTTCAAGAGTTATTGTTTTGATTCGGGGTTTCATTTCTCGTATTCTGGATTTTATTATTTGTGTTTTACCTCGATCACTTGACATTTGTACGACGATATCGAGGGTTGTATGGTGGTTTGAAAGACGTAGTTCGTAGGTTCTAACATATAGGCTTTTAGCGTGTCGTTTTGGTTTTGATTTGGATTTACACAATACATTATGATGTGTAGGTACCCCCACGAGGACTTCGAGACGACAAGCAAGCGCGTGGCGACATCGGCAACGGCAAGCGAAGAGCAATGTGAGTAGATTATATCTACGGGGGAAGTCGGGTGGATGGCGTATAGCACCCCCGCAGTTCGTAGTAAAGTGTATAGTATATATATATTATATGGATATTTTCAAATGTTATTATGAGGTTATGATTATCTAGATAGACTTTGGGAGTCATGGATAATTTTAGTATCGTTGGATGATGGTGTCACTAGTTAGTTTAGTCGCGAGCCCTAGAATAAGGTTTACACCCATACGCATACACATGCTTACTTTGTTATACTTGTGCATATAGGGAGATATGTATATATATATATACATACATAGGTATGGGACTATGTGTGTATGTATATATATATATATATACACACACACACGTATACTTACACAAGGATAACGAGGACAGTGGATGATATTTGGAGATGAGTCGTTGAGATTGGGCATGATGCCACGAGATTGGTGATATGTTTTGATTCGTATTAGGAGATACGACATGAGATTTTAGCGGGCCTTTAGACGTGTGTTTCATACACGCATATATTTGCAGATGGTATCATTTTGTACTAGACTTAGATCAGTAACCCGTGTTCATAAGATATAATGATAATGGATACCAGATGAATAATGAGATGAATGTGATATTTGACTGGTACCCAGATTTGGGATGCCGTACGACGGATTCACGTACGAGCTATATATTGAGGATAGATCCGCACTCTTAACTCGAGGATGTCATATTATATATTGTATCGTATGTGATACTATTGAGGCGTGATCACCGACTATTATATTTATATATGTATCGACTCAGATTTACGTAGTTTCTTTACCCCTTCGATTAGCCCTGTAGTTTACGTATAGATGTTAGACTAGACTCGAGTCATACCTATTTCAAAACTAACGAATCGTGAGTATTTTAAAGTCAGGCCAAGAAGTTCTACGGATATTTTCAAAGACGCATCTTTTCTTAAAAACACCGTAGCCCTTATTTTTCTAAACACCATGATTCGTCTTATTTCAAATGGCAAAACTGTATGACATATATATATATATATATATATATATATATATATGTATGTATTGATGTAGATTCTTCATTGTTGTGTCTATTATTCATTTTCCGCATATTCTTGCTATTCGCATCGCATTGCATGTTTGAATGTGTTTATCGTATATTAAACCCATGTTATCAGGACACCAGCACCATTACCGATGATGCGTATGCTCCACGCACACTTACTTGCCGGCTCACACACATCATCATCGGTAATTGTCATGTCACTACACAGTAGGACTGTTGCATCAGGATATGCCCCCTTGCATGACATACTTGCGTACGTGCATATTGTACACTCATACTTGCGTATATACCTACTTGTACATCAATATTGGCACACAGACATTTTGAACACTCATACTTGCGTACATACATGTTTGCACATACATAGATGATTCTGGCTCGATTTTAGAGATTTGGGAACCGCAAGATATATTTTAAAACTGGATTCATTTAAAGGAGAGGTTTTCCCTCGATATGTGCATAATACTGTTTATGTTGCATGATATGCTGATATGCTTACGTTTCTATTATATGTCGCATACATCATGCTTTATGATTATACACATTGAGATATGTTATTTCCATGATATTTCTGGATTTAGGAACCGTGGTTATTTCAAAAGTGAGTATGTATGTTTTAAAATCCCGGTTACCCTTGATATGATATTTCAGTGCGTCCACCATATATTTTCTCGGTTCTGAGAGTGGCATATGAAACCCGATTCGAGGAGCGGTAGGCATCGTCTGCGGGTAAATGGTGGACCCGGTGAGGTACCCCGGGGCAAGAATACTCGTATATGTTGGATGGTGAGCCTGGCAGGGGAGCACTACCTACAGGTGATAGTATTTGGACTCGGCGGTTATCCGGAGGATACCGACCGAAGTAGTGAGATGGATATGAGGGCCGACCAGATTATGCGGCGCTTGAGGTCCGATCTGAAGATGCGGCACCTGAGATATATGAGGATTTACGTGTCGATACTAGGCACGGTTTTCATGATGTTTCGAGTATCGATGCTGGATACTTAGGTTCCATGATTTTGATGTGTCGCGAGGGACACACGTTGATTTATATCCTCATATTTTCATGCATATGCTTTTATGACTTTTACATACATGATGTTGTTATGCCATTGGTTGACACTTGGATGATATCCACATACTTATAGACTTCATGACATAGTTGACACTGATTTCTTGATGATTATCTTGATCACACCTCATATTTATGATATGTTGCTACCTGATGCACTAACACGAGCACTTGGTATTACACTTATGTATAGATGTTTACCCTTACCACCTTATCATGCTTTAGACTTTATCATATTGTGGATATATATTACTGATCGTATTGACCTAGGATTGAGTCATACATACAATTTCTGCTCTGTGATGTTTTCTACTCACGAGTTGACAACTCACCCCCGTTGTGCCACAGCTCTTGCAAGTTTTTGCCGTACAGGTTTCATTGCGGCTTTCTGGCATACTGCTTCCTTTCTGGGTGATTGCTTTGGTAGGTGGGTTCACTCGCATCGTGACCACCATTGTACTTATTTATTTTCATTTGTATCTAGCAAAATTCCATCAACCAGACTTGTATATTTATTTCAGACTGAGAAAACCAGTTGTGTATTACTTCGACCTTAGAGTCACGCATTGTATTATTATGGATTTCTTGATGATTTTGAGTTTCTTTTGTATTTTGATCCTCGCCCTTCGGCGTTGTATATTATATTGTTTGCGTGGTTGTGACCGTCGATTGATGAATAGCTAGCTCCCGCTTGGGGATGCCTTTTATCATTGTGCATATGTTATTCATGTTGTACGCCGTTTGGGGCCAGTATTTACAAAGAAAACTCTGCCGAAATTTTCAGAAAAGACTTGAGATTTTAAAATGCATATTAGGATTATGTTATTTAATAACCCCTTATTTTAAAAAAAAAATTCTTCATTTTTTCTTTAAATAGTTTACATTTCTGGGATTTCTTGGCTTACTTGAATTAGATGGGGTCCTATAGACTTCATATGATTCAAGTGCCAGTCACGTGCCATTTCGTGTCGTGACATATCTAGAACCATGGAGAACAAATTTCAAAAGAAGGAACATGTTATAAACTAGGTATTAGGTTGTCATGGTGCACTAATGTGTACTTAACCCATTCTAATTGTAATTAACACTAATTAAATGTGTAAGTGCATGATTCAATTAATATTTAAAATAAATACTTATGGAAAATAATTAAATAAACTATCAATTAAATAAGTAACTAACAAAACACCCATAAATGAACCATTACATAATTAAAGTAGGTTTAATCGTGTTTATATGGAAAAATTAATTTTAACTAGGTTTTACGGAAACCACATGCTGTATTACCAATTATTGGAAAATTAACCTAAATGATTTTTTTTAAAACGTTACACCTCCACAGACATATCATGTACATCATTGGCTTCAAATATGTCGTCGTGTTTCTCGCTCGCTTGGTTTCCTAGCGTGAAGATGTTGAGGTCAATCGTCATGTTTCCAATTGAGAGTTTCTTGTATTCGTTATGATAATTGATCAACCCGTTGGATGTGTCTAGGAAAGGCCGCCCCAGTATGACTGGAATCTGACCATTGGGATTGGAGACAGATTCAGTCTCCAATACGATGAAATCTACGGGGAATATGAATTCCCCGACCTTGATTAGAACATCATCGATCTCTCCCTTTGGTACCATCGTTGATCGATCTTCCAATTGCAGAGTCACTTTGGTCGGCTTAAGTTCTCGTAAACTGAGTAAGGGAGATGGTTCACGCTTGCCCCTAAGTTTAACAAGGCACAATTGATTTGCTTGTCCCCAATAGTGCAAGAAATAGTAAGACAGCCAGGGTCCTTATATTTTACCGCTATGGATTTAGACAAAACATCTCTTAGAGTGGCGGCCAAGAAGACTGTTTTAGGCACATTCGTACGTCGTTTTTCCATGTACAAATCCTTTAGGAATTTTGCACACGCCGGAACCTTTTAGACCACGTCGAACAACGGAATGTTGATTTCACAGCGTTTGAAGACTTCTAACACCTTTTCCATACTTGCAGAGGGCTTCTTGGATTTCAACCTATTAGGATAGGGAGCCTTAGGCTAAAACATTTGGTTCGAAGAAGTTGCAGATGGAACAGGTGTAGACGGCGTGAGTGTTCTAGCTGGACTGGCTGGACGAAATTGCAATGACGGCTCTGGTTGCTTTGAAGGATGTGCAGCTGACGACAAAGAAGAAGAAGAAGAAGAAGAAGAAGAAGAAGAAGATGAAGGTTAGGAAGATGAAGACGGACTGGAAGAAGGAACAGGTGATGTGCCACGTGTCGGTAAACGGATAACCGCACGTTTGGATGCGTTGTTGGGTTTGACAACCTTGTAGTCAATCGTGCGTCCTGATCTTAGGACGGTGATGGCATTCGCATTCTTAATGTTGTTCTGCTGAACAACATGAGCGTTGTTGTTTCTCTGTTCTCTTGGATTTCTCATCGGTTGAGAAGGGAATGTTCCCTTTTCATGTTCATTTACCGCAACGGCTAGTTGACTGATTTGGATTTCCAGTCTGGATATTGCTTGTGTGTTGGCGCTATGCAACTGACCAGATATTTGCATAAAAGCAGCCAGACTAGACGTAGTCTGCGCAGAGTTTTTAATCAAAGTTTCCAACCCTTTTTCAATGGATGACACGAACCCAGGGGGTGTAAAGGTTAGGTTAGGCTGATTTGGCTATTGGGGCTGGTTGTTCGAGTATCCCATTTTCTAGTTTTGAAAATTTGGATTTTGAAATTGTTGGAAAGGCGGGTTTGAATTGTTGTTTTGAAAAGGTGCCTGATTCTAAGAGAAATTGGGATGATTCTTCTAACAAGGATTGTATGTCTGTGAGAAAGGGTCGTTCTTCGAACGCTGGCTCAGATACAGTGCACTATCGTTTTCGTGTCCCTAGGATTCGACGAGAAACGGACATTCTTCAGCTATGTGGCTAGGATGCTGATATTTAGCACACATGGTTTGAGAAACTTGGTTGACCGGTAGCGGTGAATTTTCGCCTTCTAAAACTTCCATTCGCCGTACAAGGGCGGCGATTTTTACTTTGGCAGCTATAGAGGTGTCAACTATGTGTGCACTGCTCCTAGTCACAGATGGTTTCTCACACACACTCTCCCACTGAATGGTTTTGTCAGCCAGTTTTTCTAAATAGTTCCATGCGTCCTTAGCACCATAACTTAGAAATTTGCACTGACACATGGATTCTAACGTCATGCGCGAACTGGAGTCTAAACCCTCATAGACAATCTGACGCTACCTCTACTGTTCTAACCCGTGAAGGGGACATTTGATTAAGATGTTTTTGAATCTTTCTAAGCATTTACAAAAAGTTTCACCCTCTTTTTGTTTGAAATTGTGGATTTCATTCCGAATTCGCACAGTTTTGTGAATAGGGTAA
Source organism: Agapanthus africanus (assembly GCA_030015575.1). Lineage (NCBI taxonomy): Eukaryota > Viridiplantae > Streptophyta > Magnoliopsida > Asparagales > Amaryllidaceae > Agapanthus > Agapanthus africanus. The sequence goes on from CM057351.1 coordinate 255,509,840, forward strand.
AATTTCTTTAGAAATACTTTCAAAAAGTCGTCCCTTGTCGTGATCAATCGAGCTGGCAAACTGTTTAATCAACTTTTTGCATTGTCCTTAAGCGTAGAAGGAATGAATTTGAGCTTAATGGCATCCTCACCCACTCTATGAATTTTCATCATAGCACAAACTCCCTCAAATTCCCTGATCAGAAGGTAAGCATCCTCAGACTCGAGTCCATGGAATTTTGGGAGTAGTGGTATGAATTACGGATTGATTTCATAGTTGTTTGCCGCAATGGTGGGCAATACCATTCACGAAGATAAGGATGAATGGGTAGCATTTTTCTTGCAACGCCGCCTCCTGCTGCTCTATGATCGTTTGTTCTGTCATCGTTGGTGATGTGGGAGAAGAAAGTGAGGGTGAACGAAGTGTAGAATCAGAATGCTCCGATAAAGCAGAAGGTAAAAAGGACTCAGACGGTTCCGAGGAATTAGAAGGTATAGAAGAGTCGGAAGATACAGTCACGAACTGGGCTAATCGAGATTATGAATCTCTAGTCCACGCTGACATGCACTATCCGGAAGTGATAGGGAATGACTAAGAAAATGGAAGGAAAGTGTTGCTTACTAATCCTAAAATTTATTTTTTTAATTTTTTTTATTTCTTTTGACATGTGTATTTGTATTCACAAACAACAAATATCATATAAAAAGTCACAACAAGAACATAAACATGACACACTGCACACACCTAAACAGTCTAGGGTTACCTAGGTCAACTAGACCTGCTCAAAAAACTTGAGTTGTGAAGTAAATGTGTATCGTAAAATGGGCCGAAGATAGACTAATCGAGAAGCCAGGTAAGTGCAGAGAGGAAGGGAGGTTGTCCCTCGCTTTTGTGAGGTTCCTTATTTAGAATAACTTTCTCTTTTTCGGAGGTTTCGCCTTTCACAGTTTCCTAGACACTTCTTGAACAATATACCAATGGGCGGTGTTCGAATTACAGATAACTTTCCCTATTGAGCACGAAGACTTTAGAGGCTGAAGGTCTAATTTCTTTTAATGTTAATGGGGGTGTGACAAATGCTCGTTCTTTGTGGTTTGTGGGCCACAGAGAAGGGTAATGAAATCCCTTACCGTATTTTGTTGGGTTTCTTTTGCCCTTAAGTCCATATTAAATTTATGCAATACGAAATTCAATGAATAGGTTGTTCAACACATCAAACAATCATTTTTTATATTTAAGCGCGGCGCTGCAACAAATACATGTTAGTTCCTTTAGCGTTTGGCAATGAATTTGCAAAGAATCCTGCAAAGAAAGAATAGTGGACGTATCGGATTTGAGAAGAAGGTGTTAGAAAATATGTACCGATGGATTTTTGGGTTAAGAAACCCCAGTTGAATTAAATCCGATTGGTTTAAAAAGTTCGCTTGCGCGGGTCAAACTACCCGGATTTTTAGCACTGTACTTCGCTGTCACTTTAGCCTTGAATGTACACCTTGCCCCGCATGATCGCAATTCGAAATTCCCTCGAATCTGAAAATGTCACAAATAAACGGATATTTTAGTACGAAAAACGATATATGTCAAACTCCTGAACACTAAAAATTATAAAAATCAAACGATAAACTTGAAATAATAATAGAACAAGAGAGCAGAGTAGAAAATTTGGAATCAATCGAAGAAGATTGGGTCGGCGGTGCCGGTGATTTCTCAGATGTCGCTGGTCGAATCAGTGAATTGGTTCTCCAATTTCCTTCTGTGGTCTCTGTGTTATAGTATTGCCTCAATTTTATTGTTTGATTTTTCTAAATAGTCTAATAGTGTTAGCAACTTTAAACAACAAAGAGAAAAATGTCAAAAAGTTTAATTTTTTTTTGTTATGGTTTTAAAAGTATACACAGAAATAACTCCAAAAAAACTTCATGATGTTTGCCACTCCGCGGCAATGGCGCCAAAAACTTGATGGAAACTCACGGTGTCGTGCTTTTGAAAAGGGTTTGACAATGTAGGATATGTCGGTTTTGTTTATAAAAATAATGCATGACATGAGTCTCCAGTTATAAAAATACCGCAAGTGCATGGTGCGTTGATGCAATCCGGCAAGTACGGAGTGGATATCTCGACATTATTTTTAGTTATAAAACAATGGGTTGAAATTGGAATTGTCACGTTTTTAGAAAATTTAAATGAAGAAAGGATAATGTGTTGTTTAGGAAAAAACTTAGGCTAAGATTTAATAAATTGAATACGACTTTTACCCCCAACTCTCAATCTTGATTCAAGGTCCATTTTTAGATTCAAAATGACTTAAGAAAGCATGCCGCATCTATTCCAATAACAAGTGTCGGTTTGGGATACGATAGCAAAATTAGATTAAAAAGAAACTAAAAATTTAAGGTTTTTTGAATGAAATGAGTTAAGTGAAATTAGCAAGTATAGAACATATGATTGAATGGCTATATGTTCTATCTAGCTAGTTTCCTACACTTAGCTAAATTTCATATTCCTTTCAACATCGATTCTTAAGATAACAATGATAAAATGTAAGGAAGAAATATTATATATGTTAAAGGTTGATCCGCAACCATTCAAAATAATATATTCTATCAAGCAAAACATAATAAAATTGCATATATTAAGAAAAGAAGTGCAAAAATGCAAAATCAAGAAGGAAGGGTTGGAAGGTAACCCATTCCATAACCTACCTCACCTAGCCTAAGCACAAGACTACACACACATCATAAAAATGAAATCACAACTTAATAACATAAAAGAAAATGATAAGAAATAAAAGATACAAGAATCAACTTGAATGAAAAGAAGCATTTATTGCAATGGTTCCAAGTACAAGCAAACTTGAGTTCAAATACCAAAATCTAATCTTCCAAGTTCAAGAAAGAAGTTGCAAGACCAGAGAAAAGCAAGGAACTCAAACTAAGTGCTACAAGATCAACTAGTTACAATGTATACAAACTTTTCTTTCCAAAAATTATATCCTAGCTTGCCTATTGATCTTGTATTTATAGGCTCAAAACAAAAATAAAAAAATAATAAAAACTGGAAGATGGGACAACATTGAGTGAACAGACAAAAAATGAAGTGATTTTGCCCTGGTGGGGCCGGCAGCGCTGGTCATTTGGAGGGTTTCGCCGGTCGAATTGAGAGTTGTGGGGCGCGTTTTGGTGTGGTGATCTCGAGTGCACTCCCCAAGTCCACTGGTATTATTTGATTTCTTCATATCAGCTTGGGTTATACTCAGTAGTTTTATGGGAAAAACTAACTCCAAATCACATCACACCTTTTCATATCATTTAATGCTTATGTGCCCACTTGCATAATTCATCATCCCATGTGTGCCAAGGAATCCCCACCATAGTCCAAGTCACCAAGAGTTATGTACACACTTGTAATGTGTTGGATCAAAATTGTTTACACTTATTTGTCGCAAAATAACTCTTTGGATAATGATCGGTCTTCTGTTCTGATTGTAGTGTCGGCTCGCAAATGTCATATCCGTGAATTTGAGTACGTTTTCCATTATTTTGTCATAAATACCTGTAATCTGTATTTACTGAGCAGACACTGGTTACTAGTACCGATATATAGCAAAATCGATAAAGAATGAGCGCTATTAAAATGTAGTTTTCTATGATGAACAAAAGGAAAGCGAGATTTACTGGTAGGTACTCCAGTAGTTTCTCAGGGTGTTCTGCGCTATACTCCGACATGACTTATTGCACTATTAGGTGTATGATGATTACCTCCCCCAAGGCCCGATATACAATACTCTTAGACGAACAGACGGGACAGTACGGAGATTATCACAGATAGACTCAGTAGGAGTTTGGATGAGTTTGCTCATCGGCCTTCTTATCGACAGATACCTGGATAGCCGTTATGTGCAGCTAGTACCGCTTGCAGCTTGTGGTTAAACCCACTGCCAGCGTAGTGTCGAGTCTTTAGAGTCCCACACAGAGGGTTTCCCTGCACCGAGCAAAAGGTGTAAAGGTCGTATGGTTTTACGACAGGGTTCGAACATGTACGTATACTTGTGCATGTATGATGATTCGAATAGATAATGCTAGTTGGATTTTGTTTAAGCCGGATCCTAGTATTATACAAATAGATTATTTTATTTTCTATGTATTCGTATTCTTCGGAATACGGATGCGGATATGTATATACGGATGAGGGGAATTTTCGTAATTTGCTCATGATTGCTTCTAGAAGGAGACATCTCATTAAGGTTTTATTCTTTTGATTAAAATAAAATGAGGTGGAGGAAATGAGGTGGAGGTTTTATTTAAATGAAGCATGGCACTTGGTGACTCATGGCTATGACTCACCATTAGATATTTTCAAGCATGCTTGATATTTTTTGAGATATTTTTCTCCTCAATTATTAGCATGCTTGATTCATTCTTCACTTCAGCCATTTTTCATTACAAGCTCTTTTTCTTCACTAGGTTTTCCTCAAGCTTCACTTCTTCTTCCTCTTGCCCTTATGTCTTATGTGTTGAGAAACCTAGGGTAAATAGAGACACTTCAATCCATATACACTCTCTACACCATTTAGGACATCTAATTTAGCGAACTAGATGCAATATTTACCTCGGTTGAAGTTAGAGCTCGGACTATAGACTCTCAGGTGGATCGTCTTTGACTCGAGAAGGCCATCGAGGTTGCCCGATCCATTTCGATCATCGGAGCTTGTGACGAGGAGAAGGACAACGATGAAGACCTGAAGGACATGTATCGTGAGGTATAAATTTCTTTCCGAGTAGTTAAGCTCATACTTGTTAGCTAGTTAGGGTTTAGACACGATCCTGTGGTTCAAGTCGGTGTTGCGACGAATTTGAAAATCGTTTTTTGAATACTCTGTCCCCTAGCGGACCGGCTGGGTGCATGACATCGACTAATAAGAAATAGTAGAAGGAGAGTACTAGATACAAAAGTAAATATACATGGTGGGAGAAAAAAGAATATCCTCACAAAAACCCACCTACAAGTGTAGCGCTCAAGTCGAAGAGAAAGGAAGCAACATGAATAGAAACAGTGCACCCTCCACAACTATGCTGATGGGTCGGTCGTGCAAGACATTGTGGCACAACGGGGGTGAGTTTCCAACTCGTGAGTAGTAAGTAACATCTAATGAGACAATCACAAGCATGCACGCAAATGCGTCGAAAAACTATATATAAAGTATGATGCGATGCACTAATAAGAATGCGACAAGAATGAATGATGAAACGTTGAAAATCTGGATATATCTGTTATGAGAAAATCCGAGTTTTATCTTAATAAAATTTTGGTATTGTAAAACTGGAGTATCATCAATTAGAAATAATAGAAATCCGTTTCAAGCATCGACGCACAATATATATCAATATCTCGGGAGCCGTCTCTCAGATTGGCCCCAAATTTGAATCACACGACTCCGGTCGGTATCCTCCGGATCTCCGCCGGGCCAATAATCACCAGTAGGTAATGCTCCCCTGCCGGGCTCAATGTCTCTCTATATGATCTTCTTGCCTCGGGGTATCTCACTGGGTCCACCATGTTGTAGGGATGCTAGGCACTGCCACAAGGTTCTACGAGGCATCAACCATGTCCGATTTAAAATTTAGTTATGCCGAACAACCCGGTACGAGATCTTTAAACTAGAGATTAGGCGAAAACAAGCATGTTAAACTCTTTAACACTAAGTGAGAGGGATTACAACTTTTGTAGATCCGGTCCTTCACTTCTTAAGGTCCATGTTGAGGTCCCTTCGCTGCGATCATCGTGTTCCGGACTCTCGAGAAGCTCCACGAAGAGAAAGATGCGGTCTTGCTTCCGATCATCGATAACATAGATGATCTACCTTGAAGTTTCATTAACACAAGCTAACACTCACTAAATGAAGTGAACACCCTCATCTAAAGGGCAAGGATAGATGAGGATGATGAAGTAGGATTTTTGCTCTCATTTATAATCTTTTTCTCACACTCATTGATCACTTGGAAAAAAGCTAGTAAGCTTTTTCCATGAAAGAAAAGAAGAAGGAAGAAGAAGATGAATAATATGAATAATATCCTTTTGTGATCAATAATGATAAGACTTGATAAGGTTAGAAATGCAACCATGGTTAAACTAACCCTTGTAGAGATTTGACTAGGTTTGGTTGAGTTAAGGAAAATATCTTGCAAAATATCTTTTCCAAAACAAAAAAGAAAACCTTCTAGAAACTTCTAAAAATCTTAACCCTAATCCAAACCCTAATCATGTTTAAACTCCACAAAACATATTGTATTAATAACCATATCATGTTACAATATTATATATCACATATATAATATTTGTTGTAACAAAATAAAATAATACAATTAACATATATCGCATATATATGAATGTATTACCCGAGTGAGAAAAAAAATCTTTTAGTGAGCTAATATTAGTTAATGTAATTTAATATATCATATATATTATTATACATTGAATTATCGAATCAACACTTGATCCGACAATCCGGCTATATCGCATATAACCGACTAATACGATGACCCGACTATATCACATATACCCGGCCGATATCTCATATCGCGAGAATCTAATACGATATCACATACCGCATTATCCTCGGTCCCGCACATATCACATATGTGCTCCTACTCCGTTTTGCCTAAGCCAAGAAACCTCTGTGTAGGACTCTAAAGAATCGTCAATACGCCGGCAGTAGGTAATGATCATATCAGACACCCACAAGCTGCAAGCGGTCAGCTAAACGTAACAGCTACCCAGGTATTGAGTGCTCAGAAGATCAACAAGAAAGCCTGTACATTCTCCTGTGAATCCAATCAGTAACACTCCCATACAGTCCGGTCTCGTCTTCTGATATGTTGCATATCTCGCCTAGGGGTGGTAAACCTCAGACCCCAGTATCATGATAAGTCGTGTCGATATGAGGTCTATAACAGTTCGAGAAACTACTGATAACACTTACCAGTAAATCTCAGCAATCCTGGCCAGGGATTTCCGGTTATAGCCAATCGAACACAGCACAACATCAACTCCCTATACCGGGAGAGACGAATCCCCTCCTATCGCTCATTGCCTCCATATGATTCGGGACAGTACCCAAAAGCCACATTTTTGCACGCCCTCTTGGACGTGGTATGATGGAAATCAAAGCACAGTGGGAATCACACAAGACTCTTGATGATCTCGGGCCAACAGACTACTCCGTACCAGTGTCACCGGAGAACTGCCATCTGATGTGAGGTATAATACCATCTGGGAGTTCTCGGCGAGTCCGTCCAGTGTACCCAGTCTCTACTGAGCACCCGTACACCATCCTTGATATCAAACACCGATGGATATGGGATCAGCCATCGCCCATCATATGGGTCAAGATGCGTATACGCTAGTCTACTCTGGTGCATCGACGCCCTGTCTCGATACACCCTCGACTAGGAACAGTTATAGGATGTACTCATCGACTACTGTGGCCCCACCAGTATGATCTCATCATAGTCCCAGTAGTCGAGTACATATCCTAAGGGCTTTATCAACATGCAACATAGAGACAATCATAGTACATGTTAAGATAAAGTGCAACCAGATAGCGTACTATCATGTCGAGCAAGAAAGTCCTCCCTATATATGTCCAAGCATCCATTACAATATACATCGTATGTACAGTAATGGCCTCTAGGGCATACATATAACTAACACATGTACCCGCAGACGGTGCCTCCTCTCTCCTCGAATCGGGTATATACATACGTGGCTCATGAACCGAGTAAACTTATGGTGGATGCCACACAAATCATATAATGAGAAAACCGCAAGTTCCATTTTAAATGATAATAAGTTTATAAAATTCATTTGCGGTTTTCCCTAAATCCAGAAATCTCATGAATACGGAAGTCTCCAAGAAAAATCACAATATATGAATATGTTGATGCGATGAATGCCCATGATATCAATAATGATGCAATGAGATAAATGAATTGAAGATCACATATCAATAATGATGCAATGAGATATATGACTAGAAGACTACATATGAATCAAGATTCAATGAGGTATATGACTAGAAGACTACATATCAATAACGATGCAATGCGATATATGACTAGAAGACTACATATCAATAACCATGCAATGAGATATATGACTAGAAGACTATATATCAATAATGATGCAATGCTAAATGCCAAATAAAGCAAGTTTTATAGGGCTCGTGACATAGCAATTACCAAGAGCATGTGTCTTCACATAAAATAGTGCACGTGCGTCATGGACCTTTGGTAAGGTGCAAGTGTCCGAGATGATAATATCAATGTGCATGATGATGCATATGCAATATGAATATGATCTACGCATATGAATACAAGAAATTTTAAATAGATCCTAACTATCAGGCGCTTTGCTCCATCCAAACAATTTCCCGATAGATGTAACATCTACTCACCGAAATGCCTTGGCTAACCGAATCTGATCACTGCCTTTCCTTTCCTTACCACGTCCGACGTCTCCGCAACCGATCCTAGAATTGCACAATATCAATACATAAGGCTAAACATTCGATATAACGTGAAGAAAAAACAATACGAAAGAATTAACGTTCACAAGTTAGACATGTGTGCACTTAGTGCACAAAACGCGTGCGACAACGTCTAAAACCACCCCCATTGGCTGTTTTCCACAGAAAACACCAAATCCAGAAGCGAAACGTACGTATCGTACATTAACGAAACAATCACATTAAAGTAAAATGGTCCCAGATTTTATCTACGGGATAAATAGAAAAAACAAAGTATACCAAATATCCTAAAAGACCTAGAGAGAACTGCCTACCAAAACCCAACACCCAAGTACCACAGGGATCCGGTGGCGCCGGGAAATTTCGGATTCTCGCTGGTCTTAGATTGGAGGGGTTGCTCCGGGTTTTAATGGTATACTCAGGGCTCTAATACTGCTCTACTGTATTGTTTGATTTTATTGCAGATCAACGCAATGATAGCAGATCACAAATATCACTAAACTTAACTAAAAACCGTATTTAAACACTAATTTAAAACAATATGGTGTTTTAGTGCAAACTTGGTGGATTAGTAAGACAATTAGTCACTAACTACACTTAATTACCCTAGTAAAACATAAAACCTAAAACATAACCTAACCCTCTATTTAAAACTCTAAACTTACACTAATTACTACTTTAACACCTAATTAAGACTAATTAAAGTAAGAATTAGTAAAAAGAAGGAGGGAACTTGGTTCATACCTCAAGAAGATTGGAAAGAGACCCTACTTGATAATGGTTACCACCACAAAGAAGATTTGCTTGAAAAACTCCTAAAGTGGTTTGAAAATAGGATTTTAGAGTGATATTTGGTGGAATTTGTTGTGATTTGAGAAGGGTTTTATAGTTATTAAAGGGAGGTTTTTGGCAAAGGAGAAGGAGAATTGAGTGAAGGTGAGATGAAGAAATCTCTAGAGAGTGAGAAAGAAAACCCTTGCCATGGCACACCCTCTCACTACAATAAATGCAGCATGCTTCTATTTTCAATTTATTTATTTTTTCTTTTTTCAAACAAAAACCTAGAACCTTCTACATATAAAAGAAAGGAACATTTTACAAAATTAGGTTTAAGTTGTCATGGTTACAACAACTTGTATTAGTCTATACTAACTTATGATTAACACTAAATTAGTGTGTATGTGCATGTTTAAAATAATATTTAATAATTAATAAATAAAGAATTAATTAAGTGAATAAGTAATTAAATAAATAACTAATAAAACATAAATAAATAAATAATTACTTAAGTGAACTAGTATATATATATCTATGTGGAAAATAATTATTAATTAGGTTTTATACAAAAACACATGTTATATCAATAATTAACATATAATTATCCTAAATGATTTTTAAAACGTTACAATCATCCCCTTTGAAGAAATTCAGTCCCCGAATTAAAATCGAACTATGCGTACCTTTGAAGAGATGGGGAAATTTCTTCCGCATCTCGTCCTCGGCTTCCCAGATGACCACTTCGCTGTTCGGACCACGCCGAAGAACCTTCACGGACGGTAAGACCTTCGACCTCAGTTTCTTCACCTGCCGATCCAAGATGACAACTGGCTGCTCGGTGAAGGAAAGGTCGCGCTTTAGCTGGATCGTCTCGTGCTGAATCGTGTGAGAGGGGTCATGAAGGTACTTGCGAAGTATTGATACATGAAACACATGGTGAATATCTAGAAAACTGGGTGGAAGTGCTAAACGATGAGCAACGGTACCGACTCGCTCAAGAATCTCGAAAGGACCCACATATCTGGAACTAAGCTTCCCTTTCTTCCCGAACCTCATTATGCCCTTCATCGGCGAGACCCGCAAGAAAACATGATCACCTACGGCAAACTCAAGTCTGCGACGACGTCAATTAGCATAAGATTTCTGCCTGCTCTGGGCCGCTCTCATCCTGTCCTGAATCAACTAGATCTTCTCTTTAGTCTCTTACACTAGCCGCGGTCCCAAAATACTGCTCTCACTGAGCTTTGTCCAACAAACAGGCGATCGACACTTTCTCCCATACAAAACCTTAAAAGGTGCCATCTGAATCATGTCCTGGAAGCTGTTATTGTAGGCGAACTCTATCAAGGGCAAGTGACGATCCCAACTGCCACCGAAATCTAGAACGCAAGCTCAGAGCATATCCTCGAGAGTCTATATGGTCCGCTCTGACTGACCGTTGGTTTGCAGATAAAAAGCTGTACTGAAGCTCAATCGGGTGCCCAAAGCCTCCTAAAGTTTCTGCCAAAGGTGGCTGGTCAACTGGGTGCCTCTATCGGACACAATGCAGGTCAAAACGCCATGTAGTCACACAATCTCATCAATATAAATATGAGCATACCGATCAAATCCGAAAGTGGTCCTCACTAGCAGGAAATGAGCCGCTTTTATCAACCGGTCTATGATCACCCAAATTAAGTCATACCCTTGACTTGTCCTAAGTAAACCCATGATGAAATCCATAGAGATCTGCTTCCATTTCCACTCCGGAATGGGTAAAGGCTGTAACTCTCCTGCCGGCCTTTGATGCTCAGCCTTGACTTACTGGCAGGTCAAGCATCTCGAATTGAAATCTGCAACATCTTTCTTCATCCCTGCCCACCAGTGGACATCTCTCAAGTCATGATCTATCTTGGTAGAACCCGGATGAACGTTGTATGCTGACTGATGCACCTCCTCTAAGATCTCGCGTCTCAGCCCTCGGAATCTGTCATACATAGACGGATCCTAAATCGTAGTACTCCCTGGTCATCGATCAAGAACTCTAAATCTCAACCCTGCCAAACCTGCTTTATAATCTATGACAAATGAGCATCGTCGGACTGTGCCTCCTAGATGCGGTCAAGTAAAAGTGGACGGGCACGGACATGAGCATGTTGTCCTCCGTTCGAATCAAACTCAAATTATACTCGGCTGTCACATAAGATCTGCTAATCTGCAGAAGACTGTCTCTGAACTGCACTCAAATAGGACAAGCTACTACTGGGCCTCCGACTCAATACATCAGCTACAACAGTCGCCTTGCCCGGATGATAAAGAATCTCGCAGTCATAGTCCTTCACAAGCTCCATCTTACGGTGCTGCCTCAAATTCAGATCCCGCTGCTGAAAGATGTATTTTAAGCTTTTGTGGTCCGTGAATATCTAGCACGACTCGCCGTATAAGTAATGCCTCCAAATCTTGAGTGCAAAGACCACTGCGGCCATCTTTATGTCGTGAGTGGGATAGTTCTTCTTGTGCTTCATCAACAGCCGAGAATCATAGGCGACGACCCTGCCGTGTTGCATCAACACACAGCCTAGACCCACTCGAGAAGCATTACAATAGACAACAAAGCCACCTGACCCTGATGGAAAAGATAAGACTGGTGTAGTCGTCAAACGAGTCTTCAACTGCTGAAAACTCTGCTCACATGCCTCGGTCCAAAGAAATGGAACTCTCTTCCGGGTCAACCCGGTCAGCGGTGCAGCGATACGAGAAAAATCATGTACAAAATATCAGTAGTATCCGGCTAAACACAAGAAGCTGCAAATCTCCGTCACTGATACAAGTCTGGGCCAATGTTGTATGGACTCGATCTTCTTCGGGTCCACACTTATGCCATCTCTCTAAACCACGTCACCCATGAAGTCAACACTATCAAGACAGAAAGCAAACTTGGTGAATTTGGCAAATAGCTTGTGCTCTCTTAAAGTCTTCAACGTAATCCTTAAATGCTGCTCATGACCCTCTCGACTCCGGGAGTATACTAGAATATCGTCAATGAACACGATAATGAACTGGTCAAGAAACGACCTGAAAATGCGGTTCATCAAATCCATGAACGCTGCTGGGGAATTGGTGAGCTCGAACGACATCACCAAAAACTCATAATGCCGATAGCGCATACGAAAAGCAGTCTTCGGAATGTCATCATTCCAAACCTGCAACTGATGATAACCCGACCGCAAGTCAATCTTCAAGAAATGTCCCGCACCCTGGAGCTGATCAAACAAATCGTCAATGCGAGGTAGGGGATATCTATTCCGCACAATAACTCGATCTAATTGATGATAATCAATGCATAATCTCATACAGCCATCGTTCTTCTTGACAAACAGGACAGGAGCTCCCCAAGGCTACACACTCGATCGAATAAGCCCTTTATCCAGCAAATCTTGCAACTGATCCTTAAGCTTTTTAAGCTCCGCCGGGGCCATTCGATAAGGAAGTATAGAAATAAGCCTTGTGCCGGGGATAAAGTCGATGCAGAACTCGATATCGCGCTTTGGCGTCAATCTAGGTAACTCATCAGGAAAGACATCGCGAAACTCCTTCACAATCGGAACCTGGTCCAACGGGACCTCTGCGGCTCCAACATCACAAATATACGCCAAGAATCCCTGACATCCTTTCCTTAAGAGCCGACTAGCGTGAAGGGCAGAAATCAAACTGGGAAGGGTGTCACTACGGTCTCCCTGAATAATAAGAACTGGCTCATCCGGAAAACTATATTTGACCGCCTTCTCACGGCAGTCAACGGACGCATGATAAGTGGCTAACCAGTCCATGCCTAGAAGAAAGTCAAAGTCTAACATGTCGAGGATGATCAAATCAACAGAAGAGTCCCTATCCCCGATATGAACAAAACACGATTGATACACATGCCAAGTGATAAAAGACTCTCCTACGGCAGTAATCACAACAAGCGGTTGATCTAGCAAAGACGACTCTCAGCCAAACCTTGGTACGAAGTGTGTGGATACATAAGAGTGCGTAGAACCTGGGTCGAACAATATACGCACGTCGAAAGAACACACTGAAAGAGTACCTATCACAACTGCTTTCGATGCTTGAGCATCCTGAGGAGTCCAAGCAAAAACTCGGGCATGTCCTCTAGAGGTACCCGGCTGTCCTCTGCCTCTGCCACCTCGTCCTTTCTGAACTGGACCGCCATGACCACGGCCTCTCAGAGCATCGATCTGGCATGGAGCAACAACAAGCATAGTAGGTAAAGCTCTCGGAGGAGGGGTGGATGTGGTATAGTGATCTGTGGAATTGTCTCCTCAACCTGGTGCCTTACGGTACAAAGTGGGACACGGTGATATGGACTCCTACATCGAAAATATCCTGGCGATGGCTGCTGACCTGCTAAATAAGAGCTGAATAACTGGCTCCGCATTATGCCTCGGCTACCACCGTGGCCTAGAAAGAATCGTCCACGGCCTCTGCCTGTCATATCTCTGCCAAATCGTACTGGAGCCGATATACCTGTATGAATCCGCTTCGGCCATGTAGTCTCAGAAATACGCTCCTCCACTAATATAGCTGCATCTATCGCTGCTGCATAGGTGTCAAAGTGTTGTGCACCGATAGAAAGAAACAGCTTTGTCAAATCCTCGTACGAATCTCTTTATGCGCTTTTCTTCATTGTCTACCAGGTAAGGAGCATATCTGGATAGCTGAGTGAACTGGATGTCATACTCGGACACCGTCATACCAAGATTCTTACGCAAAGACTCAAAACTACGAACTCGAGCGTCCCTGATGCTTTGCAGATGAAAACGAGAAAGAAACACCATCGTAAGCTCATCCGAAGTCATAGGAGGATGACCTGCAGCTTGTGCTCTCTCAACTGACTCGCACCAAGTCTTGGCAAGACCCTCCAGACGAATGCTCGCAAGCTCGACCGATCTCTCATTGGAACACCTCAGTGATCGACAAATCCTGGCCATCCCATCAAAGAATGTCTGTTGATCCTCCGCAGCGTCTGTGTTGGTGAAAACTAGAGGCTTCGGCCTCATAAACTCATGTAGTGATACTGTGATAGTCTCGGTAGCGGCAGGTATAGCTGTCTGGACAGCAGGTGCTATCACGGTCTCTGTTGTTGGAGGAACATCATTAGATCTCATTGCTCGGCTGACCTCAACTAAAGATCTAACCATCTGGCATAAATTCTGAATACTCACCTCCAGCGTAGCAACCCATCGTGGAGAAAGCGGATCAATCAGTCCCTGAGGGGTAGGCATACCGCCCTGGTTGGTCCTCGTCTCAGACGAGCCCGCTCTAACGTCATCTCTGGTTGCAACCCTGTGGGCCCTCGTTGTCTTCGGCGGCATAATGGCTGGATAAAGAAATAAGATTTGATAAGAATATTGCAATAGAAATGAAAAGGATATATGGAATCAAGGAATCACAAGCAATTATATATCCGAAGGTCACTTAGGCGAAGTATCGTATCATGAGTATGCCACAGAACATATACACGCAACGTCACTCTGCTTAAGTCACCTACTCCATCATACCAAGGGTCATCCTACACTCAGAAAGGTAAAACCTAACCCTATGATACCAACTTTGTCACGGCCGGAATGTGGAACGTGACTGGCACTTAAATCACGCAACGTCTAGAGACGTAACGTAATTCAATTAAGCCAAAACCCAGAATCTAAACTGTGAAATAAATAGAGTGATAAAAATACTTGTTTTTAAAAGGTTGGTTTTAACAAAATAGAGTTACATAAAAATCATTTAAAAGCTTCAACTTTTTAAAGAATTTCAGCCGAGTCTCCTTTGTAAAAACTGGTCCCAAACCAATACATACATGAATATATATAAGAAATAAAAAATAGCATCCCAAGCGGGAGCTAGCTCTTCGCCAAATTGGAGGAACACTACCACAGGCAAGATATATCATAATAATGCGAAAAATCATTAAAAGAGGAAGAAATAGAAAATCATAAAAGTCGGCAAACACGAGCTCAACACCAGATATCAAAAATAATACAAGTCTCGCAGTCTCGTCTCTTAGTCAATATGCAAATTGTAGAAATGGTAGACAGAGTGTACTAGATACAAAAGTAAATATACATGGTGGGAGAAAAAACAATATTCTCACAAAAACCAACCTACAAGTGTAGTGCTCAAGTCGAAGCGAAAGGAAGCAACATGAGTAGAAGTAGTGCGCCCGCCACGACTATGCTAATGGGTCGGTCCTGCAAGACGCTATGGCACAACAGGGATGAGTTGCCAACTAGTGAGTAGTAAGTAACATCTAATAAGACAATCGCAAGCATGCATGCAAATGCGTCGAAAAACTATATATAAAGTATGATGCGATGTACTAATATGAATGCGACATGAATGAATGATCAAACATGAAAATCATGATATATCTATTATGAGAAAATCTGAGTTTTATCCTAATAAAATTTTGGTATTGTAAAACAGGAGTATCATCAATTAGAAACAACAGAAATCCGTGTCAAGCATCGACACACAATATATATCAATATCTCGGGTGCCGTCTCTCAGATAGGCCCCAAATCTGAATCACACGACTCCATTCGGTATCCTCCGGATCTCCGCTGAGCCAATAGTCACCGTTAGGTAGTGCTCCCCTGCCGGGCTCAACGTCTCTCTATACGATCTTCTTGCCCTAGGGTACCTCACCGGATCCACCATGTACCCGCAGACGGTGCCTCCTCTCTCCTCGAATCGGATATATGTACATACGTGGCTTAAGAAGCGAGAAAACTCATGGTGGACACCACACACATCGGTATCACGAGAAAACCGCAATTTTCATTTGAAATGATAAAAAGTTTATAAAATTCCATTACGGTTTCCCCTAAATCCATAAATCTCATGAATACGGAAATCTCCATGAAAAATCATATAATATGAATATGTTGATGACGATGAATGCCGATAGTATCTATAATGATGCAATAAGATAAATGACTTGAACACTACATATCAATAATGATGCAATGAGATATATGACTAGAAGACTACATATGAATAAAGATTCAATGAGGTATATGACTAGAAGACTACATATAAATAACGATGTAATGATATATATGACTAGAAGACTACATTTCAATATTGATACAATGAGATATATGACTAGAAGACTGCATATCAATAACGACGCAATGAGATATATGACTACAAGACTACATATCAATAACGATGCAAAGAGATATATAACTAAAAGACTACATATCAATAATGATGCAATGCTAAATGCCAAATAAAGCAAGTTCTATAGTGTTCGTGACATAGCAATTACCAGTGGAATATGCGTTCACATAAAATAGTGCACGGGTGTCATGAACCATTGGTAAGGTGCAAGTGTCCTAGGTGATAATATCAATGTGCATGATGATGCATATGCATTACGAATATGATCTACGCATATGAATACAAGAGATTTTAAATAGATCATAATTATCGGGTGCTTTGCGCCATCTAAACGATTCCCCTATAGATGTAACATCTACTCACCGGAATGCCTCAGCTAATCGAATCCGATTACTGACTTTCCTTTCCTTGCCATGTACGATGCCTCCGCAACTGATCCTAGAATCGTATAATATCAATACATAAGGCTTAACATTCAATATAACACGTAGACAAAACGATACTGTAACATTTTAAAAATAAATAAATAAATATATCCTTTAGGTGAATTTTTCGATAACCGGTAATATAACTCATATTTTCCGTAAAATGTAACTATAATTATTTTTCAATATAGACTTAAATACGCCCATTTTATCTATGTAATTGCTAGTAATTGGTATTTATCTAGTCACTTATAAATTGCTAGTTTACTTAAATATTTTTCCTTAATAAATTATTTTAAATATTATTATAAGCTTTCACTTATAAATTTAATTAGTGGTAATTTCAAATTGGAATGGGTTAATTATACATTTGTGCACCATGACAACTTAGGATCAAGTTTGTAACATGCTACTTCTTTCTCTAATTGACTCCAAGGTTCTAGAGAAGTCTATGTTTAAAAATAAAATAAAACTAAATAATTAAGAAAATAAGTTAATGTATGATTGATGGGGGGTGTTTTCTTGACTTGGAATTTTCTACACCCACCCACACACACTCATTTTCCTCCTTGGCCGAGCCTCCCCTTGAGCAGCCCACATTTCCCCACTTCATTTCCACTTCAAAAATCCACAAAAATTGCATCAAAAATCCATACAAATTCTCACTAATTCCTAATTAAACCCTTACCTATTTTTCCTTGGCCTAAATTAGATTGGGTCTAGGAGCAAGATCGCATTTTGGAGGCTAAGTTTGCAAGTTTGATCTCAAATTTTGTCGAGGTATAATTCCTAACCCTATGGTTAAATTGTTGGCTAATTACATTAACCTAATTTAATTAGGTAGTTATATGGTTCTAATTTGCAAGTTTGAAATTTTAAGAGAAGGGTTTGGGTTAAAGTTAGGGTTTTTATCACTTGATTATGGTTATGATGTGTAGTTTAACAACTTAAGATTTGCAAAACCTAACCTAGTTGTAAATTTACTAATTGTTACTTTTAATTTGTCTTAATTATATAATTTTGCAAACTAATTTCATGATAAATGTTGATAAGTGAGATTAAAATTTAGTTAAGGTTTGTGTAGCCTAATTAAGATATTAAATGAACATTTTGGCCACTAGATTTGTTAAAACATCTAGATTTGCACTAAAATGGTTAAAAGATGCTTATTAGGTTTTTGGAATAAATCGATTTTGATTAATTTTGAGGTTTTTGATGAGTTACAACTTATTTCATATAAGATTTAGAGTATTGTGGATGCGCAATTAGTACGAGTGGATACTAGGATTGGTGGTTGTCACGTATAGAGACCCTAGTTGCGGTTTGTGGCGTTGTCGCGAGCGTGTTTTGTACACCAATTGCGTGCGCGTCCAGTTAGTGCGCGTTGGTTGTCTTGTATCGTTTGTGTCCGCATCTACTCAAATATCTAACCTCTTATTGACTTGCGAGCGATTCTAGGATCGGGTGCAGAGGCGTCGGACATGGCGCGGAAAGACAAGGCTGAGATCAGATCAGATTGGCCGAGGCGTCCAGGTGAGTAGATGTACACATCTATGGGGGATGGTCAGGATGGTGCGAGGCGCCCGATGGTTTATTATTACTTATAGTACTTGCATTATATGCTTAGTTTTATAGTCATTCATCTCATTGCATTGCATCATCTTATATACTCATGATACTATCTCATAGGACACTTGCACCATTACCATTGGTTCATGCTGCGCGTGCACTATTCATGCGAACACACACGCCTTTGGTAATTGCTATGCCACCAATATTATAGAACTTGCTCAAATTAGTATCTAAACCATTTGCATCGTAAGTGATATGTAAACTGATAATTGTATATTCATTCATCAACATTGATACGTAGGAGTACTACTAACATATACATACCTCATTGCATCATAGTTCATACATAGTTGCTGGTCATATATTGCATGGTATATACTATCGTATCATAGACATCCATCATCACCGGCATGTTTACATATTGTGATTCTTCTCGAGGATTTCAGTATTTATAAGATTTCTGGATTTTAGGGAAAACGACAAGGATTTTAAGAACTTATTACCATTTTTAAAATATAAGTTGCGGTTTTCTCGTGATATGATGTATATGTCGTCCACCATGAGTTTTCCTGATTTCTGTTGGTTTTCGAGACCTGATTCGAGGAGTGGATGAACCATCTCGGGTACATGGTGGGCGCGGTATGGTACCCTGGGCAAGAAGCTCGAGTTGTAGATAATGAGCCTGGCAGGGGCAGACTACCTACCGGTGATGTCTGGTACAGCGGATATCCGGAGGATACCGACCGTAGTCGTGATATTTGATGATATTGGCCGATCCAGACTGACGGAGCCTGAGATATTGAGATATTGAGATATTGGGATATATATATGTATATATTGTGTCGATACTTGACACGGATTTCTGATGATTTCATGGTTGATATTTCAAATTATTTCCCAGAGGTTTTTCGAAGATATGAACCAAGATTTTCTCATACCAGACATTTTCAGGTTTCATGTTTGATTATGCATTCATGTTGCATTCATGCTAGTACACGTATCATATCGATATATGTAGGTTGAGACGCATTTTCGTGCATGTTTACGATAGCCTTTTAAGATGTTACTTATTACTCACGAGTTGGCAACTCACCTCCGTTGTGCCACAGTATCTTGCAGGTCTAACCCGTCAGCACAGTAGCAACGGGCGTACTTCCTCTCTTTGCTTCATTGCATCGATTTGCAGCTTGGTCGTAGGTGGGTTTGAGGATATTCTTTTTGCTCCCACTATGTATATTATTTTGTATCTAGTATACTCCATCTACCCTTGTATATTGGACTAGACGGTGAGATTCGTGAGACTTGTATTTATGGTATTTGGTGTCGATGCTCACTTGAGCCGATGCGGTGTTTTCTTATTTCTTGCATTCAGATGCTTATTTTGCACTTTATGATATATATTAATTGCATGTGGTTGTGATTCCGCCTTTGGCGAAGTGCTAGCTTTCGCTTGGGGATGCCTTTATTCATTATTTATATATATTTTCATGTGTTGTACCCGTTTGGGGGCCAGTATTTACAAAGGAGACTCCGCCGAAATTTTCGGGAAATTTGATGCATTAAAATGTTTTAAGGTGACTTTATTTTATAAAACCATCTTTTTAAGTTAAGTTTTCCTTCATTCTATTTCTTTAAACGTTTTAGATTTCTGGGCCTCTGCTTACTTAGATTACGTTACGCCTTTAGACGTTTCGTAATTTAAGTGCCAGCCACGTTCCGTGCCTTCGGGTCGTGACAAAGTTGGTATCCGAGCGATAGGTTTTACCTTTCTGAGTATAGGATGACCCTTGGTAGATAGAGTAGGTGACTTAAGCAGAGTGGCGTAGTGTTTATATGTTCCGCGGCATACTTATGACACGGTACTCCGCCTAAGTGACCTTAGGATATTTATTTTCTTGTACTTCCCTCCTTGATTCCATATGTCCTCTTGTTTCGAATCGCAATGTTCCTATCAATCATGTTTCTTACTCCAGCTACTATGCCGCCGAAGATATCAAGGACAGGCTTGTTTGAGGCGAGGACCGACCAGGGAGATACGCCTACCCCTCAGGGATAGAGTGATCCGCTTTTTCTTGGCTGGATAGCTAGGTTGGAGTCGAGTATTCATGACTTGCGACTGATGGTTGGATTGTTAGTCGAGGCTAGCCAAGCTCCGAGAGCCGATGATGTCCCTCCTACTGCGGGGACTGTGATTGTACCTGCTGCTCAGGCAGCTGTTTCTGTTGTTACCGAAATCATCTCTGAATCCTTACAGGAGTTTTTAAGGCTGAAGCCTCCAGTTTTCACCGGCACAGATGCAGCGGAGGATCCGCAAACAATCCTCAACAGGATGGCTAGGATTTGTCATTCATAGGGATGTTCTGACAAGATATGGGTTCAGCTTGTGAGTTTTCGTCTAAATAGTCTGGCTCAGAAGTGGTGCGAGTCAGTTGAGAGAGGCCGAGCTGCAGATCTACCTCCTATGACTTGGGATGAGTTCACAGCTGTATTTCTTGCTCGTTTCCTTCCGGAGAGCGTTCAAGATGCCCGAGCTCATATTTTTAAGCCTTTGCGCAAGACTCCAAGGATGACAGTGTCCGAGTATGACATTTAGTTTACTCAGCGGTCCGACATGCTCCTTACCTGGTGGACACTAAGGAGAAACACATGAGAAGTTTGTGCGGGGACTTGACGTGCGGTTATTTCTTGATATTGGCCCCAAGAATTTTGACATTTACGCCGCTGCTATGAACGCAACCTTATTGTTGAAGGAGCGCATTTCTGAGACTTCAATCGTTTCTTGACCGAAGAGGATTCGTACCGGTATGCCAGCTCAGAGGCATTTATATAGACGCCGTTGTGACAGGTATTCTTTCGGTGTTTTCTCCCGATGCGTATTTCTTTCTGGTGTCATTTAAAATGGTATCCACATATTTTTTTTTATCAAAGTTTAGCCGATAGTAATCCTTGCTAAATCAGCCGTTTGTTGTGATTTCTTACATAGTCTAGTCTTTTGTCGCTCGAAATGTTTGTTTTGTTCGTATCGGAGATAGGGATTCTTTTGTGAATTTGATTCTTCTCGATATGCTAGACCTTAACGTTCTTCTAAGCATGGATTGGTTAGCCACGAGTTATGCGTCCATAGACTGCCGCGAGAAAGCAGTCGTATTTAGTTTTTCCGAGTGGGCCAGTTCTTGTTTTTCAGAGAGACCTGAGCGTCGCCTTTTCCAGTTTAATTTCTTCTCTTCACGCTACTTCATTCTTAAGGAAAGGATGTTAGGGATTCTTAGCGTATGTTCGTCATGTTGGAGCCGCAGAAGTCCCGTTGGACCATGTTTCGATTGTCAGTGAATTTTAAGATGTCTTTCCTGACAAGTTGTTTGGTTTGTCGCCATAGCGGGATATTAAGTTCAGCTTTGACTTGATCCCCAGCACAGGGTCTTTTTCTACCGCCATATCGGATGAACCCGGCGGAGCTAAGAGGATTGAAGGATCAGTTGCAAGATTTGCTGTATAAGGGCTTGTTCGTCCGAGTACGTCACCTTAAGGAGCTCATGTCCTGTTCGTCAGAAAGCCGACACTTTGCATTTATGCATCGATTATAGTCAGTTGAATCGGGTTACTGTGCGGAACACATATCCCTTACCTCGCATCGATGAATTATTTGATTAGCTCCAGGGTGCGGGAAATTTCTCGAAGTTTAACTTGCGATCAGGTTACCATCAGTTGCGGGTTCGAGAGGATGGTATTCCGATGACTTCTTTTCGCACACGTTACGGGCACTATGAGTTTTGGTGATATCGTTCGGATTCACCAATGCCCCGGCAACAATTCTGGATTGGATGAACCGTATACTCAAGTTGTGTCTTGACCAGTTATTATCATGTTCATTGAGGACATCTTAGTGTACTTTTGGAGCCGAGTGGAGCCTGGGCAGTAATTTAGGATTTCGTTGCAGACTTTGAGGGAGCACCAGCTATTCACTAAATTATCCAAGTGTGTCTTCTGGTTGGATGGTGCTGACTTTTTGGGTCAAGTAGTTACGAAGGATAGTATATGTATAGAACCGAAGAAGATCGAGGCTGTTCATCACTGGCCCAGACCAGTATCCGTTACAGAGGTCCGTAACTTTTTGGGTTTGGCCGGATTCTATCGACGTTCGTACAGGATTTTTTCATATAGTTGCACCGTTGACCGGGTTGACCCGTAAGGGAGTTCCTTTTCTTTGGACTGAGGCTTGTGAGCAGAGATTTTATCAGTTGAAGAATCGTTTGATTTCGGCGCCAGTGTTATCTTTGCCCTCAGGATCAAGCGGTTTTGTTGTTTATGGCGATGCTTCTCGGCAGTTGAAGAAGCACGAGCAGAATTATCCCACACACAACTAAGAAATGGTTGTGGTGATTCTTGCACTCAAGATCTAGAGACACTACTTATACAACGAGTCGTGCTTTATATTTACGGACCACCAGAGTTTGAAGTACATTTTTTCAGCAGTAAGATCTAAATTGAGACAGCGTAGTTGGATGGAGCTAGTGAAAGACTATGACTGTGAGATTCTTTATCATCCGGACAAGGCAAATGTTATGGTAGATACTTTGAGTAGGAGGCCCGGAGGTATCTTTTCTTGGATGAGCACAGCTCAGAGACAGTCGACGGCAGATTAGCGGATTCTTTGTGAAAGCTGAGTACAGTTCGAATTTACGTCGACCGGGGTACAACTTGCCCATGTCCGTGCATGTCTACAGTTATTTGACCGTATCAGTGAGGCACAGTCCGATGACGTTCGTTTTCTAGAGATCATGGAGAAGGTTCGACAGGGCAGAAGTTCAGAATTCATGATTGATGATCAGGGAGTACTACGATTTGGGACTCGACTGCGTGTGCCAGATTCTGAGGGACTGAGACACAAGATTTTAGAGGAGGCATACCAGTCAGCACATAGTGTTCATCCGGGTTCCACCTAGGTGTATCATGACTTAAGAGGTGTTTACTGGTAAGAAGGGATGAAGAGAGATATCACAGATTTTGTTTCGGGATGCGGACTTATCAGCAAGTCAAGGCCGAGCATCAGAGGCCGGCAGGAGAATTACAACCTTTGCCCTTTCTGGAGTGGAAAATAGGGCAGATCTCTATGGAATTTATTATGGGTCTACCTAAGAACAGTCGAGAGTATGGCTCTTTTTGGGTGATCGTAGACCGATTGACGGAAGCAGCTCATTTCCTGCCAGTCAAGACAACTTTCGGATTCGTTCAATATGCTCAGATATATGTTAATAAGATGGTGCAACAACATGGCGTTCCGACTTGCGTTGTCTCAGACAGAGGCACCCGATTCACCAGCCGACTATGAACGAAACATCAGGAGGCTTTGGACACCAGATTAAGTTTCAGTAAAGCTTTCCATCCGCAGACCGACAGCCAGTCAGAGCGGACCATTCAGACTCTTGAGGATATGCTCCGAGCTTACGTTCTAGTTTTCGGTGGCAGTTGGGATTGTTACTTACCCGTGATAGAGTTCTCCTACAATAACAGCTTCCAGGAAACGATTCAAATAGCACCTTTCGAGGCTTTATATGGGAGGAGATGTCGATCGCCCATTTGTTGGACAGAGCTTAGTAAGAGCAGTGTTTTGGGACTATATCTTGTACAAGGGATGACCGAAAAGAGATCCAGTTGATTCAGGATAGGACGAGAGGGGCCCAGAGCAGGAGGAAATCTTATGCAGACTGACGTTGGCACAGACTTGAGTTTATAGTAGGCGATCATACTTTCTTGAAGATTTCACCGATGAAGGGCGTGTTGAGATTCGGAAAGAAAGGAAGCCCAGTCCCAGATATATGGGTCCCTTTGAGATTCTAGAGCGTATCGGCACAATTTCTTAGCGTTTGGCTCTTCCACCCAGCTTTCCAGATGTTCACCACGTGTTTCATGTATCGATGCTCCGAAAGTACCTTCTTGACCCCTCTCACATGATACAGCATCAGACGATCTAGTTGGACCATAATCTTTCTTTCACCGAGCAGCCGATAGTCATTCAAGATCGGAAAGTGGAGAAACTGGGGTCTGAGGTTATAACATCCGTAAAGGTTCTTTGGCGTGTCCCGAGCGGCGAAGAGGTCACGTGGGAAGCCAAGGACGAGATAAGAAAGAAATATCCCCATCTTTTCGAGGGTACGCGTAGTTAGATTTTAAATTCTGGGACCGAATTTCCTTAAGGGGGAAGATTGTAACGTTTCAAAAATAAATAAATAAATCATTTAGGTGAATTTTCCGATAACCGGTAATATAACTCATATTTTCCGTAAAACGTAACTATAATTATTTTTCAATATAGACAAAAATACGCCTATTTTAACTATGTAATTGCTAGTAATTGGTATAAATTTAGTCACTTATAAATTGCTAGTTTACTTAAATATTTTTCCTTAATAAATTATTTTAAATATTATTATAAGCTTTCGCTTATAAATTGAATTAGTGGTAATTACAAATTGGAATCGGTTAATTATACATTTATGCACTATGACAACTTAGGATCAAGTTTGTAACATACTACTTCTTTCTCTAATTGACTCCAAGGTTCTAGAGAAGTCTAGGTTTAAAAATAAAATAAAACTAAATAATTAAGAATATGAGCTAATGTATGATTGATGGGGGGTGTTTTCTTGACTTGGAATCTTCTACACTGTTGGGTCACGGCAGCGCCCCGGCCATCGAAACGCGGCCAAAATGCGGAACAAAATTTTCTAAAACCGGCGCTACCGCTACCCGAATCCCGGATCGACCTTAAACCCTAAACTAGCATGCTAACTAAGAGTTAGAATTATTATACTGAGTTGATCCGAGTCCTTCGGTCTTCATTCCAAGCTCCTAGCGGTTCTTTGATAATGTTTGGTTGCCGGTCTTCCTCCATCTCCAATGATCCACCCGAGAGAAACGGTGCAAGCTCCAACCTCGTCGAACGAGGTAACCAACACTCCAAAGTCGCTAGCGATGGAGAGTGGGGGTGTATGAAAGTGTCACTACAAATTTCTTTCTACCCATGAGCTCAATAGAGCATCCATAGAAGATGAATGGAGGTGATGAAGCCTTTTCATTAACAAGAATGGCTAAGGCCTTTTGTGAAGCATAAGAGAGTGAGAGAGTGGGCAAGTGAGTAAATTAATCATGCCTCAAATGAAATGAATCCCTCCTCCAATGTATTGGCCGGCCCCCTCTCTCTCTCCCACAAAAAATATCATTTTCTTTTCATTAAACAATGCAAAGCATGCTCATGCCCATGGATTGACCCATACCTCCTTTCCACCTCATTTCCCAAATGATTTTCAATAAAGAAAATCATTAATGAGATGGCACCTTCTAGAAGCTATTCCATATAAAATACGGAATACTTCCCGGTACATGTTTCAAAATACATATACTCGTATTCGTACCAAAATACAAATAGCCGAGAGAGAAAACGAATAGTGAACAATAATACTAGAATACGTATATACAAATACATATATAAATTATTAAATCAAAACCCGATTTAATAATCCGGCTTAATCCTAAGCCGCTAGTATTATCAACCGTCCGACTAAAGTCTGCAGCATGTGCACATATTTAATCGGACACCTGTATGTATCAACATACCTCATATACACCATATCGCCTGAACCGTGAAAACCCTCTGTGTGGGACTCTAAAGACTCGTCAATACGTTGGCAGTGGGTTTAACCACAAGCACGTCAGCGGCACTAGCTGTACGTAACGGCTACCCAGGTATTGATCGAAGGGAGGCTAACGAGCAAACTCATTCTGAACCCCTACTGAGCCTGACAGTAATAATATCCGTACAGTCCGGTCTGTTCGCCTGAGAGCATCGCATATCGAGTCTAGGGGGTGGATAAAGTCAGACCCCTACTAACGCGATATTTATTGTCGGCATGTAACCCATCACCACCTGAGAAACTATCGATCCTGGATCGATAATTCTCGTTCACCATGGCCATGGATTTTTGGTGATAGCCACCCGTACACAATGCGACATCAACCCCCAATACCGGGAGTGACGAATCTCCGACGATCCGACCACTGCCTCCATGTGGCTCAGGACGGTACCCAACTAAAACCTGTTTGCACGACTCCTTTGAGCCGTGGTAGGGTAGTAATCAAAGCATAGTGGGAACTCATACGAGACAAATGACGATCTCTGGTTGACAGACTAACATGTACACATGTCACCTGGGAACTGCTATCTGCCAATAGGTATAATACTAACTAGCAGGTTCCCGGCGAGTCCGTGCAGTGTACTCATAATCCAATGAGCACCTGCATACTATCTTAGGTGAAAAAACTAACACCAATGGCTTGTGAGACCTGTCCACCGCCCCTCGTCGGGGTCTCGATCAGTATACAGTAGTCTACACTGGAGTATCGACGCTCGGTCTCGATACTCAAACGACTAGGGACATTTAAGGATGTGCTTATAGACCCCATCTCCTACATATATGATCGCCATCACAATGCTGGCAGTCAAGCAAGAATCCTATGGGCTCTATCAACATGATGATAAAGACAAACCAGATAGCATACTATCATTTTGAGTAAGAGTATTTTATCGGTATAGGTCCTCACTCAATCATCATAATCACAGGTCCGCGACTATGATAATTGCCTTGAGGGCACTATAGCCAACAATCTCCCACTTGCACTTAAGGCCAATTATTGCGATGTCTCATACTCACAGCCCGTGTGATACCGAACACCCAACTTCTCTACTAATCAGTTTCGCAAAGCCCATTTACGAAAATGACTGCGTTCGAGAAATAGCCTCAGTGAGTGGATCCGCTCCAATGTTTCTTTCTGTATCTCTCTATATCTCAACTTCGCGGAGAAAGCTATCTTCCGAAATGAGCAATACCTGTCTTAGAATTTGTCTGGATATCTGATGGGACCCAGTTCACAAATGAACTCCAAATCCAACAAGCTACTTAGACTGTATCGTCCACTGAATTTAATCAGTATCCTGCGCCATGCCTTTCCTCAGTATCCGCTTGGACCACCTGTCCAACATACTGTACCTCAGAGAAGGGAAAACTATAACTCTGACAGTCACACTGTCATCCAGATCACATTGGAAGCCTGAAATGATAGTCGTCTCCTAAAGAAGGCTGCCGTAATCATTTCCCTAGAACATTCACATATGTTCACAAACTTCTTCCCAATGTTTCTCCAGAATTGGATTAATATATGTTTATTGTAGCTAGTGCAAAAACAACGTCTGGTGTGGTACTTGACATTTCATGATTAACTCAATTTCTTAAGCAAGTGATATGCTAATCATGCAGATCCCTCTCCCCTTTAGTCTGTAAGACACTTTTAGAGAGGGTGGCTCCATCACCTGTAGGTACACCACCATGCCAGGAGTCGTCCATTTAATGTCAAAATATCCAGATTAGGATGCTTCCCAAATCTAGATCTAAAACTATGGATCTAGTAACCAGAAACCCTGATATTATATCCATATCCTATATGGAGATACAACTTTGTGACAACCACAGTATAACCGATCATAGTATAGGAATATCTTTTCCTATCAAGTGCATGTCATCCATATACATGGACATCACTCTCTACTACCTTCTTACCAGATCCATCTCCTATTCTGATGAAGTCAAAGCCTATGACTGTCACATCAAAATTAGATGATCTATTTCCGCTATACCTGCTTTAGTCTATAAATAGACATAAGCTACTTGCCTACTATGCTTCTGCTGCTCCCACTAACTATAACAACCCTCTGGCAGAGTCATATACACGTGCACTTCCAAAGCTAGTTTAGAACGACGCTATACTCATCCTCCTGCCGGGTCTTATAGTCTAGAACAGCAGCAATGGCAAGTCTGGGTAAACAAGAACCTCCCTGTCACCGTTACTGAGAAGACCGAAGCACCTCTCGGGTCCGTGAGGTTACCCACCAAATCTGCGGAGTGGCTAATGGAACGTCAAAACCAATTAAATCGTCAGGTTCTATTAAATTTTCAGTAATCGTTTGTGGTTCTGGAATCATTTCAGTTCTACCATACTCCCATTTTTGTTTTCTGAAAAATCTATTTTACTAAAACTGTAGCGAGTCAAGAACAATATCACTATTGATCTTCCTGATGGCAAAAAGTTAACCCTCGTCAAAACCCGGGATAACCCACAAACAGCAATTACTGAAACGTGCCTTGAGTGTATCCGGATTCTGGTTTTAAGAATCAGCCGGGCAACTCCCTATACCTTAACATTCTTAAGATATAAATTGATTCTATATATATCTAATATAGAAACAAAAGCACTAATCTAATTTGAACCAGATTCAAAATCATGCAGCTGTCTCCAGTGCATATCAACCAAATGGAAGGAGGCCCTTCAGCATTACTCATCTAGGAGTGCATCCATATATGAGTAACCTGAAAGAGAAACAAGTTCTCCAAACCATTACTATCAACGGAATACCAAACACAAGTATCTACATCTTCGACTTTCTCGAAGAATCTTGATACTTTCATCAAATGGTTCTCTACTTTATTCTTATACCTATAACTTCTCAATGTCAGGACTTTGCATTTCTACGAAATACTTGTCCAGAACTGGAGAAATCACAAGTAAAAAGAATACAGTATGAGTACCAACCCCATTGTCCCAATGGACACAGGACAACATACAATACTTTGTATAAGTCCCCTGAGTTCAATAACTCAAAACCTTGTGCGTCGTAGGTTGAAAAACTGTACTATGGTTAAAAAGAATTACACCGTTGTTAAATGCACCTTACCTAATCACCAACTGATATAGGTAAATGTCACAGACATAATATCAAAAAGTTATATCTCACTTCATAAAAATAAACGTACAGATATAGCAGTTTGAAATTGGTGCATAACAACGGATATTCAAATCCATATATTTGCCATCCGGCAAAATCCAGTTGATTTCCTCAAATATCGCCAATTACAACGAATTCCGATATAATGAGCATTTAATCACCCAATTCCCAATATCTTACTTCCACTCACCATCTGTAATAACATATAGATGTGAGAAACTGATCTGGTAAATACATACCCTGGAGTTAGATTCCAATTGGGAAAACAGTTTTCAATTAATATCGCAAAGTCAAACTGAAAACATGAAATTGTTTTAAAACGGTTAACTGGTATTCCTAGTAACGCCTCTTCCACTCTCCTGATTCACGACAGAAACCATATACTTACCTGCCCTCACTCCAATCCCTTTATTATGTCTTTACTTATTACCTTATGTACACCTTCTTTAGGCTAATTGGTTTTCGTCTTTCCTTACCCTTCGGCACCAGCCTAATGTTTGGAAGAAGACTATCCAATAAGCGTAATAGGTGTACTCTCCTAATCCTAGGAGTCCTCACAACCTGAGAGAAGGTAATGGGAAAAGACATCTGAATAATCCTATCCAATCTCTGCAGAACCAGAATCCATCCTCGAAAAAGTTACTTCGAGTTCGTATATAACCATACAATGGATTTATCCAATGGAAGTGGATATCCGTAGTGATACGGAGTGCCCCAGAGAAAAGCAAAGTGGATGTAGGAGTGGCAGGGGTATAGCCAGTCTTTGTCGTGTATGATGGTGATCGCAATTTCCTTTGCCATTATTCTAATCTCTTTATATGTCTTTACTTATTACCTTTTGTACACCACACTTAAGCTTAATTGGTTTTCTTCCTTCCCTACCATTCGGCACCTGCCTATGGTTTGGAAGAAGACTATCCAATAAGCTTAATAGGTGTACCCTCTCCTAGTCCTAGGAGCCCTAACAAACTGAGAGAAGGTAAAGAGAAAAGACAACCGAATAATCCTATTCAATCTCTCCAGAACCAGAATCCATCCTCGAAAAAGTTTCTTCGAGTTCGAATGTAACTATACGATGGATTTATCCAATGGAAGTGAATGTTCGTAGTGATACGAGGTGTTCTAGAGAAATGTAAAGGTGATAAGAAGTGGCAATGATGTATGCGACACCGTGACATTCCAAAAGCCAAAGAGTTTTAAGAAGGTTCGGTTAACTAGGTTTCATGAGTTTTAGTCAAAGGTCGGGTCATAGTCGTAGCCAGAAAGAGAGAGAGAGAGAAAAGAAACGCTCAGCGTGCACACTAACCTAGATCAGAATGGTTAATCATTTTATCTAATCTGGGTGGCTCCCACTGTTTCCTCGAATTCTTCTCCAAACCTAAAAGGAGAATTAGTCGGAATCACCCGAGGAGTAATCCTACTCATCAGTGGGAATCGGGATCTAACTATCATCGCATGATAACTTGATGGAAGCCACTCAAGTCACCACACTCTAGAAGGTATGTGCAAGACTGGAAAGTTTCCTGTAGGATTGAAACCCCCGATATGATTTTTACGCCAAGCAGCTTATGACCTTGACGGAAGCCAACAAATCATAAGTTGCTAGTCAAGGTCTACCCGTCATTGTCCTGATTAATTTAGACCCACCCGTATTCGCCCTTGATGGATGCCAACAAGGATGCACGACTGTCCTAGATTAATGCATATCTATGCTACAGAGAAGTAACACGCAGCTACCGCACACTATGCCTTGACGGAAGCCAACAAACATAGCACGATTACGAGGCGCTACTTTTCTGCAAGGACGGAGGGCTACGGCTTGTTTTTGGCGAAAAACCTTTAACGTTATGAACTTGATATCGTTGAAGGAATCCAAGTGGTTTTACAAATATATAGTGGCGAAAACTTTTGCTAAAGAGGTCACTCCTGGTGAAGGGATCTTGGCTCTTTCCTCGTAGAATGAGGTGCAGGATATCCCAAACTGAATACCACGATGCAAAGCAAAAAGTAATCGACTATAGTGAAGTTATTACGTTGACGCAAACTTTTACACAAGGGGTCACTCTCGATGAAGGGATCTCGGCCCTTGCCTCGTCGAATGAGGTGCATGATATTCCCAATCGAATACCAAGATGCAAAGCAAAAGAGAACGTCTGTAATGTCGGTTTTAAAAAACTTGGTTCCAACAACATCATATAAAAATGTTTGTTTTATCCTTGCATGGATAAGAATCAACGCAGTCCCATCAATTAATCACACCAGAAAAGAACGAAAATAAAATGTACGTATATGCCATCCGCATTCGCCACCGGGTCCCGTCATTACCCGTTAGGTTACTTAACTAACGACAGAGCGGGGACTGGGCAAGCGCGGGTGCAAAACATATACAACATCTACTAGTATATATAAATATATATATAACAATCGTCCCAGGCATGATATAAAGCAACATCACAGATGCATTACAGAAACAACACAGAATGGTGGATAATCTGGAGCCCCGGGTGTCATTTGAGCCGCAAATGAGACCCGACGTTCCATGTTGTGTGGATAGCCTGTGCAATGAAACCTAGACCCCTACGAGCGCGGAAAGTTACCCGCAAAACTAGAAGCGAGGAAGCCCCTTCAGCAACGTGGATGGACCACCCGGCACTTCACGGAATCCGGTAACTTTAGCACCCCTCCTGGGTCATCCTATACCCCCTACGAGTGCGACAAATAACCCGCCAATTCTAAAGTAAGGTACCCTCCGTCCCAACGCCATGAGATGCGGACCAGTTGCCCTCTAGAACCCGGCTATTCGTGCACTCCACCGCGGGGTATACCTAGTACAGAAAATAAAAAAATATACAAGGGTGACATCGACCTCAGCCCGGTCGTTCCCCAAAAGAATAATATACAAACTAGCAGTGACGGCAGTCCACATGTCGGACGCTCGCCCCTCAATATCAAATGTACAAATGAAATAAAACTGTACTAACATTGCACCACAGCTATCCACCACGACAATCCAACCAATATCACAGCACATCACAAAACATCAACATGAATGTCACGTTTGCAAACCCGTCTAAACGACATATAGCAGTTAGACGGGTTTACCGATCAAATGACATTCACGGTCGCAGATAGAAATGTATGTACTGTTAAACGCCCACTTAAAATATCGATCGACTAAGTTCCAAATTGTCCCCCAAAAGCAATAACATCTCTGCACATAAAACTGGGCCAAAACAGAATATCTTAAAAATCACAATTCCATTTATTTGAGCTACAGTGAAAATTTGAAGGCCCGTCGCCAATAAATGGCCGCGGAACCGCCGCCAATAGGGGGTAAGTGCGGCGGTTCCACTGCAATATATAGGCATCACGAGCCTAAATTTTTTGTGTAGCCTTAACTTTTCCTACACGGATTTTTAAGCCACTGGAAAATATTTTTTGACCACTTTTGAAAAACGACAGAAACTGTGTAAATGGAATCGTGATTTCGGCAATGTCCGCCGATAGATCTTTTAAGAATGTTTAGACAAGCTAGTAAGGGGTTTAAAGGGTGGCTCTGATACCATGTTGGGTCACGGCAGCGCCCCGGCCGGCGAAACGCGGCCAAAATGCGGAACAAAATTTTCTAAAACCAGCGCTGCCGCTATTCGAATGCCGGATCGACCTTAAACCCTAAACTAGCATACTAACTAAGAGTTTGAATTGTTATACCGAGTTGATCCGAGTCTTTCGGTCTTCATTCCAAACTCCTAGCGGTTCTTTGATGATGTTTGGTTGCCGGTCTACCTCCATCTCCAATGATCCAGCCGAGGGAAACGACGCAAGCTCCAACCTCGTCGAACGAGGTTACCGACGCTCCAAAGTCCCTAGCGATGGAGAGTGGATGATTATGAAAGTGTCACTACAAATTTCTTTCTACCCATGAGCTCAATAGAGCATCCATAGAAGATGAATGGAGGTGATGAAGCCTTTTCATGAACAAGAATGGCTAAGGCCTTTGGTGAAGCATAAGAGAGTGAGAGAGTGGGAAAGTGAGTAAATTAATCATGCCTCAAATGAAATGAATCCCTCGTCCAATGTATTGGCTGGCCCCTCTCTCTCTCCTACAAAAAATATCATTTTCTTTTCATTAAACAATGCAAAGCATGCTCATGCCCATGTTTTGACTCATACCTCCTTTCCACCTCATTTCCTAAATGATTTTCAATAAAGAAAATCATTAATGAGGTGGCACCTTCTAGAAGCTATTCCGTATAAAATACGGAATACTTCCCGGTACATGTATCAAAATACATATACGCGTATTCGTACCAAAATACGAATAGCCGAGAGAGAAAACGAATAGTGAACAATAATACTAGAATACGTATATACAAATACTTATATAAATTATTAAATCAAAACCCGATTTAATAATCCGGCTAAATCCTAAGCCGCTAGTATTATCAACCGTCCGACTAAAGTCTGTGCAGCATGTGCACATATTTAATCGGACACCTGTATGTATCAAATATACCTCATGTACACCATATCGCCTGAACCGTGAAAAACCCTCTGTGTGGGACTCTAAAGACTCGTCAATACGCTGGCACTGGGTTTAACCACAAGCACGTCAGCGGCACTAGCTGTACGTAACGGCTACCCAGGTATTGGGCGAAAGGGAGGTCGACGAGCAAACACATCATGAACCCCTACTGAGCCTGACAGTGACAATATCCGTACAGTCCGGTCTGTTCGTCTGAGAGCATCGCATATCGAGTCTAGGGGGTGGATAAAGTCAGACCCCTACTAACGCGATATTTAGTGTCGGCATGTAACCCATCAACACCTGAGAAACTATCGATCCTGGATCGATAATTCTCATTCACTATGGCCATGGATTTCTAGTGATGGCCACCCGTACACAATGGGACATCAACCCCTAATACCGGGAGAGACGAATCCCCGACGATCTGATCACTGCCTCCATGTGGCTCGGGACTGTACCCAACTAAAACCTGTTTGCACGACACCTTTGAGCCGTGGTAGGGTAGTAATCAAAGCACAGTGGGAACTCACACGAGACAAATGACGATCTCTGGTCGATAGACTAACCTGTACACATGTCACCTGGGAACTGCTATCTGCCAATAGGTATAATACCAACTAGCAGGTTCCCGGCGAGTCTGTCCAGTGTACTCATAACCCAATGAGCACCTGCATACTATCATAGATGAAAAAACTAACACCAATGGCTTTTGAGACCTGTCCACCGCCCCTCGTCGGGGTCTCGATCAGTATACAGTAGTCTACACTGGAGTATCGACGCTCGGTCTCGATACTCATACGACTAGGGACATTTAAGGATGTGCTTATAGACCTTATCTCCCACATATATGATCGCTATCACAATGCTGGCAGTCAAGAAAGAATCTTATGGGCTTTATCAACATGATGATAAAGACAAACCAGATAGCATACTATCATCTTGAGTAAGACTATTTTATCGGTATAGGTCCTCACTCAATCATCATAATCACAGGCCCGCGACTATGATAATTGCCTTGAGGGAACTATAGCCAACAATCTCCCACTTGCACTTAAGGCCAATTATTGCGATGTCGCATACTCACAGCCCGTGTCATACCGAACACCCAACTTCTCTACTAATCAGTTTCACAAAGCCTATTTGCGAAAATGACTGCGTTCGAGAAATAGCCTCAGTGAGTGGATCCGTTCAAATGTTTCTTTCCGTATCTCTCTATATCTCAACTTCGCGGAGAAAGCTATCTCCCGAAATGAGCAATACCTGTCTTAGAATTTGTCTGGATATCTGATGGGACCCAGTTCACAAATGAACTCCAAATCCAACAAGCTACTTAGACTGTATCGTCCACTGAATTTAATCAGTATCCTGCGCTATGCCTTTCCTCAGTATCCGCTTGGACCACCTGTCCAATATACTGTCCCTCAGAGAAGGG
This sequence comes from Agapanthus africanus, assembly GCA_030015575.1. Classification (NCBI taxonomy): domain Eukaryota; kingdom Viridiplantae; phylum Streptophyta; class Magnoliopsida; order Asparagales; family Amaryllidaceae; genus Agapanthus; species Agapanthus africanus. The sequence goes on from CM057351.1 coordinate 255,545,078, forward strand.
AAAAACTATAACTCTGACAGTCACTCTGTCATCCAGGTCACCTTGGAAGCCTGAAATGATAATCGTCTCCTACAGGAGGCTGCCGTAATCATTTCCCTAGAACATTCACTTATGTTCACAAACTTCTTCCCAATGTTTCTCCAGAATTGGATTAATATATGTTTATTGTAGCTAGTGCAAAAACAACGTCTGGTGTGGTACTTGACATTTCATGATTAACTCAATTGCTTAAGCAAGTGATATGCTAATCATGTAGATCCCTCTCCCCTTTAGTCTGTAAGACACTTTTAAAGAGGGTGACTCCATCACCTGTAGGTACACGACCATGCCAGGAGTCGTCCATTTAATGTCAAAATATCCAGATTAGGATGCTTCCCAAATCTAGATCTAAAACTATAGAACTAGTAACCAGAAACCCTGATATTATATCCATATCCAATATGGAGAAACAACTTTGTGACAACCACAGTATAACCGATCATAGTATAGGAATATCTCTTCCTATCAAGTGCATGTCATCCATATACTTGGACATCACTCTCTACTACCTTCTTACCAGATCCATCTCCTATTCTGATGAGGTCAAAGCCTATGACTATCACATCAAAATTAGATGATCTATTTCTGCTATACCTTCTTTAGTCTATAAATTGACATAAGCTACTTGCCTACTATGCTTCCGCTGCTTCCACTAACTACAACAACCCTCTGGCAGAGTCATATACACGTGCACGTCCAAAGCTAGTTTAGAACGACGCTATACTCATTCTCCTGCCGGGTCTTATAGTCTAGAACAGCAGCAATGGCAAGTCTGGGTAAACAAGAACCTCCATGTCACCGTTACTGAGAAGAACGAAGTACCTCTCGGGTGCGTGAGGTTACCCACCAAATCTGCGGAGTGGCTAATGGAACGTCAAAACCAATTGAATCGTCAGGTTCTATTAAATCTTCAGTAATCTTATGTGGTTCTGGAATCATTCCAGTTCTACCATACTCCCACTTTTGTTTTCTGAAAAATCCATTTTACTAAAACTGTAGCGAGTCAAGAACAATATCACTATTGATCTTCCTGATGGCAAAAAGTTAACCCTCATCAAAGCCCGGGATAACCCACAAACAGCAATTACTGAAACGTGCCTTGAGTGTATCCGGATTCTGGTTTTAAGCATCAGCCGGGCAACTCCCTATACCTTAACATTGTTAAGATATAAATTGATTCTATATATATCTAATATAGAAACAAAAGCACTAATCTAATTTGAACCAGATTCAAAATCATGCAGCTGTCTCCAGTGCATATCAACCAAATGGAAGGAGGCCATTCAGCATTACTCATCTAGGAGTGCATCTATATATGAGTAACCTGAAAGAGAAACAAGTTCTCAAAACCATTACTATCAACGGAATACCAAACACAAATATCTACATCTTCGACTTTCTCGAAGAATCCTGATACTTTCAACAAATGGTTCTCTACTTTATTCTTATACCTATAACTTCTCAATGTCTGGACTTTGCATTTCTACGAAATACTTGTCCAGAACTGGAGAATTCACAAGTAAAAAGAATACAGTACGAGTACCAACCTCATTGTCCCAATGGACACTGGACAACATACAATACTTTGCACATGTCTCCTGAGTTCAATAACTCAAAACCTTGTGCGTCGTAGGTTGAAAAAATGTACTATGGTTAAAAAGAATTACACCGCTGTTAAATGCACCTTACCCAATCACCAACTGATATAGTTAAATGTCACAGACATAATATCAAAAAGTTTTATCTCACTTTATAAAAATAAACGTACAGATATATCAGTTTGAAATTAGTGCATAACAACGGATATTCAAATCCATATATTTGCCATCCGGCAAAATCCAGATGATTTCCTCAAATATCACCAATTACAACGGATTCCGATATAATGAGTATCTAATCACCCAATTCCCAATATCTTACTTCCACTCACCATCTGTAATAACATATAGATGTGAGAAACAGATCTGGTAAAAACATACCCTGGAGTTAGATTCCAATTGGGAAAACAGTTTTCAATTATGTAACGTTTTGAAAATCGTTTCGGTGAAATTACGAAAAAACAGTAAAATAAGGGGGTTTTCTGTAAAAAGTCAAAATGCAAATATCTTTATTATAAAATTAAATATACATATTCTAGCTATGTAATTGCTAGTATTTGGTGTTTATTGAGCCACTGGTGAAGTTTCAAATTTTCTGAGAAAAAAATTATTTTATTATTATTTTAAGCCATCACTAATACTTTTAATTAGGAAAAATTACAAACTGGAATGGGTTGAAACAAATTTTGTGTATCATCACACATTAAACAAAATTTTATCATGTGGTTTTTGAAACGAAATCGTTTGCCAAAACGGTTTAGAAATTATTGAAGAAAAAAGGCTTTTTTTAGTGTAAATGGATGTTTGGGGTATAATATTTATCATTTTCCATCACCCCACACTTATACCCACACTCACACACCCCCATTTTCCCTCCCCCTTGGCTGAATTCAGCAGCCCCCCTCTCTTGTCCCCACTTGTTTTGCAAAAGAAAAGAAAAGAAAAGAAAAGAAAAGAGAATGATAGAAGTAAAAGGTGGACTTTGACTTTTCTTCTCACTTTTTCCACCTCACTCTCTCTTCTCCCTCACAACCCCCCCCCCCCCCCACAATTTTTGGACGAAATTGTGCAGGCCCAACAGCAGCCCCCCTTCCTTCTTCTCCTCTCTTTCCATCAAAAAAAAATTGTCAAAAAAATCAATAAAACCTCACCGAAATCAAAATCCGACTCCTACCCATTTTCCCCCATTTTCCCTTATCTCCTTTAGCATGGATCTTGGTGCAAGGATTTTAAAATGGAGGTCTAGAATTCAAGTTTGATCATGGTTTGTGAGGTATAACTTTTGACCCATTATTCATTTTTTTGATTTAAATTCCTTAATGAAGCTAGTTAGGTGCTTAATTGCGGTTTAATTGAAAGATGTGGGTTTGCAAGAGAAGTTTTAGATTAGGGTTTGTGAAAAATCTAGTTAGGGTTTTGTGTTGTGAGACTATGGTTGTGGGATGTATTTGACATATCAATGTTTTGCTAAATCAATTTAAGTTGCTGGTTTGCATATTTGTTGATTTAAAAGTGATAATTATATAATTAGTAAACTAGGTTTTTGGAATTTGATTAACTAATGGAGATAAAAAATCTAATTAGGGTATTCATGGCATTATTAACATTTTAAAATATAGTTTAATACTTTAGTTCATGAAAATCCAAGATAGATTGTAGTTTGTGCATTTTTGCTATAAAATTGTTAAAATTTAGGTATTTTGTAAACTAGAATTTTAGGGTTTTTGGAATTTAATGAGATTAAATTATGGGAATTATTTTTATGACTTATTTAAGATATTTAGTGAATATTGTAGCCACTAGATTCGTTTATACATCGAGTTTTGTACTAAAACGGTGATTTGTGCTTGCTAGATTTTCGGGAAAATGACTTTTTAAGTGAAATTGGGGTTTTTGTGAATTTTAAGCTATTTTATATTATAATTAGTGCTTGTAATTGTACAAATGAGTGTGTTGGGAGCTTTCTCGATGGTTTGGCGTTTGTACGCCGACGTCGAGGGTTTTTGGGTCGATTTGTGAAAGCAACCATAGGTTTTGACTTATGTGGGATTCGTGCGTCGTTTTGTTGATGAGTCGGATTTTAATGCGATACGGTGCGTTATGATATGTAGGTACCCCATGCGGACTTCGAGACGACAAGAAAGCGCGTGGCGACGTCGGTACCGGCGAGCGAGGACCAGGTGAGTAGATTTATATCTACGGGGAGAAGTCGGGTGGATGGCATATAGAACCCCCGCAGTCCGTGGTGGTGTATACGGATGCGTATACACACCAACAATTATATGTTATTTGGGATTAATAACGATGTTTAGGATGGATTTTGGTGTGTTGGATTATTTTAGTGTTGCGAACCCTAGGGTAGTGTTGCACTACACATACACACATACATACTTGCATACATTCCTATTTATATGTGCTCATGGAATTCTTTATAGTTATGTGTTCACATGGGTATGGGACTATGTGTTCACATACGGATTTGAGGATGATACTTGGGTTTGAGATGAGTCGATGAGATTTGTATTGAGGTTGTGAATTCGGTGATATAGCAGGGTTCGTATTTGAGATACGACATGACGTTGTAGCGGGTCCTTGACGTAGTGTTTCACACATGTCCATGCATACTTAGGCAGTATCAGTATTATACTAGACGTAGATCAGTACCCCGGATTATGATCTTTGATAAAGAGGATACCAGATGAACAATGTGATGAATGTGATATTAACCCGTACCCAGATCTGGGGATGCCGTACGACGGATTTACGTACGAGCTATATCTTGATGATTGATCCGCACTCTTGACTTGGGATGTCTGATTGTAGATATGGTATCGGATATGATATTATTGAGGCGGGATCACCGACTAATATATATACAGGTATGTATATGGATCGACTCAGATGTTAGGCGGTTTCCTTACCTGTAGTCCAGCTTGTTAGCTTAGCCCTTTAGTTTAGTTTAGTTGTTAGATTAAGTTTGATTCTTACCTATTTCAAAAACTAACGAATCGTGGGTATTTTAAAAGACAGCCCAAGGGATCCTACGGATATTTCAAAAGACGTATCTTTTCATAAAAACACCGTAGCCCCTATTTTCAAAACCCCATGATTCATGTTATTTCAAAAGGCACCATTTGTAGGACTTATGTTAGATTGATGCAGGTTAGTTACAGTTGCGTCTTGTATTCAGCTCCCGCTTATTATTGTGGTTCGCTTCGCATCGCATACATATGTTATAATTTCTTATTGCAATGTTGATATCATATTGTTAGGACACCAGCACCATTACCGATGATGCGTATGTACCAAGTACACTTACATGCCAGCTCACACACATCTTCATCGGTAATTGCCATGTCACGTACACCTTAGAAAATATTATTGCTTGATTTAGCTTGTTAGTTAGTAATTTGACATGATATTAGTATACCTGCCTTACATGCCAGCTTAACATTGTAGTTATTTCGTGTCACTTCATGCATACTGTTATTCATTGTTATGCCTATATTCATGGTTTTACATGCTATTGATGATTTGGATTCGGATTTCCATGAGATTTTCTGGATTTAGGGGGAAAACCGCAAAACTTATATAAGCTGATTTCTCTTTTTTCAAATAAAAAGTGCGGTTTTTCCCATGATGTATGAGTCGTCCACCATGAGTTTGCTGATCGATTTCGAGACCCGATTCGAGGAGACGGATGAACCGTTTCGGGTACATGGTGGACCCGGTAAGGTACCCCGGGGCAAGAAGCACGTGATGATGACGATGTGAGCCTGGCAGGGGAGCACTACCTACCGGTGATTTTACCCAGCGCGTCGGATATCCGGAGGATACCGTCATAGTCTTGAGATGGATGGTAGGGGCCGGTCTGGACTGACGGCGCCCTAGATATTGTGATTGAGATATTAAGATTTCGAGATATTGAGGTACAGAGACTGTGATACAGAGATTTCGAGATATTGGGATTACGTTTTGTGCCGATGCTAGGCACTGTTTTATGCTGATTTCATTATGATACCTCATTTTAAAAATACAAAGGAAATCTCACTAAATTATGAAAACAGTTCTTCATTTACATGTATTCTGTTTTCATGCATTCATACTTCATTCATATGACATATTGCTACCTAAGGCACTGACACGGGCATATGAGATTACACTCGGGTTAGATATCACCCTAGCCATTGTTATAGGCTGCATGTTATACATATATTTAAGGATATATTATGATAATTGACCTAGGATTGCGTTGTTTATGCGATTTCTTTTCGTAGATGTTTTTCTATTCACGAGTTGGCAACTCACCCCCGTTGTGCCCCAGTTTCTTGCAGGTTTGCCGTATAGGTTTCTTTACGGCTTTGCGGACATAGTTTCCTTCGGGTGATTTGCTAGTAGGTGGGTTTACTTGTATCGTACTCCCATTATATATCTTGTATATCAATATTCTGTTGTATCTAGAAGTTCCATCAACCAAACATGTATTATTTTTGAGATAGAGACCAGTGATGTTATTCTTCGACCTTAGAGTCGCGCGTTGTATTTCTATGGTTTTCTTGTTGTTTTGAGTTCCTTTTGAGTTTTGATCCTCGCCCTTGGCGTTGTATATTATATTGCTTGTGTGGTTGTAACCGTCGATTGACGAAGAGCTAGCTCCCGCTTGGGGATGCCTTTTTATTGATTTCGTATACTATTCATGTTGTATCCCGTTTGGGAGCCAGTATTTACAAAGGAGACTCAGCCGAAATTTTCGGGAAATATTTGATGTTTTTTTTAAACCGCATAATTCGGCTTATGCAATTAAAACTACTTGTTTTAAATTGGTTTTTCTTCACTCTACTACTTTTCTTGGTTTGGATTTCTGGGGTTTCGGTTTACTTAGATTACGTACGCCTCGAGACGTTCGTAGTCTAAGTGCCGGTCATGTTCCGTACTTTCGGGTCGTGACAAATTAATATCGCAAAGTCAAACTGAAAACATGAAATTGTTTCAAAACAGTTAACTGGTATTCCTAGTAATGCCTCTTCCACTATCCTGATTCATGACAGAAACCATATACTTACCTGCCCTCACTCCAATCCCTTTATTATGTCTTTACTTAATACCTTATGTACACCTTCTTTAGGCTAATTGGTTTTCGTCTTTCCTTACCCTTCGGCACCGGCCTAAGGTTTAGAAGAAGACTATCCAATAAGCGTAATAGGTGTACTCTCCTAATCCTAGGAGTCCTCACAACCTGAAAGAAGGTAATGGGAAAAGACATCTGAATAATCCTATCCAATCTCTGCAGAACCAGAATCCATCCTCGAAAAAGTTACTTCGAATTCGTATATAACCATACAATGGATTTATCCAATGGAAGTGGATATCCGTAGTGATACGGAGTGCCCCAGAGAAAAGCAAAGTGGATGTAGGAGTGGCAGGGATATACCCAGTCTTTGTCGTGGATTATGGTGATCGCAATTTCCTTTGCCATTATTCTAATCCCTTTATATGTCTTTACTTATTACCTTCTGTACACCACAATTAAGCTTAATTGGTTTTCTTCCTTCCCTACCATTCGACACCTGCCTATGGTTTGGAAGAAGACTATCCAATAAGCTTAATAGGTGTACCCTCTCCTAGTCCTAGGAGCCCTAACAAACTGAGAGAAGGTAAAGAGAAAAGACAACCGAATAATCCTATTCAATCTCTCCAGAACCAGAATCCATCCTCGGAAAAGTTCTTTCGAGTTCGTATGTAACTATACGATGGATTTATCCAATAGAAGTGAATGTTCGTAGTGATATGAGGTGTTCTGGAGAAATGTAAAGGTGATATAGAAGTGGCAATGATGTATGCGACACCGTGACATTCCAAAATCCAAAGTGTTTTAAGAAGGTTCAGTTAACTAGGTTTCATGAGTTTTAGTCAAAGGTCGGGTCATAGTCGCAGCCAGAAAGAGAGAGAGAGAAAAGAAATACTCAGCGTACATACTAACCTAGATCAGAATGGTTAATCATTTTATCTAATCTGGGTGGCTCCCACTGTTTCCTCGAATTCACCTCCAAACCTAAAAGGAGAATTAGTCGGAATCACCCGAGGAGTAATCCTACTCATCAGTGGGAATCGGGATCTAACTATCATCGCATGATAACTTGATGGAAGCTACTCAAGTCACCACACTCCAGAAGGTATGTGCAAGGCTGGCAAGTTTCCTGTAGGTTTGGAACACCCGATATGATTTTTACCCCAAGCAGCTTATGACCTTGACAAAAGCCAACAAATCATAAGTTGCAAGTCAAGGTCTACCCGTCATTGTCCTGATTAATTTAGACCCACCCGTATTCGCCCTTGATGGATGGCAACAAGGCTGCACGACTGTCCTAGATTAATGCATATCCATGCTACAGAGAAGTAACACGGAGCTACCGCACACTATGCCTTGGCGGAAGCCAACAAACATATCACGATTAAGAGGCGCTACTTTTCTGCAATGACGGAGGGCTACGGCTGGTTTTTGGCGAAAAACCTTTAACGAAATGAACTTGATATCGTTGAAAGAATCCAAGTGGTTTTACAAATATATAGTGGCGAAAACTTTTGCTAAAGAGATCACTCCTGGTGAAAGGATCTCGGCTCTTTCCTCGTAGAATGAGGTGCAGGATATCCCAAAATGAATACCACGATGCAAAGCAAAAAGTAATCGACTATAGTGAAGTTATTACGTTGACGCAAACTTTTACTCAAGGGGTCACTCCCGATGAAGGGATCTCGGCCCTTGCCTCGTCGAATGAGGTGCAGGATATTCCCAATCAACTACCATGATGCAAAGTAAAAGAGATCGTCTATAATGTCGGTTTTAAAAAACTTGGTTCCAACAACATCATATAAAAATGTTTGTTTTATCCTTGCATTGATAAGAATCAACGCAGTCCCATCAATTAATCACACCAGAAAAGAACGAAAATAAAATGTACGTATATGCCATCCGCATTCGCCACCGGGTCCCGTCTTTACCCGTTAGGTTACTTAACTAACGACAGAGCGGGGACTGGGCAAGCGCGGGTGCAAAACATATACAACATCTACTAGTATATATAAATATATATATATAACAATCGTCCCAGGCATGATATAAAGCAACATTACAGATGCATCACAGAAACAACAACACAGAATGGTGGATAATCTGGAGCCCCGGGTTTCATTTGAGCCGCAAATGAGAACCGACGTTCCCTGTCGTATGGATAGCTTGTGCAATGAAACCTAGACCCCTACGAGAATGGCAAGTTACCCGCAAAACTAGAAGCGAGGCAGCCCCCTTTAGCAACGTGAATGGACCACACGACACTTCACGGAATCCGGTAACTTTAGCACCCCTCCTGGGTCATCCTATACCCCCTACGAGTGCGACGAATAAACCGCCAATTCTAGAGTAAGGTACCCTCCGTCCCAACGCCATGAGATGCGGACCAGTTGCCCTCTAGAACCCGGCTATTCGTGCACTCCACCGCGGGGTAAACCTAGTACAGAAAATAAAATAATATACAAGGGTGACATCGACCTCAGCCCGGTCGTGCCCCAAAAGAATAATATACAAACTAGCAGTGACGGCAGTCCACATGTCGGACGCTCACCCCTCAATATCAAATGTACAAACGAAATAAACTGTACTAACATTGCACCACAGCTATCCACCACGACAATCCAACCAATATCACAGCACATCAAAAAACATCAACATGAATGTCACGTTCGCAAACCCGTCTAAAAGACTTATAGCAGTTAGACGGGTTTACCGATCAAATGACATTCACGGTCGCAGATAGAAATGTATGTACTGTTAAACGCCCACTTAAAATATCGATCGACTAAGTTCCAAATTGTCCCCCAAAAGCAATAACATCACTGCACATAAAACTGGGCCAAAACAGAATATCTTAAAAATCACAATTCCATTTATTTGAGCTACAGTGAAAATTTGAAGGCCCGTCGCCAATAAATGGCCGCGGAACCGCCGCCAATAGGGGGTAAGTGCGGCGGTTCCGCGGCAATATAGAGGCATCACGAGCCCAAATTTTTTGTGTAGCCTTAACTTTTCCTACACGGATTTTTAAGCCACTGGAAAATATTTTTTGACCACTTTTGAAAAACGACAGAAACTGTGTAAATGGAATCGTGATTTCCGCAATGTCCGCCGATCGATCTTTTAAGCACGTTTAGACAAGCTAGTAAGGGGTATAAAGGGTGGCTCTGATACCATTTCGGGTCACGGCAGCGTCCCGGCCGTCGATTCGCGGGCAAAATGCGGAACAAAATTTTCTAAAACCAGCGCTACCGCTATTCGAATCCCGGATCGACCTTAAACCCTAAACTAGCATACTAACTAAGAGTTAGAATTATTATACCGAGTTGATCCGAGTCTTTCGGTCTTCATTCCAAGCTCCTAACGGTTCTTTGATGATGTTTGGTTGCCGGTCTTCCTCCATCTCCAATGATTCAGCCGAGGGAAACGACGCAAGCTCCAACCTCGTCGAACGAGGTAGCCGACACTCCAAAGTCGCTAGCGATGGAGAGTGGTGGTTTATGAAAGTGTCACTACAAACTTCTCTCTACCCATGAGCTCAATAGAGCATCCATAGAAGATGAATGGAGGTGATGAAGCCTTTTCATGAACAAGAATGGCTAAGGCCTTTTGTGAAGCATAAGAGAGTGAGAGAGTGGGAAAGTGAGTAAATTAATCATGCCTCAAATGAAATGAATCCCTCCTCCAATGTATTGGCCGGCCCCTCTCTCTCTCCCACAAAAAATATCATTTTCTTTTCATTAAACAATGCGTAGCATGCTCATGTCCATGCTTTGACTCATACCTCCTTTCCACCTCATTTCCCAAATGATTTTCAATAAAGAAAATCATTAATGAGGTGGCACCTTCTAGAAGCAATTCCTTATAAAATACAAAATACTTCCCGTTACATGTATCAAAATACATATACGCGTATTCGTACCAAAATACGAATAGCCGAGAGAGAAAACGAATAGTGAACAATATTACTAGAATACGTATATACAAATACATATATAAATTATTAAATCAAAACCCGATTTAATAATCCGGCTTAATCCTAAGCCGCTAGTATTATCAACCGTCCGGCTAAAGTCTGCGCAGCATGTGCACATATTTAATCGGACACCTGTATGTATCAACATACCTCATGTACACCATATCGCCTGAACCGTGAAAAACCCTCTGTGTGGGACTCTAAAGACTCGTCAATACGCTGGCACTGGGTTTAACCACAAGCACGTCAGAGGCACTAACTGTACGTAACGGCTACCCAGGTATTGGGCGAAAGGGAGGTCGACGAGCAAACTCATCCTGAACCCCTACTGAGCCTGACAGTGACAATATCCATACAGTCCGGTCTGTTCGTCTGAGAGCATCGCATATCGAGTCTAGGGGGGTGGATAAAGTCAGACCCCTACTAACGCGATATTTAGTGTCGGCATGTAACCCATCAACACCTGAGAAACTATCGATCCTGGATCGATAATTCTCATTCACCATGGCCATGGATTTCTGGTGATGGCCACCCGTACACAATGCGACATCAACCCCCAATATCGGGAGAGACGAATCCCCGACGATCCGATCACTGCCTCCATGTGGCTCGGGACTGTACCCAACTAAAACCTGTTTGCACGACTCCTTTGAGCCGTGGTAGGGTAGTAATCAAAGTACAGTGGGAACTCACACGAGACAAATGACGATCTCTGGTCGACAGACTAACCTGTACACATGTCACTTGGGAACTGCTATCTGACACTACGTATAATACCAACTAGCAGGTTCCCGCCGAGTCCGTCCAGTATACTCATAACCCAATGAGCACCTGCATACTATCTTAGGTGAATAAACTGACACCAATGGCTTGTGAGACCTGGCCACCGCCCCTCGTCGGGGTCTCGATTAGTATACACTAGTCTACACTGGAGTATCGACGCCCGGTCTCGATACTCCTACGACTATGGACATTTAAGGATGTGCTTATAGACCCCAGCTCCCACATATATGATCGCCATCATAATGCTGGAAGTTAAGCAAGAATCCTATGGGCTCTATCAACATGATAATAAAGACAAACCAGATAGCATACTATTATCTTGAGTAAGACTGATTTAGCGGTATAGGTCCTCACTCAATCATCATAATCACAGGTCTGCGACTATGATAATAGCCTTGAGGGCACTATAGCCAACATACACACACCCACCCACACTTATTTTCGTCCTTGGCCAAGCCTCTCCCTTAAGCAGCCCACATTTCCCCACTTCATTTCCACTTCAAAAATCCACAAAAATTGCATCGAAAATCCATACAAATTCTCACTAATTCCTAATTAAACCTTCACTCATTTTTCCTTGGCCTAAATTAGCTTGGATCTAGGAGCAAGATGGCATTTTGGAGGCTAAGTTTGCAAGTTTGATCTCAAATTTATTGAGGCATAAATCCTAACCCTATGGTTAAATTGTTGGCTAATTACTTTAATCTAATTTAATTAGGTAGTTTTATGGTTCTAATTTGCAAGTTTGAAATTTCAGGAGAAGGATTTGGATTCAAGTTAGGGTTTTTATCACTTGATTATGGTTATGATGTGTAATTTAACATCTTAAGATTTGCAAAACCTAACCTAGTTGTAAATTTTCTAATTGTTACTTTTAATTTGTCTTAATTATATAATTTTGCAAACTAATTTCATGATAAATGTTGATAAGTGAGATTAAAATTTAGTTAAGATTTGTGTAGCCTAATTAAGATATTAAATGAACATTTTGGCCACTAGATTTGTTAAAACATTTAGATTTGCACTAAAATGGTTAAAAGATACTTACTAAGTTTTTGGAATAAATCGATTTTGATTAAGTTTGAGATTTTGATGAGTTACAACTTATTTCATATAAGATTTAGAGTATTGTGAATGTGCAATTGGTACGAGTGGGTACTAGGATTGGTTCTTGTCACGTATAGCGACCCTAGTTGCAGTTTGTGGCGTTGTCGCGAGCGCGTTTTGTGCACCAAGTGCGTGCACGTCCAGTTAGTGCACGTTGGTTGTCTTGTATCGTTTGTGTCCGCGACTACTCATATATTTAACCTCTTAATGACTTGTGTGCGATTCTAGGATTGGGTGCAGAGGCATCGGACATGGCGTGGAAAGACAAGATCGGATCAGATTGGCCGAGGCGTCCTGGTGAGTAAGTATACACATGTATGGGGGGATCGTCTGGATGGCGCGAGGCGCCCGGTGGTTTAGTATTACTTGTAGTACTTGCATTATATGCATAGTTTTCTAGTCATTCATCTCATTGCATTGCATCATCTTATATACTCATGATACTATCTAATTGGACACTTGCACCATTACCATTGGTTCATGCTGCACGTGCACTATTCATGGGAACACACACGCCTTTGGTAATTGCTATGCCACGATCACTATAGAACTTGCTCAAATTAGTATCTAAACCATTTGCATCGTAAATGATATGTAAACTGATAATTGTATATTCATTCATCAACATTGATACGTAGGATGGCAAGTCAGATATACATACCTCATTGCATCATAGTTCATATATAGTTGTTGGTCATATATTGCATGGTATATACTATCGTATCATAGACATCCATCATCACCGGCATGTTTACATATTGTGATTCTTCTCGAGGATTTCAGTATTTATGAGATTTCTGGATTTTGGTGAAAACCGCAAGGATTTTAAGAACTTATTACCATTTAAAAAATATAAGTTACAGTTTTCTCATGATATGATGTATGTGTCGTCCACCATGATTTTTCCTGATTTCTGTTGGTTTTCGAGACCCGATTCGAGGATTCGACGAACCGTCTCGGGTACATGGTGGGCCCGGTATGGTACTCCGGGGCAAGAAGCTCGAGTTATAAACGATGAGCCTGGCAGGGGAGGACTACTTACCGGTGATTTCTAGCGCGGCGGATATCCGGAAGATACCGCCCGTAGTCGTGAGATTTGATGATATGGGCCGATCCGGACTGACGGAGCTCGAGATATCGAGACATTGAGGTATTGAGACATTGGGATATATATATATATTGTGTCGATACTTGACACGGATTTCTGATGATTTCATGGTTGATATTTCAAATTATTGCCCAAAGGTTTTTCTAAAATATGAACCAAGATTTTCTCATACGAGACATTTTCAGGTTTCGTGTTTGATTATGCATTCATGTTGCATTCAAGCTAGTACATCGTATCATATCGATATATGTAGGTTGTGACACATTTGCGTGCATTCTTATGATAGCCTTTTAAGATGTTACTTACTACTCACGAGTTGGTAACTCACCCCCGTTGTGCCACAATATCTAGCAGGCCTGACCCGTCGGCACAGTATCGGCGGGCGTACTTCCTCTCTTTGCTTCATTGCATCGATTTGCAGCTTGCTCGTAGGTTGGTTTGAGGATATTCTTTTTGCTACAACCATGTATATTATTTTGTATCTTGTATACTCCATCTACCCTTGTATATTGGACTACAAGGTAAGATTCGTGAGACTTGTATTTGTGATATTTGGTGTCGATGCTCACTTGAGCCGACGTGGTGTTTTCTTCTTTCTTGCTTTGAGATGCTTATTTTGCACTTTATGATATATATTCATAGCATGTGGTTGTGATTCCGCCTTTGGCGAAGAGCTAGCTTCTGCTTGGGGTTCCCTTTATTCATTATTTATATGTATGTTTCCCCCAATCAGAGCAAAGCTATGTTTGAAATTCGAATTTAAAAAATTGAAGCAACGCTTTAGATCCAGCGCCAGGTGTGCTGCGCCCTAGGCAGTGCACCATGTGTGTGCTGGAGCTAGGCGCGCTGCGCGCCACATGTCAAACACGGGTGCGCTAGCGCTGAGTGCGCTACGCTCCGAGCAGCGCACCACGTGTCAAACACGGGTGCGCTAGCGCAATGTGCGCTGCCTATTAAGCAGCGCACCACGTGCAAAGCACGAGTGCGCTAGCGCTGGAATAAAAAAAATTCCCCACCGTTAGATCAAAGATCTAATAATAATGATAAATCATTAATTAATCAGAATTAAATTCTGTTAAGGAAAGATTTCCAAATAACAAGATTGTGCTCTGTAAATCAGAGCACCGTTGGATCAATGATCCAATGGTGATTAAAAATCACCAAAAACACAGAATAAATTCTGTTTAAAATAGATTTCCCAATCTTGTTAAAAACAAGAAGATTGGCTTCTGTAAAACAGAAGCCCTAGGATCAAAGATCCAATGGTGGGAAACATCTCCAAATCAATCAGAGGAAAGATCTCTTTAACTGATTCAACAAATCAGCTCGCCCTATATAAAGGCCCCAAGACTTGAAGTCTAATATAGAGAAACCCTCCCCCCCTAAACTTTGAAAAAACTCAAAGATAAAAAGCAGGCTCTTGCAAGAAGATACTTCTTCAAGGTAAAGATGATGGATGATGAACACAGAGATGAAATCATCTCATAAAAAGAAGAATTCTTTTCTCCAAAAAGATCATAGATCTTCAAGACAAAAAGTCTTTCATAAAAGAGATCAAAAGATCTCATCATAAAATAAGAGAAGAACATAATTCTTCTCACAGATCATGGATCTATAAAGGCAAAGCCTTTCATCAAAATAAGAGATTGAAAATCTCTCCTGCAAAATAAGGACTGTTGTTCTTGAATCTTGAGGTAATGTCTCTTTTAAAAGAACACAAACTTGTTTTTTCCAGATCATAAAATTGATCAAATGCGTCTTGCGCTCTTGAACTGCGCTTCTGCGCTCCCTGGATCGGCGCTCAGCGCCAATTGCGCCACGTGTCAACCACGTATGCGCCAATTAAACAACTTGCGCATTGCGCTTCTGAAATAGCGCACTGCGCTCACGGGCTGGCGCTCAGCGCCAAATGCGCCACGTGTCACTCACGTATGCGCCACTAAAAGCGCAATGCGCTCATTAATTAGCATTCAGCGTTCATAAACTGGCATCATGTGCTCATCATCTGGGGCTTAGCGCTGAGTGCAACACGTGTCCTTTGCATGTGCGCCACGTGGCAGAAGCAGGCTGCGCTCTTTAATTGGCGCAAAGCGCCTGGCGCGCCACGTATTGCGCTGACAGAACATAAATTGTTCTTTAATAAGCCCAAGGCTATGAGGAATGTTCAGCATTCAGCAAAGACAAAAACACTGTCAGGGCCAAGCCCAAATAAAGGCTTAATAGCCAGAATAAAAATGTTAAACATTTATTGGACTTAGCCCAATATTGGCCATAAGTCCTCAACTTATATTTAATTGAGCCCATCTATTCATGAATATTTAACAGATCTTAGTCCCAAATTGGACTACAGATCTTTCAACCAACTCACACCGGTTCGAGGGTGTATCTCTTTACTCCTCTGATATCTGTCATTGTAATCCTTCAACGTCTTCAGAGAGGTGACGGGTCCCGACAACCAAACATTTCACGGACTGTGGGGTCTTTAAGCCTACGGACTATGATTTCCTTAACCTTGACTGTGAGGTCTTTAAAACCCACTGACTACAATGTCCTTAACCTCGGATTGTGGGGTCCTTTTAAACCCACGGACTACGATGTCCTTAACCCTCGACCGCAATGTCGTTAAACTAACATTCGACCGCAATGTCTTTAAACTAGCATTCGACCAAAATGTCTTTAAACTAACATTAGACCGAGATGTCCTTAAACTAATATTGGACTGTAATGTCCTTAAACTAACAATCGACCGCAATGTCTTTAAACAAACATTCGACCGCAATATCTTTAAACTAACATTGGATCAAGATGTACTTAAACTAACATTGGACCGAGATGTACTTAAACTAACATTGGACCGAGATGTCCTTAAACTAATATTGGACCGTAATGTCCTTAAACTAACAATCGACCGCAATGTCCCTAAACTAAACAATTGAGTCTAAATGCTCTCTTGTTGGATCTAAACGATCCCGTTAAGTTGATCTTAGTCTAAAATTGGACTAACGTATCCTTAACTAACCTTTAAGTTGATCTTAGTCTCAAATGAGACTAACGTATCCTTAAACCAAACCCCCAAACCCAAATCTAAGAAGATACGGATTTGGACTAAATCACGTCCTACGGACGACGACATAAATTAGTCTCCGTATACAATCCACGGGAAACCAAAAAAAAAAACACTCACGACACAAAGTGACCATCTGGAGAAGGAGAAAGTGGTTACCGCGATGCGGTAGCATAATTAACTAGAGGGGCTTGCACCTGCAGGGAAGAGCGTCCCCACAATCAACAACCCCTTACAACGAGGAAGAATCTGACGAAGTCTGCTACATCGGCCGCATCCGTTTAAACCTTCGATATATGGTGTCATAAATCAACTTGGTATTTTCTGAGAGATAGACGGATTGCACCAATTAGCATCTGCCCCCAATTCAGGCAAGACAGACCTACTCGGTTGCGTCTCCGTGTTCGAAGGGGAACAGATTCTGGCACGCCCGGTGGGACGTTTTCCTCTTTCCACTCCACACTTCATGTGTCGTATTTTTCCCGCGATCGGATAATCGCGGTGTGTATGTTTATGGTTTCCCTTAGAGGACTGGATACTGAAGCCGGCATTTCGTCTTTTCCGAGAATGGCGTTTGCTTTTACTCATCCCAACTCAGGCTCTGTCACATCTAGTGGAGTCAAGTATGGGCCACTTGCAGCCTCAAATCTCTGCAGTCCTGCTCTTCAAGAAATCAACGGGCTTCTCTTTGGATCGATGCTCCCACCTCCCACTCTCGGTGCCTCAACGTCAATGGAGGAAGCCCAGAAGAAGTCTGTCTTCCACAGGCTGGTTCTCCAAGCTGCAGCTTTGCCAACGCAGGGGGCAGAATATTCAAGCTCTCAAAGGAAACAGGGAGCAGGTTCGGCAAAATCCTGAAGCTAATGAAATCCCGGCCGTAAGAAACGGTCGACGTCGATATCAACATCATACAAAATGAGCTAGGGGCAGTTCTCCGTATGGTCCTGTTTCAACCCTAGTGGTAAATGTTGTTGTTCCAACTGGGAATAGCTTCAAATTGTTGTGAAGGGTCAGACAAAGTTCTCCCGCCGCAATATTGAAGAAGTCTCCGCAGCCCATGGAGATCCCACGAGAGCATAAACTAGTTCTCTCCCTGAAACAACCTCCTCATATAAATATATGGTGTGGAAGAAAGTAAAGGGGAATCACCCCAATACGGATCCTGATACAGCAATTCCTCTCAAATCCAAAGCGGCTTTTCACAAAAAAGAGAGGCCTAATAAAGCTCGAGCGCCCGAAGCGAATTCCAAAGGCCAGGACTCCAAACACCCCAAGCCTGGGGACATGGTAGTTCACATATTCTATGTGGTAAATTCTAAAGACGAAGATCGAGCTTCTACTAGTCACCGACCTCAAACTTGGTCCCTGAAAAAAGTTCAACTGCAACATGAAAAGCTGCAGGAGATGCTCGCTCAGGCGGCAGCAAACGCTAATCCCCAACCTAAGGAAAATCTACCTGGGGACGGCAAACGATCCGCGGCCGACGTTCGTCAGCAAGTTGCTGTCTAAAGCAAAGGTGGCTACGCTAAAAGACGTGCTCATGCAATATAAAGACTGTTTCATATGGAACTACTCAGAAATACCGGGACTAGATCCAGAAGTAACTGTGCAAAAATTTGCGATATCCCCGGACGTCAAGCCAATCAAACAGGCACCAAGAAGAATGCGGCTCGAGCTTGAGATAAGCATTAACGCCGAAGTCAAGAAGCTAATCGACTCCGGCTTCATCCAGGAGGTCCAATATCCTGACTGGATCGCCAACATCGTCCCAGTGATGAAGAAAAATGGAACAATGCGCATATGTGTGGACTTTCGGGATCTCAATAAAGCCTGCCCGAAGGACGAATTCCCAGTACTAGTCACTGAGCTGATGATAGATAACACGTCCACTCACGAAATCTTTTCCTTCATGGACGGCTCATCAGGATACAATCAAATAAAGATTCATCCCGAGGACCAGAAGCATACCGCTTTCCGGACTCCTTTGGGCATATTCTGCTACAAGGTGATGCCTTTCGGTCTGAAGAACGCCGGCGCTGCCTATCAGAGGGCCATGACGAAGATTTTCGACGACCCCATACATGAAATCGTCGAATGCTACATTGACGACCTTGTAGTTAAAAGCAAATCATACAAGGAACATTTAGAGCATCTGAAAATTGTGTTTCAGCGCCTTCGGCCATACAACTTGAAGATGAACCCTCTCAAATGCGCGTTCGGAGTTTCCTCAGGCAAATTCCTGGGATTCGTCGTCCGACACCGAGGCATCGAGATAGATCCTTCAAAGATCAAGGCGATTATGGAAATGACCCCGCCAAGGACTCTTAAGCAATTGCGGTCTCTCCAAGGGAAGCTCGCATATATCCGGCAATTTATAGCCAATCTCTCAGGCAAGTGCCGTCCTTACAGTCATCTGATGAAGAAGGGAACCCCTTTTGTCTGGGATCACAAATGCCAAAGCGCACTGGATGAAATCAAGCAATATCTGCAGAATCCGCCAGTGCTGAACGCTCCCGTTAAAGGAAAACCTCTCGTCCTGTATACGACAACCCTCGAAGGTTCATTAGGCGTGTTATGGGCACAAGAGAATGACCAAGGGAAAGAAAGAGCTCTATACTACTTGAGCCGAGTTCTACTGGGGGCAGAAAGCAACTACTCCCCCATCGAAAAACACTACCTGGTGTTGATCTTCGCAATAACGAAGCTCAGACACTATGCGTTGGCACATGAGGTCCATCTCATATCAAAAGTGGATCCTCTTAAATATTTGATTTCAAAGGCCAAATTAACAAGACGAATCGCTAAATGGAGCCTACTCTTGATGGAGTTCGCGATAACTTATCGACCCCTCAAGGCAGTGAAAGGCCAGGCCATTGCCGGCTTCCTCGCTGAGCATCCGATACCTGCCGACTCTCCCTTGAACTGTGAATTGCCAGACGAAAATGCGTTTGACACGATCGACAGGGAGAGAAAAGAGAATGATACCTAATGGGGACTCTATTTTGATGGGGCCTCTTCCATGAAAAAGCGCAAACAAAGCACCCCCATAATCAAATCAGGGGTAGGCCTCATCTTCGTGACTCCACAAGGAGGGATAATGAGCTTTTCCTTCACCTTAACAGAGCCGAGGACAAACAATGAATCCGAGTATGAAGCTTTGATAGCAGGTCTCGAGATCGCTATCGACATGGGAATTGAAAACCTACTCATATACGGAGACTCCCAACTTGTCGTTAGTCAAGTAAACGTTGACTACCAAACGTGCAAACCGGAGCTGGTAAAGTACGGTGAGAGAGTACAACAGTTGCTGACTTAAATCCCTTCCTACACCTTGGAAAGCATACCGCGTGCAGAAAATAGCAAAGAGGATGCATTAGCCAAGCTCGCTAAAGCACCGGCCGACGAAAACCTCGATGACGTGAGGATCGTTGTGCAAAGCCGTCGGGTTCTTGCACCGATAAAAATATCTCCAGAGTCGTCCGAAGAAAAGGGGGCGACCGAGCAAATGACTCTGCAAATAAAAGACCGGGAAAAGGTTATGGATTGGAGAGAAGTCTTTATAGACTACTTCAAATCCCTTCGAACACCTGAAGATACGTCCTCGAAACATCAGCTTATGAAATGAGCTCTGTCTTTCGCTTTCGTCAATGATACTCTGTATATGAGATCATTTGATTCTCTGTCGTTAAGATGCTTGGGACCAGACGAGGCAAGGAGAGTCGTCCAAGAAACTCACGACGGACTCTGTGGTTCTCACCAAGCCGGGCCGAAGATGAAGCTGAAGATCAAACAGATGGGTTATTATTGGCCCACGATGATCCAAGACTGCCTCGAATACGCGAAGCAGTGCCACTCGTGCCAGATTCACGGGGACTTTATCCATCAGCATTCGAATCCGCTACATCCGACAGTGGCTAGCCGGCCGTTCAAAATATAGGGGACTGAGATAATCGGCCCTATTGAGCCAGCATCGTCCAGATGACATCGATTCATTTTGGCGACAACTGATTACTTCTCCAAATGGGCAGAAGCGGTACCGCTGAGGGAAGTGAAGACGGAGAATATCCTCCATTTCTTCAATACACACGTCATTTATCGGTTCGGAATTTCGAGACGGATCATCTCCGATAAAGGGCCAGCCTATAGAAGCCACAAGATCAGCCGCTTTGCACAACAACATAACATAGACTGGAGATGCACCTCAGTCTATAATCCCCGAGCTAACGGTCTAGCCGAGGGTTTCAACAAGACCTTGACAAAGGTCGTGAAAAAGACGGTGTCTCGAAATAAGAAGGACTGGCATGAGAGACTGCATGAAGCTCTCTGGGCGTATCGAACTACGTTCAAAACAGCAATGAACAAAACGCTGTACGCATTGGTATTCGGTACAGAAGCGGTACTCCCCCTCGAGATAGAGTTACCTTCTCTACGAGTGGCAGTTCATTACGAGCTAACGGACGGAGAGAATGCTCACCTTCGGCTTGAGGAGCTCGATGCCCTTGATGAAACCCGGCTTATAGCGCAACAAAATCTAGAGGCTTATAAAGCAAAGATGACACGTTCAAATGAGAGATTGACTAGGCCGAGGACATTCCGCCAAGGCGAACTTGTGCTAAGGGTCAAAAGACCTATGATCCCCAATCGTACCAAACGGGGGAAATTCGAGCCGAACTATGAAGGCCCGTATATCATAGACAAGGTCTACCAGGGTGGGGCCTATCTACTCATGGACATGCATGGCGAAAGGCCCTTCAGGCCAATAAATGGTCACTTCCTGAAAAAGTACCACGCCTGACGAGTCACGGCCTAGGTCAATGATAGATGACGACGACTATGTCCGCTCACTATCTTCATAAGCCCAAATTTTATAAGTAGTAGCCGGCTAACAGACCGAAACGACCTTAAACTAACAACGGACCGAGATGTCCCTAAACTAACAACGGACCGAAATGTCCTTAAAACTAGAAACAAACCGAAATGTCTATAAACTAACAACGGACCGAAACATCCTTAAAACTAAAAATGGACCACTATGTCCTAAAGCTGGCTGTTGACCAAGACGTCGATAAACTACTGTGGATTGCAGCATCCCAAGGCTGACACAAAAAAAAGAGAAAAGAATAAAAAAAAGAAGAAAGAAAAAGAAAACGGTATGTCCATAAGAAAAATGGACACGGATGAAAACCCAAAAGGGCTCCGTGAGTAAAAACAGCAGGGCTACCGACGATTTTTGTGAAAACCCGAAAGAGCGCAATCTCGTTAAAAGACACTTGCAGGTCCTCTCGACCTTGTGAGGAGAAACCACCTACGTGAGATCCTTACGACTCACAAGGGAGCAACACACTTAGGAATCCCCACGATTCCTAAGGAGAAATTACACTTGCGAGATCCTCATGACTCGTAAGGAGAACTCTCTTATGAGACCCTCATGGCTCATAAGATTCAAAAGTCTTAAGCTACAGGAATCTGAACCTGTTCGTAAGCAGCCACCACAACCTCCAATACTGCCCTACAAGCGGCTCAATGCCGACCCTTGTATACAATCCACGGGCGCGAATAAACATTTCCCTAACAAAGTCCCATATGTGATTAGGGATATGTTTACACAATGAACAACCCTTGTAAGTCCTCTCAACTTAAAAGGAGAAAATACTCTTGTAAGATCCTTACGACTTACGAGAATCCATACACTCAGGACTCCTCACGACTCCTAAGGAGAAAACGCACCTATGAGATCCTCACAACTCGTAGGGAGAAATACCTTTATGAGACCCTTACGGCTCATGAAGTTAAAAGCCTTAGTCGACAGGATCCTAACCCTGTTCGCTAAGCCACCTTTGTTCGACATCGACAGAGGCAAATGATGATTCCTTCCTTGCAATATTCCAGTTGTAGCGGTGCTAATGCCGAAATGGGTGTCTAACTTCAAGCTTGTAGCAAAGAATTTAGCGAGCCACATATGCATACGAAATAGCCGAAATGATGGGGCAACTTGTAACAAAATCAGCAAGTAAAAATGTATGCATGCAAAATAGCCGAAACGATTGGGCAACTCGCAATAAAAAGCGGCGAGTAAAAATAAAACAAATAGCTAAAATGATTGGGCGCTGCGAAAAATAGCTGAAATGATTGGGCAATTGCAACTTTCGCGATATAAAAGCTGAAATGATAGAGCATCGCGGAAAGAAATAAAGAAAAATGAAATTTATGCCCTACAGGTCATATCACATCAATCCCTGTATTCAATCCAGGGGCACAAACAAAGAGGGAATCATACCTTCCTACCAAGCTTCATCGAAATGAAGCCGAATCTCGACGGTTCACGGACAACCTAGAGATCATCAACAGCGTTCTTCCTCATTCCAGCAGGATTCAGACGCTACAATCAACCTTGGAGTCATGGCAGAGTCTCTGTTCCAAATCTCGACGGTTCACAGACAGCCTAGAGACCACTTCGACAGTCATCTCATTACAGCAGACAATACGTCATCCACATGACCCCGTCGCGGAAACACGTCATCCAATGGCCCGTCGCGGAAATACGTCATCCAAATGACCCTATCGCGGAAATACGTCATCCAAACGATACCGTCGTGGAAATTCGTCATCTACATGACCCCATCGCGGAAAAACGTCATCCACATGACCCCGTCGCGGAAATACATCATCCACATGACCCCGTCTCGGAAATACGTCATCCAAATGGTCCGGTCGCGAAAATTCGTCATCCACATGACCCCGTCACGGAAACACGTCATCCAATGACCCCGTCGCGGAAATACGTCATCCAAAGGACCCCGTCATGGAAATACGTCATCCAAACGACCCCGTCGCGGAAATACGTCATTTACATGACCCCGTCGTGGAGATATGTCATCTACATGACCCCGTCTCGGAAATACGTCATAAAAATGACCCCGTCTTGGAAATACGTCATCCACATGACCCCGTCGCGGAAATACGTCATCCAAACGACCCGGTCGCGGAAATACGTCATCTACATGACCCCGTCTTTGAAATACGTCATCCACATGACCCCGTCTCGGAAATACGTCATCCAAATGGCCCCGTCATGGAAATACGTCATCCAAATGACCCCGTCGTGGAAATACGTCATCCACATGACCCCGTCGCGGAAATACGTCATCCAAATGGCCCCGTCGCGGAAATACATCATCTATATGACCCCGTCTTGGAAATACGTCATCCTAATGACCCCGTCTCGGAAATACATCATCCACATGACCCCGTGCGGAAATACGTCATCCAACGACTCCGTGGAACACGGACAAAATTAACGTTGACCCCATGGGAAACGCCTGGAGCAACTTCTGACGCCGTGAAATGCGGATAACGTCAATCTCATTAAACACATACGGGTCCTCTTGACTCATAAGGAAGATAACTCTCTTATAAGATCCTTACGACTTATAAGGGAAAACACGCTTAGGAATCCTCACGATTCCTAAGGAGAAAATACACTTACGAGATCCTCTCGACTCGTAGGGAGAAAAGTCTTTATGGGACCCTCACGGCTCATGAAGTTGAAAAGACTTAGGTAGCAGATCTGAACCTGCTTCCTAAGCCATCACCACCTCTCAAAGAGTTCAAGACGAAATGCTCTCTATCATCTACAGGCTACGCTTACTAAGGTAATAAGTCGACAACAAAGAAAAGAGAAGAAAGAAGTAATAGAACAAAAAAATATGTATCTTTTATTCATGAATTCAGTGTAGTACAAGTTGAATCGTATGAAAGAATAAAATAAATGGATACATGTTGTTCAAAGATTACGAGCAAAACGGCTACTGAGAAGAAAGCGTTTTCAACAAGTCCGCAAGCTGCTCTCGCACTCCTTTCAGCGCCTTCTCGTGATCAGCCGCCGCGGCCAGCTCCGCTTCAATTCGAGCCCTTTGCTGCAAGCATGATGAAATCTTCTCATCAATTTCCCGTTGGACAAATTCGAGACTCTGCATAACCCGCTCAGTAGAGTCGAGCTTCCGCCTCAATACAAGCCCGTCCGAAATACTGTAAGACTACGGTAGAGCCCCGGTCGTCTATCCGAGGCCAAAATGCGGAAACGAAAACTTTTTCAAAATAGAAACCGGCGCTATCGTATGCTTAAATCCCGGATCGAACCTTTAACCTACAACTAGCTATCTAGAGAGAGTGTTGGAAAGCTATACCGATCGATCCGTGTCCTTCAGTTTTTGGCCACCATCCCAAGCTCCTCGCGGCATCTCCGGTCTCGATCTCCTCGTCAGAAAGGGTACCACATCATCGATTCTTTTTTACGGGCTCCCGCTTCATCCGAAGCAACTCGAGCACGAAGTGTGCTAGCCGACGTGTCCAAGGTGATGTAGAGAATGTGTGTGATCACTTTGTCTCTTGCATCCATGAGATGGATGGAGGTTGAAGGTGTTGCCATTGATGGAGATAATGAGCTAGAGGAAGAAGAAGAAGAGGTTTCTTTTTCTATTGTTGTTGTATGATAAAAATGAGAGCAAGAAAAAAAAATAATACAAGAGCCAACCTCACCCTTGGCTGTGCCTCTCTCTCCTCTCCTCAAATCATCACAAAAAACTATCACATAATGTGACACATGCATAAGAAAAGAGACCATGAGTCACCACTTGTGCATGTGTCACAATAAATGCTCCAAATCATGATATCTAGCTCATAATATCGATATGTAAACATTAAACCAAATGTTTACAACAATAAAAAGATACGGCAACATCTAAAGTAAACTCATGACGGATCACAAGGATACCCCTCACCTGTATATACATACCTGCATCCGCATTCCGACTGAATGCGAATGTGATGAGACTAAAGTAATCCAACAAATCTAATACTAGGATCGGGCTTAAACCAAAGCCCACTAGTATGATCCGCCCGATCATGATCCATGCACTACTGCACGTATATGATCGGACCCTGCCATATATCATACGGCCTCTACAACGTTTCGCCCGAAACTTGAGAAACAGTCTGTGGGGGACACTAAAGACTCGTCAATACATTGGCTGTGGATTTAACCACTAGAATGCCGGTGGTACTAGCTGTACGTAACGGGCTACCAGGTATTGACCAAAAGGGAGGTCGATGAGCGAACTCATCCTGACACCCTACTGAGCTTGTCAGTGACAATATCCGTACAGTCCGGTCCGTTAGTCTATGAGCATCGCATGGCGGGCCTAGGGGGTTGGTAAAAGTCAGACCCGCAAAAGTGGTACAAGTCGTGTCGGAGTGTATCCCAGAACACCCTGAGATACTACTGGAATACCTACCAGTAAATCTCCTGCCTTGGCCAAGGACTTCGTGTAATGGCTCTCCTAGACACAGCGCGATCTCACCCCCAATACCGGGAGAGACGAAACACCTGCCAATCCGCTCACTTCCTCCATGTGGCTCGGGACTGTACCCAACTAAAACCTGTTTGCATGACTCCTTTGAGCCGTGGTAGGGTAGTAATCAAAGCACGGTGGGAACTCATACGAGATAAATGACGATCACAGGTCGATGAAATAACCTGTACACATGTCACCAGGGAACTGCTATCTGACGTCAGGTATAATACCAACTAGCATGTTCCCGGTTAGTCCTGTCCGGTGTACTCATAACCCAATGAGCACCTGTATACATCTTAGGTGAACCAACCGACACCAATGGCTTGTGAGACCGGCCATCACCCCTCGTCGGGGTCTCGACTTTATACACTAGTCTACTAAAAGAGTATCGATGCCCAGTCTCAAAACTCCCATGACTAGGGACCACTTTAAGAATGTGCTTATAGACCCCAGCTCCGACGTATATGATCGCCATCATACTGCTGGCCATTAAGCAAGAATCCTAAGGGATCTATCAACGTGTAATAGCGACCTGTAAGGTCACCTGAAGTAGTATACGATGATAAAGATAAACCATATAGCATATTATCATCTTTGAGTAAGACTGTCCTACCGGTATGGGTCCTCCCTCAATCATTGCAATCATGTGCCTATGATCCAATAATTGAATCTGAGGGCACTATATCCAACAATCTCCCACTTGCACTCAAGGCTAATTATTGTGAAGTCGCATACTCACAGCTTGTGTAATACCGAACACCCAACTCCTGTACTAATCAGTCTCACAAAGCCCCTTTGCGAAACTATTGCGTTCGAGGAATAGCCTCAGTGAGTGGATCCGCCCTGATGTTTCTTTCTATGTCTCTCTTTATCTCAAGTTCGCGGAGAAAGCCATCTCCCGAAATGAGCAATACATGTCTTAGAATATGTATGGATATCTGATGGGACCTAGTTCATAAATGAACTCCAAATCCAAACTTGTTAGACTGTATCGTCAACTGAATTTAATCAGTATCCTACGCCATGCCTCTCTCAGTATCCGCTTGGACCACCTGTCTAAAATATTGCCCCTCGTCAGAGGGAAAATTATAACTCTGACAGTGACTCTGTCATCCAGGTCACCTTGGAAGCCTGGAATGATAATTGTCTCCTAAAAGAGGCTGTTGTTACCATATCCCTAGAACATCCACTAATGTTCTAAAACTGATTCCGAACATTTTTCCAGGATAGGATTAATATCAACTTATTGCATCTACTGCAAAAACAACATCTGGTGTGGTACTTGATATCTCATGATTGACTCAATTGCCTAAGTAAGTGATCTGCCAATCATGGACATCCCTCTTCCCTTTAGTCTGTAAGACACCTTTAGAGAGGGTGACTCCATCACCTGCAGGTATACCACCCTGCCAGGAGTCGTCCATTCTAAAAACACCTTTAGAATGCTGTCTAAGTACCCAGATTGGGAAACTACCCAAATCTTGATCTAAAACCATAGATCTAGTAACCAGAATATCTGATATATTATCTATATCCTATGTGGAGAAACCACCGTGTGACAACCAAAGTATAACCGATCGTGGTATAGGAATTTCACTTCCTACTCTGTGTATGTCATCCAAATACCAGGACATCACACCCTACTACCTTCTTAACAGATCCATCCCCTATTCTAATGAAGTCATACCTATGACTGTCACATCAGAAATAGATGATCTATCTCCGCTATATCTTCTTTAGTCCATAAATAGACATAAGCTACTTGTCCATTATGCTTCCGCTGCTCCCACTGACTACGACACCCCTCTGGTAGAGTCATATACACGTATACTTCTAAAGCTAGTTTAGAACGACGCTATACTTATCCACCTGCCGGGTCTCACAGTTTGGAACAACAGCAATGGCAAGTCTGGGTAAACAAGAACCTCCCTGTCGCCGTCCTTGAGGCTACCAGAGTACCTCTCGGGTGCCTGAGGCTACCCACCATATCTGTGGAGTGGCCAATGGAATGTCAAACCGGATTGAATCTTTAGGTTCTTATCAAATTTTCAGTAATTGTTTGCGGTTCTGGAATCACTTCTAGTTCCACTATACTCTTACTACTATTTTCTGAAAAAATCCATTTTTATTAAAACTGTGGCGAGTCAAGAACAATATCACTATTGATCTTCCAGATGGTAGAAAGTCAACCCTCGTCATAACCTGGGTCAACCCACAAACTGCCATTACAGAAACGTGCCTTGAGTTATCCAGAGTCTGCTTTTAAGCATAAGCCGGACAACCCCTCGTACCTTAAAATCGTTAAGATATGAACCGTTCTATATCCAATATAGAAACAGAGGCACTGATTTAATTGGAACCAGATTCAAATCATGCAGCTGTCTCCAGTGCATGTCAACTAAATGGAAGGAGGCCGATCAGCATTACTCAACTTAGGAATGCATCCAAATATGAGTAACCTGAAAGAGAAACATGTTTCTCAAGAACCATTACTATCAACTGAAAACCATACACAAGTATCTACATCTTAGATCACCTAGAAGAATCCCGATACTTGCAACACCTGGTTCTCTACTTTATTCATATACCTATAACTTCTCAAACTTGGACCCTGTGTTTCTACGAAACATTTGTCTAAAAACTAGAGAAGTCATAAGTAAACAGAATATAGTACGAGTACCAACCCCTCTATCCTCATGGACACTGGACAACATACAATACTCTGTATAAGTCCCCTGAGTCTAATAACTCATTCCTTGTGTGTCGTAGGTTGAAAACTGTACTTATGGTTAAGAAGAATTACACCGCTGTTTAATGCTCCTTACCTAACCGTCCACTGATATAGGTAAATGTCATGGAAATAATTTCAAAAAGTTATATCTCACTTTATAAAAATAAACGTACAGATATATCAATTTGAAATTGGTGCATTACAACGGATATTCAAAACCAAATATCTGTCGTTCGGCAAACAACCCAGGCGATTTCCTCAAATATCACCAATTACAACGAATCCCGATATAATGAGGATGATCACCCAATTCCCAATAACTTACTCCCACTCATCATCTGTAAAACCATACAGATGTGAGAATCATACCAGGTAAATACATACCCTGGAGCAAGGACTAATTGGGAAATCAGTTTTCTTTTAACAATACACAGTGAAACTGAAACATATGAATGTTTCGAAGGAGTATCCGGGTATTATTAGTAATGCCTCTTCCATTATCAGATTCACAACTGTAACCGTGTATTTCTTTACCATCTCTACAAATCCCTTTATATGTCTTTAGTCATTACCTTCTGTACACCCCTTTAGGCTAAATGGTTTTCTTCCTTCCCGACCGTTCGGCACCAGCCTATGGTTTGGAAGAAGACTATCCAATAAGCATAATAGGTGTACTGTCCTAATCCTTGGAGCACTCGTAACCCGAGAGAAGGTAAAGATAAAAGTCAACTGAATAAAACCTTATTCCTATTTCTCCTGAACCAGAATCCATCCCCGAACTGAAACAAGTTCCTTCGAGTTCGTATATAACCATACGATGGAGTATCCAATAAACTGTGGATCTTCGTAGTGATACGGGGTGCTCCGGAGAAATACAAAGGTGAAGTAGGAGTGGCGATGAAATACTTATTTTGGTCGTGAATAGCAGTCGCAATTTACTTTGCCCTCTTACTAATCCCTTTATTTGCCTTTACTTAATACCTTCTATACACCTTTTAGGCAAAATAGTTTTCTTCATGCCCTACCGTTCGGCACCTGCCTATGGTTTGGATGAAGACTATCCAATTAGCGTAATAGGTGTACCGTCCTAATCCAAGGAGCACTCGCAACCTGAGAGAAGGTAAAAGGTAAGGACAACTGAATAGTCCTATTCATTTTCTCCTGAACCAGAAACCATCCTCGAATAAGTTCCTTCGAGTTCGTATATAACCATACGATGGTTTTATCCAATGGAAGTGGATGTTCGTAGTAATACGGGGTGTTCCGGAGAAAAGGGTAAAAGTAGGAGTGGCAATGAGGTATGCAACTCAGACAATCCAAAAGCTAGTGTTTTAAGACGGTTCAGTTAACTTGGTCACTGAGTCATAGTCAAGGATCGGGCCATGGCCGCTGCCAAAGAGAGAGAGAAAAGAAACACTCAGCGTGCACTCTAACCTAGTTCAGAATGGTTACCAATTTATCTAATCAGGAAACCACCCACTGTAACCTCAAATTCTCCTCCAAACCTGAAAGAAGAATTAGTCGGGATCACCCGAGGAGTAAACCAACTCATCAGTGGGAATCGGGATCCAACTATCATCGCATGATAACGTGATGGAATCCACTCATGTTATCACAATCCAGAAGGTATGCGCATATCTGGCAAGTTTCAGTTTCTTTAGAAACTCCCGATGTGATTTTTACCCCATGCTATTATGACCTTGACTTTGGCCAACAAATCATAAGTCACATGTCAAGTTCTACCCGTCATTATCCAGGTTAATTTGAACCCACCCGTACCTACCCTTGACTTTGGCCAACAAAGCAGTACGACTGTCCCAAACCAACGCATCTATCTATGCACCAGAAAGATAACAAATAGCTACCATACACTATGCCTTGACTTTGGCCAACAAACATAGCATGAATACTAAGTGCTACCCGTCTAAAATGACGGAGGGCTACGAATGGTTTTTGGCGAAAAACCTTTAACGTAATGAACTTGATATCGTTGAAGGAACCGGATAGCTTTTTATAAAAATATAGGGGCGAAAACCTTTGCTAAAGAGGTCACTCCCGGTGAAGGGATCTCGGCTCTTTCCCCGTAGAATGAGGTGCAGGATATTCCAACTGAATACCACGATTCAAAGCAAAAGGCAATCGGCTATATAGAAGTTATTACCCCGACGCAAACTTCTGTCCAAGGGGTCACTCCCGGTGAAGGGATCTCGGCACTTGCCTCGTCGACTGAGGTGCTGGATATTCATAACCGAATACCACTGTGCAAAACAAAAGAAAACGTCCTTGCAATAACAGCTCTTTGAAAAATGTTCCAACAACATCAGAATAGGTTTGTTTAGCTTGCATTGATCTGAATCAATGATGTCCCATCAATTAATCACACCACAAAAGAACGAAAATACGATGTACGTATATGCCATCCGTATTCGCCACTGGGTCCCGTCATCACCCGTTAGGTTACTTAACTAATGACAGAGCGGGGACTGGACTAGCGTGGGTGTAAAACATATACAACATCTACTAGTATATATATATATCAATATATAATATCCGCTCAAGGCGTGATAAAATGCAACATCACAAAGAGTAATAAGCATCACAGAACAATACAGATAATCTGGGATCTTCGGGTTTCATAGAGCCGCTACTGAAACCCGACGTTCCCCTGGTCGTGTAGATAGCCTATGCAATGAAATCCTAGACCCCTACGGGCACGGCAAGTTACCCGCCAAAACCTGAAGCGAGGCAGCCCCCTTCAACAACGTGAATGGACCACCCAGCACTTCACGGAATCCGGTAACTTGAGCACCCCTCCTTGGGTCAACCTGTACCCCCTACGAGTGCGGCGAATAGCCCGCCAATTCTAGAGTGAAGCCCACTCCGTCTCAAAGCCATGAGATGCGGGCCCGTTGCCCTCTAGAACCCAGCTATCCGTGCACCCCACCATAGGGTAATCCTAGTAAAGAATGTAAAATATACAACGGGTACATCGACCTCAGCCCGGTCGTGCCCCAAAAGAATAATATACAAATAGGCAGTGACAGCAGTCCACATGTCGGACGCTCACCCCGCAATATCAAATGTACATATACAACCAAACTTACTACCATTGCCCCAGGCTATCCACCATGACAAATCCGCAACATCACAGTACAACACAGAACATCAACGTGAATGTCACGTTCGCAAATCCGTCTAAAAGAGCTATAGCAATTAGACAGGATTTACCGCTCGAATGACATTCATGGTCGCAGATTTAATGTAAATAC
Source organism: Agapanthus africanus (assembly GCA_030015575.1). NCBI lineage: Eukaryota > Viridiplantae > Streptophyta > Magnoliopsida > Asparagales > Amaryllidaceae > Agapanthus > Agapanthus africanus. The sequence continues at coordinate 255,577,174 of CM057351.1, forward strand.
TGTGAACTAACATATTTAAATTTTTGATCGACAAAATTTCCCGAAGTGGGCCCCAAGTACAATACCCAGTACTCAAAATAATCTGGGCCAAAACAAAAATTACCAGAAACCCCATTTCCAAGTCAGGGAGAACTATAGAAATTTTGGTGCAGTGAGGCTACATAATGGCGGCAGAACCGCGGCCAGAACAGGGTCATTGCCGTGGTTCCGCGGTGGCACTGTAGGATCAGGCAACCAAATTTTCCCAGAACTCCTAAAAAATCCTGCCTATTTTTCTGCAGCATACAAAATAATTTTTTAACCACTGGAAAAATTCGATAGAAACTGATGACTTGGAAATGCGGTTTTTAGAAACTTCGTTCGATCGATATTTTAAATACGTTAGAGCAAGGTAGTAAGGGTTAATGGCGTGGCTCTGATACCATGTAAGACTACGGTAGCGCCCCGGCCGTCTATCCGAGGCCAAAATACGGAAACGAAAACTTTTTCAAACTAGAAACCGGCGCTATCGTATGCTTAAATTCCGGATCGAACCATTAACCTACAACTAGCTATCTAGAGAGAGAGTTGGAAAGCTATATCGATCGATCCGTGTCCTTCGTTCTTTGGCCACCATCCCAAGATCCTCGCGGCATCTCCGGTCTCGATCTCCTCGTCGGAAAGAGCACCACATCATCAATTCTTTTTTACGGGATCCCGCTTCATCCGAAGCAACTCGGGCACGAAGTGTGCTAGCCGACGTGTCCAAGGTGATGCAGAGAATGTGTGTGATAACTTTGTCTCTTGCATCTATAAGATGGATGGAGGTTGAAAGTGTTGCCATTGATGGAGATAATGAGCTAGAGGAAGAAGAAGAAGAAGAGGTTTCTTTTTCTATTGTTGTTGTATGATAAAAATGAGAGCAAGAAAAAAAATACAAGAGCCAACCTCACCCTTGGCTGCCCCTCTCTCTCCTCTCCTCAAATCATCACAAAAAACTATCACATAATGTGACACATGCACAAAAAAAGAGACCATGAGTCACCACTTGTGCATGTGTCACAATAAATGCTCCAAATCATGATATCTAGCTCATAATATCCATATGTAAACATTAACCCAAATGTTTACAACAATAAAAAGATACGGCAACATCTAAAGTAAACTCGTGACGAATCACAAGGATACCCCTCACCTGTATATACATCCCTACATCCGTATTCCGACTGAATGCGAATGCGATAAGACTAAAGTAATCGAACAAATCTAATACTAGGATCCGGCTTAAGCCAAAGACCACTAGTATGATCCGCCCGATCATGATCCGTACGCTACTGCACGTATATGATCAGACCCAGCCATATAACATACGGCCTCTACAACGTTTCGCCCGAAACTTTAGAAACAGTCTGTGGGGGACTCTAAAGACTCGTCAATATTTTGGCTGAGGATTTAACCTTTAGCACGTCAGTGGTACTAGCTGTACGTAACGGGCTACCGGGTATTGACCAAAGGGGAGGTTGATGAGCGAACTCATCCTGACATCCTACTAAGCCTGTCAGTGATAATATTCGTACAGTCCGGTCCGTTCGTCTATGAGCATCGCATGGAGGACCTAGGGGGTTGGTAAAAGTCAGACCCCCAAAAGCGGTGCAAGTCGTGTCGGAGTGTAGCCCAGTACACCCTGAGATACTACTGGAATACCTACCAGTAAATCTCCTGCCTTGGCCAAGGACTTCGTGTAATGGCTCTCCTAGACACAACGCGATCTCACCCCCAATACCGGGAGAGACGAAACCCGTGCCGATCCGCTCACTGCCTCCATATGGCTCGGGACTGTACCCAACTAAAACCTGTTTGCACGACTCCTTTGAGCCGTGGTAGAGTAGTAATCAAAGCACAGTGGGAACTCACACGAGACAAATGACGATCTCAGGTCGATGAACTAACCTGTACACATGTCACCAGGGAACTGCTATCTGACGTCAGGTATAATACCAACTAGCATATTCCCGGCGAGTCCTGTCCGGTGTACCAACTGACACCAATGGCTTGTGAGACCGGCCACTGCCCCTCGTCGGGGTCTCGACTGTATACACTAGTCTACTAATGGAGTATCGATGCCCAGTCTCGAAACTCCCACGACTAGGGACCAATTTATGGATGTGCTTATAGACCCCAGCTCCCATGTATATGATCGCCATTATACTGCTGGCCGTCAAGAAAGAATCCTAAGGGCTCTATCAACGTGTAATAGCGACCTGTAAGGTCACCTGAAGCAGTACATGATGAGAAAGATAAACCAGATAGCATACTATAATCTTTGAGTAAGACTGTCCTACCAGTATAGGTCCTCCCTCAATCATTGCAATCATGTGCCTGTGATCCAATAATTGACTCTGAGGGCACTATATCCAACAAATACATTGCTGCAAGGTGTCAAAAGCAGCTCTCAGTTGCGTGGCGTTCACTTTAACTTGGGCGCGCAGCCGGCCAGATTCACCCGTAGCCTCCTCACGTTCCTTCCGCCTCAAGGTCGCTTCTTGTTCGAAATGGCGGAGGAAGGACACACTCTACTCGACCCATGCAGCCCGCTCGGAGTTCAAAGCCTGAATCTCAGGAGCAGGACGCATAAGCTCAAGCTCAAGCCCATGCAGGCAGGCCTCAATCTTCCTGCAAAGGTTAACCCAAGACTCAACGACGCCTTCGTTATGGAAGTTCACAAGCGTCGCCAACATTGGATTAACTTCGGAAGCAAAATCTACAGCAAACGTAGGGGCCTCCACGTCAAGCTCTTCGATGTAATCGTTTAACATACGCAGACTGGTCACAGCGCCTTTTGAGGATGGACGTCTGGAAAAGGGCCCTGCCGGCATTATAACACGAGAGTCGAACAGGGCTGAAGTCGATGTGACCGCTACAAAGCAAATCACAACCAGATGTCGGCTTAAGAAATAAAAAAAATTACATGAACAAAAGAGTCTATTATACCGGCTGCAACAGGGGGCAGAGCTGGGAGTTCCGGTGGCGCAGCAATACCATTGACCCCCTTTCAATTTGTAAGGCTACGAGCAATGTAAAGAAGAATTAGCAATAACGTGACTGCCTGTTAAAGAAAATAAAGGACGTCGGTTAGAAATGATAGTCACCGACACCAGCTGGCAGACTAATCTCCGATGGGAAAGAGAAGTGCGGGTTCAGCACCTGATATAAATGATCAAAAAGAACTCCTGCGAGATCACGATGATACATGGTAAGTACACAAAAGATGTTGTCCCCGATTTAAATTTTATCACAAACCCATACCTTCCAGCATTTAAGAAGATATAAGAGAAGACGGAGGGGCAACCACCCTCAAAGCAACAACTAGCGATGCTTCCTCAGGTGACACAACCTCAACGCTCGTCACGCCTGCATTAGAAATGAGAGAAATACTTTCAGGAAAGATTGAAAGGGATTGCAGAATAAAAAGAAAAGCAATGACCCAAAATCTACCTGGTGAGTCGCCGGTCGGAACCGCGACAAGGGAGTCACTTGTTGCGGTGACTGCTTCACCCTCCTCCATCGGAATGGTTTCGCCGCCCATGGCTTCATCTCCTGACTCCACGAGAATCATCATGATACTCACAGCGCCCGGCAACGGCAAGGAGCCGCAAGGGGAAAGAGCGACGATCGGGGCCGTGCCTGACTCTTGAGAAAGAGTGGCTACCTCGGGCTCGGCGGCTGTAGCCATCTCACCCACCGCTACCTCGAGCTCGGCAATAGTAGCCATCTCACCTACCATTATCTCGGGTTCGACGATCGTGGTTATCTCCTCTACCGCTACCCCAGGCTCAGTAGTTGCCGCCACTTCTTCGGCAAGACTCAGCCCTGCAAGATACGATATATGAGAACCTGAAAGTTAAAACTTTGACAAAAGAACCCAATGTCACGTTACCTTGAGTTGGTCTTCCGATTGCTTCCCGAGCCGCACGTGTTGCCTGTCTGTGGGCGGTGTACAAGGCAGCCGGAGCATCTTCCAAAGGAGTAGGGGCAGGGGTAGCGGTGCTCGAACCTGCACCCGCGGCCAAGGCGGCGGTGCGCTCCCTTGCCGCATGCATCCTACGTTTCCTCTCCGCCCGGGCCGTGAGGGCAGATCTGCTAAAGGCCTCCTTCAAAAGGACATCCTCATCCGCGCCAATATTTACCTCTGGAGCTGTTATAGCATCCGTCATCGATTGCTTAAGTGAAGCTTCTTTCGACATTACCGACGGAACTGAGATAGCCGGCTCAGGAAGCGTCTTCACACCGTCCTGTGAAGTCGGTGCCACGCTCAGAATAACATGAGTAGAGGTATTTCCTGTGATAAGAAGAAAAATAGGGGTTAGATTACCCATAAGAAACGGGAGCGGCGACATGGTGAACCAAAATGTACCGATGCCTAAGGATGCTCGAAGTCTTTCCTCTTCCTCAAAAGTCTTGAGACAAGCTGCGAGAGCTTCTTCGGTGGAAATGCCTGTTAAGGAAGGAAAAAGCGTTAGTCAAAATATGATGATAGAAATATGATGCAATGACGAAAGATACAGCTGATGGTTACCTGATCGTGCGAGGATAGCCAGTCCCGCTTCGTAGCTTGCCAATTGCTCAGAAGCTGCAATGGCAGCCGCCAGATCAGTATCATTTGGCAGCATGAATAAGCCCCCGTTTGTCCCGTACTCGCTCAGACCCTCGCCGTAAGGAGCGTGAGGCTCCTGGCCAAGTACAACGTCGACGGAACGGATCGACTTTTTCTTCCTCTTCTGTGAGCGAGCTCCGGTTGCAGCCAGCACTATCTTACGCTTGGTGGGCACTTTAGGACGACGAGTCCCGATATCTGAACCCACGCCAGACTTTGGGGAAGCTACATTCACCGTCTCCACAGGAGCACGAGGCACCGGTAGTACATTCATCGTCTCCACGGGAGAACGGGGCACCGGTAGCTCAGGCTTGTCGTGCGGGACTTCGATCTCGGTAGCTTCTCTTAGCGGAGGTGGGACAGTAGTCCGTCGCTTCAAGGGGACGTTTCGATCGCCAGCAGGGGGTGCACCATTGCGATCGAGCAATAGTCGCTTCTCTTCCCTGATGACGGCGCCCATTGAATGCTGGTACCACGCTACGTGTACATTAAGGGCCTTCGGGACACAACTCGGTTCGCTGATAAAGAAGTGGGACCATGTGTTCAGGCGCATAAAGTGATGCAGCGCGTTTCACATCCCCTCTTCAGTGGCGGTGGGTTCTAGCAAGAAAGCCTCCAGCGGAACTCCCTAATTATAGCTTAATTGTTGGGCGAAACGATGCGGATTGTATCTCATGAATAGCACCGCATCATTTTGCCTGAATACAAGAAAGCTCGGCCTGATGGAGTACAAATGAAGAATTTCCCGGGCTTTCAACACAGAGTCCCCGTCTTTAAAGATGTCTCGCAATGGCAGCACCGCTTTTGAAGTTTCCTGGCCGATGGTTAAGACTTTGTTTGTGAAAGACATACCATCTCCGAGGGAACTTGCATCTGTCATAAAAAGAAGGTCTTTTATGGATGCCAAAGACCCCAAGCACGTGCAGCTCCATCCATGAAGTGAAGTAATGCATTGGGAAGTTGGAACGATGCACCCCTGGTTCAGTGGTATCCGCTGCTAATCTGAAACTGTGATATAGGTGGGCTAACCCGGTGAGCCCGATGGCCACTTGTATTCCGGCAACCATGCGATGCGTGGGGTAGAAGACAGAAGGCCTCATGTAACGAGGATGCATAGGAAGCGCAAACAAGCTCAACCATAGCCCAAGAAACCCAAGAAAAAATGCTTACTCATCAATGCCCGGAGCGGCGATTTCTAATAGGGGACGATCGCGACGTCAGAAAGGAAGAAACCCTTTTGATCAGCTTCCAATATTGGCCAACGGTCCAAGCCAAAACCGAAAGGATCATCAAGTTTAGCAAACTTTTCGCCTTGTCGCGACAAAATTTCTGGGCGAAGAAAACGGGCAATGAAGTCCGCAAAGCTGACCCCCTGGCCTCCGAATTCAAGAAAGAGGCTCTCATACATATTCAACACCTTTATCAGACTTGGAACCGGTGCTGAATGGCATTCTCTGGGGTAAGACCCATCACCACTGATTTGGTGGCAAAAGCATATTCATCCGGAGGAAGCAGCTCCTCGTAGTGCTCCCCCCTAACTGGTAAACCAGAAACCTGGGCAAATTCTTCCAAGGAAATGGAGACCTCTCTATCCAATAAGAGGAAGGTATGTGTAGGGATGTTCCACCGCTCCAAAAATGCCTTGGTACACCAGGTGGGAGGTGCGGAATACTGGAACAAGGAAGCATAGACTGCAGGGTATAAGCCAAGCTTTAGCAGCTGCGATTTCTTTGTCGATAAGATATACCGGGCCCACTGCAGGTACCCGGCCGGATGACGGGGAGTTAGCCCGATGTTGTAGGGTTGTCCCCAAGGGCACGACTCGACCGGGCATTTGCGCCGCCCTAGGGTGTCCAAATCCGCCGGCGGCTGCACGGGTACTGCGATAATCGAAGGCTGAAGGAGACCCTTCGAAGTCCAATTAACCACCTCCACGGCATATTTCACCTGGGGTGCATCTGCATACGGGATCGCCGAGATAGGCTCCGAAGGCGTCGCACAAGCTCCGGCGGCCTCTAATAATCTGATCATACCATCTACCCAACAGGTGAAGATTCTTTTAATCCGGGTCGTGGTTTTTGATCAGCGTGAGAACCTCTCGGTGTACAGGCGCCTCAGGAAATCCGTTTTCTAATCGGATGAACGGAAAGGAAGTGTCGAAAGACATGTCGCCTGTGCAAAAAAGGGACAAAAGTCAACTGTCAGTGTTATAATTTAATTTAAATTCTGACACTTGGTACTTTAAAATTTGTACCACACTGCAATGCAGTGGAGAGGGACCAAAGGGGGCCCACAAAATCTAGATGACAATTCATCGATTAATAATTAATAAAACAGCTTCATCATTTGATGAGACTATTAATTAAGTGAGGAAATCCTCAAGAAAATTCTCATTAAATGAGAGATCCTTCGGGAAGAGGAGTAAATCTCCCTTTGAGAGCAATGCTCTATGACCGAGTAACACTTATCAAACTCTGATCATGAGGGAATAAAAATTCCTCAAGAGCCTTGCTCTGGAAAAATTGACGATGGAAAAAACCCATCAGAAAAAGAAAATTAAAATCAATTTTTATGAATTAAAAATTCTAAGATCTCCAAGATCTATGAACAAACTCTAAGAGTTCTTTATGAGCAAAGCTCTGTTCATGGGTTAAAAAACCCTGAAACAAGATCTCCTTAGATCTATGGGTTCATGATTTGAAGAGAGCAAAGATCTTTTAATGAAACCCTAAAAAGGATTTTCTTTAGATCAAAGATCTATGAAGAGAGAGGCTCTGTTAATAGTTTAAACCCTAGTTTATTAAAAGATTTAATCTTTACCTAAGTTTTGATAGAGTTTTAACTCTTAAAATCTCTTAAGATGAAGAGTTATGCTCTGAATAAAAATTCTCAAAGAAAAAAGATGAACAGAATCATCTAAAGGACCAAAGGTCCTATTTATAGATATTGAAAGGCCTCTTCAACTTCTGAGTTGATCCAAGGGCGCAGATGCTGCCACCGCTGCACTCACATGTGGGCCACGTGAGCGCAACGGTGGGGGGCATTTGTTTCCCCCAATTAGAGCAAAGCTCTGTTTGAAATTCGAATTTCAAAAATTGAAGCAACGCTTCAGATCCAGCGCCAGGTGCGCTGCGTCCTAGGAAGCGCACCATGTGTGCGCTAGCACTAGGCGTGCCGCGTGTCTAACACGGGTGCGCTAGTGCAAAGAGCGTTGCGCTCCGAGCAGCGCACCCGTGTCAATATGCGCTGCCTATTAAGCAGCGCACCATGTGCAAAGCATGGGTGCGCTAGCGGTGGAATAAAAAAAAATCCCCACCATTAAATCAAAGATCTAATAGTAATGATAAATCATTAATTAATCAGAATTAAATTCTGTTAAAGAAAGATTTCTAAATAACAAGATTGTGCTCTGTAAATCAGAGCACCGTTGGATCAATGATCCAATGGTGATTAAAAATCACCAGAAACACAGAATAAATTCTGTTTAAAAAAGATTTTCCAATCTTGGTAAAAACAAGAAGATTGCCTTCTGTAAAACAGAAGCCTTAGGATCAAAGATTCAATAGTGGGAAACATCCACAAATCAATCAGAGAAAAGTTCTCTTTAACTGATTCAACAAATCAGCTCGCCCTATATAAAGACCCCAAGACTTCAAGTCTGATATAGAGAAACCCCCCCCCCCCCATAAACTTTGAAAAAACTCAATGACAAAGAGCAGGCTCTTGCAAGAAGATACTTCTTCAAGGTAAAGATGATGGATGATGAACACAGAGATGAAATCATCTCATAAAAAGAAGAATTCTTTTCTCCAAAAAGATCATAGATAGATCTTCAAGACAAAAAGTCTTTCATAAAAGAGATCAAAGGATGTCATCATAAAATAAGAGAAGAACATAATTCTTTTCACAGATCATGGATCTATAAAGGCAAATCCTTTCATCGAAATAAGAGATTGAAAATCTCTCCTGCAAAATAAGAACTGTTGTTCTTGAATCATAAGACAAAGTCTCTTTTAAAAGAACATAAACTTGTTTTTTCAAGATCATAAAATTGATCAAATGCGCTTTGTGCTCTTGAACTGCGCTTCTGCGCTCCCTGGATCAGCGCTCAGCGCCAAATGCGCCGCGTGTCAACCACGTATGCGCCAATTAAACAACTTGCGCTTTGCGCTTCTGAAATAGCGCACTGCGCTCACGGGCTGGCGCTCAGCGCCAAATGCGCCACATGTCACTCACGTGTGCGCCACTAAAAGCGCAATGCGCTCATTAATTAGCACTCATCGCTCATAAACTGGCATCATGCGCTCATCATCTGGCGCTTAGCGCTGAGTGCGACACGTGTCCCTTGCATGTGCGCCACGTGGCAGAAGCGCACTGCGCTCTTTAATTGGCGCAAAGCGCCTGGCGCGCCACGTGTTGCGCTGACAAAACATAAATTGTTCTTTAATAAGCCTAAGGCTATGAGGAATGCTCAGCATTCAGCAAAGACAAAAACACTATCAGGGCCAAACCCAAATAAAGGCTCAATAGCCAGAATAAAAATGTTAAACATTTATTGGACTTAGCCCAATATTGGCCATAAGTCCTCAACTTATATTTAATTGAGCCCATTTTCTTATGAATATTTAACAGATCTTAGTCCTAAATTGGACTACAGATCTTTCAACCAACTCACATCGGTTCGAGGGTACATCTCTTTACTCCTCTGATATCTGTCGTTGTAATCCTTCAACGTCTTCAGAGAGGTGACAGGTCCCGACAACCACACCTTTCACGGACTGTGGCGTCCTTAAGCCCACGGATTACAATGTCCTTAATCTTGACTGTGAGGTCTTTAAAACCCATGGACTACGATGTCCTTAAACTCGGACTGTGGGGTCCTTTTAAACCCATGGACTACGATGTCCTTAACCCTCGACCCCAATGTCTTTAAACTAATATTCGACCGCAATGTCTTTAAACTAACATTCGACCGCAATGTCTTTAAACTAACATTGGACCGAGATGTCCTTAAACTAACATTGGACCGACATGTCCTTAAACTAATATTGAACCGTAATGCCCTTAAACTAACAATCGACCGCAATGTCTTTAAACTAACATTCGACTGCAATATCTTTAAACTAATATTGGATCGAGATGTGCTTAAACTAACATTGGACCGAGATGTCCTTAAACTAATATTAGAACGTAATGTCCTTAAACTAACAATCGACCGCAATGTCCCTAAACTAAACAATTGAGTCTAAATACTCTCTTGTTGGATCTAAACGATCCCGTTAAGTTGATCTTAGTCTAAAATTAGACTAACGTTTAAGTTGATCTTAGTCTCAAACGAAACTAACGTATCCTTAAAACAAACCCCCAAACCCAAATCTAAGAAGATACGGATTTGGACTAATCCACGTCCTACGGGCGACGACATAAATTAGTCTCCGTATACAATCCACGGGCAACCAAAAACAAAACAAACACCCATGACACAAAGTGACCATCTGGAGAAGGAGAAAGTGGTTACCGCGATGCGGTACCGTAATTAACTGCAGGGGCTTGCGCCTGCAGGGAAGAGCATCCCCACAATCAAAAACCCCTTACAACGAAGGGGAATCTGACAAAGTCTGCTACATCGGCCGCATCCATTTAAACCTTCGATATATGGTGTCATAAATCAACTTGGCATTTTCGGAGAGGTGGATGGATAGCACCAATTAGAATTTGCCCCGAATTCAGGCAAGACAGACCAACTCGGTCGCGTCTCCGTGTTCGGAGGGGAACAATGTATTTTCATGTGTTGTACCCGTTTGGGGGCCAGTATTTACAAAGGTGGCTCTGCCGAAATTTTCGGGAAATTTGAAGCATTAAAATGTTTTAAGGTGACTTTATTTTACAAAACCTTCTTTTTTAGTTAAATTTTCCTTCTCTATATTTCTTTAAACGGTTTAGATTTATGGGCTTTGGCTTACTTAGATTACGTTACGCCTTTAGACGTTTCGTAATTTAAGCGACGGTCATGTTCCGTACCTTTGGGTCATGACAGATACAAAAGAATTAACGTTCAAAAGTTAAACACGTGTGCACTTGGTGTGCAAAACGCATGCGACGGCGTCTAAAACCACCCCGATTAGCTGTTTTCCATAGAAAACGCCAAATCCAGAAGAGAAACGTACGTATCGTACATTAACGAAACACTCACTTTAAAGTAAAATGGTCCCAGATTTTATCTATAGGCTAAATAGAAGAAAAAAAAAGTATACCAAATATCCTAAAAGACCCAAAGAGAATTGCCTACAAAAACCCAACACCTAAGTGCTACAGGGAACCGGCGGTGCCGGGAAATTTAGGATTCTCGCCGGTCGAAGATTGGAGGGGTGGGTCCGTGTTTTAGTGGTATACTCAGGGCTCTAACACTACTCTATTGTATTGTTTGATTTAATTGCCGATCAACGCTATTGGGTTACGGCAGCGCCCCGGCCATCAATCCGAGACCAAATGGGGAAATTTTTTTTATAAAACTTAACACTATCACAACCAATTACGCGGATCTACCATTAACCCTTAACTAGCAATCTATAAACTAGGAGTTTAGAATTTTTATACCGAATAGATCCGTGTCCTTCGGTCTTCAACCATTATCCCAAGCTCCTAAAGGCTTCCTTGATCAAACTTGATCTCCGGTCTCTCTCCATCGAAGATTATCCACCCGAGAGTCTATGCAACGAACTCCAACCTCATATCCGCGGCAACTAGGGTACCTAGATCGCTACTCTAGATACCGTAGAAGATGCAGAGAGTGATGGAGGATTAGTTTGTCTCAAGACACCCTAGGTTTCTCAACTCATGAGAGGGTTAGAGTGGAGGAAGAAGAAGATGCCATGAGGATGAGGTGTTGAGACCATCCCAAGAAAGAGAAAGAGAATTGCTTAATGTTTTGTGTGTTGTGAGTGTTGAATAGAAATAATGTAGCCATAACAATATATATGTCAAGTCTCCAAACTATCTCGAGCGAACTAAAAATATCTTAAGTCAACATAATCTCACAACAAACAAAACCCTAAGCATGATAGAATAGCAACCATGGGTCGCTAATTAGCCATGCTACCAAAATGCAATAAACACCTCATCCTACACCTCAATAACCTTATAATCCAAAAAGGTCTAAACCATGATGAGGTGTAATCTTCTAAAAGTAATCTTGTAATAAATTACAAGAATACCCCTCGACTGTATATACATACCCGCATCCGTATTCCGGAGAATACGAATACAAAGAGACGAAAATAATCCAACAATATAATACTAGGATCCGGTTTAAATCAAAGCCCTCTAGTATTATCCGTCCGAACATCATAAGTGCACAAGTACACGTATGTGATCGAACCCTGCCATAAAACTATACAGCCTCTACATCGTTTTGCCCAAAGCGGGAAAATCTTCTGTGTGGAACTCTAAAGACTCGTCAATACGCTGGCAGTGGGTTTAACCACAAGCACGTCAGCGGCACTAGCTATACGTAACGGCTACCCAGGTATTGAACGAAAGGGAGGCCGACGAGCAAACTCATCCTGAAACCCTACTGAGCCTGACTGTGACAATATTCGTACAGTCCGGTCAGTTCATCTATGACTATCACATATCGAGTCTAGAGGGTGGATAAAGTCAGACCCCTGATAACACGACATTTAGTGTCGGTATGAAGCCCATCACCATCTGAGAAACTACTGATCCGAATCAGTAATTCTCGACTACCATGGCCAAGGATTTTTGGTGATGGCCACCCATGCACAACTGCGACATTAACCCCCAATACCGGGAGAGACGAATCCCCCGACGATCGGCTCACTGCCTTCATGTAGCTCGGGACTGTACCCAATTAAAACCTGTTAGAATGACTCCTATGAGCCGTGGTAGGGTAGTAATCAAAGCACAGTAGGAACACACATGAGACAAATGATGATCTCAGGTCGATAGACTAACCTGTACACATGTCACCTAGGAACTGCTATCTGACAATAGGTATAATATTAACTAGCATATTCCCGGCGAGTCTGTCCGGTGTACTCATAACCCAATGAGCACCTGTATACATCTTAGGTGAACAAACTGACACCAATGGCTTGTGAGACCAGCCACCGCCCCTCGTCAGGGTCTCGATCAGTATACACTAGTCTACTCTGGAGTATCGATACCCAGTCTCGAAACTCTCTCGACTAGGGACATTTAAAAATGTGCCTATAGACTACCCAGTTCCCATGTATATGATCGATGTCATGCTTCGCTTCCCAGTAGATGGAAACGGTGGCGTGGCAAGCCCGCGACGTATTTATTCCGAGAAGGTCATTTCTCGAAATAAATACGCTAAGCGTAATGTAAGCAGTATAACAATGACAAGAATAGACAAGTGGAAATAAAATCCAACCATTTTATATATTTACATTCTCAACTTTACAGAATTTAATTGATACAAGAAGTCTGACCATAAAAAAATGTTTAAACATGTAACTTACTAAAAAGAAAAGTTGGAAAGAAAACTGATAATCTGCTTCAGGTGCGAACTGGTTGTAATTCTCTGCAATCGCTTCCACCTCCTCTGATCCTAAGGTACCTGACGAACATTCCAAGAAACAAAAGGTGGGTGGAATGCCCGTCAATGAACTAGCACTCGGTAAGTCCTAATAGAGATGGGTAATATATAGATTTTGTGCAAGATGACAAATAATATAGTATAAATAGAAATTGTAATATGTGAACAAGTATGGTAATGTATATGGAAACTATATCAGCATGGAAATGTAACATGAGCATAGAACACAAGTATAGCATGGCCGTGGAGTGTAGGTATAGTGAATATGAAGTGAATGTAAGTGTCCTAAAATGTCTCAAAAAGGTTAAAATTAACTAACGTGAGTTCAAGTATGAATGTCAACCAATCTCAAGAGTATTCTCGACCCAAGGCTATCATCCAGGGGCAAGGAATTACAGTCCCAAAATAGCGGGACTTCAATTGTTATTGAAGTATTCCAAACCCAACAGGCTATCATCCAGGGGCTTGGAAACACGGGCCCTCATTCATGAATTTATGATGTACCATTTCAGCCCGGTACCACAGCAACGTTATTTGTGCCATTTCAGCCTGGTACCACGGCAACGTTATTATTTATAATGGGACTCAGGAGATTCCATTGGATTCATACTCAAAATACCCCAACACCCTGTATATATATTAGTCTACGATTAATATTACGAGTCTTGATCAAATTCATGAATACAAAAGGTGGTGTAAAATATCAAGGTACAATTACTCAAAATAATCGATTCGGGTTAACTGTTATCATGCTGGTGACAAAGTTATATTGACTCAAGCCTTGATGAAATGCAATATACATGAAGAATTCTAATTATTACTACAAGGCTTACACTATTGGCTGCTTTTGACAACTATCTTATACTTCATCAAAATTAAGTATTGAGGTGAGAAGTTTTGGGCATTATCATTGTGAGAATTATTAGGCTATTCGAATGTATAATTATGTAGCTTCTGTTACATATTTGGCAACAACCTGTGTTGGGTGGCTTCATTAGATGCTCATCACTCTTATCTACACCCTTTTGATACAAACAAAGGCTATTAGCTAACTCCTCATCCCAAAGATTTTTCTAAAGTCCATTAATTCGAACTTACAACAGAACTAAACGTCATGAATTGGAACTAAACCTTTGTATCTGTACACATCATGATACTAGTAGGAGGAAAATATAATTTATAAGGGTTTCAGTATAATAGACTACTGTATAAAAGGGTTCAATATAAAATTTAAATTTAAATTTTGAAGATGAAGATCGATAGGGAAAATGAAGATGGTATTTTTGTGCAAGTCAAATCTTGATTAACATGAATTAGTAGTTCAATATGCAGGAATATCATGCTGGACCGCATTTTTATGTTCTAGCCTAGAGTATAGAATTTCTCATCTAGTTGAATACTTGACACGCTATATAGAGCTACTTGTTGCATAAATTTAGTCATATGCCATATTAACAGAATGGATTGCTAATAGTTTTAGCTTTAGCAGGTATAGTCGTTTATATGATCTTCTCTATAAATGTAACAAAGTTCCGGTCTATATATTATTTTATAATGTATAATATCGCTATAATCTTTTCTGTATCATAAAAGTATACAGAGTACAGTCTATATCGCTGTTAAAAAAGCAGTAATTTATTGTTAGTGTCAATTACTGGTTTAATGCTTCAGTCACCTAATTTAACATATTTTAGCAATATTGCTTTCATAGCATAAGTATTAATTCTACAACTATTCATAACATTTTGGTGTACAAGCATTAAAGAGTATATGTAACAAATCAAAGAGATCTGTAATTCGATAAAGTACAAAATTGGATGTTTTAAGTATATGACATATTCATTGAATTAGAAATAAGAAACTCTCTCTGCTCATTCAAAATCATTTTAACTTTTGTACATGATTTATTTCTCTACAAGCAATGGTTGAAATCACAAAATCATGGAGCTACTATAGAACATGCAGTAGCATATGAAGGAACAGATACCATAGACTCAAAGAACCAAGTTTACACCATACTTTAAGAATTCATCATCAAAAGAAATCACTCACGCAATAAAATATGTATAATTAGCTATAAGTTATATTATGACAGAATTGTTTCAGTTAAAAATTTTGTTTCTAAGAAGGAATGGGGACTTACGACGAGGGGGGAAATCAGTTTATTGAAATCATAACAAAGGCAAGGAAGGAGAGAGACGGAGGAAAGAAGGGACTTACGACGCGATTAGAATGGGTGAAAATGAGAGAAACCTTTTTCGGGCATTTCATCGAACATCTTCGAGCTCAAATTGAAACGTCGATGGATAAGGGTCTGCAAGCGTCGATGGTGGCCTTAGCGGCTGTGGGCAACGGCTAGGATCTCCGACAGTGGCTCAAAGGAGACACGACGACGATGGAGCTCGGGCTTGGATGCTGGAGTTGGCTCGAGGCTTGAGTTCGGCTGCTCGAGTTCGGAGGGGGTGGCGTGAGACTCGGGGGTGGAGGCCGGTGAGGAGAGATGAGAGATTCGTTTACGGATTTGATGGAGAGGGAAAATGAAGAAGATAGGTATCGGTTTCAAATGGAGAAAGGGATGAACATTAGAGAGTTAATGCATAGAATGTGAATGAATTTTGTTTTATTACATTAAAATGGATTTAACAGGGAAGGAAGAAGAAATTGTTGCATGGTAATTTAGTGGGGTTTAATTAGGCTAGAAGAGAAATAATGAAGGTAATCTAGTGGGTTTTAATTAGGCTAGAAGAGAAATAAGGAAGGAAGAGGAAGAGTTTGTTTTAAAAAGAAGAAGAAGAAGGTACTGTATGGGCATTTGGGTTATTGGCAGAGACTTGGGCTCACGTTTTGCAAGGAAATGAAGAGGTGTAAGAATATAGAAAATGGAATTAAGCTTTTTTCTTTTTTCTTTTTTTTTTTTGGGTTAATAAGAATAAAAATGGATTTATGGTTTTAAAATAAAATAGAGAAAGAAATATGGGTTAATTGATTTGGTAATTTAATAAAAGAAAATGGTTTTATTAAGATTGTTCATTTGGTAATATAAAGAGAAGAAGAAATAGCTAAGTGATTAAATACTCTAAACGGTCTTTTAGGCTCAAGGAAAATAATAGGAAAAATAAATGGAGGGATAAAAATAGTAATATAAAAATAACATATAGTAGAAAACAAAATTTATAGAAAATATCAATAACAAATAAATACAGTATTTTATATATATATAAAAAAGACAATACGAAGATATAGAAATTTTGGGGTCGTTACATTCTACTCTCCTTAAAAATAATTTCGTCCTCGAAATTACCTAAGAAGGATGATGCAACCGAACAAATAAGCAAAATGGTTAAAAGATCGAGATGGCGATGAAAGATTTATACATTTGTTTCCGTAGCGTGCGTCGAGACGTGGGAAAACAAAAAAGGATTCAAGGGAATATAATTCAGGAATACAGTCGTTTCAGTCTACAATTGTTAAAAGAATTTCGTCCACACAATTCTCTCAAGAAGTACGTTGCAAAAACTCAAGAATTAAAACAGTTATATAGGTTGGGGTAAGGACTACTATTTGAACACCTGCGTTGTGTGGAAAATTCAAGTAAAAGAAGAAACAAAAATGCAAGGATTTGAAATGGCTGAAAAGGATGGAAAGAAATTACCATGGACAACCTGATTCAAGGCTTCGGCCTCAACGGCCGACATACTGAAAGCCTAGCATCTCGGCAAATTCTTTTGTGCCCGATGGTACACTTGTTGCATAGGGGGTAAGGATTGCCAATGCTGAGTTGGTGCAGGAAGATCTAAACGAGGAGCGGGAGCTTGAATAGTCGGTTTAGGTGTGTAGGCTGTGCTAGATCTGTACTGTGGGCAATCTCTTAAAATGTGCATAGGCGATCCACAAATCTTATAAAGACCGTTAGCTACTCTGCAATCTTTTGCCAGGTACCCCGACCTCTTGCAGTAATTGCAGAATTTTGATCCATGGTTGTAAAATGACCCTCTTGATCTCTTAGGTGGCGCCATAGATTCTGGCATCGAGGAGGCTTCTCCAGTAATCTGGCTAACTGGGCATTTTTCTCCGGTCGACTGTGGTCTTCCCTTCTTCTTGATGACAGCTTCATAATGACGGGCTGCCTTCAAAGCTGCTTCATGAGTCGGAAAATCCCCCGTTGCTAGAGCAGCCTGGATATCGAGGTCTCAACTTTGCTGAAAACGTCTTGCGCGATTCTCGGCGGTAGGAATCCGATGGGCAGCGAATCTGGCGAGCATAGTGAAATTGGCATCGTATTCATCTACCGATTTTTCCCACATGGATCCTTGTTGTAGGTGGACAAATCGTTGCTCCATCTCAAAACGAGCAGTCTCAGGAAAGTACTTGGTGTCAAAAAGTTAACGAAACATCTTCCACTCGATAGGATGGGTAATCCGACTTTCTTCGGCCTTCCACCAGACCCTGGCATTATCTGTAAGCTGGAGTTTTGCTACTCGAACCCAAGCTGCTTCTGGAACTTGGGATGCAGCCAGGTCATCTTCGATACTCTGAGCCTATTCTTCAGCTTCAAGCGGGGTCTCCTTACCCGAGAAGTTCTTTGGGTGTAAAGCCCGGAACTGTTTTACTCAACTTGTTTCGGCCTCGGGGCGGTTCATAAGGATAGCTGGCTGCTGCTGCTGACCTTCCAATAGGCTCTTGATAACCTCAAGAAACGCCGTCTGTTCAGTGATGGGAGTTGCAGTAATAGATGGTGGTGGTGTCTCGCCGTTGTTGTTGATCGGTTCGGGGGAAGCCATCACCTTAGATAGGAAAGATGGATTATGATAGATTCAAAGGAATTGAAAGGTAAAGAATGTAAAAGTTGTCGGATTTTATCTTTCTTGTATCATATTGCTTACGACTTCATGCAGAACTAGACCTGCATGGGCCACCAACAAAACCTGTCACGCCCCGCTTCCCAGTAGATGAAAACGGTGACGTGGCAAGCCCACGACGTATTTATTCCGAGAAGGTCATTTCTCGAAATAAATACGCTAAGCGTAATGTAAGCAGTATAACAATGACAAGAATAGACAAGTGGAAATAAAATCCAACCATTTTATATATTTACAATCTCAACTTTACAGAATTTAACTTATACAAGAAATCTGAACAAAAAAAAATGTTTAAACATGTAACTTACAAAAAAGAAAAGCTGGAAAGAAAACTGATAATCTGCTTCAGGTGCGAACTGGTTGTAATTCTCTGCAATCGCTTCCATCTTCTCTGATCCTAAATCACCTGACGAACATTCCAAGAAACAAAAGGTAGGTGGAATGCCCGTCAGCGAACTTGCGCTCGGTAAGTCCTAATAGAGATGAGTAATATATAGATTGGGTGCAAGATGACATATAATATAGTATAAATAGAATTTGTAATATGTGAACAAGTATGGTAATGTATATGGAAACTATATCAGCATGGAAATGTAACATGAACATAGAACACAAGTATAGCATGGCCGTGGAGTGTAGGTATAGTGAATATGAAGTGAATGTAAGTGTCCTAAAATGTCTCAAAAAGGGTAAAATTAACTAACGTGAGTTCAAGTGTGAATGTCAACCAATCTCAAGAGTATTCTCGAACCCAAGGCTATCAATCACGGGCCCAAAATAGCGGGACATCAATTGTTATTGAAATATTCCAATCCCAACAGGCTATCATCCAGGGGCTTGGAAACACGGGCCCTCATTCATGAATTTATGGTGTACCGTTTCAGGTCGGTACCACAGCAACGTTATTTTTACCGTTTCAACCCGGTACCATGGCAATGTTATTTTTTATAATGGGACTCATGAGATTCCGTTGGATTCATACTCAGACTACCCCAACACCCCGTATATATATTAGTCTATGATTAATATTACGAGTCTTGATCAAATCCATGAATAAAAAAGGTGGTGTAAAATATCAAGGTACAATTACTCAAAATAATCGATTCGGGTTAACTGTTATCATGCTGGTGACATAGTTATATTGACTCAAGCCTTGATGAAATGCAATATACATGAAGAATTCCAATTATTACTACAAGGCTTACACTATTAGCTGCTTTTGACAACTATCCTATACTTCGTCAAAATTAAGTATTGAGGTGAGAAGTTTTGGGCATTATCATTGTGAGAATTATTAGGCTATTCGAATGTATAATTATGTAGCTTTTGTTACATATGTGGCATCAACCTGTGTTGGGTGGCTTCATTAGATGCTCATCACTCTTATCTACACCCTTTTGACACAAACAAAGGCTATTAGCTAACTCCTCATCCCAAAGATTTTTCTAAAGTCCATTAATTCGAACTTGCAACAGAACTAAACGTCATGAACTGGAACTAAATCTTTCTATCTTTACACATCATGATACTAGTAGGAGGCAAATATAATTTATAATGGTTTCAGTATAATAGACTACTGTATAAAAGGGTTCAATATAAAATTTAAATTTAAATTTTGAAGATGAAGATCGAATTGGAAAATGAAGAAGGTATTTTTGTGCAAGTCAAATCTTGATTAACATGAATTAGTAGTTCAATATGCATGATTATCATGCTGGATAGCATTTTTATGTTCTAGCCTAGAGTATAGAATTTCTCATCTAGTTGAATGTTCGACAAGCCATATAGAGCTTGTTGCATTAATTTAGTCATATGCCATATTAACAGAATGGATTGCTAAAAGTTATAGCTTTAGCAGGTATAGTCGTTTATATGATCTTCTCCATAAATGTAAAAAAGTTCCGGTCTATATATTATTTTATAATGTATAATATCGCTATAATATTTTCTGTATCACAAAAGTATACAGCGTACAGTCTACATCGTTGTTACGAAAGCAGTAATTTATTGTTAGTGTCAATTACTGGTTTAATGCTTGAGTCACCTAATTTAACATATTTTAGCAATATTTCTTTCATAGCAAAATTATTAATTCTACAACTATTCATAACATTTTGGTGTACAAGCATTAAAGAGTATATGTAACAAATCAAAGAGATCTGTAATTTGATAAAGTACAAAAATGGATGTTTTAAGTATATGACGTATTCATTGAATCAGAAACAAGAAACTCTCTCTTCTTATTCAAAACCATTTTAACTTTTGTCCAAGATTTATTTCTCTACAAGCAATGGTTGAAATCACAAAATCATGGAGCTACTATAGAACATGCAGTAGCATATGAAGGAACAGATACCATAGACTCAAAGAGCCAAGTTTACACCATACTTTGAGAATTCATCATCAAAAGAAATCACTCACGCAATAAAATATGTATAATTAGCTATAAGTTATATTATGACAGAATTGTTTCAGTTAAAAATTTTGTTTCTAAGAAGGAAGGGGGACTTACGACGAGAGGGGAAATCAGTTTATTGAAATCATAACAGAGGCAATGAAGGAGAGAGATGGAGGAAAGAAGGGACTTACAACGCGATTAGAACGGGTGAAAACGAGAGAAAACTTTTTCGGGCATTTCATCGAACACCTTCAAGCTCAAATTGAAACGTCGACGGATGAGGGTCTGCAGGCGTCGACGGTGGCCTTAGCAGTTGTGGGCGACGGCTAGGATCTCGGACAGTGGCTCAAAGGCGACATGACGACGATGGAGCTCGGGCTTGGATGCTGGAGTTGGCTCGAGGATTGAGTTCGGCTGCTCAAGTTAGGAGGGGGTGGCGTGAGGCTCGGGGGTGGAGGCCGGTGAGGAGAGATGAGAGATTCATTTATGGATTTGATGGAGAGGGAAAATGAAGAAAAGAGGGATCGGTTTCAAATGGAGAAAGGATGAACATTGAAGAGTTAATGCATGGACGGTGAATGAATTTTGTTTTATTACATTAAAATGGATTTAACAGGGAAGGAAGAAGAAATTGGTGCATGGTAATTTAGTGGGGTTTAATTAGGCTAGAAGAGAAATAATGAAGGTAATCTAGTCGGGTTTAATTAGGCTAGAAGAGAAATAATGAATGAAGAGAAAGAGTTTGTTTTAAAAAGAAGAAGAAAAAGGGACTGTATGAGCATTTGGGTTGTTGGCAGAGGCTTGGGCTCACGTTTTGCAAGGAAATGAAGTGGGGTAAGAATATAGAAAATGGAATTAGGCTTTTTTCTTTTTTCTTTTTTTTGGGTTAATAAGAATAAAAATGGATTTATGATTTTAAAATAAAATAGAGAAAGGAATATGGGTTAATTGATTTGGTAATTTAATAAAAGAAAATGGTTTTATTAAGAATGTTCATTTGGTAATATAAAAAGGAGAAGAAATAGCTAACTGATTAAATACTCTAAACGGTCTTTTAGGGTCAAGGAAAATAATAGGAAAAATAAATGGAGGGATAAAAATAGTAATATAAAAATAGTATATAGTAGAAAACAAAATTTATGGAAAATATCAATAACAAATAAATACTGTATTTTATATAGATATAAAAAAAAGGAAATACGAAGATATAGAAATTTTGGGGTCGTTACAATCGCTATCATACTGCTGATAGTCAAGCAAGAATCCTAAGGGCTCTATCAACATGTAATAGTGATCTGTAATGCCACCTAATGCTGTACATGATGATAAAGACAAACCATATAGCATACTATTATCTTGGGTAAGACTGTTCTACCGTTATAGGTCATCCCTCAATCATCCTAATCACCTGCCTACGACTATGATAATTACCTTGAGGGCACTATAGCCAACAATCTCCCACATGGACTTAAGGCAAATTATTGCGATGTCGCATACTCACAGCCCGTATGATACCGAACTCGCAACTCCTCTACTAATCAGTTTCACAAAGCTTGTTTGTGAAACTATTGCGTTCGAGAAATAGCCTCAGTAAGTGGATCCGCTCTAATGTTTCTTTCTGTATCTCTTTATATCTCAACTTCACGGAGAAAGCTATCTCCTGAAATGAGCATTACCTGTCTTAGAATATGTCTGGAAATTTGATGGGACCCAGTTCATAAATGAACTCCAAATCCAGCAAACTTCTTAGACTGTAACGTGTACTGAATATAATCAGTATCCTGGGCCATACCTTCCTCGGTATCCGCTTGGACGACCTGTCCAACATACTGCCCCTCGGAAGAGGGAAAAACAGAACTCTGACAGTCGCTCTGTCATCCAGGCCACCTTGGAAGCCAGA
This sequence comes from Agapanthus africanus, assembly GCA_030015575.1. NCBI lineage: Eukaryota > Viridiplantae > Streptophyta > Magnoliopsida > Asparagales > Amaryllidaceae > Agapanthus > Agapanthus africanus. Next base: position 255,599,545 of record CM057351.1, read on the forward strand.
AATGGTAACCGTCTCCCGAAGGAGGCTGCCATTACCATATCCCAGAACATCCACTTATGTTCATAAACTGCTTCCCAACGTTTCTCCAAGATTGGATTAATATATACTTGTTGCAGCTAGTACAAAAACAACATCTGGTGTGGTACATGATATCACATGATTGACTCAATTGCCTAAGCAAGCGATTTGTCAATCATGCAAATCCCTCTTCCCTTTAGCCTGTAAGACACCTTTAGAGAGGGTGACTCTATCACCTGCAGGTACACCACCATGCCAGGATTCAACCATTCTAAAACACCTTTAGAATAATGTCAAAGTACCCAGATTGGGACACTTCCCTAATCAAGATCTAAAATCATAGATATAGTAACCAGAAGCCCTGATATTATATCCATATCCTATGTGGAGAAACAACTGTGTGACAACCACGGTATAACCGGTCGTAGTGTAAGAATTTCACTTTCTACAAAGTGTATGTCATCCTAATACCAAAACATCACACCCTACTACCTTCTTACGAGATCCATCTCCTATTCTGATGAGGTCAAAGCCTATAATTGTCACATCAAAAATAGATGATCTATTTTCGCTATAATTGCTTTAGTCTATAAATAGACACATGCTACTTGTCCACTATACTTCCGCTTCTCCCACTGACTACAACAACCGTCTGGCAGAGTCATATACACGTGCACTTCTAAAGCTAGTTTAGAACGACACTATATTCATCCTCCTGCCGGGCTCATAGTCTAGAACAGCAGCAATGGCAAGTCTGGGTAAACAAGAACCACCCTGTCATCGTTTCTGAGAAGACCGAAGTACCACTCGGGTGCCTAAGGTTACCCACCATATCTGCGGAGTGGCTAATGGAATGTCAAAACCAGTTGAATGTTTAGGTTCTATTAAATCTTCAGTAATCGTTTGTGGTTCTGGAATCACTTCCAGTTCTACCATACTCCCACTAATGTTTTCTGAAAAAAATCTATTTTATTAAAACTGTGGCAAGTCAAGAACAATATAACTATTGATCTTCCAGATGGTAGAAAGTTAACCTTCTACCATTACAGAAACGTGCCTTGAGATTATCCAGCGTCTGGTTTCAAGCATAAGCCGGACAACTCCATATACCTTAACAATGTTAAGATATGAACCATTCTATATACAATATAAAAACAGAGGCACTAATTTAATTTGAACCAGATTCAAATCATGCAGCTGTCTCCGGTGAATATCAACTAAGTGAAAGGAGGCCAAGCAGCATTACCCATCTAGGAGTACATCCATATATGAGTAACCTGAAAGAGAATCAAGTTCTCAAAACCATTACTATCAACGGAATACCTAGCACAAGTATCTACAACTTCGATCACCTTGAAGAATCCTAATACTCTGCAGCATACGGTTCTCTACTTTATTCATATACCAACAACTTCTCAAAATTTGGACCTTGTATTTCAACGAAATACTTGTCTAAAAACTAGAGAAGTCGCAAGTAAACAGAATATAGTACGAGCACCAACCCCTTTGTCCTAATGAACACTGGACAACATACAATACTTTGTATAAGTTCCCTGAGTTTAATAACTCTTACCCTGTATGTCGTAGGTTGAAAATTGTACTATGGTTAAGAAGAATTACACCGTTGTTGAATGCTCCTTACCTAACCATCGACTGATATAGGTAAATGTCATAGACATAATTTCAAAAAGTTATATATCTCACTTTATTTAATAAACGTACAGATATATCAGTTTGAAACTGGTGCTTAACTACGGATATTCAAAACCAAAAATTTTCCGTTCGGCAAAAACCCGGGTGATTTCCTCAAATATCACCAATTACAACGAATTCCGATATAATGAGGATATAATCACCTAATTCCGAATATCTTACTCCCACTCATCATCTATAATACCATACAGATGTGAGAATCAAATCTAATAAATACATACCCTGGAATAAGAATCTAATTGGGAAATCGGTTTTCAATTAACATCTCATAGTGAAACTGAAACATGATAATGTTTCAGAAGGGTTCCGGGTATTCCTAGTAATGCCTCTTCCACTATCCAGATTCATGACCGTAACCGTATATTTTTTTGCCATCTATCCAATTCCATTATATGTCTTTACTTATTAACTTCTGTACACCGTACTTAGGCTAAATGGTTTTCTTCCTTCCCTACCTTTTGGCACCAGTCTATGGTTTGGAAGAAGACTATCCAATAAGCGTAATAGGTGTACCCTCATAATCCTATGAGCCCTCGCAACCTGAGAGAAGGTAAAGAGAAAAGACAACCGAATAATCCTTATTCTATTTTTCCTGAATCGGAAACCATCCTCGAACTGGAACAAGTTCCTTCAAGTTCGTATGTAACTATACGATGGCTTATCCAATAAATATGGATCTTCATAGTGATAAGGAATGTTTAGGAGAAATGGAAAGGTGAAATAGGAGTGGCGATGATATACGCGGTTTCTTCGTGAATGATAGCCGCCGCAATTTACTTTGCCCCATTTCTAATCCCTTTATTTGTCTTTACTTATTACCTTCTGTACACCACACTTAGGCTAATTGGTTTTCTTCCTTCCCTACCTTTCGGCACAAGCCTATGGTTTGGAAGAAAACTATCCAATAAGCGTAATAGGTGTACTCTCCTAATCCTAGGAGCTCTCACAACCTGAGAGATGGTAAAGGGAAAAAACAACTGAATAGTCATATTCAATTTCTCCAGAACAGGAAACCACCATCGAATCTGAAACAAGTTTCTTCGAGTTCGTATGTAACTAGATGATAGTCATATCCAATAAGTGTGGATCTTCGTAGTGATAAGGAATGTTCCGGAGAAATTCAAAAAGTAAAAATAGGAGCGGCAATGATAAATGCGACTCTGACATTCGAAAAGAAAAAATGTTTTAAGAAGGTTCGGTTAACTTGGTTCATGAGTTCTAGTCTAGGGTCGGGCCATGGTCGCTGCCAGAGAGAGAGAGAAAAGAAACACTCAGCGTGCATTCTAACCTAGATCAGAATGGTTAATCACTTTATCTAATCCGGATGGCTCCTACTGTTTCCTCGAGTCCTCCTCCAAACACAAAAGAAGAATTAGTCGGGATCATCTAAAATCACCCGAGGAGTAAACCAACTTATTAGTGGGAATCGGGATTCAACTATCATCACATGATAACTTGATGGAGTTCACTCAAGTTATCACACTCCAGAAGGTATGTGCATGCCTGGCAAGTTTCCTGTATGTTTGAAACTCCCGATATGATTTTTACCCCATGCACTTATGACCTTGACGAAGGCCAACAAACCATAAGTCACATGTCAAATTCTACCCGTTATTGTCCAGGTTAATTTGAACCCACCCGTACTCGCCCTTGACAAAGAACAACAAGGTTGTACAACTGTCCCAAACCAACGCATCTATTTATGAAACAGAAAAGTAACAAATATCTACCATACACTATGCCTTGACGAAGGCCAACAAACATAGCATGAATACTAAGTGCTACCCGTCTCAAATGACGGAGGGCTACGAATGGTTTTTGGTGAAAAACCTTTAACGTAATAAACTTGATATCGTTGAAGGAACCATATAGCTTTACAAATATATAGTGGAAAAACTTTTACTAAAGAGGTCACTCCCGGTGAAGGGATCTCGGCTCTTTCCTCATCGAATGAGGTGCAGGATATCCCAAACTGAATACCATGATGGAAAGCAAAAATAATCGACTATAGTGAAGTTATTACGATGACGCAAACTTTCGCTCAAGGGGTCACTCCCGATGAAGGGATCTCGGCCCTTACCTCGTCGAATGAGGTGCAGGATATTCCAAACGGAATACCACTGTGCAAAGCAAAAGGAAACGTCCTTGTAAAAATAGTTTTTTGAAAATTTTTCCAACAACATCATATAGGTTTTTTTTTCCGTGCATTGATAAAAAATCAACGCAGTCCCATCAATTAACATATCACGCCACAGAAAAAGGAACGAAAAATAAAATCTACGTATATACCATCCGCATTCTCCACAGGGTCCCGTCATCACCCGTTAGGTTACTTAACTAACGACAGAGCGAGGACTGGACTAACGCGGATGCAAAACATATACAACATCTACTAGTTTATATATAAATATATATAACAATCATCCCAGGCAAGATATAAAAAACATCACAGAATCACAGCCGAGCATCACAGAGTGGTGGATAATCCTGGAGCCCCGGGTTTCACTTAAGCCGAAAATGAGACCCGACGTTCCCTGTTGTGTGGATAACCTGTCCAATGAAATCTAGACCCCTACGAGCGCATGAAGTTACCCGCCAATCCCATAAGCGAACCAACCCTAAACAACAAAGTTAATGGGCCACCTAGCACTTCACAGAATCCGGTAACTTGAGTACCCTATCTTGGGTCAACCTATACCCCCCTACGAGTGCGGCGAATAGCCCGCCATTTCTAGAGTAAGGTCCCCTCCTTCTCAACGCCATGAGATGCCGACCAATTACCCTCTAGAACCCGGCTATTCATGCACTCCACCATGGGCTAATCCTTGTATAGAAAAGAAAATATATACAAGGGTGATATCGACGTAACTAAACCAGCTCGATTCTGAGAGTACTATGACCCCCACACCGTTAAGGAGGATCTCTTCTCAACCCGGTCGTGCCCCAAACAATTAATATACAAACTGACAGTGACGGCAGTCCACATGTCGGACGCTCGTCCCGCAATATCAAATATACAAATGAATCTAAACTGTACTACCATTGCACCACTGGCTATCCACCATGACAATCCAACCACAATTACAGCACAACACAGAACATCAACGTGAATGTCACGTTCGCAAACCCATCTAAAAAAACATATAGCAATTAGACCAGTTATACCAGTCGAATGACATTCACGGTCGCAGATAGTAATGTATGTACTGTATACATTTAAACATTGTTAAAATATCGACGTTGAAACACCCCGAATTTCCCCCGAACTAAAGACAACAAAATATCCAAACTGGGCAAAACAAACAATACCATTGCACAAATATTCCAGAGACTAGATAACCCTGCAATATTCAAGTCCTAACCCCAATAAAAAACCGGCCACACCCGTTTTTTTTCATGTCTCACCGGGTCAAAACAGGTGAATGGGGCTCGTTTTTCTAGGGTGTTCTAGTTGTCTCAAAAATAGCCTTCTGCAATTGCTTAAAATTTTTTTTTAAGACTTTGAAAAAATCGACAGAGACTGGAATATTCAAGGTATTGATTTTGAGTTGTTTTGGTTTCGACACTTTAACATCGTCTAAATAAGCTAGCTAAGGGTTTAAGGGTTTGGTCTGATACCATGTTGGGTTACGGCAGCGCCCCATCCATCAATCCATGACTAAATGCGGAACAAAAAATTATAAAACTTGGCGCTACCACATCCAATTACCCGGATCTGCCATTAACCCTTAACTAGAAATCTATAAACTAGGAGTTTAGAATGGTTATACCGAATAGATCCGTGTCCTTCGGTCTTCAACCATCATCCCAAGCTCCTAAGGGCTTCCTTGATCAAGCTAGATCTCAGGTCTCCCTCCATCGAAGATGATCAACCCGAGAGTCTATGCAACAAGCTCCAACCTTATATCCGTGGCAACTAGGGTACCTAGATCACTACTCTAGATACCATAGAAGATATAGAGAGTGATGGAGGATTAATTTGTCTCAAGACACCCTAGGTTTCTCAACTCATGAGAGGGTTAGGGTGGAGGAAGAAGAAGATGCCATGAGGATGAGGTGTTGAGACCAACCCAAGAAAGAGAAAGAGAATGGCTTAATGTTTTGTGTGTTGTGAGAGTTGATTAGAAATAATGGAGCCATAACAATATATATGTCAAGTCTCCAAAATATCTATAGTGAACTAAAAATATCTTAAGTCAACATAATCTCACAACAAACTAAACCCTAAGCATGATAGAATAGCAACCATGGGCCACTAATTAGCCATGCTACAAAAATGCAATAAACACCCCATCCTACACCTCAATAACCTTTTAATCCAAAAAGGTCTAAACCATGATGAGGTGTAATCTTCTAAAAGTAATCTTGTAATAAATTGGAAGAATGCCTCTCAACTGTATATACATACCCACATCCGTATTCCGTAGAATACGAATGTAAAGAGACGAAAATAATCCAACAATATAATACTAGGATCCGGCTTAAACCAAAGCCCTCTAGTATTATCCGTCCGAACATCATCCGTGCATAAGTACACGTATGTGATCAAACCCTGCCGTAAAACCATACAGTCTCTATATCGTTTCGCCCAAAGCGGGGAAACCCTCTGTGTGGGACTCTAAAGACACGTCAATATACCGGCAGTGGGTTTAACCAAAAGCACGTCAGCGGCACTAGCTGTACGTAATGGCTGCCTAGGTATTGAGCGAAAGGGAGGCCGACGAGCAAACTCATCCTGAAACCCTACTGAGCCTGACAGTGACAATTTCAATAAAGTCCGGTCCGTTCGTATATGACTATCGTATATCGAGTCTAGGGGGTGGATAAAGTCAGACCCTTAATAACGCGACATTTAGTGTCAGTATAAAGCCCATCACCACCTGAGAAATTACCGATCTGAATCATTAATTCTTGACTATCTTGGCCAAGGATTTCGGGTGATGCCCACCCGTGCACAACCGTGACATCAACCCCCAATACCGGGAAAGACGAATCCCCCGACGATCGGCTCACTGCCTCCATGTGGCTCGGGGCTGTACCCCACTAAAACCTGTTTGCATGACTCCTTTGAGCCATGGTAGGGTAGTAATCAAAGCATAGTGGGATCTTACACGATAAAAATGACAATCTCAGGTCGATAGACTAACCTGTGTTGGCTATAGTGCCCTCAAAGCAATTATCGTAATCGTAGTTAGGTGATTATGATGATTGAGGGAGGACCTATACCGGTAGAACTGTCTTACTCCAGATGATAGTATGCTATCTGGTTTGTCTTTATCATCATGTACATACAGATCACTATTACATGTTGAAAGAGCCCATAGGATTCTTTCTTGACTACCAGCATTATGATGGCAATCATATATGTGAGAGCTGGGGGTCTATAAGCAAATCCTTAAATATCCCTAGTCATGGAAGTTTCGAGATTGGGCATCGATACTCCAAAGTAGACTAGTGTATACTGATCGAGACCCTGACGAGGGGTGGTGGCAAGGTCTCACAAGCCATTGGTGTTAGTTTGTTCACCTAAGATATTATACAGGTGCTCATTGGGTTATGAGTACACTGGACGGACTCGTCGGGAACATGCTAGTTGGTACTATACCTATTGTCAGATAGTTGTCCCAAGGTGACATGTGTACAGGTTAGTCTGTCGACCTGAGATCGTCATTTTTTCTCGTATGAGTTCCCACTGTGCTTTGATTACTACCCTACCACGACTCAAAGGAGTCGTGCAAACAGGTTTTAGTTGGGTACAATCCCGAGCCACATAGAGGTAGTGAGCGGATCGTCGGGGATTCATCTCTCCCGGTATTGGGGGTTGATGTCGCGTTGTACGGGTGGCCATCATCAGAAATCCTCGGCCGGGTTAGTCGAGAATTACTGATCTAGGATCAGTAGTTTCTCAGGTGGTGATGGATTTCATACCGACACTAAATGTCGCGTTATTAGGGGTCTGACTTTATCCACCCCCTAGACTCGATATGCGATACCCTTAGACGAACGGACCGGACTGTACGGATATTGTCACTGTCAGGCACAGTAGGTTTTTAGGATGAGTTTCCTCGTTGGCCTCCCTTTCGCTCAATACCTGCGTAGCCGTTCCGTACAGCTAGTGCCGCTGACGTGCTTGTGGTTAAACCCACTGCCAGTGTATTGACGAGTCTTTAGAGTCCTACATAGAGGGTTTCCCTGATTCGGGCGTGTTTACCCCAATCAGAGCAAAGCTCTGTTCAAATTCCAAGGTGGGAGATGAAGCAACGCTTCATCTTCCACCAATTAGAGCAAAACTTTTCTTTGAAAATTTAAACTTTAATAAATGAAGCAACGCTTCAGATTCTTTGCGCTGTGCGCAACGCGCCACGTGTTTGGCGCAGATGCATCAGCGCAGCGTCCAAAATAGCGCAGCCAATCAGAGCAAAGCTCTATTTTAAGTAAAATTAAAGGAAGCAACGCTTCAGTTGCGCTGCGCTGTGCGCCGCGCGACACGTGTCAGTGCAGATGCGCTCGCGCGGTTGCGCTGCGCTGTGCGCTGCGCGACACGTGTCAGCACAGTTGCGCTAGCGCGGTTGCGCTGCGCTATGCGCTGCGGGACACGTGTCAGCGCAGATGCGCTAGCGCGGTTGCGCTGCGCTGTGCGCTGCACGACACGTGTCACGCGCTGGGGCATCTGCGCCAAACAGAATTAAAATTCTAAAGAAATCTTTTCTGTTCTTGTTAAAACAAGAAGATCTTCTTCTGTAAAATAGAAGCCCTTGGATCAAAGATCCAACGGTGTGGAAAATTTCCCAAATCACTCAGAGAAAGATCTCTTTAACAAATTTAACTAATTTATGGGCACTATAAAAGAGACCCCAGACCTCAATTCAAAGCATCAACATTTTCTGAGAAAAAAAAAGAACTCTGAAGAAATTTCAAGAAGAAAGGTAAAAGACCTTTTAGATAGAAGAATTTCTTGTGATAGATCATTGATCTAAGAACAAGATCAATGATCTTTAATAAAAAACAAAATAAAAATAGTGCTTTGCACTTTTCATGAACCTTTGGTTCTCTGAGTTAAGAAAAACAAGAAAAACATATTTTTCTTTGATCTAAATTAGATCAAGAAATCAAATTGTGCTTCGCACTTCTCTTATGAACCGTCGGTTCTGGAATCTAAAAGATTCTCAAGTTAATAGTGCCTTGCACTTGCAAAACTGCACTGTTGCGCTCTTGGGTTGGCGCAAGCCACCAGAGAGCGCCACGTGTCAGCATCTGAACCAATTGCGCTATGCGCTTTTGAAACAGAGCCTTGCTCTCTAAAACTGGCGCAATTCACCACAGCGCGCCACGTGTCAGCAGCGCAGTAGAACAGCGCTGTTGCGCTTGCGCTCGCCAGAGCATGACACGTGTCATCTCCATATGAGCTTGGGCCCATTACTTGGCGCAAAGCGCCAGACATATGCACTGTATTGCTTACAAAAGGGCCAAGCCTAATTAAAGAAGGCCTAACAGGCCTAATAAAATGCAATGCATTATTTTAAAAAAAGGGCAGAGCCCAAACCAAAATAGATGCTCTGCATCATAAATAAAGGGACAGAGCCCAAATCAAAGAGGCCTAGCAGGCCAGAATAAAATGCAGTGCATTATTAAATATGGGCAAAGCCCCAGTACAGGCCTAATAGGCCAAAGATCAAGAAAAATGTTGAATATTCTCAACGGGACTTAGCCCAATCATGGCCGTAAGTCCCCAAACTAAATTGACTGAGCAAGAATGCTCTCCTAAGTCAATTTACGACTGGTTCAAGGGTATATCTCTGAACTCCTCTGATATATGTCGTTGAAATCATTCAACGTCGTCAGAGAGGTGACCGGTCCCGACGACCACACGCATCAATACGGACTGCGGGGTCCTTAAACTCGTGGACCGAAACGTCCTTAAACTAATATTGGACCGAAACGTCCTTAAAACTAATGTCGGACCACCACGTCCCTAAACTGGAATACGGACCACCACGTCCCTAAACTGGAGTATAGACCGCCTCGTCCTTAAACTGGAACATGGACCACTACGTCCCTAAACTGGAACAATAAAGCCTCTAAGTGCTCTTTTGCCGGATCTAAACGGTCCCGTTTAAGTCGATCTTATCCCCAAACACGGCTAACGTATCCTTAAACATTCAAATGGATTATAAAATTCCAAATCAACTCTGGTTCGAGGGTACATCTCCGAGCTCCTCTGACACATGCCGTTGTAATCCTTCAACGACATCAGAGAGGTGACGAGTCCCGATGGCCATATATTAAATAGATTATCACGTTAAGTTGATCTTAGTCTCAAACAGGACTAACGTATCCTTAACGAACGTTTAAGTTGATCTTAGCCACAACGCGGCTAATGTATCCTTAAACTAAAAACACCAAACCCAAATCTAAGTAAATACGGATTTGGACTAATCCACGTCCTACGGGTGACGGCATTACTCAGTCTCCGTATAAAATCCACGGGCAACCACAAACAAAACAAACACACACGATACGAAGTGCAATTCTGGAGAAGGAGAAAGTTGTTACCGCGGTATGGTAGCGTAATTAACTGCAGGGGCTTGCGCCTGCAGGGAAGAGCGTCCCCACAATCAAAAACCCCTCAAGCGAGGGGGAATCTGACGAAGTCTGCTACATCGGCCGCATTCGTCTAAACTTCCGATATACGGTGCCATAAATCAACTTGGCATCTTCGGAGAGGTGGACGGATAAAACCAAATAGCATCTGCCCCGAATCTCAGGCAAGACGTTTATCGCGTCTCCGCCGCGCCATTCGGAGGGGAACAGGGCGAAACGATGTAGAGGCCGTATGGTTTTATGGCAAGGTTCGATCATATATATACACTTGTGCACGTATCATGATTCGGACGGATAATACTAGTGGCTTTGGTTTAAGACGGATTCTAGTATTATATTGTTGGATTATTTTCGTCTCATTGTATTCGTATTTTTCGGAATACGGATACGGGTATGTATATATGGATGAGGGGTATTCTTGTAATTTCATTACAAGATATTTCTAGAAAATGCCACCTTATTATTGTTTTAACCATTTATTTTAAATGGTTAATGAGGTGGAGAATGAGTCATGTTCGGCATTAAATTGATGGCATGCTTCGTGATGACTCATAAGGTGAGTCATGGTGCAATATTCTAGCTTGCTTGATATTTGGTTAGGGTTGTGAGATATTTTCTTGACTTGGTGTTTTTTTAGTTGCTTCATGCTTCATGCTCACAACACTTAGCCATTTTCTCTCTTGAGTTGCTTCACTCATCCTCCAATGGCTTCATCTTCTTCCTCCACCCATCAAGTCTCATTTGTTGATAAACATTGGGTGTTTTGAGAAAAAGTAATCTTACACACTCTCTACTTCATCTTGGCTATCTAGGCTCGCAAACTAGATACTCGAGTTGCCTTGGTTTTGAGGCGGGAGCCCGTATTACATACTCTTAAGATGGATCGTCTTCGATGGGGGAGACTGGAGATCAAACTTGATCAAGGAGCCTCTTTGAGCTTAGGATGATGGTTGAAGACCGAAGGACACGGATCAACTTGATATAACCATCTAACTCCTAGTTTACATATTGCTAGTTTAGGGTTAAGGGTAGATCCGGGTATCGGGTCATGGTAGTGCCAGTTTAGAAAATTTTTGTTCCGCATTTGGCCACGGTATGATGGCTGGGGCGCTGCCGTAACCCAACATGGTATCAGAGCCAACCCTTTAACCCTACTAGCTAGTTTGCACAAGGTTAAAATCTCGATCGACCAATTTTTCCGAATCATTTTTCCATGTTGATGTGGCCGCTGTCGAATTTCAAAGTTGTTCCAAAATTTTTTTTGGGTATCTTAAAATTTTGTGCATGCATAACTATAGCTGCAGAAAAAATTTGGAGACCTGACACCAAAATTCCGCCGCGGAACCGGAGCAAAATGTCACATTTTGCGGCACTTCCGCCGCGCTTTTTGGGCTACAGTACCCTAATTTTTTTCTGGAGCTCTAGTTTATGAAAATATGATTTTTGTGATATATGGTTTTGGCACAGATTTATTTAAGTGCTGGATTTGCATTTGGGGCCAATTTGGAAAATTTTAATCGATCGAAATTTAAAATGTTTATTTTTCAGTACATACATTATTATCTGCGACCGTAAATGTCATTAGAGCGGTACAACCGTCTAATTACTATATGTTCTTTTAGAAGAGTTTGCGAACGTGACATTCACGTTGATGTTCTGTGTTGTGCTGTGTTGTGGTTGGATCGTCGTGGTGGATAGCTTGGGTGCAATGTTAGTACTGTTTAGTTTCATTTGTATATTTGATATTGCGAGGCGAGCGTCCGACATGTGGACTGCCGTCACTGCCCGTTTGTATATTATTTGTTTAGGGCACGACCGGGTTGAGGTCGATGTCACCCTTGTATATTATTTTCTTTTCTGTATGAGGATTACCCCAAGGAGGAGTGCACGAATAGCCGGGTTCTAGAGGTAAATGGGTCCGCATCTCATGGCATTGAGACGGAGGGGACCTTACTCTAGAATTGGCGGGCAATTCACCGCACTCGTAGGGGGTATAGGTTGACCCAAGAAGGGCTGCTCAAGTTACCGGATTTCGTGAAGTGCTGGGTGGCCCACTCACTTTGGTGATTGGGGTTGCCTCTCTTCTGGGATTGGCAGGTAACTTGCCGTGCTCGTAGGGGTCTAGGTTTTCATTGCACAGGCTATCTATACGACAGGGAACGTCGGGTCTCATTTGCGGCTCAAGTGAAATCCGGGGCTCCAGGATTATCCACCACTCTGTGTTGATTGTTGAGATTATGAGATGTTGCTTTATATCATGCCTGGGATGAATGATTATATATATATATATATATATATATATATATATATATATATATATATATATATATATACTAGTAGATGTTGTATATGTTTTGCACACGCGCTAGTTCAGTCCCCGCTCTGTCGTTAGTTAAGTAACCTAACGAGTGATGACGGGACCCAGTGGCGAATGTGGATGGCATATACGTACATTTTATTTACTTTTTTTTTCTGGTGTGATTAATTGATGGGACTATGTTGATTCTGATCAATGCAAGGAAAATAAATCTAATTGATGTTGTTGGAACTAAGTTTTTTTAAAAAACAGACATTACAGACGTTTTCTTTTGCTTTGCACAGTGGTATTCAGTTTGGAATATCCTGCACCTCATTCGACGAGGCAAGGGCCGAGATCCCTTCACCTGGAGTGACCCCTTGGGCGAAAGTTTGCGTCATCATAATAACTTTTCTATAGTTGTTTCCTTTTGTTTTGCATCGTGATATTCAGTTTGGAATATCCTGCACCTCATTCGACGAGGAAAGATCCGAGATCCCTTTACATGGAGTGACCTCGTTAGCAAAAGTTTACGCCACTATATATTTGAAAAACCACTCGGTTCCTTCAGCGATATCAAGTTCATTACATTAAAGGTTTTTCGCCAAAATCTAGACGTAGACCTCCGTCATTTCAGAATAGTATTGCTTAGTATTCGTGCTACGTTTGTCGTTGCTATTCACCGAGGCGTAGTGTGCAGTAACTCTGTAATGGTTTTTTGTCGCATGGACATATGGATTGGTTAGGATGGTCATACGACTTTGTTGATTATTCGTTAAGGGTCGTTCAGGTGGGTTTAACGCAATCAAGATAATGATGGGTTGAACTTGACTAGAACCTTTTGATTTGTTGATTATTCGTCAAGGTCACTTGGGTCCTAGGGGTAAAAATCACATCGGGAGTTTCAAACAAACAGGAAACTTGCGAGGCATGCGTATACTTTCTGGAGTGTGGTGACTTGAGTGGCTTCCATCAAGTTATCATGTGATTATAGTTGGATCCCGATTCCCATTGATGAGTAGGTGTTACTCCTCGGGTGATTTTTGATGATCCGACTAATTCTCCTTTTGGGTTTGGAGGAGAATTCGAGAAAACAGTGGGAGCCATCCTGATTAGATAAAGTGATTAACTATTCTGATCTAGGTCAGAGTGCACGCTGAGTGTTTCTTCTCTTTCTCTCTCAGGGAGCGACCAAGACCTGACCCTAGACTAAAACTCATGACCAAGTTAACCGAACCTTCTTAAAACACTTTGGCTTTTGGAATGTCACGGAGTCGCATATATCATTGCCACATCTATATGACTTTTGCATTTCTCCAGAAGACCCCATATCACTATGAACATCCACTTCCCTTGGATAAATCCATCATATAGTTACATATGAACTCGAAGGAAATTGTTCCAGATTCCGGGATGGATTCTGGTTCTGAAGAAATTGAATAGGATTATTCGGTTGTCTTTTCCCTTTACCTTCTCTCAGGTTGTGAAGACTTCTAGGATTAGTATTGGGTACACCTATTGAGCTTATTGGATAGTCTTCCTCCAGACCATAGGCAGGTGACGAAAGGTGGGGAAAGAAAAAACAAATTAGCCTAAAGGTGGTGTACATAAGGTAATAAGTAAAGACATATAAAGGGATTAGAATAACGGCAATGAAAATTGTGACTGCTATCATTCACGATAAAACTGTTTATACCCCTACCACTCCCACACCACTTTGGATTTCTCCAGAACACTTCGTATCACTACGAACGTCCATAAAGCTTGGACAATCCATCGTATAATTATATACGAACTCGAAGGAATTCGTTCCAGATTCGAGGATGGTTTCCGGTTCAGGAGAAATAGAATAAGAATTATTCAGTTGTCTTTTCCCTTTACCTTCTCTCATGTTGCAAGGGCTCCTAGGATTAGGAGAGTACACCTATTACACTTATTGGATAGTCTTCTTCCAAACCTTAGGCTGGTGCCGAGGGGTAGGGAAGGAAGAAAACCGATTAGCCTAAAGGTGGTGTACATAAGGTAATAAGTAAAGACAAAATAAAGGGATTGAAATGAGGGCAAGTAAGTATACAGTTACTGTCATGAATCAGGATAGTGGATGAGACATTACCAGGAATACCCGGATACCCCTTCGGAACATTTTCATGTTTCAGTTTCACTGTGCGATGTTAATTGAAAATTGTTTTCCCAATTGGAATCTAACTCCATGGTATGTATTTACCAGATCAGTTTCTCACATCTGTATGTTATTACAGATGGTGAGTGGGAGTAAGATATTGGGAATTAGGTGATTATATCCTCATTATATCGTAATTCGATGTAATTAGTGATATTTGAGGAAATCACCTGGGTATTTTCCTGACGGCAAATATTTGGTTTTGAATATCCGTCGTTATGCACCAATTTCAAACTGATATATCTGTATGTTTATTTTATAAAGTGAGATATAACTTTTTGAAATTATGTCTGTGACATTTACCTATATCATTTGATGGATAGGTAAGTTGCATTCAACAGCGGTGTAATTCTTCTTAACCATTAAACAGTTTTCAACCTACGACGCAGAAGGTTTGAGTTATTGAACTCAGGGGGCTTATATAAAGTATTCTATGTTTTCCAGTGTCCATTAGAACAAATGGGTTAGTACTCATACTATATTCTGTTTACTCATGACTTCTCCAATTTTAGACATGTATTTCGTTGAAATACAAGGTCCAAGTTTTGAGAAGTCATAGGTATAAGAATAAAGTAGAGAACCATATGTTTCAAGTATCAGGATTCTTCGAAATAGTCGAAGATGTAGATATTTATGTTTGGTATTCCGATGATGGTAATAGTTTTGAGAACTTACTTCTCTTTCAGATTACTCATGCTTGGATACACTACTAGTTGAGTAATATTGATTAGCCTTTTTCCATATGGTTGATATGCACTGGACACAGCTCCATGAAGTCATAGGTATAAGAATAAATTAATGCTTTTGTTTCTATATTGGATATATATAGAATCAATTTATATCTTAACGATGTTAAGGTATAGGGAGTTGTCCGGCTGATGCTTAAGACCAGAATCTGGAAAAACTCAAGGCACGTTTCAGTAAGGGCAGTTTGTGGGTTATCCCGGGCTTTGACGAGGGTTAACTTTCTACCATCAGGAAGATCAATAGTGATACTGTTCTTGACTCGCCACCGTTTTAGTAAAATGGACTTTTTCAGAAAACATTAGTGGGAGCATGGTAGAACTGGAAGTGATTCCAGAACCACAAACGATTACTGGAAATTTAATAGAACCTGAAGATTCAATTGGATTCGACATTCCATTAGCCACTCCGCAGATTTGGTGGGTAACCTCAGGCACCCGAGAGCTACTTCGTCTTTTCAGAGACGGTGACAGGGAGGTTCTTGTTTACCCATACTTTCCATTGCTGCTATTCTAGACTATAAGACCCAGCAGTAGGATGAGTATAGCGTTGTTCTAAATTAGCTTTAAAACTGTACTTATATATGACTCTGCCAGAGGGTTGTTGTAGTCAGTAGGAGCAGCAGAAGCATAGTAGGCAAGTAGCTTATGTCTATTTATAGACTAATGCAGGTATAAAGGAAATAGATTATCAATTTTTGATGTAATAGCCATTGGTCTTTACTTCATCAGAATAGAAGATGGATCTGGTAAGAAAGTAGTAGAGAGTGATGTCCAGTTATTTGGGATGACATGCACTTGATAGGAAGAGATATTCCTATACTACGATTGGTTATACTGTGGTTATCACAATGTTGTTTCTCCATATATGATCTGGATAAAATATCAGGCTTTCTGGTCACTAAATCTATGGTTTTAGATCTAGATTTGGAAAGTGTCCCAATTTGGATACTTGACACTATTCTAAAGGTGTTTTAGAATGCACGACTCCTGGCATGGTGGTGAACCTGCAGGTGATGGAGTCACCCTCTCTAAAGGAAGTCTTACAGACTAAAGGGGGGAGAGATGTGCATGATTGGTATATCACTTGCTTAGGCAATTGAGTCAATCATGAGATATCAAGTACCACACCAGATGTTGTATTTGCATTAGATGCAATAAGTTTAAATATTAATCCAATACTGGAGAAACGTTAGGAAGCAGTTTTGAACATAAGTGGATGTTCTTGATATATGATAACGGCAGCCTCCTTCGGAAGACAGTTATCATTCCAGTCTTCCAAGGTGACTAGGATGACAGAGTGGCTGTCATAGTTTTAGTTTTTCCCTCTTCTGAGGGACAGTATGTTGGACAGGTGGTCCAAGCGGATACTGTGGAATGCATGGCATAGGTTACTGATTAAATTCAGTAGATGATACAGTCTAAGATGTTTGCTGGATTTGGAGTTCATTTATGAACTGGTTCCCATCAGATATCCAGTCATATTTTAATAAAGGTATTACTCATTTCAGGAGATAGTCTTTCTCCGCGAATTTGAGATACAAAGAGATAAAGATAGAAATACCGGAGTGGATCCACTCACTAAGGCTATTTCTCGAACACAACAAACAAGCTTTGTGAGACTGATTAGTAGAGATGTTGGGTGTTCGGTATCACACGGGCTGTGAGTATGCGACATCGCAATAATTGACCTTAAGAGCAAGTAAGAGATTGTTAGCTATAGTTCCATCAAGTCAATTATCGTAATCGCAGGTAGGTGATTATGATGATTGAGAGAGGACCTATATCGGTAGAACAGTCTTACTCGAGATGATTGTATGCTATCTGGTTTGTCTTTATCATCGTGTACATACAGATCACTATTACATGTTGATAGAGCCTATAGGATTCTTGCTTGACTACCAGCATTATGATGGCGATCATATATGTGAGAGCTTGGGTCTATAAACAAATCCTTAAATGTCCCTAGTCGTGGGAGTTTCGATACTCCAGAGTAGACTAGTGTATACTAATCGAGACCCTGACGAGGGGCGGTGGCAAGGTCTCACAAGACATTGGTATTAGTTTGTTCACCTAGGATAGTATACAGGTACTCATTGGGTTATGAGTATACTGGACGGACTCGCCGGGAACATACTAGTTGGTACTATACCTATTGTCAGATAGCAGTTCCTAGGTGACATGTGTACAAGTTAGTTTGTCGACCTGAGATCATCATTTGTCTCGTGTGAGTTCCCACTGTGCTTTGATTACTACCCTACCATGAATTAAAGGAGTCGTGCAAATAGGTTTTAGTTGGGTACAGTCCCGAGCCACATGGAGGCAGTGAGCGGATCGTCGGGGATTCATCTCTCTCGGTATTGAGGGTTGATGTCGCGTTGTGCATGGGTGGCCATCACCAGAAATCCTCGGCCGGGATAGTCGAGAATTACTGATCTAGGATCAGTAGTTTCTCAAGTGGTGATGGGTTTCATACCGACACTAAATGTCGTGTTATTGGGGTCTGACTTTATCCACCCCCCAGACTCGATATGCGATACTCTTAGACGAACGGACCAGACTGTACGGATATTGTCACAGTCAGGCCCAATAGGAGTTCACGATGAGTTTGCTCGTTGGCATCCCTTTCACTCAATAACTACGTAGCCATTACGTACAGCTAGTGTCGCTAACGTGCCTGTTGTTCAACCCACTGCCAGCGTATTGACGAGTTTTTAGAGTCCCACATAGAGGGTTTCCCTGATTCGGGCAAAACGATGCTGAGGTGGTTTTATGGCAGGGTTCGATCGTATAAGTACACTTGTGCACATATCATGATTCGGACGGATAATACTAGTGGCTTTGGTTTAAACCGGATTCTAGTTTTATATTGTTGGATTATTTTCGTCTTATTGTATTCGTATTTTTTGGAATACGGATACGGTTATGTATATACGGATGAGGGGTATTCTTATAATTTCATTACAAGATATTTCTAGAAGATGCCACCTCATTATTGTTTTAACCATTTATTTGAAATGGTTAATGAGGTGGAGGATGAGTCATGTTCGGCATTAAATTGATGGCATGCTTTGTGATGACTCATGACGTGAGTCATGGTGCACTATTTTAGCATGCTTGATATTTGGTTAGGTTTGTGAGATATTTTCTTGACTTGGTGTTTTTTCTATAGTTACTTCATGCTTCATGCTCACAACACTTAGCCATTTCCTTTCTTGAGTTTCTTCACTCATCCTCCAATGGCTTCATCTTCTTTCTCCACCCATCAAGTCTTATGTGTTGAGAAAACACACTCTCTACTTCATCTTGGCTATCTAGGATAGCAAACTAGATACTCGTGTTGCCTCGGTTTTGAGGCGGGAGCCCGTATTACATACTCTCAAGGTAGATCGTCTTCGATGGGGGAGACCGGAGATCAAACTTGATCAAGGAGCCTCTTGGAGCTTGGGATGATGGTTGAAGACCGAAGAAGACGGATCAACTTGGTATAACCATCTAACTCCTAGTTTACATATTACTAGTTTAGGGTTAAGGGTAGATCGGGACATCGGGTCATGGTACCGTCAGTTTAGAAAATTTTTGTTCCGCATTTGGCCATGGTATGATGGTCGGGGCGCTGCCGTAACCCAACAACCTATACACATGTCACCTGGGAACTGCTATCTGACAATAGGTATAATACTAACTAGCATATTCCAGGCGAGTCCGTCCGGTCTACTCATAACCCAATGAGCACCTGTATACATCTTAGGTGAACAATCTGACACCAATGGCTTGTGAGACCGGACACCGTGCCTCGTCAGGGTCTCGATCAGTATACACTAGTCAACTCTGGAGTATCGATGCCTAGTCTCGAAACTCCCTCGACTAGGGACATTTAAGGATGTGCCTATAGACCACCCAGCTCCCACGTATATTATTTCCATCATACTGCTGGTAGTCAAACAAGAATCCTAAGGTCTCTATCAACATGTAATAATGATCTGTAATGCCACCTAATGTTGTACATGATGATAAAGACAAATCCGATAGTATATATGTTAGTGTATATGCCCTAGAGGCCATTACTGTATCATACTAGCTTGTATGTTACTTAATGGAAGCTTGGGATATTCACAGTTGTGTAGACAATCTTGCTCAAAATGGTAGTATGCTACTTGGTTTGTTTCTACTTTAATATGTGCATGTGTTTCTTTTAGCATATCGCTTATACATATTAGTAGAGCCCTTAGGATCTTTGCTTGATTACCAGCGTTGTGATGGCAGTCACACTTGTGGGAGCTGGGTAATTTATAAGCACATCCTTATACAGGTCCCTAGTCGTAGGACTATCGAGACAGGGCATCGATACTCCGGAGTAGACTAGAGTATGTGCTTCTCATCCCAGCAGGGGAGACGGTCTGTCCCACAGCCGTCGGTATGTCGTACTTGAGATAATATGCGGGTGTTTGTTAGGTTACGAGTACACTGGACAGGACTCGTCGGGAACTGTTGGTTGGTACTATACCTATCGTCAGTTATCAGTTCCCAGGTGACATGAGTACAGCTTAGTCCGCTGACTTGACACCGTCACTTCGTCTCGAGTGTGTTCCCACTGTACTTTTATTACTACCCTACCACGGCTCAAAGGAGTCGTGCAAACAGGTAGTAGTTGGGTGCAGTCCCGAAACACTTGGAGGCAGTTACAGTTAGACAGGATTCATCTCTCCCAGTATTGGGAGTTGATATCGTGCTGTGTCAAGGAGATCCATTACACATAGTCATCCCTGGCCAGGGCAAGCGAGATATACTGGTAGGTTTCCAGTGTTATCTCAGGGTGTTCTGGGCTACACTCCGACACGACTTGTACCACTATTAGGGGACTGGCGTTTATCGCCCCCTTAGGCCCGCCATGCGATATTCTCAGACGAACAGACCGGACTGTACGGAGACTGTCACATTCAGGCTCAGTAGGAGTTCGGATGGGTTCACCTCATCAGTCATCTTATCGGCATCTACCTGGGGGCCGTTACGCACAGCTAGTGCAGCTTGCAGTCTGTGGTTAAACCCACTGCCAGCGTAGTGTCGAGTCTTTAGAGTCCCACATAGAGAGCTATTCGCCTTTAGGCAAAACAGAGTAGAGGTTGCATGGTTTTGCGACAGGGTTCGTTCACATCCGTGCACTTTTGCACGTTTGGTGTCCGAGCAGTTATAACTAGAGGGCTTTGTTTTAAGCCAGATCCTAGTATACGTTTTAGGATTGGTTTTATCTCTTTGTATTCGCGTTCTTCGGAAAATGAATGCGGGTGTGTTTGCAAAGTTGACAGAGACAGAGGCAGAGGATCTCTTTGTATTCGTGTTCCTCGGAACACGGATGCGGGTGTGTATGCACAGTTGACAGAGACAGAGACGGAGGATTCTCATTAGGGTTGTTGACTGTTGACTTTTTCTAAACCCTAATGAGAATAAGAAATATGGTTAATAATAATATTAATTAAGTATTATTGTGCCATAGTTGAGTTGAAAGTTTGACTTTGTTGACTTGTTGACTTTTATTGACCGGTTGACTAGTTTGGACTTGTTGACCACCATCATTTCATGGCTATCATTTCATGGGTATGACTTTTGCTTGCTTGTTGTTGTTTACAAAATGAGTGCATGAAATGATATTGCTATTGAAATGAACCATCACAAAATACTCAATTACTATTATTATCATGATTGTTTTTGTTTTTGAGAGCATGGTTGCAAAAGTCTTCACTCATTCTATCATTCTCACTCTCTCTCATCCAAGCTCTCTCTCTCTTCCTCTTGCTCTTCCTCTTGCTCATAGTTCTCTTGTCTCATGAGTTGAGAAACAAGAACCATTGAGATAAAATCCCTAAAACACTTCTCTACTCATCCAAGAGTACAAGGTCTAGCAAGCCAAGTATTTTAGTTTCCTCTAGATTGAGGTTGGAGCCAAAGGTAGAAGCTTTCGAGTGGATCCATCTTCGGCACAAGGAGACGACGAGGTGAGGCCGTTCCGACCACTACAAGGAGTCGAAGAGAAGGAGTTCAAGATTAGGTATAACCCCTAACATAGTAGCTAAACTCTTAGTTAGGTTGTTAGATAGTTAGTTTACCAAAGATCCGGTTTTAGAGTCCATGTTACCCTTCACCGAAAAATCGTTTTTCACCATTTCCGCAACCTCGAAAGAACCGGGGATGGGTAACGTGGACTTACAGTGGTATCAGAGCCTAGCTAAACACTATCTAGCATGTTAGCAAAGTTACTAGAAGTTCGATCGGAGAAAAAAAATCATAAAACTTGCCCGAGACATAAACTTTCTGTCGATTTTTTTCTGCTCTAAAAATAATTTAACACATGTGAAAAATCGTCTCAGGGTTTTCTGTGAACATAGCAGAAAAACGAGCCAACTAGTCGACCAACTCACCGCGGAACCGCGGCAAGAACATGCTTCTTGCCGTGGATCCGCGGCCGAGTTGACTCGGCCGTGGATCGTTTTTACTGCAGTGTGATCTGTATGTTGTTTTGGGATTTTTTGAAAATGTTGTTTCTGCCCAGGTTTTCCAGAAAACAAAATTTGTTTTTGGGGTGGTTACAAATCCGTATTTTTATCGAACTTCTATAGACTTTAGCTAACGGGTTATATCTGTGATGTGATATATGTATTGAACGTCTGCTAATCGATATACGTCGATTAGTGGGGGTTATACATATCTGTGATCTGTAATATTGATGGTTTGTGTATATGAATTCGTTGGATTGTCGCGGATGAATAGCCGGGGGGGTTGTGAGATTAGAGTTTTCTTTATCTTTCAATTCATGTAATTTGTAATTGATGTAGTATTATTTATATGGCCGCACATCCGGGATGAGGTTGTAGCCGCCATTGTATAATTTCTTTTACTGTTTTTGCTCCTAGGATAGACCCAAGGTGGGGTGCACAAACTATCGGGTACCTCGAAGTGCCGAGTGGCCTACTCACGTTGTTGAGGGAGGTTGCTTCACTTCGAGTATTTGGCGGGTAGTTTTCCGCACCCGTAGGGGTCTAGGGTGGGGTATTGGCTATTCATCGTGACCGTGTAATCCGCTTTTCGTTACAGGCTCGAACGAAATGCGGATTCCTAGTATATCCAATGTGTTCATCTGTGATCTGGAATGGCTATCATTGCATCTGACGAATGTATATATCTATATATGATATCTATTTAGGCGTTGCTTATGTTTTGTATCCGCGCTAGTCTAGCCCCCGCTCTGTCGTTAGTTAAGTAACCTAACGGGTAATGACGGGGCCCCGTGGCGAATGCGGATGGCATAAACGTACGTCATATTTTCGTTGTTTTCTACAATAGTAAGATTAAATGATGGGACGCATTAAAATTAATGCAAGAAAATAAACCAATGTTAAAGTCGTTGGAACAATTTCAAAACCACTCGGTTTCTTTTCAAAAACAACTTTTAAACGCAGAGCTTAAGCCACTCCTTTAAAAGCTATCACGTTCCATCGATTATATCAAGTTCACTACGTTCACGGTTTCGCCAAAACCATTCGTAGCCATCCGTCATTTCATATGAATATTCAATAGTATTCAAGCTATGTTTGTTGACCTTCGTCAAGGCATAGTGATTGGTAGCTGTTGGGTGTTCATATGTAGCATAGATAGATGCGTTGGTTTGGGACAGTCGCATTATCTTGTTGACCTTCGTCAAGGGTATATACGGGTGGGTTCAAATTAACCTGGACAATGACGGGTAGAATTTGACATGTGACTTATGATTTGTTGACCTTCGTCAAGATCATAAGAGCATGGGGCAAAAATCCACATCGGGAGTTTCTAAAGAATCTGAAACTTGCTAGCGCTGCATACCATTTGGAGTGTGATGATTCTAGTAGGATTCCTTCAGTTTTATCACGCGATGATATTTGGATCCCGATCCTACTATGAGTATATGCTACTCCTCGGGAACTTTCTCACTTAACGATCATTGCTATAAACCAAGTAGGTGTCTAGAAAGGTGTTAGCGGGGCTACGCCTCTAGGGAACAGAGGTTCTTAAATCAAGGAACTTCGTGAAAGCGTTAGAAAACCTCCCTTGAAGTACCGACACTGGCCTGGCTGAACGGTTAAGCAAGTATTGTACGGTGAGATTGATCCCGACTAATTCTTCCTTTTTGGTTTGAGGAGGGATTCGAGAAATAGTGGGAGCAGTTAGTGTATATGCCCTAGAGGCCATTACTGTATCATACTAGTTTGTATATTACTTAATGGAAGCTTGGGATATTCACCTTGTATATACAATCTTGCTCAAAATAGTAGTATGCTACTTGGTTTGTTTCTACTTCAATGTGTACATGTGTTTATTTTAGTATATCACCTATACACATTAGTGGAGCCCATAGGATCTTTGCTTGATTACCAGCGTTGTGATGGCAGTCACACTAGTGGGGGCTGGGTAATCTATAAGCATATCCTTATACAGGTCCTTAGTCGCAGGACTATCGAGACAGGGCATCGATACTCCGGAGTAGACTAGCGTATGCGCTTCTCATCCCAGTGTGGGAGATGGTCTGTCCCACAGCTATCAGTACGTCGTACTGGAGATAGTATACGGTTGCTCGTTGGGTTACGAGTACACTGGACAGGACTCGTCGGGAACTGACAGGTTGGTATTATACCTATCGTCAGTTATCAGTTCCCAGGTGACATGAGTACAGCTTAGTCCGCTGACTTGACACTGGCACTTCGCCTCGAGTGTGTTCCCACTGCACTTTGATCACTACCCTACCACGGCTCAAAGGAGTCGTGCAAACAGGTAATGGTTGGGTGCAGTCCCGAAGCACTTGGAGGCAGTGACGGTTAGACAGGATTCGTCTCTCCCGGTATTGGGGGTTGACATCGCGCTGTGTCTAGGAGAGCCATTACACGAGTAGTCCCTGGCCAGGGCAAGTGAGATATACTGGTAGGCTCCAGTGTTATCTCAGGGTGTTTTGGGCTTCACTCCGACACGACTTGTACCGCTATTAGAGGACTGACGTTTACCGCCCCCTAGGCCAGACATGCGATGTATCAGACGAACAGACCGGACTGTACGGAGACTGTCATATTCAGACTCAGTGGGAGTTCAGATGGGGTTCACCTCATTAGTCTTCTTATCGACAACTACCTGGGGACCGTTACGCACAGCTAGTGCCACTTGCGGTCTGTGGTTAAACCCACTGCCAGCGTAGTGTCGAGTATTTAGAGTCCCACACAGAGGGCTATTCGCCTCTGGGCAAAACAGAGTAGAGGTCGCATGGTTTTGCGATAGGGTTCGTTCTCATCCGCGCACTTGTGCACGTTTGGAGTCCGGACAGATATCACTAGTAGGCTCTGGTTTGAGCCAGATACTGGTATATGTTTTGGGGTTGATTTTATCTCTTGGTATTCATGTTCCTCTGAACAAGAATGCGGGTGTGTATGCACAGTTGATTGAGGCGGAGGAAGAGGATTTTCATTAGGGTTTCGGAACGGGTGCGTATGCACAGTTGACAGTCGTCTTTTTCCAAACCCTAATGGAATTATGATATATCAATTAATAATATTAATTAAATGAAATTGTGTCATGGTTGGGTTTTGTTGACTTGTTGACCATGGTTGACTTGTTGAGCATGGTTGAAGATTTGACCATCATCATTACATATCAAAGATGCTCTTTGATTCTAGCAAAACCATTTAAAGAATGTAATGATAATGGTCATTCCAAACCATCCATCAACTATTTCATTTTATTATTATTGTTAATTTGATAATTCTTTTCATTTTGTGATATGGTTGTAGAATGAAAAGAATAGCTCATTTTTCTATCATAACACTTCTCTATCCTCACTTCTTCTTCTTCCTCCTCTAGTTCAAGGAGAATCCTTCTCATGTGTTGAGAATCCCTCTCCTTGAGATAAAAACACCCTAAAGACACTCTCTACTCACTCTAGGATTAGAGGTTTAGCAAGCCGAAGATCCTAGTTCTCTCAAAGTTCGAGAAAGAGCCCGAAGGTTGAACACTCAGGTGGATCCATCTTTGACGGAAGAAGGCAACGAGGAAAGCACCATCAACCCCTACAAAGGTTTCAAGAAGAAGGAGTTCAAGTTAGGTATAACTTCTTTTCCGAGTAGCTAACTCTCTTTAGATTTTATGCTAGTTTAGTTTAGAAAAGATCCCGACTTTCTTAGTCCATGTTGCCCCATGCGCTAAAAATTTGATTTTTATACGTTTCCGCCTCCCCGCAAGAACCGGGGGGCGCAACGTGGACTTACAGGAGCCATCCTGTTAGATAAATTAAAAACCAATCTAAACTTGCAAGAGCATCATGCTGAGTGTTTTCTTCTCTCTCTCTTAATTGCAACGACCCAGTGACCACACATAGGTTACATCTAGATAATAAAATGACTGAACCTGACTGTTATGATTGGCAAAGGTCTGTCCAGATGTCCATTGCCCATGACAAGCTGGGACACCTCTTAACTAATCAAAACCCTGCCGTCTCAGGACCTGTCACGGATATTGACATCCGTAAAACATCGGAAAAAAACTGTGCGAAAGCCAAGTGCCTCGTGTTAGCCTCAGTTGATGGTGCAAACCAGAGGCAGCACTAGAAGATAGACTTAGTTTCTATCTTCCTCCATAAAGATTTATATCGAGAGCAATCTCGTATCGCAAGATATGAGACCTCGAACGAATTGCTTCAAGAGAGGTTGGCTATCGGGTCATCTCTAGGAGGCAACGTCGTTACAGAGACCAGCTATTTTGAGCTCATGGACCTGAAGACCACGTTGAAGAACGTCAGATACTGACTTGATTCTACAGTCTCTGCCCTCTGCTTATACCCTGAAGGAAACTAGGGAAGTAGAAGGGAAGGGTAAAAGTTTCGGGACTGGATGTAGTAAAGGGGGGACGTTCCTATTGTTGCGGGAATGAACATTGGCAGAAGGATTGCAGGGCTAGCAAAGCCAGTAGCCAGGATTCGAAGCATGTTGTGGCTTCGGCTTCAGGTGTGTTTGTATTAGAGAACTGTATATCAGTTAACCCTACTTCCTGGGTATTGGATACCGGATCAGGATCTCACATCTGTAATTCGTTACAGGCTCTGAGAAACCGTAGGGTTATCAGGAAAGGTGATATGACTCTCAGGGTTGCTAACGGAATGAGCATGGATGCTGAATCCGTAGGGGAATATCATCTTGGACTGACAACTGGGCAGATATTGATTCTGCATAACTGTTTGTATGTACCAGGTGTGACTTGTAATATCATATCTGTATCCTTACTTTCTAAGGAAGGATATGATTTTACTTTTGTAAGCGATGTGGTCCACATCCACCTAAATCAAGTTCTGATTGGGTCAGGTACATTAAATAACGGGATATACGTATTGAATCAATCTCATATTTTCAGTGTCCAGAACACACTTAAAAGAAAGTCTCCGGAAACAAATCAGGCTTTCTTATGGTATTGTAAACTGGGTCACATCAATGAGAGAAGGTTGACGAAGTTACATACAGAAGGATATTTGGATCCGTTTGAATATCAGTCATATGCAACTTGTCAATCCTGTCTCATGGGAAAGATGATAAAGACTCCGTTCGCTGGACACGGAGAAAGAGCAAGCGAGCTCTTGGGACTCATACACAGTGACGTGTGTGGTCTAATGTCTACACATGCGCGAAGTGGTTATTCATACTTCATTACTTTCATAGATGATTTCTCTAGGTATAGACATGTCTTCCTGATGAAGCATAAATCCGAAACCTTTAAGAAATTTTGGGAGTACAAGAATGAAGTTGAAAAACAAACAGGCAAAAGTATAAAGACACTGAGATCTGATCGAGGTGGTGAATACTTGAGTGCCGAGTTTCTGGACTACATAAAAGAGAATGGAATTCTCTCTCAGCGTACTCCGCCATACACACTACAACACAACGGTGTATCTGAAAGGCGGAATCGAACCCTATTGGATATGGTTCGTTCCATGATGAGTAAGACTGAGTTACTGCAATCTTTCTGGGGTTATGCACTAGAAACAGCTGCATATCTATTGAACAAGGCTCCAACCAAGACTGTGCCTACCACCCCATATCAGATGTGGAGTGGGAAGAAACCCTGTCTTAAGTATCTTAAGACATGGGGATGTCCATCTTTTGTAAAGAAGCAGCATGCAGAAAAGCTCGAGGCACGCTCAGTACTGTATAAGTTTGTGGGATACCCAAAGAACTCCAGGGGGTATCTTTTCTATTCCGCAGAGGAACAAAAAGTTTTTGTTTCTCAGCATGCCCACTTCTTGGAAACTGAATTTTTGGAAAATCAGATAAGTGGGAGCGCAGCGCAATAGAACTGGAAGAAATTCCAGAACCATAAGCTATTACTGAAAGCTAGGAAGAACCAGAAGTTTCAGGAGAACCGGACATTCCTGCGCCGCTCCGCAGGAGTAGTAGGCAGTATCATCCGCCCGAGAGATACTATGGTTTTCTCATAGACGGGGATAGAGAGGATTGCACTATTGATTCTGATGAGCCTACTAGCTTCCAGCAAGTCATTCAGAGCGGTGACTCAGTAAAATGGCTGGATTCAATGCGGACCAAGATGGAGTCCATGTACACCAACAAAGTTTGGACTTTGGACTTTGCTCCAGAAAGGGTAAAACCCGTAGGCTGCAAATGGATCATTAGAAAGGAGATTGGTGTAGATGGGCAGGTCGAAACCTATAAAGCTAGGCTTGTTGCAAAGGGTTTTCGTCAAAAACTTGGTTTGGACTATGACGAGACCTTTTCTCCAGTAGCTATGCTCAAATCCATTCGGATCCATCTTGCTATTGCTGCCTTCCAGGATTATGAGATCTGGCAGATGGACGTAAAGACGGCCTTCCTAAATGGAAATTTGGAAGAGTGCGTCTATATGGGTCAGCCAGAGGGATTCATTAAGAGTGGGAGCAGCGGTAACGTATGCAAGTTGCTCAAGTCCATCTATGGACTGAAGCAGGCATCGCAGAGTTGGAACATCTGCTTTGATGACACTGTCAAAGAATTTGACTTTTTCAAAAACCCAGATGAACCATGCATTTACAGTAAGATTGTAGGGAAAACTGTGGTATTCCTCGTTTTGTACGTGGATGACATTCTCCTAATAGGAAATGATATTCCTATGTTACAGTCAGTCAAAGGATTCTTGTCACAGAGTTTCTCCATGAAGGACCTGGGCGATGCCAACTACATTCTGGGGATCTAGATCTATCGTGATAGATCTAAGAGGATGTTGGGACTTTCACAGTCCAGGTACATCGACACCATACTGAAACGATTCAGTATGGATGATTCCAAGCGCGGTAATCTACCGGCTTTCCACGGAACCATCCTCTCCAAAGAGATGTCTCCCAAGACTGATTTGGAAAGGGCTCGCATGTCATCTATACCCTACGCATCTGTGGTAGGCTCTATAATGTATGCGATGTTATGTACCAGACCAGATGTAGCATACGCATTGAGCGTTGTAAGCCGGTATCAGTCGGACCCAAGAGAGAAACACTGGATAGCGGTAAAGAACATTCTCAAGTACTTGAGAAGGACTAAGGAG
The DNA here is from genome assembly GCA_030015575.1 of Agapanthus africanus. NCBI lineage: Eukaryota > Viridiplantae > Streptophyta > Magnoliopsida > Asparagales > Amaryllidaceae > Agapanthus > Agapanthus africanus. Next base: position 255,628,682 of record CM057351.1, read on the forward strand.
ATGTTCTTGGTGTATAGAGGAAAAGACCTCCAGATCGAGGCCTTTGCTGACTCCTGCTTCCAGAGTGACAAGGATGACTCCAAGCCCATGTCGGGTTATGTCTTTACCCTCAATGGAGGGGTGGTTTGCTGGAAGAGCTCCAAGAAGGAAACCGTTGCTGACTCAACTATGGAAGCGGAGTATATAGCTGCTTGCGATGCCGCAAAGGAAGCTGCCTGGATGAAGAAGTTCCTCACGGAGCTTCAGGTGGTTCCTACCATTATTGATCCAATACCGCTGTATTGTGACAACAACGGCGCTATAGCTTTAGCCAAGGAACCCAGGTCCCATCAGAAGTCCAGGCACATTTTGAGGCGGTACCACCTGATCAGGGAGATCGTAGATCGCCGGGAGATCGAGGTGAAAAGAGTAAATTCAGAAGATAACACTGTAGATCCACTCATGAAGGCCTTACCCCAGACTCAGTTCGAGCGGCTGATCGAGATGATAGGTCTTCGATACGCCAGTACATGGCCTTAGTGCAAGTGGGAGATTGTTAGTGTATATGCCCTAGAGGCCATTACTGTTGTAGGGTTCCTAGGCACTCTCAAGAGGTCTTACAAGGCATCAACCATGCCAATATCAAATTTTTAGGGTGTCGAGAAAACCTAATACGGATCATTGACTAGAGATTGAGCGAAATACGAAACTAGTTAACATCTTAACTATAAGAGAGAGGCTACAACCTTTGTAGATCTGTTTCTCCACTTCCTTAGCTCCACATAGGCGTCCTCTCGTTGTCCATCTTGAATCCCGAACTCAATCGTCGGCTTCATCGGGAAAATGGGCGGACTAGGTCGTTGGCTTCGTGCCGAAGATGATCTACGTCGAGGCATCACAAGTTCAAGCTCCAACTTCACCAAGTTGTGAAACTTGTGAAGAAAACACCCAAAACCACTTGGCAAGAGGTAGAGGATGAAGAAATAGGAGGTGGGTTCACTTTAGAATTGGATTTCTCACACATTAGCTCAAGTTGCCATTAATGGACTTAAGCTTTTCTTGAAGAAGAAAGAATATGATAAGTATTGTTAAAAAGAATAATTAAAATGAATACTTATCATCTTCTTACCTTGGTTAGGTGTAGATAATAGACCATAGTTAGTGGGAATGGTTAGGGTTAAGGATGAAGACAAAATGGTCACCTTAGTCAAAGCTTCATGAAGCTTCAACAAGCTTCATGATAAAAAGAAACCATTTTGTTTTCTTATATCTTTTTCTCAAAAAGGAAAAGATAAATAATTAAGTGAAAATAAGAAACCCTAACCATTCACTAAACATGGTTTAAGTCTTTACACAAATCCAAGTGAGAATGTATCATCAAACATGATACAATCAAGTGCACACAAAATATATCACATATACAATGTGCTATACAAGTGAGAAAATCCCTTTAAAGTGAACCAATACTAGTTAATGCAAAGTAATATATCAAATATATAATTATATATTAAATCATTGAATCAACACTTGATTCAATGATCCGGTCATGTCACACATAACCGACTAGTGTACAATGTATCGACTTATCGAATCAATGCTCGATTCGATAACTAGGTTATATCGTATATAACCAATCGATACATTCATCGTGAGAATTGAATACGGTATCACATACACGCATTATTCTCGGTCCTGCACATATCTCATATGCGCTCCTATTTCGTTTCGCTTGAGCCAGGAAACCTCTGTGTAGGACTCTAAAGACTCAATACGCTGGTAGCAGATGATGATCATATCAAACATCCACAAGCCGCAAGCGGTCTGCTAAACGTAACGGCCATCCGGGTATTGAGCGATCAGAAGATCGACGAGCTAGCCCGCTCACACTCCTGTGAATCCAACCAGTAACACTTACCATACAGTCCGGTCTGTTTGTCTGATATGTCGCATATCAAGTCTAGGGGTGGTAAACGTCAGACCCCAATAACCGAAAAGTCATGCCGATGTGAGGCTCATAACGGGTCGAGAAACTACTAGTAACACTTACCAGCAAATCGCTAATCAGCCCTGGCCAGGGACTTCCCTGTTACGGCTAATCGAGCACAGCGCAACATCAACCCCCAATACCGGGAGAGACGAAACCCCTCCTATCGCTCATTGCCTCCATGTGACTCGGGACTGTACCCAAAGACCACCGTTTTGCATGCCCTCATGGACTTGGTAAGGTGGAGATCAAAGCACAGTGGGAATCACACAAGACTCTATGACGATCTCGGGTCTACAGACTAACCTGCATAAGTGTCACCTGAGAACTGCCATCTGACGTGAGGTATAATACCATCTGGGAGTTCTCGGCGAGTCCGTCCAGTGTACCCAGTCTCCACTGAGCACCCGTACACCATCTCTGATGTCAAACACCAATGGATATGGGATCATCCATCGCCCATCTCATGGGCCGAGAAGCGTATACGCTAGACTACACTGGTATATCCATGCCCTGTCTCGATACACCCACGACTAGGGACCTTGAAGGATGTACTTATGGACTACCATGTCCCCACTAGTATGATCTGCATCATAGTCCAGGTAGTCAAGTACACATCCTAAGGGCTTTACCAACATATAACTATAAGACAGATTAAAGAGACTAGTATACATGTTAAGATAAAGAGCAACCAGATAGCATACTATCATATCGAGCAAGAAAGTCATCTCTATATATATGTCCAAGCATCCAATATAATATACATCATCTGTACAATACTGGCCTCTAGGGCATACATACAACTAACAATCACCCACTTGCACTAGGGCCATCTGTTGTAGTATCGCATACCGAGCATCCCGAAGAGTCTCTCAAACTGTATCTGGGGAATGGCCTTCGTGAGTGGATCCGCCGTGTTGTTCTTCGTGTCAACCATCCTGACCTCGATCTCCCGACGATCAACTATCTCCCGGATCAGGTGATACCGCCTCAGAATATGCCTGGATCGCTGATGGGACCTTGGTTCCTTGGCCAAAGCCACCGCTCCATTGTTATCGCAATACAAAGGTATTGGATGCTCAATGGATGGAACCACACCAAGTTCATTAATGAACTTCTTGATCCAGACAGCCTCTTTGGCAGCATCGTTGGCAGCGATGTATTCAGCCTCCATCGTCGAGTCTGCCACGGTTTCCTGCTTGGAACTCTTCCAGCTAACCGCCCCTCCGTAAAGGGTAAAGACAAATCTCGACTGCGACTTAGAGTCGTCCTTATCACTCTGGAAGCTCGAATCGGTAAAGGACTCCACTTGGAGTTCTCCGTTACCATACACCAAGAGCATCTCTTTAGTCCTTCGTAAGTACTTGAGAATGCTCTTCACAGCTGTCCAGTGACTCTCTCCAGGATCAGCTTGATACCTGCTCACTACACTTAGTGAGTATGCTACATCGGGTCTGGTACATAGCATCGCATACATGATAGAGCCTACAGCCAAAGCATAGGGTATCCCTTGCATGCGAGCTCTCTCCAAATCAGTCTTGGGAGACATCTCTTTGGAGAGAGTGACTCCAGAGATCATGGGCAAGTTCCCACGCTTGGATTCTTCCATACTAAACCTCTTTAGTATGGTGTCAATGTACCTGGATTGGGACAATCCCAATATCCGTTTGGATCTATCTCTATAGATCCTGATTCCCAATATGCAGGAGGCATCACCAAGATCTTTCATTGAGAATCTTTGTGATAAGAAGAGCTTGACCGATTGTAGCATAGGAATATCATTTCCTATCAAGAGTATGCGTCCACGTACAATACGAGGAAGACAACCTTACTCTCTGCCACCTTCTTGTAGATACAAGGTTCATCTGGATTTTTGATGAAATCAAACTCTTTGATAACGACGTCAAAGCAGATGTTCCAACTCCGCGATGCTTGCTTTAATCCATAAATGGATTTAAGCAGCTTGCACACCTTCCCGCTGCTCCCACTATCTACGAAGCCCTCTGGCTGAGTCATGTACACGCACTCTTCTAAATCACCATTTCAAAAGGCGGTCTTAACATCCATTTGCCAGATTTCGTAATCATGATATGCAGCGATGGCAAGCATGATCCGGATGGATTTAAGCATAGCCACTGGAGAAAAGGTTTCGTCATAGTCCACACCTGGTCTTTGACGAAAACCATTTGCAACAAGTCTAGCTTTGAAAGTCTCCACTTTCCCATCTACACCAAGTTTCTTCTTGAAGATCCACTTGCTCCCAATGGGTTTTACCCCTTCAGGAGCAACGTCCAAAGTCCATACTTTGTTGGTGTACATGGATTCCATCTCGGACCGCATAGCATCCAGCCATTTCACTGAGTCTCTACTCATGATGGCCTGCTCGAAGCTAGTTGGGTCATCATCCTCCATGATGCAATCCTCGCTCCCACCATCCATGAGAAAACCGTAGTATCTCTCAGGTGGGCGAGGAACCCTACTAGATCGGCGGAGAGGCTGAGGTTCATCGGGAGCTACTGAATCTTTTGGTTCCACTAAATCTTCAGTTACGGTTTGTGTATCTGGAACTTCTTCCAGTTCTACCACTTTGCTACTAATTTCTTTTTCAAGGAATTCCTTTTCTAAAATGGTGGCATATTGAGAAACAAACACTTTTTGTTCTTCAGCATGGTAGAAAAAATATCCTTGGGAATTCTTAGGATATCCCACAAACTTGCAAAGAACTGACCGTGCCTCGAGTTTGTCTGGATTTTGCCTTTTGACATAGGCCGGACAACCCCATATCTTAACTCGTTTAAAATATGGTCTCTTCCTACTCCATATCTCATATGGTGTGGTAGGTACAGATTTAGATGGAACTTGATTCAATAGGTATGTTGCTGTTTCCAGCGCATATCCCTAGAAGGAAATAGGTAACTCAGCTGTGCTCATCATAGAGCGCACCATATCTAATAGGGTGCGGTTCCTCCATTCTGATACACCGTTGTGCTGTGGTGTATATGGAGGAGTCAGCTGAGAGAGAATCCCATTCTCTTTTAGGAAGTCCAGGAATTCATTGCTCAAGTATTCACCTCCTCGATCAGATCGTAGGATTTTAATACTTTTTCCGGTTTGGTTCTCAACTTCTTGTTTATATTCCCTAAATTTCTCAAAAGCTTCTGATTTGTGTTCCATCAGAAACACATACCCGAACCTAGAGAGATCGTCAGTGAATGTAATGAAGTATGAAGAACCATCCCTGGCATGTGTAGACATGGGACCGCATACATCACTATGTATAAGTCCTAAGAGTTCGGTAACTCTTTCTCCGTGTTCCGTAAATGGAGTTTTGGTCATCTTGCCTTTGAGACATGACTGGCAAGTGTCATAAGATGAAAATTTGAAAGGTTTCAAATATCCATCCTTATGCAACTTAGCCAGTCGTGTCGCATTGATGTGACCCAGTCTACAATGCCACAAGAAGGATTCGTTCAGTTCTGAACTCTTCCTCTTGTGTGTGTTTGTTATGCTCAGAACTGTTGATTGATTTAGAACATAAATGCCATTGCACAACGTGCCTGATCCAACCAACTTTTGGTTATGGAAAATGTTCATAACATTGTCCTGTAATACAAAATTATATCCCTCTTTACTCAATAAAGAAACCGATATAATGTTGCATATCAGGTTCGGCATGTAATAGCATTCGTTCAGAACCAATGTATTACCAGACGGTAATACAAGGTGATATTCCCCGACAGTCTTAGCTGCAACAATTGCACCATTTCCAACTCTAATGTCTTTATCACCTTCTCCAAGTTCTTTACCTTTCCTTAGCCCATGTAACTGATTACATATATGGGATCCTGACCCGGTATCTAATACCCAGGACGTAGAGCAAATGGAGAAACAGTTCTCTGTAACGAACACACCCGAAGAAAATGCATCATCATGTACTTTCTTCATACGGGTGGCATGGGAATCCTGGTATTCCCCTATATCCTGTTCAGTCCTATAACTCTTATAGGAAAGAACGGAACCAACGTTCCCCAGCACAGTATAACATGCGGGTTCGGTCAATACATCCATATTATTATCTTTATTAGGGCATGACATGGTCGCTACCTGGAGAGAGAGAGAAGAAAATACTTTAGCGTATGCTCGTGCAAGATCAGATTGGTTATTATCTTATCTAATCAGGATGGCTCCCACTATTTTTTTTATCAAATCTTCCTTCAAACCCTAAAAGGAAAGACTAGCCGGGATTAATTACACACTACAAGTTCGCCAATCTTTCAGCCAGGCCAGTTTCGGTACTTTGAGGGAGGTCCCCCGTGCTTTCGCACGAACCTAATTAATGTAAACCTCGTTTTCCCAGAGGCGTAACCCCGTTGACACCTTTCTAGACACCTACTTGATCAGCTAATTGCAAGGTGTAAAACTCTCCCAGGAGTAACTCTTACTCGCAGTGGGTATCGGGATCCAACTATCTCAAAGACGGTATGCAATCTCATTGCAAATTTCAACACTTGAAATTCCTGATAATATTTTGCCCCTAGCAGTTATATGACCTTAACATAGTCAACAAATCACAAGTGCTAGTCAAGTTCAACCCGTCATTTCCTGATTGAATTAAACCCACCCGCACGACCCTTAACATAGTCAACAAAGTCGCACGACTACCCTAATCCAATCTGCATCATATGCATAAGCAGATAAATACTGGTCAGCTACCGCACACTACGCCTTAACATAGTCAACAAACGTAGCACGAATACTAACTAGTACTTATCTGAAATGACGGAGGGCTACGACAGGTTTTTCTTAAAACCTATTGCGTAATGAACTTGATATCGTCGTAGGATCAAATGAAGTTTTGAAATGGAGTGATTTTGATGCTTTTCTAGTTTTGCTAAAGGGGTCACTCCCGGTGAAGGGATCGTCGGCCCTTTCCTCGTCGAATGAGGTGCGGGATATATCATATATATCACTGTGCAAAGCAGAAACTATAGAAGCAATCAAAAACAAACCGAGGGTGTAGCATCTACCAGTTATTGCTAAAGGAGTCACTCCCGGTGAAGGGATCTCGGTCCTTTCCTCATCGAATAAGGTGCAGGATATATCACATATACCGCTGTGCAAAGCAAGAACTGTAGCTGCCTATTTTATTTAAAATTTGATTCTACAACATCTTAGGTTTCTTTTCTTTCATAATCTCATTAATGAAGTTCCATCATTTAAGTACCTAAACATCACAGATAAATACGACGTACACTTATGCCATCCGCATTCGCCTGGATGTCCCCTCGTGCACCGTTAAGTTAGGTAACTAACGACAGAGAAGGGCAGGGCTCGTGCGGATGCAAAACATAAGTAACGTCTATATAATATATCATATATACTATATACAGTATCTATCACAGAACATCACATGATCGCATCACAGATATCGCAGCAGAAGAAACATATGAAACATTGGGTATACTAGGACGTCCGTGTTTTCAATACGAGCCAATATAAAACACGGATTCCACGGTCGTGATGAATAGCCAATCCTACACCCCTAGACCCCTACGAGAGCGGAAAGCTACCCTACCAATTCTAGGGTTAGGAGACCCGGACTCGACTCCTCGAGATGGTCTCCCGCTGGACCCTAGAACCCAGTTACTTGTGCTCCCCTCCTTGGGTCTATCCTAATGCGGAAAAGTAAATAATATACAAAAGGTGACAGCTTCCGCAACCTGGAAGTGCCCCAAATAATAAGAATATTACATACAAGTTCTTACATGAATGAAAATGAAAAACACTTATCTCACATAAAAAAAACCCGGCTATTCAAACACGACGATCCAATATAACATATCCAGCAACACATAACATCACATGTTATCAACGTAAGTAAGTATGCATACCCCAATTGTCGTTGACGTATAGCAACGAAACCGGCGATATCGACAAACTACACTTACGGTCACTGAAAAGAAAGTGTAAAACTACAACAGTTGGAATCCGCAACCTGCATAGACATCGCATGCCTAATCTAATGAATTACTTAGATATCACATGCCTAACAATTATAAACCCCGCATTTTAGTCACATTATCGAAAACTCTTTTCAACATCAAGTCGGGCAATTCAACAAGATTCCCGACATCCTGATCGAATGCTCGTCGCAAACTTCAATAGGCGGCCGCACCCCTAATGCCGTCGACAAAGTGCACCAGGCAGAACACCGCTGCTGCGAGCACCCGAACGGATGCTTTCGGCGACGGGGTTCTCCTACAGTCACTTGGTCGGGGCTATGGAGTGAGGCTGTCTATTAAGTTTACCCGGCGAGTATCCGTGTACGCTACGTGATTGTGACGGAATTTTGATCACATCAAAATTCCGTGGCAACCGATCAAGTGAGACTAAACTGCTATGTTTATAACATTCATTCAGTTATCTCATAACTGCTTGTGAATTCCAATTGTTGTATCACATTCCAGATAAACAGAAAATGTTAAACTTTCCGATCGAACAGTCGAACACCCAAGTTTTCCCGATACAGCTCAACACATGAAACAAGTCTAAAAACATTCAGTTCGTGCCTCAGTACCAACGGTCCAGCCGTAGAAGGGTCAAGCCAACGCCTCACATGTGGCACGCCGTACTGCCCCAAACCCTAAGGTTCAAAGGGCAGTTCAAGACGGTCACATAATCGAGTTAAGGTTTGTTGTCTTCTAGAGGGACCATCGCGTTACTTGCACTACTTAGAACGTCATTAAACTATGGAAAAATCCAACACTTGGAAATTTCCCGACAGGGGAAAAATTGGGTATTTATATCCGGTCGAACTTTTTAACATATTCAAAAAATTATCCGTAAAACCCATAGACAAAATTAGACATCCCGATCGAAACATCGAATCCCCAAAACAACCCCAGAAAATTCAACTCTTGAATAAATATTAAAAATTCCCAGAAAACTCAGCATCTGAAAAATTGAATTACTGTGCAAATTTTAATGGCCGACGTCATACTTTAGCCGAGGAACCGCCGCATAAGCTAGGCTTATGCCGCGGTTCCGCCGCACATTAGAGGGATCAAGAGATAAATTTTGTGCCGTAATTCTTAGAATTCCCTGCTGAATTTTTTAAGCATTTTTAATATGGAAAAAACCCAGTTTTTAGAAAAAGTCCAGAGAGCGTGAAAAATCTAGGGTTTCGGGTTCGATCGGGTTTCAAACATCGTCTAGACTTCGCCTAAGGCTCTAGCTAGGCTCTGATACCACTGTAGGGTTCCTAGGCACTCTCAAGAGGTCTCACAAGGCATCAACCATGCCAATATCAAATTTTTAGGGTGCTGAGAAAACCTAATACGGATCGTTGACTAGAGATTGGGCAAAACACGAAACTAGTTAACATCTTAACTATAAGAGAGAGGCTACAACCTTTGTAGATCCGTTTCTTCACTTCCTTAGCTCCACGTAGGCGTCCTCTCGCTGTCCATCTTGAATCCCGAACTCAATCGTCGGCTTCATCGGGAAAATGGGCGGACTAGGTCGTCGGCTTCGTGCCGAAGATGATCTACGTCGAGGCATCACAAGTTCAAGCTCCAACTTCACCAAGTTGTGAAACTTGTGAAGAAAACACCCAAAACAACTTGTCAAGAGGTAGAGGATGAAGAAATAGGAGGTGGGTTCACTTTAGAATTGGATTTCTCACACTTTAGCTCAAGTTACCATTAATGTACTTAAGCTTTTCTTGAAGAAGAAGAAAGAATATGATAAGTATTGTTAAAAAGAATAATTAAAATGAATACTTATCATCTTCTTACCTTGGTTAGGTGTAGATAATAGACCATAGTTAGTGAGAATGGTTAGGGTTAAGGATGAAGACAAAATGGTCACCTTAGTCAAAGCTTCATGAAGCTTCAACAAGATTCATGATAAAAAGAAACCATTTTGTTTTCTTATATCTTTTTCTCAAAAAGGAAAAGATAAATAATTAAGTGAAAATAAGAAACCCTAACCATTCACTAAACATGGTTTAAGTCTTTACACAAATCCAAGTGAGAATGTATCTTCAAACATGATACAATCAAGTGCACACAAAATATATCACATATATAATGTGCTATACAAGTGAGAAAATCCCTTTAAAGTGAACCAATACTAGTTAATGCAAAGTAAAATATCAAATATATAATTATACATTAAATCATTGAATCAACACTTGATTCAATGATCCGGTCATGTCGCACATAACCGACTAGTGTACAATGTATCGACTTATCGAATCAATGCTCGATTCGATAACTAGGTTATATCGTATATAACCAATCGATACATTCATTGCGAGAATTGAATACGGTATCACATACACGCATTATTCTCGGTCCTGCACATATCTCATATGCGCTCCTATTTCGTTTCGCTTGAGCCAGGAAACCTCTGTATAGGACTCTAAAGACTCGTCAATACGCCGGTAGCAGATGATGATCATATCAAACATCCACAAGCCTCAAGCGGTCTGCTAAACGTAACGGCCATCCGGGTATTGAGCGATCAGAAGATCGACGAGCTAGCCCGCTCACACTCCTGTGAATCCAACTAGTAACACTTACCATACAGTCCGGTCTGTTCGTCTGATATGTCGCATATCAAGTCTAGGGGGGGTAAACGTCAGACCCCAATAATCGATAAGTCGTGCCGATGTGAGGCTCATAACGGGTCGAGAAACTACTAGTAACACTTACCAGCAAATCTCTGATCAGCCCTGGCCAGGGACTTCCCTGTTACGGCCAATCGAGCACAGCGCAACATCAACCCCCAATACCGGGAGAGACGAAACCCCTCCTATCGCTCATTGCCTCCATGTGAATCGGGACTGTATCCAAAGACCACCGTTTTGCACGCCCTTATAGACGTGGTAAGGTGGAGATCAAAGCACAGTGGGAATCACACAAGACTCTATGACGATCTCGGGTCTACAGACTAACCTGCACAAGTGTCACCTGAGAACTGCCATCTGACGTGAGGTATAATACCATCTGGGAGTTCTCGGCGAGTCCGTCCAGTGTACCCAGTCTCCACTGAGCACCCGTACACCATCTTTGATGTCAAACAACAATGGATATGGGATCATCCATCGCCCATCTCATGGGTCGAGAAGCGTATACTCTAGTCTACACTGGTATATCGATGCCCCGTCTCGATACACCCACGACTAGGGACCTTGAAGGATGTACTTATGGACTACCATGTCCCCACTAGTATGATCTGCATCATAGTCCAGGTAGTCAAGTACACATCCTAAGGGCTTTACCAACATGTAACTATAAGACAGATTAAAGAGACTAGTATACATGTTAAGATAAAGAGCAACCAGATAGCATACTATCATATCGAGCAAGAAAGTCATCTCTATATATATGTCCAAGAATCCAATATAATATACATCATCTGTACAATACTGGCCTCTAGGGCATACATACAACTAACAACTGTATCATACTAGCTTTTATATTACTTGATAGAAGCTTGGGATATTCACAGTTGTATAGACAATCTTGCTCAAAATGGTAGTATGCTACTTGGTTTGTTTCTGCTTTAATATGTGCATGTATTTCTTTTAGCATATCACTTATACATATTAGTAGAGCCCTTAGGATCTTTGCTTGATTACCAGCGTTGTGATGGCAGTCACACTTGTGGGGGCTGGATAATATATAAGCACATCCTTATACAGGTCCCTAGTCGTAGGACTATCGAGACAAGGCATCGATACTCAGGAGTAGACTAGCGTATGCGCTTCTCATCCCAGCAGGAGAGACGGTCTGTCCCACAGCCGTCAGTACGTCGTACTTGAGATAGTATGCGGGTGCTAGTTAGGTTACGAGTACACTGGACAAGACTCGTCGGGAACTGTTGGTTGCTACTATATCTATCGTCAGTTATCAGTTCCCAGGTGACATGAGTACAGCTTAGTCCGCTGACTTGACACCGTCACTTCGCCTCGAGTATGTTCTCACTGTACTTTGACTACCATACCACGGCTCAAAGGAGTCGTGCAAACAGGTAGTAGTTGGGTGCAGTCCCGAAGCACTTGGAGGCAGTGACGGTTAGACATGATTCGTCTCTCCCGGTATTGGGAGTTGATATCGCGCTGTGACAAGGAGAGCCATTACACATAGTCGTCCCTGGTCACGGCAAGCGCGATATACTGGTAGGTTTCCAGTGTTATCTCAGGGTGTTCTGGGCTACACTCCGACACGACTTGTACCGCTATTAGGGGACTGACGTTTACCGCCCCCTAGGCCCGCCGTGCGATATTCTCAGATGAACAGACCGGACTGTATGGAGACTGTCACATTCAGGCTCAGTAAGAGTTTGGATGGGTTCACCTCATCAGTCTTCTTATCGGCATCTACCTGGAGGCCGTTATGCAAAGATAGTACCGCTTGCGGTCTATGGTTAAACCCACTGCCAGCGTAGTGTCGAGTCTTTAGAGTCCCACACAGAGAGCTATTCGCCTTTATGCAAAACAGAGTAGAGGTCGCATGGTTTTGCGACAGGTTTCGTTCATATCCGTGCACTTGTGCACGTTAGGTGTCCGGGCAGTTATAACTAGCGGGCTTTGGTTTAAGCCAGATCCTAGTATACGTTTTGGGATTGGTTTTATCTATTTGTATTCGTGTTCCTCGGAACACGAATGCGGGTGTGTATACACAGTTGACAGAGACAGAGACAGAGGATCTCTTTGTATTCGTGTTCCTCGAAACACGGATGCGGGTGTGTATGCACAGTTGACAGAGACAGAGGCAGAGGATTCTCATTAGGGCTGTTGACTGTTGACTTTTTCTAAACCCTAATGTGAATAAGAAATATGATTAATAATAATATTAATTAAGTATTATTGTGCCATGGTTGAGTTGAAAGTTTGACTTTGTTGACTTGTTAACTTTTGTTGACCGGTTGACTAGTTTGGACTTGTTGACCATCATCATTTCATGGCTATCATTTCATGGGTATGACTTTTGCTTGCTTGTTGTTGTTTACAAAATGAGTGCATGAAATGATATTGCCATTGAAATGAACCATCACAAAATACTCAATTACTATTATTATCATGATTATTTTTGTTTTTGAGAGCATGGTTGCAAAAGTCTTCACTCATTCTATCATTCTCTCTCTCTCATCCAAGCTCTCTCTCTTCCTCTTGCTCTTCCTCTTGCTCATGGTTCTCTTGTCTCATGAGTTGAGAAACAAGAACCATTGAGATAAAATTCCTAAAACACTTCTCTACTCATCCTAGAGTACAAGGTCTAGCAAGCCAAGTATTTTAGTTTCCTCTAGATTGAGGTTGGAGCCAAAGGTAGAAGTTTTCGGGTGGATCCATCTTCAGTACAAGGAGACGACGAGGTGAGGCCGTTCTGACCACTACAAGGAGTCGAAGAGAAGGAGTTCAAGATTAGGTATAACCCCTAACATGGTAGCTAAACTCTTAGTTAGGTTGTTATATAGTTAGTTTAGCAAAGATTCGGTTTTAGAGTCCATGTTACCCTTCACCGAAAAATCGTTTTTCACCATTTCCGCAACCCCGAAAGAACCGGGGACGGGTAACATGGACTTACAATATTATCATGTCAAGTAAGACTGTTCTACTGGTATAAGTCCTCTCTCAATCGTCATAATCACCTGCATGTGGTTATGATAATTTCCTTCAGGGCATTATAGCCAACAAACACAACGATAGAAAATCACAAATATCACTAAACCTAACTAAAAACCGTATTTAAATAATAATTTAAAACAATATGGTGTTTTAGTGCAAACTTGGTGGATTACTAACACTATTAGTCACTAATTACACTTAATTACCCTAGTAACACATAAAAACCTAAAACTTAACCTAACCCTCTCTTTAAAACTCTAAACTTACACTAATTACTACTTTAACGCCTAATAAAGACTAATTAAAGTAAGAAGGAGGGAACTTGGTTCATACCTCAAGATATTTGGAAATAGACCCTACTTGATAATGGTTGCCACCATAAAGAAGATTTTCTTGAAAAATCTCCTAAAGTGATTTGAAAATAGGATTTTGGAGTGATATTTGGTGGATTTTGTTGTGATTTGAGGAGGGTTTTCTAGTGATTAAAGAGAGGTTTTTGGCAAAGGAGAAACAGAAATGAGTGAGGGTGAGATGAAGAAATATCTAGAGAGTGAGAGAGAAAACCCTTGCCATGGCACACCCTCTCACTACAATAAATGCACCATGCTTCTATTTTCAATTTATTTTTATTTTTTTCTTTTTACAAAGAAAAACCTAGAACTATCTACATATAAAAGAAAAGAACATGTTACAAAATTATGTTTAAGTTTTCATGGTTACAACAACTAGTATTAGTCTATACTAAACTATGATCAACACTGAATTAGTGTATATGTGGATGTTTAAAATAATATTTAGTAATTAATAAATAATTAATTATTTAAGTGAACAAGTAATTAAATAAATAACTAATAAAACACAAATAAATAAGTAATTACATAAGTGAACTAGTATATATATATCTATGTTGAAAAATAATTATTAAGTAGTTTTATAGAAAAACACAAGTTATATCACTAATTAACATAAAATTATCCTAATCGATTTTTAAAGCGTTACACACACACACAACATCCATTCCAAATAATGGCCTCTAGAGCATACGTATATCCTACAATCTCCCACTTGCATTAGGACCAATTATTTGCATAGCGCATCCCCTACATCTCGAATTATGCTTGAGGTAAGGCCTTCATGAATGGATCCACTGTGTTGTCTTTTGTGTCCACTCTCAGAAGCTCGATCTCCTTGCGATCTACGATCTTCCTGATCAGGTGATACCGCCTCAAGATTTGTCTGGATTTCTGATGGGACCTTGGTTCCTTTGCTAATGCAATAGCCCCATTGTTATAGCAATACAATGGTATTGGATTGGCACTGAATGAAACCACCTGAAGTTCAGAAATAAACTTCCTCATTAAGACTGCCTCTTTTGTGTCATCGTTAGCAGCTTTATACTTATCTTCGACCGTTGAGCCTGCGACGGTATGCTGTTTGGAACTCTTCTAACACACTGCCCATCCATTGAGGGTAAACACGTAAACCGAGACAAATTTAGAGTCATCATTGTCACTTTGGAAGCCTGAGTCGGTAAAAGCCTCGATCTGGAGGTCTCCATTACCGTATAACAAGAATATCTGCTTAGTCATTCTCAAGTACTTGTGAAGGTTCTTTATTGATATCTAATACTTCTCATCTGGGTTTGACCGATACCTTCTTACCACACTAAGTGCGTAAGCTACGTCTGTTCTGGTATATAATATCGCATACATTATAGATTCTACCGCCGAAGCATAAGGTATAATGCTCATGCGAGCCCTCTCTTCATCAGTCTTTAGGGACATCTCTTTGGAGAGGGTGATCCCGTGACAAGCGGGTAAATTAGCATGTTTGGAATCTTCCATACTAAATCTCTTTAGTATGGTGTCAATGTACATGGACTGTGAAAGTCTTAACATTCTTTTAGACCTATCACGATATATCTTAATCCCCAGAATGTAGGAGGCATCACCCAAGTCTTTCATGGAGAACTTCTGTGATAAGAAGAGCTTGACAGATTTCAGAATAGGGATGTCATTCCTTATCAGGAGTATGTCATCCACGTATAATACGAGTAAGACGACTGCTCCTCCCATAATCTTCCTATAAATGTGTGACCTGGGAATGGCACGTGACCGGCACTTGAATCACGTGAAGTCTATAGGACCCCACCGTATACCAAGTAAGCCAAAAAACCCAGAAATCTAAACCTTTTTAGTAAAATAGTTGAGGCGGAGTTTTGAAAAGGGGGTATAATTAAAATCAAGTTCTCTTTTAAAGTCTAGTAAAGTTCGTTTGAAAAGCAAGTAAGATATATGTTATAACTTGAAATCGTTTTCATCATTTAAAATTTGGGCAGCAGCTCCTTTGTAAATTCAATCCAAAACTAGTACATAACAAGTATAAAATGGCATCCCCAAGTGAGAGCTGGCTCTTCGCCAAACGGCGGAAACAACCATGCAAATATGACTATACGACGCCCGAGGCAAAGATCAATGCAGAAGAGAAAGTAAACGAAAACCAAAGCATCATCAAACCCAAAATAAGGAAGAATACACACATCTTGCTCTAATTCTCAAAG
The DNA here is from genome assembly GCA_030015575.1 of Agapanthus africanus. Lineage (NCBI taxonomy): Eukaryota > Viridiplantae > Streptophyta > Magnoliopsida > Asparagales > Amaryllidaceae > Agapanthus > Agapanthus africanus. The sequence continues at coordinate 255,644,840 of CM057351.1, forward strand.
AATATACAAGGCTTTGGTTTCTAAGTCTACCAAATATACATAGTCTAGTTGATGGGGCTTTTAACTAGATATAAAAGAATAATAAATGTATACAATGGCGGTTATGATCCGAGGAGTAACCCACCTACCAATGCAATTCAAATAGAAGAGAAGATGTGCCAGCAAGCCTCTACTGATCCTAGCGATCGACCCTATAAGAAAACTATGACACAACGGGGGTGGGTTGCCAACTCGTGAGTAGAAGATATCAGCAGGTAGAAATCGAGTGTATAACGATCTCCTAGGTCGTACTGTAATATAATAATATCATACCGTGTGGTATCTAGGGTGATCGTGTATACATAAGTGTAATAATAATGATATTGTGCCTATGTCCACATATGGTACCAAGTCGTCTGTGTCATATGTATGTATATACGGGTATCATCCAACGTGTGTCCATCAGCGATACATCAAATCATCATAAAACCTGAGTACCTAGTATCGACACTCGAAATATCATAAAATCCGTGTCCTGCATCGACACATAATTCCTCATATCTCAGGCGCCGTCTTATCGGATCAGCCCCCATATCCATATGTTTTATATCACTCCGGTCGGTATCCTCTGGATATTCGCCGATTCCAGTACTGTCACCGGTAGGTAGTTGTCACGCCCCGCTTCCCAGAGTACGCTAAAATAGGCACGTGACATAGCCAACCATGCTACCTGTGGTTAGGAAAAATCCTTCCACAGTCACATTACGGCTGTAGAGATATCAAGAACAGGTAAGTAAACTAACTATCTAGTACATGTCCATAAGCCAGAGTAAAAGAGTCAAGAAATGCTATAGTATGCGGAAGCAAAAGATCAAATAAACACCTGGAAAGTAAGACTGGATACTGACATGATCCCTACCGCTCGATCTAACAGCGACAAAACTCCTGATCAGTTTTCAACAAAGGTAGAAGATCTGGGCCATGCAAAACTCATACGTCAGCGCGTCATAATATCAAGCAATAATAAATGAACAGGATACACGAGATATGCAGGCATGAATCATAAATAGTAACAAGTCAACAGGGATGTATAATAGTGAAGTGTATCAGTGTATGTGACGTGCAGTGATCAATCTAAATTGTGCTACTGGGTTGTCTACTCTAAAGTTTGTTTGAAATCAATTAATGTAATCCTCCATGTAACTCAAAGGATATGTCCCGTTACCCCCCGGGACCACGGATCAGGAATATATGAACCAAGAGTGGTTCTGTCCCGTTACCCCCCGGGACCACGGATCAAGATGTAAGAGTCACGAATGGCTCTGTCCCGTTACCCCCCGGGACCACGGATCAAGATGTAAGAGTCACGAATGGCTCTGTCCCGTTACCCCCCGGGACCACGGATCAAGTAATACCCTTTTAAGTTACACTTTAGTTTACACTTTTGATTTCCCCATACCCCCAAGGTTATGTGTTCAAGTCAGCTATTCTGTAATCAAGAACTAATGCCAACACAGGATCAGGTAGGTGCAGGTTTGTCTGGATAGACAACAAAAACGGTCTGTAAGGACTACATGTCAGGTTTGTTGGCATTAGACACAAGATCAGGTAATAGATAAAGCCATGGTAAATCAGGTCAAGTCAAGTAGTGTATTTAGGTGCCAGGTCATGTCGAGAGTGTACGGTACCGTGTCGGGTCAAGTAATATGTGTGTAGCAAGTCATGTCAGGGTGTAAAAGATATCATGTGGGTGCTCATAATCAACTAACATAATCATGGTTATAAATAAACAAGCATGAGTATTATCAGAACAGTAAACTGGCACACGTAATATGATATGCAAATAGATATAATTTCAAGGATATGAATGCACAGTTATCGATTAGGGTTACATTTATAGTTTCAATATTAATTAGGATGCAATTTATTAAACATGGAGTGTTAATATCACAGTATTATGTAGTAATGTGATATATGGATGCAATTATATGTATCTTAAATGCAATGGATGCAAACGGGTATCCGAAAAGTTATAAAACTATAAAATGGTAATGTGGGATGTACAACTAAGCAATATATGATATAAATATTTATATAATAATATTAATATGGATAGCATATTTAAAGCGATCAATAACTATAAAAGTGGTCTTGATTAACCATGCACAAGAAAGTTCCGTTCAGAAATTCAGCGTCGCCCTAATTTTTAAAATAGCTTTAAAATAACGAACGTTCTCCAAAAGGGACGTGTCTTATACCAAAACAAAGATAATTCAATAAGATTTTCATTTTTATAAGTATAAGCATCTCAGGTTGTCCCTACAAAAAGTTATGAACATCCGAAGTTGAAAGTTTGCTGCTGGAATTTTCCTGGACAGCAGTTTAAAAACATATTCATTTGCATTTTACGTTATTTAAAAAATTTATTTTGCCAGTAAATATTTCATAGAGTTATAGTATTCTGAGTTATCTTCGTAATGAACTAAAGAATGTATACTAATGATTTTTCTATGATTTATAATGAATTTTATAAGATAAGATGTACAGTAAATTTCAGATTTGTCGTATCCGGTTTGCAACGACGTTTCATGTGTAAACTATAATATTTTCAAATGTATAACATTATAAAATGCAGATTATAAACTAATTACAGATAATAATGAGAAATATTACAACGATATATATTTTAAATGATATGGATGCAGTATAATGTAATCTAGTATGTCACAAGATAAGTTTTCATGATCTAGATTTAAAATGATATAAACGGATGTAAACGGAACATCGAAACGTTATAAAATTAAACATGGGGTACTAGATTTAAACTATAGGTATGGTATTTATTTAAATAGGTATAAAATGAATTATATAGCATGTAGCAAGATTAACTTGCCTAGACGGAACAAGAACGGATGTGTACGAAACGTCCTTCGTCGGCGAAATGTCGCGACGCGCGCACGGTACACGAAACGGTTCCAAACAACGCACGAGGGTGATCACGCAAGTCAGGTACATTCACTGGATCACTCGGATCGTCAGCGACAAGCACGGCTCCGACGCTGATCACCGGAATTAAGAAACAAGATCAAGAAAAAGAAAGAAGAAAGAAGAGGTTGTGTATTAAATAAGGAAAGAAAAATTAAATAAATAAAAAATATATAAATAGATATATGCAGAGGAGAGAGAGAGAGAAAGGGGTTGTTGGTTTGTTAGGAAATTAGATTTAAAATTTTAAAAGATTTTTAGATTTAAAATTTTAGATAAGAGGTTTCTGTTTGTTAAAGAAATCGTATGAAAATATTTAAACTAAAATTTAAAATTAAATAATTGAATTTTGGAGGAATACAAAAATATTTCATAATGCGCCCGGGTCGGGTTTAAAAATTCAGATTTAAAATACGAAAAATATGTGCGACCTTCAAAATTCAAAATGAATGCTCAGGTAACGAAAATGCATACCCCCAAGAACGGATGCACGTACATGCACGTAGCCATCCAAACACGTCCGTTTCACTGAACGGGACGATAACAAGATGCGCGGATGCTACCACGGGGTTAGGGGTATTATGCAAGCTATGAAATGCAATTTTAAATTATTTTACATGACCTAAAATGTTATATGGTAAAAGATGTAATGCCAGGTAAAATGTCAGTATGCAGTATACATGAGATGCACGTGTCTATGTAACAAGTTAGGTTAATCTATAAATATGAATCAAACAGGTTCAAGCAAGTGGATCGGGTCGAATGCAATGTAAAATGTAAAATTACCATTCGCACCCAAAAACCCGTTAAATCAAGAAAATACCATAGATAAGTAAATACGGGAACTGGAATTGGTATAAATGAACTCGGTTGTTACATTATACCCAACTACAAAAAGAATTTCGTCATCGAAATTCCAAGAACAATAAAGGATAAACAATCAAGAAACTACAAGAATAGAAGGGGAAACTTCTGCTGGATTTCATCTTCTCGTTCCCAGGTTGATTCTCCATGCGGGCGATTTCCCCAAGAAACAAGTACAAGAGGGATAACCTTGTTCTTAAGAACCTTTTTCCCTTCGATCCACAATCAACATCGGTCGCTCCTCAAAGTCAAATCTTCTCGTACAGTCAGCTCCGAATGATCCAGCACGTGTGTTTCATCTCGAACATATTTACGGAGTTGAGATACGTGAAACACGTCATGAACATTCTCCAAGGATTGCGGTAACGCCAATCGATATGCTACTTCTCCAACACGCTCCAAAATCTCAAAAGGTCCAACGAATCGAGGACTAAGCTTTCCTCGACTTCCAGAACGAATCACTCCTCTAGTCGGTGATATCTTCAAGAATACCAAATCACCTACAGCGAACTCTAGAGGTCTTCTCGATGTATCTGCCCAACTCTTTTGTTGGTCTTATGCTGCTTTCATATGATTCCGGATAGTGTTAACCTTCTCAACTGTTTGCACGATCAAATCCGGTCCCAACAATCTTCGTTCTCTAACATCGCCCAGCAAACAGGTGAACGACACTTGCGACCGTATAAAGCTTCGAATGGAGCCATCTAAATAGTCGCCTAAAACTGTTGTTGTTAGAAAACTCCACCAAATTTAGATGATCCTCCCATGAACCTTTGAAATCTAACATGCAAGCTCTCAACATGTTTTCAAGAGTTTGGATCGTTCTCTCCGACTGGCCATCTGTTTGAGGGCGATAAGCTGTGCTAAACTTCAATCGAGCCCCTAAACTTTCCTGTAATCTCCTCCAAAAGTGTGATAAGAAACGAGTGTCACGGTCAGACACGATGCTCACCGGTACTCCATGCAATCTTACTATCTCCAGCATGTACCGCTCTGCCAAAGCTTCTGTTGATCGACCAACTCGAAATGGTATGAAATGAGCTGCCTTGATCAATCAATCAACAATCACCCAAACTGCATTGTTGCCCTTTGGACTCCGCGGTAGAGCTGTCACGAAATCCATGGTTATATGTTCCCACTTCCATTGAGGGATCGGAAGTGATTATAATAAACCAGCAACCCGTTGATGTTCATCCTTAACTTGCTGACACACCAAACTCTTTGCCACAAAACGGCAATATCCCGTTTCATGCCATCCCACCAGAAATGCTGTCGTATATCTCGGTACATCTTCGTGTCTCCTTGATGTATGGAATATCTTGAACTGTGTGCCTCCTTCATAAGTTCTTCGTGAATGTCTCCTTTTGGCACACACAAACGGCTACCATATCGCAACGAACCATCTTCATGAATTAACAAGTCCGTTTGAAGTCCAGCTTCAACCCGTTCTCGAAACCTTTGCAATCTTGGGGTTTTTTTTACTGCGCTGCTTTAATACTCTCGATCAATGACGACTGTACTGGCAGCGACATCAACTGTCCTGAAGAATGCGGTAGCACGATCTCCAACTCGAATCTCCGAAAGTCTACAATAAGTTCCTTTTTGTGCAGTCAACATCCGAATTTCTGGTAACCGACTAAGCGCATCCGGCACAACATTAACTTCCTCGGATGGTACTTAAGCTCAAGATCGTAGTCAGCCATCAGCTCCAACCATCTACACTGCCTCATATTAAGCTCCTTCTGTGTGAACACGTACTTTTGGCTTTTGTGATCGGTGAAAACTTCGCCCCTTTCGCCCAATAAGTAGTGTCTCCAAATTTTCAAAGCGAAAATCACCGCTGCTAGCTCCAAGTCATGAGTTGGGTAATTCTTCTCATGGGTCTTCAACTGTCTCGATGCGTAAGTTATAACCTTCCCATGCTGCATGGAAACACATCCCAATCCTTTCCCAGATGCGTCGCTGTGAATCACCAATCCTCCGGAACTGTCTGGCACGGTCAGAATAGGAGTGGTTATCAATCTCTGCTTCAACGTCTCAAAGGCTAACGCACACTTCTCCGTCCACACAAAAGGTTCCTCCTTGCGCGTAAGGTTGGTCAACGGCTCCGCCAGACGAGCAAAGAAATTCTCCACGAACCTTCTATAGTATCCTGCAAGTCCAAGAAACTTCTGATCTTTACAACGTTCTTCGGAATTGGCCAGTCTTGAACTGCTGCAATCTTCCCTGGGTAAATGGCGATGCCATCTCTAGCTACGATATGCCCCAAAACTTTACTACTTCAAGGCAAAACTTGCACTTGCTCATATTTGCATATAATCTTTCTTACCTCAATGTCTGCAGTGCGATCTTCAAGTGTTCTGCATGCTCTTCAATGCTCCTCGAGTAGACCAGAATATCCTCAGCGAATACCACTATAAACTGGTCCAAGAATGGTGAAAAGATTCGGTTCATCAAGTCCATAAATATCGCCGGTGCATTCGTGACTCCGAATGGCATCACTAAATACACGTAATATCCATACCGAGTTCGGAACACAGTCTTGCAAATATCTTCTGATTTAACTCGGACCTGATGATATCCGAACCGCAAATTCAACTTCGAGAATACCCTCGCGCCACTAAGCTGCTCAAACAATTCGCCAATGCGAGGGATCGGGTACTTGTTCATAATAATCAGCCGGTTTAATTCTCGATAATCGATGCACATCTTCCTTGTTCTATCTTTCTTCTTTACTAGAAGAACTGGAGTTTCCTAATGTGAGTTACTGCTGCGAATCCAACCCTTCTCAAGTAATTCAACAACCTACTTCTTGACTTCTTCAAACTCCACTGGTGCCATTGGATAGTACGTCTTTGAGATTGGCACTGCACCAGAATCAATTACAAACCCCACGCCTCGTTTTGGCGATAATTCCGAGACGTCTTCGAACACGTCCATGAACTCTCAAAATATAGTCGACGCTTCTTCCTTATCACTTCCATCAACGAAAGATCATCATTCGTCGGCCTAGCCCTAAACTCGACTGGCCCAACGGAGCTGCTTCCTCCAGTAAAACAAACTCCGGATGTCCAGGAATCAGGAAAATCACTTTCCTTTCCTTACAATCAATATGAGCATGGAAAGTGCCACGAAAATCCATTCCCAAGACAACAACAAACAAGGGAATGCACTAGGATTGAACAGTCCTAATGCGGGGAAAACAAGAACAAATAAGATATCTAGATGACTTTATCCGAAGTCAAGATACTGAATAGGATTAAGCACGGTAAACATGATTCAAGCTGGCGATGGAACAATAACTGGTAAGCAATGAAACCGAGAGAAATAAGGTAATGTAATGATCATGGAATAGGGAAGTGAAACAAGACCAGGACTCCAAGTTACTTAAATAGAGTATCGCATTGTAACCATGCTGCAGTTTATGGGTTCAATTACATTACTCCACCCAAGTCGCCCAAATCCTAGTATCAGAATCAAGAAATAGGGAGAAACAATAGAGAACCAAAAGATTTCCGGTCGAAATGCAAAGTGGTTTGCATATCGCCCAAACAAGGGATCAAGAGAAGGATATGATTCAACAATCATGATAATCAAGGTGGCAGGACATGTTCCTAATCACGAGTATTCTGATTCGTCTATTGGGTCCAATACCCAACTACAAAAGAATCAAACTCGATTAACCTATATCCTATGGCTCTGATACCAAAAGAACCATGTCACGCCCCGCTTCCCAGAGTGCGCTAAATTAGGCACGTGACATAGCCAACCATGCTACCTGTGGTTAGGAAAAATCCTTCCACAGTCACATTACGGCTGTAGAGATATCAAGAACAGGAAAGTAAACTAACTATCTAGTACATGTCCATAAGCCAGAGTAAAAGAGTCAAGAAATGCTATAGTATGCGGAAGCAAAAGATCAAATAAACACCTGGAAAGTAAGACTGAATACCCACATGATCCCTACCGCTCGATCTAACAGCGACAAAACTCCTGATCAGTCTGCAACAAAGGTAGAAGATCTGGGCCATGCAAAACTCAGACGTCAGCGCGTCATAACATCAAGCAATAATAAATGAACAGGATACACGAGATATGCAGGCATGAATCATAAATCGTAACAAGTCAACAGGGATGTATAATAGTGAAGTGTATCAGTGTATGTGACGTGCAGTGATCAATCTAAACTGTGCTACTGGGTTGTCTACTCTAAAGTTTGTTTGAAATCAATTAATGTAATCCTCCATGTAACTCAAAGGATATGTCCCGTTACCCCCCGGGACCACGGATCAGGAATATATGAACCATGAGTGGTTCTGTCCTGTTACCCCCCGGGACCACGGATCAAGATGTAAGAGTCACGAATAGCTCTGTCCCGTTACCCCCCGGGACCACGGATCAAGATGTAAGAGTCACGAATGGCTCTGTCCCGTTACCCCCCGGGACCACGGATCAAGTAATACCCTTTTAAGTTACACTTTAGTTTACACTTTTGATTTCCACATACCCCCAAAGTTATGTGTTCATGCCAGGTATTCCGTAATCAAGAACTAATGCCAAAACAGGATCAGGTAGGTGCAGGTTTTTCTGGATAGACAACAGGAACGGTCCGTAAGGACTACATGTCAGGTTTGTTGGCATTAGACACAAGATCAGGTAACAAGTAAAGCCATGGTACATCAGGTCAAGTCAAGTAGTGTATTTAGGTTCCAGGTCATGTCGAGAGTGTACGGTACCATGTCGGGTCAAGTAATATGTGTGTAGCAAGTCATGTCAGGATGTAAAAGATATCATGTGAATGCTCATAATCAACTAACATAATCATGGTTATAAATAAAAAAGCATGAGTATTATCAGAACAGTAAACCGGCATACGTAATATGATATGCAAATAGATATAATTTCAAATATATGAATGCACGGTTATCGATTAGGATTACTTTTATAGTTCCAATATTAATTAGGATGCAATTTATTAAACATGGAGTGTTAATATAACAGTATTATGTAGTAATGTGATCTATGGATCAATTATATGTATCTTAAATGCAATGGAAGCAAACGGGTATCCGAAAAGTTATAAAACTATAAAATGGTAATGTGGGATGTACAACTAAGCAATATATGATATAAATATTGATATAATAATATTAATATGAATAGCATATTCAAAGCGATTAATAACTATAAAAGTGGTATTGATTAACCATGCACAAGAAAGTTCCGTTCAGAAATTCAGCGTCGCCCTAATTTATAAAATAGCTTTAAAATAACAAACGTTCTACAAAAGGGACGTGTCTTATACTAAAACAAAGATAATTCAATAAGGTTTTCATTTTTATAAGTATAAACATCTCAGGTTTTCCCTAAAAAAAGTTATGAACATCCGAAGTTGAAAGTTTGCTGCTGGAATTTTCCAGGACAGCAGTTTAAAGACATATTCATTTGCATTTTACGTTATTTAAACAATTTATTTTGCAAGTAAATATTTCATAGAGTTATAGTATTCTGAGTTAGCTTCGTAACGAACTAAAGAACGTATACTAATGATTTTTCTATGATTTATAATGAATTTTATAAGGTAAGGTGTACAGTAAATTTCAGATTTGTCGTATCCGCTTTGCAACGACGTTTCATGTGTAAACTATAATATTTTCAAATGTATAACATTATAAAATGCAGATTATAAACTAATTACAGATAATAATGAGAAATATTACGACGATATATATTTTAAATGATATGGATGCAGTATAATGTAATCTAGTATGTCACAAGATAAGTTTTCATGATCTAGATTTAAAATGATATAAACGGATGTAAACGGAACATCGTAACGTTATAAAATTAAACATGGGGTACTAGATTTAAAAAATAGGTATGGTATTTATTTAAATAGGTATAAAATGAATTATATAGCATGTAGCAAGATTAACTTGCCTAGACGGAACAAGAACGGATGTGTACGGAACGTCCTTCGTCGGCGAAATGTCGCGACGCGCGCACGGTACATGAAACGATTCCAAACAACGCACGAGGGTGATCACGCAAGTCAGGTACGTTCACTGGATCACTCGGATCGTCAGCGACGAGCACGGCTCCGACGGTGATCACTGGAATTAAGGAACAAGATCAAGAAAAAGAAAGAAGAAAGAAGAAGAAGAAGTAAGAAGAAGAGCTTGTGTATTAAATAAGGAAAGAAAAATTAAATAAATAAAAAATATATATAAATAGATATATGCAGAGGAGAGAGAGAGAGAGAAAGGGGTTGTTGGTTTGTTAGGAAATTAGATTTAAAATTTTAAAAGATTTTTAGATTTAAAATTTTAGATAAGAGGTTTCAATTTGTTAAAGAAATCGTATGAAAATATTTAAACTAAAATTTAAAATTAAATAAATTGAATTTTGGAGGAATACAAAAATATTTCAAAATGCGCCCGGGTCGGGTTTAAAAATTCAGATTTAAAATACGAAAAATATGTGCGACCTTCAAAATTCAAAATGAATGCTCAGGTAACGAAAATGCATACCCCCAAGAACGGATGCACGTACATGCACGTAGCCATCCAAACACGTCCGTTTCACTGAACGGGACGATAACAAGATGCGCGGATGCTACCACGGGGTTAGGGGTATTATGCAAGCTATGAAATGCAATTTTAAATTATTTTACATGACCTAAAATGTTATATGGTAAAAGATGCAATGCCAGGTAAAATGCCAGTATGCAGTATACATGAGCTGCACGTGTTTATGTAACAAGTTAGGTTAATCTATAAATATGAATCAAACAGGTTCAACCAAGCGGATCGGGTCGAATGCAATGTAAAATGTAAAATTACCATTCGCACCCAAAAACCCGTTAAATCAAGAAAATACCATAGATAAGTAAATACGGGAACTGGAATTGGTATAAATGAACTCGGTTGTTACAGTAGTGTTCCCCTGTCGGGCCCAAAGCCTTTCTATACGATCTTCTTGCCCCAAAGTACCGTACCGGGTCCACTATGTAACAAGTTAGGTTCAACCACGGGGTTAGTTTTGAAAATAGGTATGGCTATAAATATATCCTAATATATACCTAATGATTTTATCCATATTTCCCAAGTCGATATATATATGTCGGAGATCCATCCTCATCATATCACGTACGGTATAATCCATCGTATGATATCAGTAATCAATAGTACGGATCTATAGTCACATAAGTATCAAGCATGCTATTTTTAAAAATTTAAGGGTGCTAAGCCACACTAACCTACAATCTAACTAGATGATTAGGGTTTTAGAATGATATAACAAAAAAACTGTACGAAGTGAAAGAGATTACAACCTTTGTAGATCGTGTCCTTCACTTCAATAGCTCCGGGTTGTAGTCCCTACGGCTCCACTAGGTTCCACTTAAAGAAGGATCAAGCTTCCTACGCAATCAGCGTACCGAATATGATCCACCCGAAGCTCCTCTACTCCAAGCTACCTATTCACTAATATTACTTTAGTGAACCAAACACCCTACTTTAAAGTGCTAATCTAAACTAGGATGATGAAGTAGGGGTTCTAAGCTCACTTAGGTTTACCCAAAGCCATATGGTTCACATCACATGTGAGGGTTAGGGTTTGGAAGATGATGGCGAGAGCTAGAAAGAAAAATGAGCTCTTGAGCAAAAATGACCAAGTGTGGAAAACTTAAGTGAAGAATGGCTTATCAATATCCTCACATATTGAAGCATGAAATTAAAACAAATAAATAAATTGAGCCATGCTTCAATGGTGCAAGCAAATGAATAAATATATGATAAAGCCTTGCTTCCCCATTCCACAAATATCTCCTCATTTTCCATCTCACATTTACTATTTTCTAAAAATAGAAATTCCAACCATGCAACATAATATATATATATATATATATATATATTTATATATATATATTTATATATATATATATGTGTGTGTGTGTGTGTGTGTGTGTGTGTGTGTGTGTGTATATGCCCGCGTGCGCGCACACATATATACATATACATATACATATACATACATACATACATACATACATATATATATATATATATATATATATATATATATTGTTGGAGATAATGCCCTCAGAGTCAATTATTGGATCACAGGCACGTGATTGCGGTGATTGAGGGAGGACCTATCCCGGTAGGAAAGTCTTACTCGAGATGATGGTATGCTATCTAGTTTACCTTTATCATCGTGTACTGTTTTAGGTGACCTGACAAGTTGCTATTACACGTTGATAGAGCCCCTAGGATTTGTGCTTGACCACCAGCAGTATGAGGGCGATCATATAAGTGGGAGCTGGGGTCTATAAGCATATCCTTAAATGGTCCCTAGTCGTGTGAGTTTCGAGACAGGGCATCGATACTCCAGAGTAGACTAGTGTATACAGTCGAGACCCCGACGAGGGGCGGTGGCCGGTCTCACAAGCCACTGGTGTCAGTTGGATCACCTAAGATGTATACAGGTGCTCATTGGGTTATGAGTACACCGGACAGGACTCGCCGGGAACATGCTAGTTGGTCATATACCTGACGTCAGATGGCAGTTCCCTGGTGACATGTGTGCTGGTTAGTTCATCGACCTGGGGATCGTCATTTGTCTCGTGTGAGTTCCCACTGTACTTTGATTACTACCCTACCACGGCTCAAAGGAGTCGTGCAAACAGGTTTTAGTTGGGTACAGTCCCGAGCCACATGGAGGCAGTGAGCGTATCTTCAGGGGTTCGTCTCTCCCGGTATTGGGGGTGAGGTCGTGCTGTGTCTAGGAGAGCCATTACACGAAGTCCTTGGCCAAGGCAAGGAGATTTACTGGTAGGTATTCCAGTAGTATCTCAGGGTGTTCTGGGCTACACTCCGACACGACTTGTACCGCTTTTGGGGGTCTGACTTTTACCAACCCCCTAGGCCCGCCATGCGATGCTCATAGACGAACGGACCGGACTGTACGGATATTGTCACTGACAGGCTCAGTAGGGTTGTCTGGCTGAGTTCGCTCACAGACGTCCCTTTTAGTCAATACCTGGTAGCCCGTTACGTATTGGCTTATACCTCTGACGTGCTAGTGGTTAAATCCACAACTATGGTGTTCACGAGTCTATAGATTCCCCCACATTCTGTTACTCAGCTTTCGGGCGAAAGGTTGTAGAGACCGTATGGAGATATGGCAAGATCCGATCAGATACGTGCGGTATTAAACGGATCGGGATCGGACAGTTTGTACTATAGGCCGTATGCTTATATGGCAGGGTTCGATCAGATACGTGCCGTATTGCACGGATCAGGATCGAACGGATATTACTAGCCGGCTTTGGTTTAAGCCGGATCCTAGTATAGTACAGTGTAGATTTTGTCTCATTGCATTTGTATTTCGGTCGAAATACAGATGCGGGTGTGTATACACAGTATCGGGGTTTTCCTGTAATTTATTACGGGACCAGTTTTCTGGAGTTGCCAGTTTGCTTTCAGTTTCGGCCGATTTCCTTTGTATCGTTCATTGGCTGAAGATTGGTGGAGGAGGGCTTATTTGCATTGTTGCAAATAGGCATTTGTGGAGGGGGTCTTTGCATTTTGTTGTATCATGATAGCTTTTCCTTGACCTTGACTTCTAGCTTTATCATGATGGCTTGACTTTGTAGACAATCATGGTTGTTGATGATTGTTGGTTGAGTATTGGTTTTGGGAGTGATCATTGTTTCCCATCATCACTTGCTTTTCAACCACCTCTTTGTCTTGACTCTCTCTCTTGCATGATAGATGAAAAAGGCTCCCATTATCTTTTGATACACCACACTTTCACTCTCTTCTCTTCCTCATTGATATGGCCGGCCACCAAGAGGGAAGGGGCTGTCCAAAATTTGGGAGTGGGGTTTTTGCTTCATTTCATGCTCCAAAAACCCCCAAGTCCCTCCATATAGTTCTTGTATCATTCCTCCACCAAAAATGACAATCTCCACAACCCCAAATGAGACTTGTACACTACATTCTACAGCAAACCATGGGCACGTCGACTAGCCAGCTTCGTGCCCGAGTTGCCTCGGCATTGAGGTGGGAGCCCGTAAAAGAAGTAGGCGATGTGGTGCACTTCCGGCGACGAGGAGGAGACGGAACATTCCGCAGGAGATTGGGACAACGACGAGAAGACCGGAGGACTCGGATCTGTCGGTATATCTCTCTTCCCTTTCTTGTTGATAGCTAGGACTAGTTAGTGGTTCGATCCGGGTATTAGTGCGCGGCGGTTTGCCAGTTCAAGAAAAATTAAAGTTTATCACCGCTTCCGCATTTGCCCGTCGGATTGACGGCCGGGGCGCCGCCGTGCACTTACAGTGGTATCAGAGCCAGGTTATTAACTTAGTCTAGCTTGGTTTAATGTGTTTGTCAGTTCCGATCGATCAAACGTTCCAAAACCCGTATTTTGATAGCATCAGGTTCTGTTGAAAATTTTTGGTCTCGAAAATTTTACAGGTTGTAAAATATTGATGTACTGGAAAATCTAAGAGCTCTGTAAAAATTCGATGAAGTGACTCCACAGTGGGAGCGCGGAACCGCCGCAAAAACCCCCTTCCCGCCGCTGTTCTGCCGCGCACTGTAGAGATCCCTGCACCAAATTTCTACAGTGTCTTTCTGGGGTTAAAATTGGGGTTTTGGAATATTAATATTGGGCCCAGAATTTCTTGATGTGCTACAGTATTGTTTGGGGGCCCACTTGTTAAATTTTGATTGATCGGATATTTTAAACACATTTTTCACAGTATTTACATTATATCTGCGACCGTGATTGTCACTTGATCGGTAAATCCTGTCTAACTGCTATAGCCCGGTTAGACGGATTTGCGAACGTGACTTTCACGTTGATGTTCTGTTTTTGCTGTGATGTTGCGGATCGGTCGTGGGGATAGCCTGGTTGCAATGCTAGTACAGTTGTGGTTGTATTATGTACATTTGATTTTGCGGGGCGAGCGTCCGACATGTGGACTGCCGTCACTGCCTGATTGTATTATTATTTTGGGGCACGACCTAGTTGCGGTCGATGTACCCGTTGTATGTATATTTTACTTTCTGTACTAGGATTACCCCGTGGAGGGGTGCACGGATAGCCGGGTTCTGGAAAGCAACAAGCCCGCATCTCATGACATTGAGACGGAGGGGGCTTCACTCTAGAATTGGCGGGCTATTCGCCGCACTCGTAGGGGGTACAGGTTGACCCAGGAGGGGTGCCCAAGTTGCCGGATTCCGTGAAGTGCTGGGTGGTCCATTCACGTTGCTGAAGGGGGCTGTCTCGCTTCAGGTTTTGGCGGGTAACTTGCCGCGCCCGTAGGGGTCTAGGATTTCATTGCGCAGGCTATCCACACGACAAGGGGAACGTCGGGTTTCAGTAGTGGCTCTGTGAAACCCGGGGATCCCAGATATCTGTATTGTTTCTGTGATGCTGTTCATTCTCTGTGATGTTGCATTTTTAATCACGCCTTGAGAGAATATAATATATTGGTATATATATTAGTAGATGTTGTATATGTTTTACATCCGCGCTAGTCCAGTCCCCGCTCTGTCGTTAGTTAGCTAACCTAACGGGTAATGACGGGACCCAGTGGCGAATGCGGATGGCATATACGTACATCAGTATATTTTCGTTCTTTGTGGTGTGATCAATTGATGGGACTGCGTTGATTCGGATCAATGCAAGTCAAAAACAAACCTAATCTGATGTTGTTGGAACACTTTTCAAAAAGCTGTTATTGCAAGGACGTTCTCTTTTGTTTTGCATCGTGGTATTCATTTGGAATATCCTGCTCCTCAGTCGACGAGGAAAAGGCCGAGATCCCTTCACCGGGAGTGACCCCTTAGACAAAAGTTTGCGTCAGGGCAATGACTTCACTATAGCCGATTACTTTTGCTTTGCACCGAGGTATTCAGTTGGAATATCCTGCACCCCATTCTACGGGGAAAGAGCCGAGATCCCTTCACCGGGAGTGACCTCTTTAGCAACGGTTTTCGTCACTATATTTTTAAAAGCTATCTGTTCCTTCGACGATATCAAGTTCTTTACGTTAAAGGTTTTCGCCAGAAACCATTCGTAGCCCTCCATCATTTCAGTTAAATATTCGGTAGTATTCAAGCTATGTATTTTGACCTCACGCCAAGGCATAGTGATTGGTAGCTGCCGGGTATTTATCTGTTGCATAGATAGATGCGTTGGTTTGGGACAGTCGTACTACTATTTTGGCCTACGTCAAGGGTATGTACGGGTGGATTCAAATTAACCTGGATAATGATGAGTAGAACTTGACATGCGACTTATGATATTTTGACCTCACGCCAAGGTCATAAGAGCATGGGGCAGAAATCTCATCGGAAGTTTCAAAAGAACTGAAACTTGCCAGATATACGCATACCTTCTGGAGTGTGACACCGTGAGCGGATTCCGTCACGTTATCATGCGATGATAGTTGGATCCCGATTCCCACTGATGAGTTGGTTTACTCCTCGGGTGTTCCCGACTAATTCTTCTTTCAGGTTTGGAGGAGAATTTGACGGTACAGTGGGAGGATTCCAGATTAGATAAATTGGTAACCATTCTGATCTAGGTTAGAGTGCATGCTGAGTGTTTCTTTTCTCTCTCTCTTTGGCAGCGACCATTGACCCGACCCTAAGACTATGACTCAGTGACCAAGTTGACCGAACCTTCTTAAACACTGGCTTTTGGATTGTCAAAGTTGCGGACCTCATTGCTACTCCTACTTTTACCCTTTTCTCCAGGACACCCCGTATTACTACGAACGTCCACTTCCATTGGACAAAACCAACGTATGGTTAGATACGAACTCGAAGGGATTTATTCGAGGATGGTTTCCGGTTCTGGAGAAAACGGATAGGACTATTCAGTTGCCTTTTCCTTTTACCTTCTCTCAGGTTGCGAGTACTCCTTGGTATAGGAGGTAGTACACCTATTATGCAAATTGGATAGTCTTCTTCCAAACCTTAGGCTGGTGCCGACCGGTAGGGAATGAAGAAAACCAATTAGCATAACGATGGTGTGCAGAAGGTATTAAGTTAAGACAAAGCAAGGGATTAGTAAGAGGGCAAAGTAAATTGCAACAGATATTCACGACCAAACCAAGTATTCCTTCGCCAATCCTAAAATCACCTTTGTATTTCTCCAGGACACTCCGTATCACTACGAAGATCCACAGTTTATTGGATACTCCATCGTATGGTTATATACGAACTCGAAAGGAACTTGTTCAAGTTCGGGGATTGATTCTGGTTCAGGAGAAATAGGAATGAGAGTTATTCAGGTGTCTTTTATCTTCACCTTCTCTCGCATTGCGAGTGTTCCTAGGATTAGGACAGTACACCCATTATGCTTATTGGATAGTCTTCTTCCAAACCATAGGCTGGTGCCGAACGGTAGGGAAGGAAGAAAACCATTTGGCCTAAAGGGGTGTGCAGAAGGTAATGACTAAAGACAAATGAAGGGATTTGGAGAGGTGGCAAAGAATTACAAGGTTACAGTCGTGAATCTGGAAGAGGCATTACTAGGAATACCGGGATACTCCATCGAAACATTTCGATGTTTCAGTCTCACTGTGTACTGTTAAAAGAAAACTGATTTCCTGATTAGACACTTGCTCCAGGGTATGTATTTACCAGGTATGATTCTCACATCTGTATGGTTTTACAGATGATGAGTGGGAGTAGGTTATTGGGAATTGGGTGATCATCCTCATTATATCGGGATTCGTTGTAATCGGTGATATTTGAGGAAATCACCTGGGTTGTTTGCCGGTCGGCAAATATTTGGTTTTGAATATCCGCTGTTATGCACCAATTTCAAATTGATATATCTGTACGTCTATTTTCATAGAGTGAGATATACCTATCTGAAATTATGTCTACGACATTTACCTATATCAGTGGATGGTTAGGTAAGGAGCATTGAACAGCAGTGTAATTCTTCTTAACCATAAGTACAGTTTTCAACCTACGACACACAGTGAATGAGTTATCAGACTCAAGGGACTTGTACAGAGTATTGTATGTTGTCCAGGGTCCATTAGGACAGAGGGGTTGGTCCTCGTACTATATTCGGTTTACTTATGACTTCTCTAGCTTTTAGACAAGTGTTTCGCAGAAACACAGGGTCCGAATTTTGAGAAGTTATAGGAATTTGAATAGAGTAGAGAACCAGGTGTCGCAAGTATCGGGATTCTTCAAAGAGATCGAAGATGTAGATACTTGCGTATGGTATTCAGTTGATAGTAATGATAAAGAGAACTTGCTTCCTTTTCAGGTTACTCATAATTGGAAATGCTCCTAAGTTGTGTAACGCTGATCGACCTCCTTCCATTTAGTTGACATGCACTGGAGACAGCTGCATGATTTGAATCTGGTTCAATTAAATCAGTGCCTCTGGTCCTATATGGGATATAGAACAGTTCGTATCTTAACGATGTTAAGGTACGGGGAGTTGTCCGGCTTATGATTAAAACCAGACACTGGACAACTCAAGGCATGTTTCTGTAATGGCTGTTTGTGGGTTGACCCAGGCTATGACGAGGGTTGACTTTCTACCATCTGGATGAACAATAGCAATATTGTTCTAGACTCGCCACAGTTTTATTAAAAATGGATTTTTTCAGAAAACAGTAAGTAGGAGTATGGTAGAACTGGAAGTGATTCCAGAACCACAAACGATTACTGAAGATTTGATAAGGAACCTAAAGATTCAATCTGGATTGACATTCCATTGGCCACTCCGCGGATAAGGTGGGTAACTTCAGGCACCCGAGAGGTACTCCGGTAGCCTCAAGGACGGTGGCAGGGAAGTTCTTGTTTACCCACAATTACCATTGCTGTTGTTCCAGGCTGCGAGACCCGGTGGGAGGATGAGTATAGCGTCGTTCTAAACTAGTTTTAGAAGTGTACGTTTATATGACTCTGCCAGAGGGTTGTCGTAGTCAGTGGGAGCAGCGGAAGCATTGGTGGACAAGTAGCTTATGTCTATTTATAGACTAAAGCAGATGTAGCGGAGATAGATCATCTATTTCTGACGTGACAGTCATGGGTTTGACTTCATCAGAATAGGGGATGGATCTGTTGAGAAGGTAGTAGGGTGTGATGTCATGGTATTTGGATGACATACACAGAGTAGGAAAGGAAACTCCTATACTACGATCGGTTATACTTTGGTCGTCACACAGTGTTTTCTCCATATGGGAAATGGATTTTGTATCAGACATACTGGTTACTAGATCTATGGTTTTAGATCTAGATTTGGGTGGTTTCCCAATCAGGGTACTTAGACAGCATTCTAAGAGTTTTTAGAATGGACGACTCCTGGCACGGTAGTGTACCTGCAGGTGATGGAGTCACCCTCTCTAAAGGTGTCTTACAGACTAAAGGGGAGAGGGACGTGCATGATTGGCAGATCACTTGCTCAGGCAATTGAGTCAATCGTGAGATGTCAAGTACCACACTAGATGTTGTTCCTGCACTAGATGCAATAAGTTGACATTTAATCCAACCCTGGAGAAACAGTCGGAAGCAGTTATAGAACATAAGTGGATGTTCTAGGGATATGATAACGACAGCCTCATGCAGGAGACAGTTATCATTCCAGGCTTCCAAGGTGACCTGAACGACAAGGAGGTTGTCAGAGTTATAGTTTTCCTTCTGATGAGGGGCAGTATTTTGGACAGGTGGTCCAAGGCAATACTGAGGGTGGCATGGCGCAGGATACTGATTAAGTTCAGTTGACGATACAGTCTAAGAAGTTTGGATTTAGAGTTCATTTATGAGCTATGTCCCATCAGACATCCAGACACATTCTAAGACAGGTATTGCTCATTTCGGGAGATGGGTTTCTCCGTGAACTTGAGATATAAAGAGACATGGAATGAGACAACAAAGCGGATCCACTCACTAAGGCTATTCCTCGAACGCAATAGTTTCGCAAACGAGCTTTGTGAGACTGACTAGTAGAGGAGTTGGGTGTTCGGTATCACACGGGCTGTGAGTATGCGACATCGCAATAATTAGCCTTGAGTGCAAGTGGGAGATTGTTGGAGATAATGCCCTCAGAGTCAATTATTGGATCACAGGCACGTGATTGCGGTGATTGAGGGAGGACCTATCCCGGTAGGACAGTCTTACTCGAGATGATGGTATGCTATCTGGTTTACCTTTATCATCGTGTACTGTTTTAGGTGACCTGACAAGTTGCTATTACACGTTGATAGAGCCCCTAGGATTTGTGCTTGACCACCAGCAGTATAAGGGCGATCATATAAGTGGGAGCTGGGGTCTATAAGCATATCCTTAAATGGTCCCTAGTCGTGTGAGTTTCGAGACAGGGCATCGATACTCCAGAGTAGACTAGTGTATACAGTCGAGACCCCGACGAGGGGCGGTGGCCGGTCTCACAAGCCACTGGTGTCAGTTGGATCACCTAAGATGTATACAGGTGCTCATTGAGTTATGAGTACACCGGACAGGACTCGCCGGGAACATGCTAGTTGGTCATATACCAGACGTCAGATGGCAGTTCCCTGGTGACATGTGTGCTGGTTAGTTCATCGACCTGGGGATCGTCATTTGTCTCGTGTGAGTTTCCACTGTACTTTGATTACTACCCTACCACGGCTCAAAGGAGTCGTGCAAACAGGTTTTAGTTGGGTACAGTCCCGAGCCACATGGAGGCAGTGAGCGTATCTTCAGGGGTTCGTCTCTCCCGGTATTGGGGGTGAGGTCGTGCTGTGTCTAGGAGAGCCATTACACGAAGTCCTTGGCCAAGGCAAGGAGATTTACTGGTAGGTATTCCAGTAGTATCTCAGGGTGTTCTGGGCTACACTCCGACACGACTTGTACCGCTTTTGGGGGTCTGACTTTTACCAACCCCCTAGGCCCGCCATGCGATGCTCATAGACGAACGGACCGGACTGTACGGATATTGTCACTGACAGGCTCAGTAGGGTTGTCTGGCTGAGTTCGCTCACAGACGTCCCTTTTAGTCAATACCTGGTAGCCCGTTACGTATTGGCTTATACCTCTGACGTGCTAGTGGTTAAATCCACAACCATGGTGTTGACGAGTCTTTAGAGTCCCCCACATTCTGTTACTCAGCTTTCGGGCGAAAGGTTGTAGAGGCCATATGGAGATATGGTAAGGTCCGATCAGATACGTGCGGTATTGCACGGATCAGGATCGGACAATTTGTACTATAGGCCGTATGCTTATATGGCAGGGTTCGATCAGATACGTGCGGTATTGCACGGATCAGGATCGAACGGATATTACTAGCCGGCTTTGGTTTAAGCCGGATCCTAGTATAGTACAGTGTAGATTTTGTCTCATTGCATTTGTATTTCGGTCGAAATACAGATGCGGGTGTGTATGCACAGTATCGGGGTTTTCCTGTAATTTATTACGGGACCAGTTTTCTGGAGTTGTCAGTTTGCTTTCAGTTTCGGCCGATTTCCTTTGTATCGTTCATTGGCTGAAGATTGGTGGAGGAGGGCTTATTTGTATTGTTGCAAATAGGCATTTGTGGAGGGGGTCTTTGCATTTTGTTGTATCATGATAGCTTTTCCTTGACCTTGACTTCTAGCTTTATCATGATGGCTTGACTTTGTAGACAATCATGGTTGTTGATGATTGTTGGTTGAGTATTGGTTTTGGGAGTGATCATTGTTTCTCATCATCACTTGCTTTTCAACCACCTCTTTGTCTTGACTCTCTCTCTTGCATGATAGATGAAAAAGGCTCCCATTATCTTTTGATACACCACACTTTCACTCTCTTCTCTTCCTCATTGATATGGCCGGCCACCAAGAGGGAAGGGGCTGTCCAAATTTTGGGAGTGGGGTTTTTGCTTCATTTCATGCTCCAAAAACCCCCAAGTCCCTCCATATAGTTCTTGTATCATTCCTCCACCAAAAATGGCAATCTCCACAACCCTAAATGAGACTTGTACACTACATTCTATAGAAAACCTTGGACACGTCGACTAGCCAGCTCCGTGCCCGAGTTGCCTCGGCATTGAGGTGGGAGCCCGTAAAAGAAGTAGGCGATGTGGTGCACTTCCGGCGACGAGGAGGAGACGGAACATTCCGCAGGAGATTGGGACGACGACGAGAAGACCGGAGGACTCGGATCTGTCGGTATATCTCTCTTTCCTTTCTTGTTGATAGCTAGGACTAGTTAGTGGTTCGATCCGGGTATTAGTGCGCGGCGGTTTGCCAGTTCAAGAAAAATTAAAGTTTATCACCGCTTCCGCATTTGGCCGTCGGATTGACGGCCGGGGCGCCGCCGTGCACTTACATATATATATATATATATATATATATATATATATATATATATATATATATATGGACACACACACACACACACACACACATATATAGAGTAGAAAGTAATTAGTGATCAATAATATTAGTTAATATATAATTATATCAAATATAAATATATATCATATTATTAAATCAACACTTGATTCAATAATCCGGTTATATCACATATAACCGACTAATATCATTAATCTGTAAATCTCATTATCAAATCAACACTTTATTCAATAATCTGGAAGAAGGATCAAGCTTCCTACGTGATCTTCATGCCGAAGATGGTCCACCTGAAACTCCTCTAATCCAAGGTACCTCTTCACTAATCTTACTTTAGTGAAGCAAACACCCTACTTTAAAGTACTAATATAAACTAAGATGATGAAGTAGGGGTTCTAAGATCACTAACGTTTACCCTAAGCCCTATGGTTCACATCACATGCGAGGGTTAAAGCTTGGAAGAGGAGAAAGAAGATGATTGAGAGAGCTAGAAAGAAAAATGAGCTCTTGAGCAAAAATGATCAAGTGTGGAAAACTTAAGTGAACAATGGCTTATCAATATCCTCACTTATTGAATCATGCAATTAAAACCAATAAATAAATTGAGCCATATTTCAATAATGCAAGCAAATAAATAAATAAATGATAAAGCCATGCTTCCGCATTCCACAAATATCTCCTCATTTTCCACCTCACATTTTCTATTTTCTAAAAATAGAAAATCCAACCATGCTACATAATATATATATATATATATGTATGTATGTATGTATGTATGTATGTATGTATATGTGTGTGTGTGTGTGTGTATGTATGTATGTATGTATGTATGTATGTATGTGTGTGTGTGTGTGTGCGCGCGCGCGCGCGCATGTATGCATGTATGTATGTACGCGCGCGCGCGCACACACACACACCTATATACATACATACATACATACATACACACACACACACACCACAGACACACACACATATATAAATATATAGAGAGTAGAAAGTAATTATTGAGAAATCATGAGGGTTAGGGCTTGAAAGTGGAGGAAGAAGATGATGGAGAGAGCTAGAAAGAAAAATGAGCTCTTGAGCAAAAATGATCAAGTGTAGAAAACTTAAGTGAACAATGGCTTATCAATATCCTCACTTATTGAAGCATGCAATTAAAACTAATAAATAAATTGAGCCATGCTTCAATAGTGCAAGCAAATAAATAAACAAATGATAAAGCCATGCTTCCGCATTCCACAAATATCTCCTCATTTTCCACCACACATTTTCTATTTTCTAAAAATAGAAAATCCAACCATACTACATAATACACACACACACACATACATGTATGTATGTGTGTGTGTGTGTGTGTGTGTGTGTGTGTGTGTGTTTGTGTATGTATGTATGTATACACACACACACATATACATATATATACACACACATATATATGCACACACACACACATAGAGTAAAAAGTAATTAGTGAGCAATAATATTAGTTAATATAAACTTATATCAAATATAAATATATATCATATTATTAAATTAACACTTTATTCAATAATCCGGTTATATCACATATAACCGAATAATATTATTAATCCGAATATCTCATTATCAAATCAACACTTCATTCAATAATCTGAAAGAAGGATCAAGCTTCCTATGCGATCTTCGTGCCGAAGATGATCCACCCGAAACTCCTCTAATCCAAGCTGCATCTTCACTAATTTTACTTTAGTGAAGTGATTAGCCGAAAATATTGCATATTTTAGCCGGCAATTTCCTCATCATTTGCATTCATATAGAAGTGTTCGGCATTCATATTTTACATATTAGCAAAACTGTTGCAAAATATCAGATTGCATGTATTAGACTCTAAAACCGACACTATATAGGAAATTGACCGCATTTCATGGCATCGCATCATCCCTACATTTGCGCAACACTTGTTTTGAGATCTGTGCAGGAAAATCCAGAAGAAAGGCCAAAATGTACATGGTACCGATCAAACATTATGCCAACTCAATGATTTCAGTTCTGGTATCAATCCAAAAGGCAAAACAAAAATCAACATATCAAATAAAGGCCCAAGTATGAACCAAAGACCACACCAGAAGAACCAAGCCACAAGCTTCCAACATGGCCGTGGAACCGCGGTCGTAGCCTGCTTGCGCCGCGGTTCCGCGGCCGTCTTGCCACGTCACCTTCTCAATTTTAGTGCACAATGCTTCTCTCAGTGACTACAGTTCAGAAATGTACCTCAAATTCCAGAAGACTCCAGAGACTTCTGCCAGATCAGCAAGCTTTGGGATCAACACTAAACTAGCCTATCATTCTAGAAACTTCCTCTTAAACCCTAGCTTAAACCCTAAGCTAAGCCTAACAAACTCCTTCTAGAAGTCTTTCAACAAAATTTTGGAGGGAACTCAAGAAGGCTTAGGGTTTGGGTGCTCTATAAATAAGACCCTAGGCTCACTTGTAAATCATCATGGAAAAATCCCTCCATTAGTTCATTTTAGAGCCATTCTATCTCTTTCTTCATCTTCTTCTTCCACAAGTCTAGTGAGAGGGCTTGTGTGAAACCCTAACCCTAATTCTAATCAAAAGCCAAGATCCCGAGTACCCATCAAGCAAGAAGCCTTGCAACCTTTTAGGAGCCGAGCCGTTCTTCAACAGAGCAAGTGGTCCAAGCCGATCCGCGACTCACGGAGCCGAGCGAAGCCAAGTCGACAATTTAATTCTTCCTCTTGTAGTTCTTGAGCGACTGTAATCAAATTGTTGATATAAATAAAAGGTGATACTCTTTTATCTTGTTTTCTTTAAATTCTTGCATCATGATTCAATCTAAAATTTTAGTTGTAATTCTTGTTGTGATGCTTGAGTAATACTCCGCTCGTCGAGGAGTCGAGACGATCAATAGAATGATAATGTAATATATCTTAATTCGATTCTTGAATCCTACGAGTTTTGTAAACCCTAGCAAGATCAAGAATCGACGACCCAATTCGTTGCGATGCTTTCTTGGTTGATATCGCTCGAGATTGGGGAGTTACGATCGTTTCTTGAAATTGGTAGAGGCTAGAGTGTGAATGATATCAATGAAAGAATAAGGGTTAAACGATGAAACCCTAGTTTCATCAAGAAAGCCCTAACTCTCGTCGATCATCATCGATCTAGTATAAATCCTTCGAAGGACAAGAACACGAAATCTTGAAATTACATCACGTCTATAGATCCGATCGATTCCTACGAGCCTCATTTAGATTCTTGACATTTGGTTGGAAATATCATCGAAACCCTGATTCTCGATTGTTTATCAGTTTCTTGATTCTTGATTAAACTCGTGACACCTGAATCAATCGTTAAATTCTTGAATCATGTTTTCTTTTCTTTTCGATTAACTTTTCAATTCAAACAAATCAAATATAAAAATGAATCGCACAATCCCTGTGGACGATCCGCACTCGCTTACGATCTACAACTGACACCGTAGTTGATTGCGGTCAAATATAATTTTTTGATTATAAACATTATTCAATTTTCTAATTACCGATACAAAGAGACTCTTATCGATTTGATTTACTTACACAGTGTCGAATTTTACGATCAATCAAATGGCGCCGAAATCGGAGACTATTTGAGTTGATACTTTTACATCCAATCGGAAAATTATCTCAATCAAAATGGCGCCATTGCCGGGGATCGCGCGCTAATTCGTTTCATATTATAGTTTTGAATTGGAAGATTTATTTCATTGTGATTTTTGAGATCAAAATTCGTGCAAACCCTAAACAATTTATTGTGGTTCATTGCAAGAAAATCTGGAGCTTGCTGGAAATTGGAAATTTTTTTTGGAAAATACCGGAGAGCTGAGGGAGTCTACAGAAGCTCCCTGAAAAATTTTGGTGCAGTGTTCCCACACTTCAACCGCGGAAGGGCGGCATTAGAGGGCATTTGCGGCGGAACCGCGACCCTTCTGGGTGATCTCTGCAAACTTTTTGCTTCCGGTGACTTCTTACCTTCTCCTCTCTCCTCTTTTTAGCTCCAACTGACAATTTTCTGTAGGATTCTTTGCAAAGAATAGCAGCTCGCAAATTGCAAAATTAAATTTGTGCATGATTTTGTTTCTTGGTTGTTTGCATTATAAATACGGATATTAAGGGGCACGGCCAAATCCAAATTAGGTGGGGATTTCATTACCCTACCTAGGCCCCGAAAACCACAAACTTGCATCCGCATTGACCCACATTAACTAAAAGAAATCTAGAGATGACTCTAAGGACTGTCGCGCTCAATTAGGACAGAAGAAGGCCGTGGGTAATTCATTGCTTATCCGCATTTTCTTGTCGTGCCTAGGCAAGTGTGTCGAAGGCTAGTGGTTATTAATTAGCCCCACTACTTACGTAGTGGGGTACCTTCCCACTTACCTGGCACATACCTGGCCACAGGGGAACAAAGAGGCAGTGGAGGATTCTATCCTGCAACTTGTCGTTTGGCAGTTAGGAGCGGTCTAGAGCCGGACCTAGGTGACCATTAGATTCTAGGGTTTGTGTGCTGCATTTGTTGTGTCGCATCATTTTTTTTCAAAAATCCGTCCCTTTTTCAAAAGCAAACACCGCATTCATTTACCCCAAATTATAAGCCAACGCTGCCACTTGTACTAACCCTTTTTAGTACAAGATAGGCTGGACACGGGATTCTAGTGCCCGTTTAGTCCGCGTACCCTTTATCGACTCCGAAGTCGATATTTCTCCATTTACCTTTTCTTTACCTACTACCACACCCACACCGATAGATCCAACTCCATCAAACTTCTTTAACCCTAATCTGCCGCCGTCCGTTGGTGCGTAGAATCCACCCCGCATCCCTCTCCAGGAGAGGTGCTATCCACTTAGAGGTCCCCTTTCCACCTGCTTATCCACACCACCAGCCAATGGGGATAACTTTGAGATTAAGCCCCAGTACATCAACCTTTTACCCAAATTCCACGGACTCGAGACTGAGGACGCTTACGTTTTCATTACAAAATTTGAAAACGTATGCGCAACGATGGGTACGTCACAACTTTCAGTGGATGCGATGCGTCTACGACTTCTTCCATTTACTTTGTGCGATATAGCCGAGAAGTGGCTATATAACACTACCGCACACTCTATTATGAATTGGGAAGAATTCGTCGCTGCATTCCTTAAGAAATTTTACCCAATCCAAACGACGGCTTGAATCCGTAGCGAACTACTAAACCATTCTCTAAATGCTTTGAACATTTCAACGATCTATTGGTTCAGTGTCCTCATCACGGCATCCCGAGATGGGAGCTTTGCCGAATCATTTATGAGGGCATTAACCCAAACACTAAACAGAGCCTTGAAAACATGTGTCAAGGTACTTTTATGAACAAGGATGATGGGGAAGCATGGAAGTATTTAGAAGAGTTCGCTGAAAAATCACTACAGTGGGAGAGTGGAACCCAACCATTGAATAGGGGTGGCGTATACCAAATAGATGTGTCCATAGGTGTTCGAGCTGAGATGGCAGCAATGCAAAAGAAGCTCGATGCTATGGAACACAAATTTTCTGCGGCCTCCCTAAACCCAATGTCGCTCCCCAAAACTGTTTATGGGTGCTGTTCTGATCCATCTCATTTAACGGAAGAATGTCCCTTAAACTCTGCGTTTCAAGGCCACGAGCATTCTAATGCCGCATTTCAAAGACCTCGAAACGATCCATATTCTTCCACGTACAATCAGGGTTGGAGGAATCACCTGAATTTCGCTTGGAACCAAAATCAATCTCAAAACACGGTCCCAAACACGAATCAATTTCAAAGGGCTCTTCCTCCACCACAACAGCAACCCCTTCAACTCACTCATCACCCCTACCAGTCACAAAATTTCCAAAACCAGGGCAACACTCCTGCACAGTCTAATCCTATGCAGTTGTCCTGTTCTGACGAATTCTCTCAATTCACTCAGACCATGAAATCACTTTTATCAAATTTCATAGAGTTTTCGACTGAGGTTAGATCTTCCGTCAGTGAGATAAAGAAAAACTCAGTGTCCCAAGCTGAGAGTATCAGATCGATGGATGCTGAAATCGCACTCTTTAAAGCCGAAATGAGTGCGAGAGAAAAAGGGAAACTTCCCTCTCAACCCCTACAGAATCCTGGGCATTACAATGTAAATGCCATCACAACGTTGAGATCGGGAAGAGTGCTGAACAATCATGTCGGGGAAGGTATTGATGATATTGAAAATCATATCAACACCCCGGCTGAGACCTTTCCACACACACACACTTCTCCTTCTGATCCTTCTTCTTCTACCACACAACCTTCTCGCGAGCCTATTATCCATTTCCCATTAGGCTCGACACCTAAACCCAACCCTTATAGTTCTCCACAGACGGTCCCCACACCTCTTTTGGGACCTCGTCTACCCCCTCTTCCTTCTCCTATGATGGACCCTGCGCTTATTGCGAAAGCTCCTTACCCGAGCCGATTAAGGGGTAATAGAACGAGTCCTCATATGGAGAAAATTTTAGATATGTTCAAACAGGTTAACATCAATATCCCTCTCCTAAATGCAATTCAACAAGTCCCCGCTTATGCGAAAATCCTTAAGGACTTGTGCACTAGGAAGAGGAAGACCCAAGTGCCGAAGAAGGTCTTTATGGCTAATAATATCAGCACTGCTTTTATTCCCCAGTTACCAATGAAACGAAAGGACCCAGGATGTCCTACAATATCGATTTCTATTAGGGGTAAAAACATAAATCGTGCTCTTTTAGACCTTGGCGCAAGTGTTAACCTACTCCCTTATTCTGTCTATGAGCAATTAGGGATTGGAGAGCTGAAACCTGCTCACTGCACTCTCCAGATGGCAGACCGATCTATTACCAAACCAAGGGGTGAATTAGAGGATGTGTTGATAAAGGTCGGGGAATTTGTTTTCCCTGTAGACTTCATTGTGCTCGACACACATCCTGTAGCAAACCCCCGGGGCCAAATTCCGGTGATTCTAGGTCGTCCTTTCCTTGCCACTTCCAACGCTGTTATAAACTGTAGAAATGGTTCAATGAACTTATCATTTGGAAATATGACCATTGAACTAAATATCTACAAAGTTGGAAGTCAGCCATCAGAACCCTCTGCTCATATTTTAGATGTGTGCTCTGTCCATGAGATCGCTCCCGATAGTTGTGGAGCTGAGGAACTTTGCTTTACTGATCTCGATGACATTACCACATCTCTGTTTGATTTCACACAAGATCTTAGTGAGGACGCTTTACCTACACTTCAGTCCTGCACTTCTGACTTTTCTCCACCCGAGTCTGTATCTTTCACAGGCTCTGAGCTTCTTTGTAAATCCAAAAATCACTCAATGATCCCTCCTTCTATCATTTCTCCGCCCGAATTAGATCTCAAAATTTTACCGTCTCATCTGAAATATGCTTATTTAGTTGAAAAGGAGTCTTTACCGGTTATAATATCTGCTTCTCTAGCATTAGAGCAAAAGAATGCACTTTTATCGGTATTGAGATCTAACAAAGAGGCGTTTGGTTGGAGTATGGCGGACATCAAAGGGATTAGTCCCTTGATAGTTGAACATCATATACATGTGATGGATGATGCCAGACCAACCCGAGAACCACAGAAACGGTTGAATCCCGTCATGAAGGAAGCTGTCATGAAAGAGATCGTCAAATGCTTAGATAATGGTATTATATACCCCATCTCCGATAGCCAATGGGTGAGTCCTATACATGTCGTTCCTAAGAAATCCGGCATTACTGTTATAACCAATGAGGCGAATGAGTTTATTCAGACACGCGCCCAAACTGGGTGGCGTGTATGTATCGATTATAGAAAACTCAATGCTGCCACGAGGAAAGACCATTTTCCTCTACCATTCATTGATCAGATGCTGGAACGCTTAGCGGGACAAGAGTATTATTGTTTTATGGACGGATACTCAGGCTATAATCACGTCCCCATCGCCAAAAATGATCAAGATAAAACCACATTTACTTGTCCTTTTGGTACCTTTGCTTACAGTCGCATGCCCTTTGGGTTATGAAATGCTCCCGCTACCTTTCAGCGGTGTATGATGGGGATATTCTCTGATATGGTAGAGAATTTCCTGGAGATCTTTATGGATGACTTCTCGATTTTTGGAGACTCTTTTTCTGATTGCCTTGCGAATCTTGACGCTGTTCTTACTCGTTGCAAAGAGAAGAACTTAACATTGAACTGGGAAAAATGCCATTTTATGGTCCAAGAAGGAATTGTTCTTGGACATGTTATTTTACAGTTTGGCATTGAGGTTGACAGAGCTAAAATAGATGTCATTCAAAACCTCCATCATCCCAAAAGCGTCAAAGATATTCGCTCTTTCCTTGGCCATGCGGGCTTTTATAGAAGATTCATTAAGGACTTTAGCAAAATTGCTAGACCTTTAACTCTTCTCCTGGCCAAGGATACGACCTTCCATTTTGACTCGGACTGCGATACAGCTTTCGACTCACTTAAACACTCACTCACTTCAGCCCCCGTGTTATCATCACCAAACTGGGACTACCCTTTTGAGCTGATGTGTGACGCATCCGACTTTGCAGTAGGTGCAGTCTTAGGACAGCACATTGAAAAGATGCCACACGTAATTTACTATGCAAGTAAGATCCTGAATGATGCGCAAATCAATTATACAACCATAGAAAAAGAACTTTTAGCGGTTGTATTTGCATTAGAAAAATTCAGGCCTTACTTAATTGGCTCACCTATAGTTGTGTATACTGACCATTCCGCTTTAAAACATCTTCTGGCGAAGAAAGATGCAAAAGGTCGACTAATACGTTGGATCCTTCTGTTACAAGAATTCGATCTTGTTATCAAGGATAAGAAAGGATGTGAAAACGTAGTAGCCGACCATCTTTCACGCATCTCTTCTTTCCCTGTGACCCTGTCGATCAATGACTCGTTTCCTGACGAGCAACTCTTGAGCGTATCCAATGAACCATGGTTCAGGGATATTGTAAACTATTATGCCACAGGACTTATACCCAGCGATTGGTCAAAACAGGACAAATACCGTTTTCTATCCCAAGTAAAACACTTTTATTGGGACGAGCCCTATTTGTTTAAATATTGTCCTGATCAGATCATTCGCCGGTGTGTCCCGAATGAAGAGTTCAAGTGTATTCTTTCTTTTTGTCATGATCAGGCCTGTGGGGGTCACTTCGGTCCTAGAAGGACAGCGGAGAAGGTTTTGCAATGTGGATTTTATTAGCCGACCTTATTCAAGGACGCATTTGAGTATTGCAAAACCTGTACACAATGTCAGTATACTGGTAGAATCTCCCAGAGGAATGAAATACCTCAGCAACCCATTCTGGTTGTTGAAATATTCGATGTTTGGGGCATAGATTTTATGGGTCCATTTCCCAACTCCTTTGGGAATTTGTACATACTACTGGTGGTTGATTATGTCTCAAAATGGGTAGAAGCCATTCCATGTCGCACCAATGACAAGAAAGTTGTCATTAAGTTCTTGAAAGAGAATATCTTCTGGCGATTTGGACACCCACGCGCTATCATTAGCGATAATGGGACACATTTCTGCAACAGGTCTTTTGAGACTCTGATGCGGAAATACTCAATCAACCACCGACTTTCTACACCCTATCATCCCCAAACAAGCGGGCAGGATGAAATCTCAAACAGACAAATCAAACTTATCCTGGAGAAAACTGTTGCTAAAAATAGAAAAGACTGGTCGACCAAACTGACGGATGCTCTTTGGGCATTCCGAACTGCATATAAAACCGACCTAGGGATGTCTCCATATAGGATAGTGTTTGGAAAAGAATGTCACTTACCCGTCGAGATAGAACATAAAGCATTGTGGGCTATTAAAGAAATAAATTTTGATTTAAACCTTACTTGCAACTTTCGGAAGCTGCAACTTAATTTGCTAAGCGAACTCCGCGATGAAGCTTATGATAACGCTGTAATCACAAAGAATAGGACTAAGGTTTTTCACGATAAAAACATTTTGAGGAAAACATTTTCACCTAGTCAACAAGTCCTTCTTTATGATTCATGATTACACCTTCACGCGGGTAAGCTCCGATCTCGATGGAAGGGACCTTTTGTTGTGCGGTCTGTATACCTGCACGGGGCAGTAGAGATTGAAAATGTTAAAAACGGCACCTTTTTCAAACTAAATGGACATAGACTAAAGCCGTATTTTTCCACTGACCCCACGGAGTAGCTCTTGTTCTTACAAGAGCCAGTTTATTTGGATTAAAATTCCTCCGTCTCACCTTCATATCCAGTATATCATTGCATCATCTTTTAAATGAAGTTGAGTGAAAAGAATAAGTTTGGGGGAAGTTCTTCACTTATATATTTTGCCCCCACTAATAATTCCTCCCAAACTTACAGGTTTGTAGATATAGCTGTTGGCAACAATGAGGATACTGTTGAAAACAAGTTTGGGGGAGGTTTGTGCTTATTTTTGCATCATTTGCATATCATCTGCATAAGCATAAAACATTTCTTTTAAAAATCTATAAAAATTGAAAAAATTTCAAAACCCATAAAAATTTAAAAAATTTCAAGTATAAAAATAATTTTAATATTTACACTTTTTGTATATAAATAAGATAATAAAAGTTTAGATAGTGAAAAATTACATTCATGAGATTAGAAAAATTTAAGAAAACTAAGAAAATTAGAAGTTTTCTTATACGAACTAGTAATAAGTAGTTATGTGCCGCTGTCCCAATGGTTAGTAAGATGAAGGACGTCACTAATCTGAGGATAAAAATAAGTCTGAAAAATAGTTTCTATTCTGGAAGCCAAACATTTTGAACGTTGATATCCTGCTATTCGCACTTACACACGTCTTGAAGCCTGGGATAGTAGAGGATACCTTGAAATGCTCTTTTCTTAAAGCCAAAAGTATGAAGGAAATAAAAAAAAGTGAATAAAGAAAATATAAAGTGGTGAGAAAAATGGATACTGGTTTTGTTATCACCAAGGGAAATAAAAATATATAGCGAGGGTGCTTCTTCACCTAGTGCCCTAAGGCCAACTGGTCTGGGAGTCACTGCTATGCCTGAGGTGGTGCAAGACGAGGAAAATACACCAAGTAAGCAAGCACAGGAGTAATCGGTCGGTTAGTACCTCAAGAAATATTAACGGTCGCATGAAAGTGTGTGAGCAATCTCATCTAAATATTCATTAATTAAAAAGTACTGAGGCTGAAGGGCAAGAGTATGATAACTTGAATTGAATTCTCCGGGTGTAGGGATATCCTTTACACACACGCAGGGTGATATGATCGATGTTTGGAAGAAAGATAGGAATGAAAAATAAGACGATGTTTTATTGAGGAAGGACGTGATTTCTAACATCTTTTCATGACCATTAAGATAGGACTCATGACAACCGAAAAGCTAGCTTAGTTGGAAACCCTAATTTTCAAGGATTTTCTTTTACAATTCTTTTCTTTAAATGAAATATTCATGATCTTTCTTTTATTATTGGATTTTGTGGGTGCAATCCGCTGAAAACCCTCAGGAGACAACACTCCTCCTACTAGGGACACCTAGAGGTTTAAAGGCTTGTTGCACGTGCTCAGTGCAATCGTGTTGCCTACGAAAGTGTGCTAGTTAGTTTTTTCTCTTTCTTTATTTTCTCATTCTCTTTTTAATAATACAGTTCTCTCGAGACGATCGAAATTAAATTTGGGGGAATTTGATTAGTCGAAAATATTGCATATTTTAGCAGGCAATTTCCTCATCATTTGCATTCATATAGAAGTGTTCGGCGTTCATATTTTACATATTAGCAAAACTGTCACAAAATATCAGATTGCATGTATTAGACTTTAAAACCGACACTATACAGGAAATTGACTGCATTTCATGGCATCGCATTATCCCTACATTTGCGCAACACTTGTTTTGAGATCTGTGCAGGAAAATCCAGAAGAAAGGCCAAAATGTACATGGTACCGATCAAACATTACGCCAACTCAATGATTTCAGTTCTGGTATCAATCCCAAAGGCAAAACAAAAATCAACATATCAAAGAAAGGCCCAAGTATCAACCAAAGACCACACCAGAAGAACCAAGCCACAAGCTTCCAACATGGCCGCGGAACCGCGGCCGTAGCCTGCTTTCGCCGTGGTTCCGCGGCCGTCATGCTACGTCACCTTCTCAATTTTAGCGCACAATGCTTCTCTCAGTGACTACAGTTCAGAAATGTACCTCAAATTCCAGAAGACTCCAGAGACTTCTGCCAGATCAGCAAGCTTTGGGATCAACACTAAACTAGCCTATCATTCTAGAAACTTCCTCTTAAACCCTAGCTTAAACCCTAAGCTAAGCCTAACAAACTCCTTCTAGAAGTCTTTCAACAAACTTTTGGAGGGAACTCAAGAAGGCTTAGGGTTTGGGTGCTCTATAAATAAGACCCTAGGCTCACTTGTAAATCATCATGGAAAAATCCCTCCATTAGTTCATTTTAGAGCCATTCTATCTCTTTCTTCATCTTCTTCTTCCACAAGTCTAGTGAGAGGGCTTGTGTGAAACCCTAACCCTAATTCCAATCAAAAGCCAAGATCCCGAGTACCCATCAAGCAAGAATCCTTGCAACCTTTTAGGAGCCGAGCCGTTCTTCAACAGAGCAAGTGGTCCAAGCCGATCCGCGACTCACGGAGCCTAGCGAAGCCAAGTCGACAATTTAATTCTTCCTCTTGTAGTTCTTGAGCGACTGTAATCAAATTGTTGATATAAATAAAAGGTGATACTCTTTTATCTTGTTTTCATCAAATTCTTGCAATATGATTCAATCTAAATTTCTAGTTGTAATTCTTGTTGTGTTGCTTGAGTAATACTCCGCTCGTCGAGGAGTCGAGACGATCAATAGAATGATAATGTAATATATCTTAATTCGATTCTTGATTCCTACGAGTTTTGTAAACCCTAGCAAGATCAAAAATCGACGACCCAATTCGTTGCGATGCTTTCTTGATTGATATCGCTCGAGATTGGGGAGTTACAATCGTTTCTTGAAATTGCTAGAGGCTAGAGTGTGAATGATATCAACGAAAGAACAAGGGTTAAACGATGAAACCCTAGTTTCATCAAGAAAGCCCTAACTCTCGTCGATCATCATCGATCTAGTATAAATCCTTCGAAGGACAAGAACACGAAATCTTGAAATTACATCACGTCTATAGATCCGATCATTTCCTACGAGCCTCATTTAGATTCCTGACATTTGGTTGGAAATATCATCGAAACCCTGATTCTCGATTGTTTATCAGTTTCTTGATTCTTGATTAAACTCATGACACCTGAATCAATCGATAAATTCTTGAATCATGTTTTCTTTTCTTTTCGATTAACTTTTCAATTCAAACAAATCAAATATAAAAACGAATCGCACAATCCCTGTGGACGATCCGCACTCGCTTACGATCTACAACTGACACCGTAGTTGATTGCGGTCAAATATAATTTTTTGATTGTAAACATTATTCAATTTTCTAATTACCGATACAAAGAGACTCTTATCAATTTGATTTACTTACACAGTCTCGAATTTTACGATCAATCAAATGGCGCCGAAATCGGGGACTATTTGAGTTGATACTTTTACATCTAATCGGAAAATTATCTCAATCATGAAGCAAACACCCTACTTTAAAGTGCTAATCTAAACTAGGATGATAAATTAGGGGTTCTAAGCTCACTTTGGTTTAACCAATGCCCTATAGTTCATATCACATGTGAGGGTTAGGGCTTGGAAGAGGAGGAAGAAGATGATGGAGAGAGAGAGAAAGAATAATGAGCTCTTGAGCAAAAAAGATCATGTGTGGAAAACTTAAGTGTACAATGGCTTATCAAAATCCTCAATTATTGAAGCCTTCAATTAAAACCAATAAATAAATTGAGCCATGCTTCAATAGTGCAAGCAAATGAATAAATAAATGATAAAGCCATGCTTCCCCATTCCACAAATATCTCCTCATTTTCCACCTCACATTTTCTATTTTCTAAAAATAGAAAATACAACCATGCTACTGTTAGTTGTATGTATGCCCTAGAGGCCATTATTGTACATGATTGTATATTATAGTGGATGCTGGGACATATATAGGGAGAAATTTCTTGCTCGACATGATAGTATACTATCTGGTTAATCTTTATCTTAACATGTACACTTACTGTCTCTCTGTGACATGTTGATAAAGCCCTTAGGATGTGTACTTGACTACTAGGATTATGATGCAGATCATACTAGTGGGGCTAGGGTAGTCCGTAAGTACATCCTTCAATTGTTCCTAGTCGTAGGAGTATCGAGACGGGGCAACGATATTCCAGAGTTGACTAGCGTATACGTTTCTTGACCCATATGATGGGCGATGGATGATCCTACATCCATTGGTGTTTGACATCAATGATTGTATACGGGTGCTCAGTGGAGATTGGGTACACTGAACAGGACTCGCAGAGAACTCCTAGATGGTATTATATCTCACGTCAGATAGCAGTTCTCTAGAGATACTGGTACAGGTTAGTCTGTAGACCCGAGATCGTCATAGAGTCTTATGTGATTCCCACCGTGCATTGATTTCCACCTTAACACATTCAAGAGAACGTGAAAAATGGTTGTTTTTAGGTTCAGTCCCGAGTCACATGGAGGCAATGAGCGATAGGAGGGTATTTCGTCTCTCCCGGTATTGGGGGTTGATGTTGCGTTGTGCTCGATTGGCTATAACTGGAAGTCCTTGTCCAGGGATGCTTATGAGATTTACTAGTAAGTGTTATCAGTTGTTTCTCGACCCGTTATGAGCCTCATATCGGCATGACTTATCAAGCTATTGGGGTCTGACGTTTACTACCCCCATGCTGGATATGCTACATATCAGACGAAGAGATCAGACTGTACGGTAGTGTTACTTATTGGATTCACAGGAGTATGAGCAGGCATGCTTGTTGATCTTCTGATCGCTCAATACCCGGATGGTCGTTACGTGCAGCTAGTACCACTGACGGCTTGTGGGTGACTGATATGATCATTACCTACTGCTGGCGTATTGACAAGTCTTTAGAGTACTACACAGGGGTTTCCTGGCTCAGGCAAAACGAAGTTGGAGCACATATGTGAAATGTGTGGGACCGAGATTAATACGTGTATGTGATACCGTATTCTAATCTCGCGATATGTGATATCGGCTGGTTATATGTGATATAGCCGGGTTATCAAATCAAGTGTTGATTCGATAAGTTGATACAAATGATATTAGACGGTTAAATGTGATATAGCCGGATTATTAAATCAAGTGTTGATTTAATAATTTAATGTATAATTATATATTTAAAATATTAACATACATTAACTAATATTAGCCCACTTAAGCATTTCTTTTTCTCACTAAGCCAGCAGTATTAGCTCAGCAACTTGCACATTTAATATATATGTTATATATATTATCGTGTCATGCTTGTTGATACATGCAACATGGGTGTATCAGACTCACACCATACTTAGATAATAATAGGTTTTTATTTATCTAAGTAATTCAAAATTAGATGGAAATTTGTCATGGTTGGAAGCTTGGAGAAGCTTATGGTAACCATTGACCTAGTCCACTAATTTTGTTTTACTTATGATGTTTATTAACCCAACCATTATTTTTTGCCATTGTTAAGTCTCTACATGAGTTATATGAGATATAATCTCACCCATGGTTTCTATTCTTACTCATTCATTCTATACACTTCATCTTCTTCTTCATCTCCAAAAAGCTCTCTAGGTTTTGAGGAGGTGAAGAAAATTAGTGAGAAAAATATTTCTAAAGTGAGCAAAATTCCTAATTCATCAACCAACACTAGACTAGCCATTTAGTTTAGGTTGTTTGCTTCACTAAATCCCAATTAGTGAAGAGGTAGCTTGTGTTAGAGTGTTCTCGACGTAGATCATCTTCGGCCTCGAAAACTTCAAGCAAACTTGTTCCTTTCATCTTGTGGAGCCTAACTTATGTCCGGGAGACCACTACTTAGAGCGAAGAGACTACTACACGGAGCTATTGAAGTGAAGGACCGGTCTACAAAGGTTGTATTCCAATTCACTTAGATGTAAAGTTGTTTACATGTATTGTTTACCCTAATTCTCTAGTTAAGATCCTGTGTTAGGGTTTCTTAGCACTCTATTTTTTATAAAATGGCATGGTTGATACCTTCCGAAACCTTGTAGTAGTGCTAAGAAACCCTACAGTGGTATCAGATCCAAGCTAGAGCATTAGACGTTGTCTAGATGAAGTTATAAGTTCGAACAAACTCCGAATACCTGAAAAACGCCCCTCTCCGGAAATTTTTCCAAAAGTTGAAATTTTCCATGTTAAAAATATTCAAAAAATCATGCAGGTAATTCTATGGACCCTCTAGAAGAACGATCCCCAATCTCGATCACATGACCGCGGAACCGCGGCCAAATAGGTGTATTTTCTGCGATTCCGCGGCGCAATGTATGAGACATGGGTCAGCCCTTTTACGGTTGGTCCGTAGGTACCGTGGCATATTTTGGGTATTTTTTAACACTGCTCAAGTATTGAGCTCTCTGGGAAATTTTGGTAATTCGTTGATTCGATCGAAATGTTTAATATCGTCTAGCTATCTGTGAATGTGATACAATATTTGGAATCCACAATTATTAGTTTTGTGAAAACAAATATGAATTTTGTAAATCTAACAATTTAGTCTCAATTGATTGGTAACCACTTGATTTTGATATGGATCAAAAGTCCATTGCAATTACGTAGTGTACGCGGATACCCGCCGGGTAACGTTACTAGATAGCCATGCCCCATAGCCTAGACTAAGTGACTGTAGGAGAGCCCCGTTGCCAAAATCATCCGTCCGGGTGCCGCGGCCGTGGTGTTCCGCCTGAGTGCACTTTGTCGATAGCATCGGGGGTGCGGCCGTCCACTAAAGATTCTGACGTGCATTCGATCAGGATGTCGGGAATCTTGTTGAATTGCCCGACTTGTTATTGGAAAATGTTTTCAATGACGAGACTAAATTGCAGAGTTTATAATTGTTAGGCATAAAATTCAGAATATGAGATATTCCGGGTTTATGATGTCTAAGGAATTCATTTGGTTAGGCAAGAAATCCGAAATATGTTATATTTCGGGTTTATGATGTCTAAAGTTTTGCGGTTTCCAATTGTTGTTGTTTTTCACATTCTTTTCTGGGACCGTAACTGTAATATGTGGGGTATCGCCGGTTTCGTTGCTATACGTCAATGATATTAGGATACGCATATTTACTTACATTGATGACATGTGATGTTATGTGTTGCTGGGATATATTATATTGGATTGTTGTGTTTGTATAACCGGGGGTTTTATCTAAGATAAGAGTTTTCATTTTCATTCATGTAAAAACTTGTATGTAATATTCTTTTATTGGGGAATTTCCGGGTTGAGGATGATGTCACCATTAATGTATATTTTTTACTTTTCCGCATTAGGATAGACCCAAGGTGGGGAGCACAAGTAACCGGGTTCTAGGGTCCAGTAGGAGACCATCTCGAGGAGTCGGGACTGGGTCTCCTAACTCTAGAATTGGCAGGGTTGCTTGCCGCTCTCGTAGGGGTCCAGGGAGGTGGGTTTGGCTATTCATCGCGACCGTGGAATCCGTGTTTTTTACTGGATTGATTTAAAACACGGAAATCATAGTATATCTAATATTTTATATGTTGACATCTGCTGCTGATATTCTGTGATGTTATCACTTTGTATTCTGAAATGAATGGTATTATTATATATATGATATATAATAAACGTTTCTTATGTTTTACATCCACGCTAGTCCCGCCCCGCTATGCCGTTAGTTAAGTAACCTAACGGTGCATAACGGGACACTGTGGCGAATGCGGATGGCATAAGTGTACATTCTATTTTCGTTTCTTATCTGTCATGCTTAGGAAGCATAAATGATGTGACTTCATTAATGTGATTAACGAAAAGAAATAAACCTAATGATGTTGTGGAATCAAATTTTCAAAAAGGGTAGCTCTAGTTTTTACTTTGCATGGTGGCATTCTTTATAGAATATCCAGCACCTTATTCGATAAGGAAAGAGCCGAGATCCCTTCACCGTGAGTGACCTCTTTAGCGAAACTAGCAGATGCTACAACCAACTCGGTTTTGTTTTTGATTGCTTTTTAGTTCTTGCTTTGCGTAGTTGTATTACTTATAGAATATCCAGCACCTCATTCAATGAGGAAAGAGCCGAGATCCCTTCACCGGGAGTGACCTCTTTAGCGAAACTAGTAAAAGCCTCGAAAACACTCCTTTTCAAAAATCACTCGATTCTACAATGATATCAAGTTCATTACGCAAATGGTTTTCTAAAAACTTGTCGTACCCCTCCGTCATTTCAGATAAGTGCTACTTAGTATTCGTGTTATGTTTGTTGGCCTTCGTCAAGGCGCAGTGTGTGGTAGCTGATTAGTACTTATCTGCTAAAGTATGAGATGCGATTTGATTTGGGTAGTCATGCGACTTTGTTGGCCTTCGTCAATGGTCGTGCGGGTGGGTTTAATTCAATCATGAAATGTACGGGTTGAACTTGACTAGCGGCCAATGGTTTGTTGGCCTTCGTCAAGGTCATAGGACGTTAGGAACAAAATATTATCGAGAATTTCAAGTATTGAAATTTGCAATGAGATTGCATACCTTCTATGAGATAGTTGGATCCCGATACCCACTCCGAGTAAGTGCTAGTCCTGGGAGAGTTTTGCACTTTACAATTAGCTAACCCATTAGGTGTCTAAAAAGGTGTTAACAAGGTTATGCCTCTGGGAAAACGAGGTTTACTTTAATTAGGTCCGTGCGAAAGCACGGGAAACCTCCCTCAAAGTACCGACACTAGCCTGGCTGAACGGTTAGCGAACTTGTAGGGTGTAATTAATCCCGTCTAGTCTTACCATTTAGGGTTTGAAGGAAAACTTGATAAAAACAGTGGGAGCCATCCTGATTTGAGAAAATAATAACCAATCTGATCTTGCAATAGCATACACAAAGTGTTTTCTTCTCTCTCTCTCTCCCCCTGGTAGCGACCGTGGCATGCCTTAATCAAGATAATAATATGGATGTATTGACCGAATCTACTTATTATACTGAGCTGGGGAACGTTGGTCCCGCTCTACCTTATAATTGTTATAAGTCTTAGCAGGAAATAGGGGAATGCCGGGATGCCCATGCCACCCGGTCGAAGAAAGTGCATATTGTTGCATATTCTTCATGTGTGTTCCTTACCGAGAACTGTTTCTCACTATACTCTACGTCCGGGATATTTGATATCGGATCAGGATCCCACATAAGTAATATGTTACATGGGCTTAGATAAGTAGAGAACTGGGATAGGATGATGGGGTAATTGTTGCAGCCAAGTCAGTTGGCAAATATCACCTTGTATTATCAAATACATTGATTCTGAACGAATGTTATTACATATCGAACCTTATATACAACATTACATCAGTTTCTTTATCAAGATAAAGAAGGATATAATTTTGTATTGCAGGATAATGTTGTGAACAATGTCCTGAATCAAGAGTTGATTAGATCATGCACGTTTTGAAATAGCATATACGTTCTAAATCAAACAACAGTTCTAAGTACACGGAACACACACAAGAGGACAAATTCAGAAATGAACGAACCCTTCTTGTGGCGTTATAAACTAAGTCATATCAATGCGACACGGCTAGCTAAGACACATAAGGATGAATATTTGAATCTGTTCAAACTTTCATCTTATGAAACTTGCGAGTCATGTCTCAAAGGTAAAATGACCAAAACTCTATTTACTGGAAATGGAGAAAGTGTTACTGAACTCTTGGGGCTGAAACATGGTGATGTATGCGGTCCCATGTCTATATATGCCAGGGTTGGTTCCTCGTACTTTATTATATTCACTAACCATCTCTCAAGATTCGGACGTGTGTTCCTGTTGAAACACAAGTCTGAATCTTTTGACAAATTCATAGAATATAAGCATAAAGTTGAGAACCAGACGGGTAAAGTATTAAATCTTTCGATCTGATCGAAGAGGAGAACACTTGGGCATGGAGTTCCTAGTTTATCTAAAATAGAATGAGATTCTCTCTCAGCTTACTCCTCTGTATACACCACAGCACAACGGTGTATCGTGGCGGAAGAATCGCACCCTATTAGATATGGTGCGCTCTATGATGAGTATTACTGAGTTACCTATTTCCTTTTGGAGTTATGCACTTGAGAAGCTGCATACCCATTGAATAGGGTTTCGACCAAATCGGTGCCTACCACTCCATATGAGATATTGTTTGGGAAGAGACCATGTCTTATAAAAAGTTAAGATATGGTGTTGTCCGGTCTATGTTGAAAGGCAAAATCTGGACAAACTCGAGGCAAGGTCAGTTCTGTAAGTTTGTTGGATATCCTAAACATTCATGAGGGAATAAATTCTACCAAACCGAGGAACAAAATATGTTGTGTTTCTCAACATGCTACCCTTTTTAGAAAAAGGAATTTCTTGAAAAACAGTTTAGTGGTCATGAGGTAGAACTGGAAGGAGTTCCAGCTATACAAACTACGACTGATGATTTAGTTGAACCAGAGGATTCGATAGTCTCCAATGAACTTCAGTCTCTCCATGAATTTGGTAGGGTTCCTCATCCACCTGGGTGAAACTACGGTTTTCTCAGTGACGGCGGGAGTGAGGATTGCATCATGGTAGATGAAGACCCAACTAGATTCAGGAAGGCCATCACGAGTGGGGACTCTATGAAATGACTGGATGCAATGAGATCTAAGATGGAATCTATATACACCAGCAATGTATGGACTTTGCATATTGCTCCTGAAGAGGTAAAACCCAATGGGAGTAAGTGGTTCTTTGAGAAAGGTACTTGGTGTAAATGGAAAAATTGAGACTTTCAAAGCTTGACTTGAAGCAAAAGTTTTTCGTCATACAAACCAGGTGTGGATTATGATAAAACTTTCTTTCCAGTGGCTATGCTTAAGTCCATCCGGATCCTACTTGCTATCGCTGGATACTATGACTATGAAATCTGGCAGTTGCATGTCATGACCGCTTTTCTAAATGGTGATTTAGTAGGAAGCGTGTACATGACAACCAGAGGGCTTCGTAGATAATGGGAGCAGCAGAAAGGTGTGCAAGCTGCTTGGTTGAAGCATGCATTGCGGAGTTGGAACATCTATTTTGATAGCGGACAAAGAGTTGGACTTCATCAAAAAGGTAGATGAACCTTGTATATACAAGAAGGTTGTTGAGTGTAAGATTGCTTTCCTCGTATTGTACATAGATAACATACTCTTGATAGGAAATAGTGTTCCTATGCTACACTCGGTCAAGCTCCTCTTATCATAAGGATTCTCCATGAAAGATCTGGGTGATACCAACTATATCTTGGGGATTGAGATCTATAGAGATAGATCTAAACGGATGTTGTGAGTGTCCCAATTCCAGGTATATTAACACCATACTAAAGCGGTTTAGTTTGGATGATTCTAAGCGTAGTGGTTCGTCCACTTACTCAAGAATCACTCTCTCTAAAAAGATGTCTCCCGAGACTGATTTGGAGAGAGCTCGCGTGCAAGGGAAATCCTATGCTTCTGCAGTAGGTTCTATTATATATGCGATGTTATGTACCAGACCAGATGTAGCTAACTCACTAGGTGTAGTGATCAGGAATCAATCAGATCTTGGGAGAATCACTGGACAACTGTGAAGGACATTCTTAAGTACTTGAGAAGCACTAAAGATATGTTCTTGGTGTTTGGTAACAGGTGAACTC
The DNA here is from genome assembly GCA_030015575.1 of Agapanthus africanus. Taxonomy (NCBI): domain Eukaryota; kingdom Viridiplantae; phylum Streptophyta; class Magnoliopsida; order Asparagales; family Amaryllidaceae; genus Agapanthus; species Agapanthus africanus. The sequence continues at coordinate 255,688,917 of CM057351.1, forward strand.
CAGTGAGAGTCCGTTATCGATTCGGGTTTCTAGAGTGATAAGGTCGACTGAAAGTCAGTCTCAGGCTTTGTCTTTACCCTCAGTGGAGGGACGGTGTGTTGGAAGAGTTCCAAGCTATATAACGTGGCAAACTAGACGATAAAGGCTGAATACATCGCTACCAATGATGCTACCAAAGAGGTCTGGATATTTCTTGTTCATGAGATGAACATGGTTCCTACCATTGTGGTGACAATGGAGTTGTGGTTTTGTCTTAGGAACCCCTGTCCCATCAGCGATCCAGACATAATCTGAGGCGGTATCAGCTTATCAAGGAGATGGTTGATCTTCAGGGGATCGAGGTCAGGAGAGTTGACGTGAAGGATAACACGGTAGATCCACTCACAAAGGCCTTTCCCATAAGAGAAATTTATGGGACGTTGGGTATGAGATACTACAACAACTGGCCTTACTGCAAATGGAAGATTGTTAGTTGTATGTATGCCCTAAAGGCCATTATTGTACAAGATTATATATTATAGTGGTTGCTGGGACATATATAGGGAGGACTTTCTTGCTCTACATAATAGTATGCTATCTGGACTCTTTATCTTAACATGTACACTTACTGTATCTCTGTGACATGTTGATAAAGCCCTTAGGATGTGTACTTGACTACCAAGATTATGATGCAGATCATACTAGGGGGCTAGGGTAGTCCGTAAGTACATCCTTCAATTGTTCCTAGTCGTAGGAGTATCGAGATGGGGCCTCGATATTCCGGAGTAGATTAACGTATACGTTTCTTGACCCATATGATAGGAAATGGATGATCCCACATCCATTGGTGTTTGACATCAAAGATTGTATATGGGTGATCAGTGGAGACTGGGTACATTGAACAGGACTCGGCGAGAACTCCAAGATAGTATTATAGCTCACGTCAGATAGCAGTTCTCTGGTGACACTGGTATAGGTTAGCCTGTAGACCCGAGATCATCATAGAGTCTTGTGTGATTTCCACGTTACCATGTTTAAGAGAACGTGCAAAACGGTGGTTTTTGGGTACAGTACCGAGTCACATGGTGGCAATGAGCGATAGAAGGGGATTTCGTCTCTCCCGTTGTTGGAACTTTACCCACGCGCGCAAACGTGTATGTTTTGGAAATAGAATCGGTTTTGGAAATAATGCGCACGCGAGCTCGGTCTCATTTTAAAATTTATAAACCACAAGTGCACGGCGTGTTGTAGCGAGCCGGCAAGTACGGGTCGATCCGTAGGGAATTGTTTATTAGGTTTTGTTGCTTTAAGGTTCGAGAACAAAGAATAGGTTGGGTTGTCACTAAAAAAATATGAAACACAAAAACAAGAAAACAAGTTAAGAAAGAAATGGCCGTGGCTTTGGCTCGGATGGTCGAAACGCGACGATTCCTTTGATGCTCCCTTGCTCTGGAGTTGTCCGTCCTTGTGTCGATCCCGTCGTGAAGCATGATTTGTTAAAGCAGCCGCGAAGCACAAATCATCAAGTTCTCGGATCTCGAATCAAAACACGGAACGAGTCTGTATTGTTCACTTACCGTTTCTATGTCCGAGCTTGAGGTATCAACACTAAGCACAAGGGTTAGCAAGCATACAACAATATCAAAAATACAAACTAGCGAGTGAGAGCAATTAGTTTTAGTGTTAACTTTGCTAAGTGTCTGTGATAGTATAGGGTATATGAAAACCGATGGTTTGTCAAGCCACTTAGTCACAAAATACCGTATCTAAACTTAGCAAACTTAAAACCAAATTGATTTTAACTTAAACATTGTGAAATGGGGAAAGGGAGTGAATATGGTATATGAAGAGGTTACAAAGTAACCATGGTTTCAAAATACCATATCACATCAATACATAAACACTCTTTAAGTTAGAATCATATTAAGCACATTAAACATGAACTAGAGGAGGAGGAAGGCAAGACCTTTCATCTCACATCCTCACCATAACCACAACCAAAGAAGATTTAGTTACACATAATGAAAAGAAAAGCAAGTAAAGAACAAAGCAAAAGAACAAAGCAATATTATTAACCCTTAATGTAGTTGAGATACAAGATATTGGTTACTTGTTCAACCTCCATAATGAAGCTCTCAAAAGAAAGTTTCAAGAGGGAAGAAGAAGAAACCAAGTTAAGCCCACACAACTCTCAAGCTAAACAAAAACTAAAACAAAACTGTCAGTGTTATAATTTAATTTAAATTCTGACACTTGGTACTTTAAAATTTGTACCACACTGCAATGCAGTGAAGAGGGACCAAAGGGGGCCCACAAAGTCTAGATGACAATTCATCGATTAATAATTAATAAAACAGCTTCATCATTTGATGGGACTGTTAATTAAGTGAGGAAATCCTCAAGAAAATTCTAATTAAATAAGAGATCCCTCGGGAAGAGGAGTAAATCTCCCTTTGAGAGCAATGCTCTATGACCGAGTGACACTTATCAAACTCTGATCATGAGGGAATAAAAATTCCTCAAGAGCCTTGCTCTGGAAAAATTGACGATGGAAAAAACCCATCAGAAAAAGAAAATTAAAATCAATTTTTATGAATTAAAAATTCTAAGATCTCCAAGATCTATGAACAAACTCTAAGAGTTCTTTATGAGCAAAGCTCTGTTCATGGGTTAAAAAACCCTGAAACAAGATCTCCTTAGATCTATGGGTTCATGATTTGAAGAGAGCAAAGATCTTTTAATGAAACCCTAAAAATGATTTTCTTTAGATCAAAGATCTATAAAGAGAAAGGCTTTGTTAATAGGTTAAACCCTAGTTTATTAAAAGATTTAATCTTTACCTAAGTTTTGATAGAGTTTTAACTCTTAAAATCTCTTAATATGAAGAGTTATGCTCTGAATAAAAATTCTCAAAGAAAGAAGATGAACAGAATCATCTAAAGAACCAAAGGTCCTATTTATAGGCATTGAAAGGCCTCTTCAACTTCTGAGTTGATCCAAGGGCGCAGATGTTGCCACCGCTGCACTCACATGTGGGCCACGTGAGCGCAACGGTGGTGGGCATTTGTTTCCCCCAATTGGAGCAATGCTCTATTTGAAATTCGAATTTCAAAAATTGAAGCAACGCTTCAGATCTAGCGCCAGGTGTGCTGCGCCCTAGGAAGCGCACCACACGGGTGCACTAGTGCAGAAAGCGCTGCGCTCCGAGCAGCGCACCCGTGTCAATATGCGCTGCCTATTAAGCAGCGCACCACGTGCAAAGCACGGGTGCGCTAGCGGTGGAATAAAAAAAATTCCCCACCGTTAAATCAAAGATCTAATAGTAATGATAAATCATTAATTAATCAGAATTAAATTCTGTTAAAGAAAGATTTCTAAATAACAAGATTGTGCTCTGTAAATCAGAGCACCGTTGGATCAATGATCCAATGGTGATTAAAAATCACCAGAAACACAGAATAAATTCTGTTTAAAAAAGATTTTCCAATCATGGTAAAAACAAGAAGATTGCCTTCTGTAAAACAGAAGCCCTAGGATCAAAGATCCAATGGTGGGAAACATCCACAAATCAATCAGAGAAAAGATCTCTTTAACTGATTCAACAAATCAGCTCGCCCTATATAAAGACCCCAAGACTTCAAGTCTGATATAGAGAAACCCACCTATAAACTTTGAAAAAACTCAAAGATAAAGAGCAGGCTCTTGCAAGAAGATACTTCTTCAAGGTAAAGATGATGGATGATGAACACAGTGATGAAATCATCTCATAAAAAGAAGAATTCTTTTCTCCAAAAAGATCATAGATAGATCTTCAAGACAAAAAGTCTTTCATAAAAGAGATCAAAGGATCTCATCATAAAATAAGAGAAGAACATAATTCTTCTCACAGATCATGGATCTATAAAGGCAAATCCTTTCATCGAAATAAGTGATTGAAAATCTCTCCTGCAAAATAAGAACTGTTGTTCTTGAATCTTAAGACAAAGTCTCTTTTAAAAGAACTTAAACTTGTTTTTTCAAGATCATAAAATTGATCAAATGCGCTTTGCGGTCTTGAATTGCGCTTCTGCGCTTCCTAGATCGGCGCTCAATGCCAAATGCACCACATGTCAACCACGTATGCGCCAACTAAACAACTTGCGCTTTGCACTTCTGAAATAGAGCACTACGCTCACGGGCTGGCGCTCAGTGCCAAATGCGCCACATGTCACTCACGTGTGCGCCACTAAAAGCGCAATGCGCTCATTAATTAGCGCTCATCGCTCATAAACTGGCATCATGCGCTCATCATCTGGCGCTTAGCGCTGAGTGCGACACGTGTCCCTTGCATGTGCGCCACGTGGCAGAAGCGCACTGCGCTCTTTAATTGGCGCAAAGCGCCTGGCACGCCACGTGTTGCGCTGACAGAACATAAATTGTTCTTTAATAAGCCCAAGGCAATGAGGAATGCTCAGCATTCAGCAAAGACAAAAACACTGTCAGGGCCAAACCCAAATAAAGGCTCAATAGCCAGAATAAAAATGTTAAACATTTATTGGACTTAGCCCAATATTGGCCATAAGTCCTCAACTTATATTTAATTGAGACCATCTGCTCATGAATATTTAACAGATCTTAGTCCTAAATTGGACTACAGATCTTTCAACCAACTCACACCGGTTAGAGGGTACATTTCTTTACTCCTCTGATATCTGTCGTTGTAATCCTTCAACGTCTTCAGAGAGGTGACAGGTCCCGACAACCACACCTTTCACGGACTGTGGGGTCCTTAAGCCCACGGATTACGATGTCCTTAACCTTGACTGTGAGGTCTTTAAAACCCATGGACTACGATGTCCTTAAACTCGGACTGTGGGGTCCTTTTAAACCCACGGACTACGATGTCCTTAACCCTCGACCGCAATGTCCTTAAACTAATATTCGAACGCAATGTCTTTAAACTAACATTCAACCGCAATGTCTTTAAACTAACATTGGACCGAGATATCCTTAAACTAACATTGGACCGACATGTCCTTAAACTAATATTGAACCGTATTGCCCTTAAACTAACAATCGACCGCAATGTCTTTAAACTAACATTCGACCGCAATGTCTTTAAACTAATATTGGATCAAGATGTCCTTAAACTAACATTGGACCGAGATGTCCTTAAACTAATATTGGAACGTAATGTCCTTAAACTAACAATCGACCGCAATGTCCCTAAACTAAACAATTGAGTCCAAATACTCTCTTGTTGGATCTAAACGATCCCGTTAAGTTGATTTTAGTCTAAAATTAGACTAACGTATTCTTAACTAACATTTAAGTTGATCTTAGTCTCAAATGAGACTAGCGTATCCTTAAAACAAACCCCCAAACCCAAATCTAAGAAGATACGGATTTGGACTAATCCACGTCCTACGGACGACGACATAAATTAGTCTCCGTATACAATCCACGGGCAACCAAAAACAAAACAAACACCCACGACACAAAGTGACCATCTGGAGAAGGAGAAAGTGGTTACCGCGATGCGGTACCGTAATTAACTGCAGGGGGTTGCGCCTGCAGGGAAGAGCGTCCCCATAATCAAAAACCCCTTACAACGAGGGGGAATCTGACAAAGTCTGCTACATCGGCCGCATCCATTTAAACCTTCGATATATGGTGTCATAAATCAACTTGGCATTTTCGGAGAGGTGGACGGATAGCACCAATTAGAATCTGCCCCAAATTCAGGAAAGACAGACCAACTCGGTCGTGTCTCCGTGTTTGGAGGGGAACAATGTATTTTCATGTGTTGTACCCGTTTGGGGGCCAGTATTTATAAAGGTGGCTCTGCCGAAATTTTCGGGAAATTTGATGCATTAAAATGTTTTAAGGTGAATTTATTTTACAAAACCATCTTTTTTAGTTAAATTTTCCTTCTCTATATTTCTTTAAACGGTTTAGATTTATGGGCTTTGGCTTACTTAGACTACGTTACGCCTTTAGACGTTTCGTAATTTAAGTGACGGTCATGTTCCGTACCTTTGGGTCGTGACAGATACAAAAGAATTAACGTTCAAAAGTTAAACACGTGTGCACTTGGTGCACAAAACGCGTGCGACAGCGTCTAAAACCACCCTAATTAGCTGTTTTCCTAGAAAACGCCAAATCCAGAAGAGAGACGTACGTATCGTACATTAACGAAACACTCACTTTAAAGTAAAATGGTCCCAGATTTTATCTACAGGCTAAATAGAAGAAACAAAGTATACCAAATATCCTAAAAGACCCAAAGAGAATTGCCTACAAAAACCCAACACCTAAGTGCTACAGGGAACCGGCGGTGCCTGGAAATTTGGGATTCTCGCCGGTCGAAGATTGGAGGGGTGGGTCCGTGTTTTAGTGGTATACTCAGGGCTCTAACGCTACTCTACTGTATTGTTTGATTTTATTGCCGATCAACGCTATTCGGTTGCGGCAGCGCCCCGGCCATCAATCCGAGACCAAATGTGGAACAAAAATTTATAAAACTTGACGCTATCACAACCAATTACGCAGATCTACCATTAACCCTTAACTAGCAATCTATAAACTAGGAGTTTAGAATGGTTATACCGAATAGATCCGTGTCCTTCGGTCTTCAACCCTCATCCCAAGCTCCTAAGGGCTTCCTTGATCAAACTTGATCTCCGGTCTCTCTCCATCGAAGATTATCCACCCGAGAGTCTATGCAACGAACTCCAACCTCATATCCGCGGCAAATAGGGTACCTAGATCGCTACTCTAGATACCGTAGAAGATGCAGAGAGTGATGGAGGATTAGTTTGTCTCAAAACACCCTAGGTTTCTCAACTCATGAGTGGGTTAGGATGGAGGAAGAAGAAGATGCCATGAGGATGAGGTGTTGAGACCATCCCAAGAAAGAGAAAGAGAATTTCTTAATGTTTTGTGTGTTGTGAGAGTTGATTAGAAATAATGGAGCCATAACAATATATATGTCAGGTCTCCAAAATATCTAGAGCGAACTAAAAATATCTTAAATCAACATAATCTCACAACAAACAAAACCCTAAGCATGATAGAATAGCAACCATGGGTCACTAATTAGCCATGCTACAAAAATGCAATAAACACCTCATCCTACACCTCAATAACTTTTTAATCCAAAAAGGTCTAAACCATGATGAGGTGTAATCTTCTAAAAGTAATCTTGTAATAAATTACAAGAATACCCCTCGACTGTATATACATACCCGCATCCGTATTCCGGAGAATACGAATACAAAGAGACGAAAATAATCCAACAATATAATACTAGGATCCGGTTTTAATCAAAGCCCTCTAGTATTATCCGTCCGAACATCATACGTGCACAAGTACACGTATGTGATCGAACCCTGCCATAAAACTATACAGCCTCTACATCGTTTTGCCCAAAGCGGGAAAACCTTCTATGTGGGACTCTAAAGACTCGTCAATACGCTGGCAGTGGGTTTAACCACAAGCACGTCAGCGGCACTAGCTATACGTAACGGCTACCCAGGTATTGAACGAAGGGGAGGCCGACGAGCAAACTCATCCTGAAACCCTACTGAGCCTGATCGTGACAATATTCGTACAGTCCGGTCAGTTCATCTATGACTATCGCATATCGAGTCTAAAGGGCGGACAAAGTCAGACCCCTAATAACACGACATTTAGTGTCGGTATGAAGCCCATCACCATCTGAGAAACTACTGATCCGAATCAGTAATTCTCGACTACCTTGGCCAAGGATTTATGGTGATGGCCACCCATGCACTACCGCGACATCAACCCCCAATACCGGGAGAGGCGAATCCCCCGACGATCGGCTCACTGCCTCCATGTAGCTCGGAACTGTACCCAATTAAAACCTGTTAGAATGACTCCTCTGAGCCGTGGTAGGGTAGTAATCAAAGCACAGTAGGAATACACATGAGACAAATGATGATCTCAGGTCGATAGACTAACCTGTACACATGTCACCTAGGAACTTCTATCTGACAATAGGTATAATACCAACTAACATATTCCCGGCGAGTCTGTCCGGTGTACTCATAACCCAATGAGCACCTGTATACATCTTAGGTGAACAAACTGACACAAATGGCTTGTGAGACCAGCAACTGCCCCTCGTCGGGGTCTCGATCAGTATACACCAGTCTACTCTGGAGTATCGATACCCAGTCTCGAAACTCTCTCGACTAAGGACATTTAAAGATGTGCCTATAGACTACCCAGTTCCTACGTATATGATCAATGTTATGCTCCGCTTCCCAGTAGATGGAAACGGTGGCGTGGCAAGCCCGCGACGTATTTATTCCAAGAATGTGAATTCTTGAAATAAATACGCTAAGCGTAATGTAAGCAGTATAACAATGACAAGAATAGACAAATTGAAATAAAATCCAACCATTTTATATATTTACATTCTCAACTTTACAGAATTTAATTGATACAAGAAGTCTGACCATAAAAAATGTTTAAACATGTAACTTACAAAAAAGAAAAGTTGGAAAGAAAACTGATAATCTGCTTCAGGTGCGAACTGGTTGTAATTCTCTGCAATCGCTTCTACCTCCTCTGATCCTAAGGTACCTGACGAACATTCCAAGAAACAAAAGGTGGGTGGAATGCCCGTCAATGAACATGCACTCGGTAAGTCCCAATAGAGATGAGTAATATATAGATTGAGTGCAAGATGACATATAATATAGTATAAATAGAAATTGTAATATGTGAACAAGTATGGTAATGTATATGGAAACTATATCAGCATGGAAATGTAACATGAGCATAGAACACAAGTATAGCATGGCCGTGGAGTGTAGGTATAGTGAATATGAAGTGAATGTAAGTGTCCTAAAATGTCTCAAAAAGGGTAAAATTACCTAACTTGAGTTCAAGTATGAATGTCAACCAATCTCAAAGTATTCTCGAACCCAAGACTATCATCCAGGGGCAAGGAATCACAGGCCCAAAATAGCGGGACTTCAATTGTTATTGAAGTATTCCAAACCCAACAGGCTATCATCCAGGGGCTTGGAAACACGGGCCCTCATTCATGAATTTATGATGTACCATTTCAGCCCGGTACTACAGCAACGTTATTTGTACCGTTTCAGCCTGGTACCACGGCAACGTTATTTTTTATAATCGGACTCAGGAGATTCCGTTGGATTCATACTCAAACTACCCCAACATCCTGTATATATATTAGTCTACGATTAATATTACAAGTCTTGATCAAATTCATGAATACAAAAGGTGGTGTAAAATATCAAGGCACAATTACTCAAAATAATCGATTCGGATTAACTTTTATCATACTGGTGACAAAGTTATATTGACCCAAGCCATGAAGAAATGCAATATACATGAAGAATTCCAATTATTACTACAAGGCTTACACTATTGGCTGCTTTTGACAACTATCCTATACTTCATCAAAATTAAGTATTGAGGTGAGAAGTTTTGGGCATTATCATTGTAAGAATTATTAGGCTATTCGAATGTATAATTATGTAGCTTCTGTTACATATTTGGCATCAACCTGTGTTGGGTGGCTTCATAAGATGCTCATCACTCTTATCTACACCCTTTTGACACAAACAAAGGCTATTAGCTAACTCCTCATCCCAAAGATTTTTCTAAAGTCCATTAATTCGAACTTGCAATAGAACTAAACGTCATGAATTGGAAATAAAACATTGTATCTGTACACATCATGATACTAGTAGGAGGCAAATATAATTTATAAAGGTTTCAGTATAATAGACTACTGTATAAAAGGGTTCAATATAAAATTTAAATTTAAATTTTGAAGATGAAGATCGATAGGAAAAATGAAGAGAGTATTTTTGTGCAAGTCGAATCTTGATTAACATGAATTAGTAGTTCAATATGCATGAATATCATGCTGGACCGCATTTTTATGTTCTAGCCTAGAGTATAGAATTTCTCATCTAGTTGAATGCTTGACACGCTATATAGAGCTACTTGTTGCATAAATTAAGTGATATGCCATATTAACAGAATGGATTGCTAAAAGTATTAGCTTTAGCAGGTATGGTCGTTTATATGATCTTCTCTATAAATGTAACAAAGTTCCGGTCTATATATTATTTTATAATGTATAATATCGCTATAATCTTTTCTGTATCATAAAAGTATACAGAGTACAGTCTATATCGCTGTTAAAAAAGCAGTAATTTATTGTTAGTGTCAATTACTGGTTTATTGCTTGAGTCACCTAATTTAACATATTTTAGCAATATTGCTTTCATAGCATAAGTATTAATTCTACAACTATTCATAACATTTTGGTGTACAAGCATTAAAGAGTATATGTAACAAATCAAAGTGATCTGTAATTCGATAAAGTACAAAAATGGATGTTTTAAGTATATGACATATTCAATGAATTAGAAATAAGAAACTCTCTCTGCTCATTCAAAACCATTTTAACTTTTGTACATGATTTATTTCTCTACAAGCAATGGTTGAAATCACAAAATCATGGAGCTACTATAGAACATGCAGTAGCATATGAAGGAACAGATACCATAGACTCAAAGAACCAAGTTTACACCATACTTTGAGAATTCATCATCAAAAGAAATCACTCACGCAATAAAATATGTATAATTAGCTATAAGTTATATTATGATAGAATTGTTTCAGTTAAAAATTTTGTTTCTAAGAAGGAAGGGGGACTTACGACGAGGGGGGAAATCGGTTTATTGAAATCATAACAGAGGCAAGGAAGGAGAGAGACGGAGGAAAGAAGGGACTTATGACGCGATTAGAATGGGTGAAAATGAGAGAAAACTTTTTCGGGCATTTCATTGAACATCTTCGAGCTCAAATTGAAACGTCGATGGATGAGGGTCTGCAGGCGTCGATGGTGGCCTTAGCGGCTGTGGGCGACGACTAGGATCTCCGACAGTGGCTCAAAGGAGACACGACGACGATGGAGCTCGGGTTTGGTGCTGGAGTTGGCTCGAGGCTTGAGTTCGGCTGCTCAAGTTCGGAGGGGGTGGCGTGAGACTCGGGGGTGGAGGCCAGTGAGGAGAAATGAAAGATTCGTTTACGGATTTGATGGAGAGGGAAAATGAAGAAGATAGGTATCGATTTCAAATGGAGAAAGGGATGAATATTAGAGAGTTAATGAATGGAATGTGAATGAATTTTGTTTTTTTACATTAAAATGGATTTAACAGGGAAGGAAGAAGAAATTGTTGCATGGTAATTTAGTGGGGTTTAATTAGGCTAGAAGAGAAATAATGAAGGTAATCTAGTGGGTTTTAATTAGGCTAGAAGAGAAATAATGAAGGGAGAGGAAGAGTTTGTTTTAAAAAGAAGAAGAAGAAGGGACTGTATGGGCATTTGGGTTATTGGCAGAGACTTGGGCTCACGTTTTGCAAGGAAATGAAGAGGTGTAAGAATATAGAAAATGGAATTAGGCTTTTTTCTTTTTTCTTTTTTTTTTGGGTTAATAAGAATAAAAATGGATTTATTGTTTTAAAATAAAATACAGAAAGGAATATGGGTTAATTGATTTGGTAATTTAATAAAAGAAAATGGTTTTATTAAGAATGTTCATTTGGTAATATAAAGAGAAGAAGAAATAGCTAAGTGATTAAATACTCTAAACGGTCTTTTAGGCTCAAGGAAAATAATAGGAAAAATAAATGGAGGGATAAAAATAGTAATATAAAAATAACATATAGTAGAAAACAAAATTTATAGAAAATATCAATAACAAATAAATACAGTATTTTATATATATATAAAAAAGGCAATACGAAGATATAGAAATTTTGGGGTCGTTACATTCTACTCTCCTTAAAAATAATTTCGTCCTCGAAATTACCTAAGAAGGATGATGCAACCGAACAAATAAGAAAAATGGTTAAAAGATCGAGATGGCGATGAAAGTTTTATACATTTGTTTCCGTAGCGTGCGTCGAGACGTAGGAAAACAAAAAAGGATTCAAGGGAATATAATTCAGGAATACAGTCGTTTCAGTCTACAATAGTTAAAAGAATTTCTTCCACACAATTCTCTCAAGAAGTACGTTGCAAAAACTCAAGAATTAAAACAGTTATATAGGTTGGGGCAAGGACTACTATTTGAACACCTGCGTTGTGTGGAAAATTCAAGTAAAAGAAGAAACAAAAATGCAAGGATTTGAAATGGCTGAAAAGAATGGAAAGAAATTACCATGGACAACCTGATTCATGGCTTCGGCCTCGATGGCCGACATACTGAAAGCCTAGCATCTCGGCAAATTCTTTTGTGCCCGATGGTACACTTGTTGCAGAGGGGGTAAGGGTTGCCCATGCTGAGTTGGTGCAGGAAGATCTAAACGAGGAGCGGGAGCTTGAATAGTCGGTTTAGGTGTGTAGGTTGTTCCAGATCTGTACTGTGGGCAATCTCTTAAAATGTGCATAGGCGATCCACAAATCTTACAAAGACCATTAGCTACTCTGCAATCATTTGCCAGGTAACCCGACCACTTGCAGTAATTGCAGAATTTTGATCCATGGTTGTAAAACGACCCTCTCGATCTCTTAGGTGGCGCTATAGATTCTGGCATCGAGGAGGCTTCTTCAGTAATCTGGCTAACTGGGCATTTTTCTCCGGTTGACTGTGGTCTTCCCTTCTTCTTGATGACAGCTTCATAACGACGGGCTGCCTTCAAAGCTGCTTCATGAGTCGGAAAATCTCCCGTTTCTAGAGCAGCCTGGATATCGAGGTCTCAACTTTGCTGAAAACGTCTGGCGCGATTCTCGGCGGTAGGAATCAGATGGGCAGCGAATCTGGCGAGCATAGTGAAATCGGCATCGTATTCATCTACCGATTTTTCCCACATGGATCCTTGTTGTAAGTGGACAAATCGTTGCTCCATCTCAAAATGAGCAGTCTCAGAAAAGTACTTGTTGTCAAAAAGTTAACGAAACATCTTCCACTCGATAGGATGGGTAATCCGACTTTCTTCGGCCTTCCACCAGACCCTGGCATTATCTGTAAGCTGGAGTTTTGCTACTTGAACCCAAGCTGCTTCTGGAACTTGGGCTGCAGCCAGGTCATCTTCGATACACTGAGCCTATTCTTCAGCTTCAAGCGGGCTCTCCTTACCCGAGAAGTTCTTTGGGTGTAAGGCCCGGAACTGTTTTACTCAAGGTGTTTCGGCCTCGGGGCGGTTCATAAGGATAGCTGGCTGTTGCTGCTGACCCTCCAATAGGCTCTTGATAACATCAAGAAACGCCGTTTGTTCAGTGATGGGAGTTGCAGTAATAGATGGTGGTGGTGTCTCGCCATTGTTGTTGATCGGTTCGGGGGAAGCCATCACCTTGGATAGGAAAGATGGATTATGATAGATTCAAAGGAATTGAAAGGTAAAGAATGTAAAAGTTGTCGGATTTTATCTTTCTTGTATCATATTGCTTACGACTTCATGCAGAACTGGACCTGCATGGGCCACCAACAAAACCTGTCACGTCCCGCTTCCCAGTAGATGGAAACGGTGACGTGGCAAGCCCACGACATATTTATTCCGAGAAGGTCATTTCTCGAAATAAATACGCTAAGCGTAATGTAGGCAGTATAACAATGACAAGAATAGACAAGTGGAAATAAAATCCAACCATTTTATATATTTTGATTCTCAACTTTACAGAATTTAACTGATACAAGAAATCTGAACATAAAAAAATGTTTAAACATGTAACTTACTAAAAAGAAAAGCTGGAAAGAAAACTGATAATCTGCTTCAGGTGCGAACTGGTTGTAATTCTCTGCAATCGCTTCCACCTTCTCTGATCCTAAGTCACCTGACGAACATTCCAAGAAACAAAAGGTAGGTGGAATGCCCGTCAGCGAACTTGCGCTCGGTAAGTCCCAGTAGAGATGAGTAATATATAGATTGAGTGCAAGATGACATATAATATAGTATAAATAGAAATTGTAATATGTGAACAAGTATGGTAATGTATATGGAAACTATATCAGCATAGAAATGTAACATGAACATAGAACACAAGTATAGCATGGTCGTGGAGTATAGGTATAGTGAATATGAAGTGAATGTATGTGTCCTAAAATGTCTCAAAAAGGGTAAAATTAACTAACGTGAGTTCAAGTGTGAATGTCAACCAATCTCAAGAGTATTCTCGAACCCAAGGCTATCATCCAGGGGAAAGAAATCACGGGCCCAAAATAGCGGGACTTCAATTGTTATTGAAGTATTCCAAACCCAACAGGCTATCATCCAGGGGCTTGGAAACACGGGCCCTCATTCATGAATTTATGGTGTACCGTTTCAGGCCGGTACCACAGCAACGTTATTTGTACCGTTCCCGCCCGGTACCATGGCAACGTTATTTTTTATAATGGGGCTCATGAGATTCCGTTTGATTCATACTCAGACTACCCCAACACCCCGTATATATATTAGTCTATGATTAATATTACGAGTCTTGATCAAATCCATGAATACAAAAGTTGGTGTAAACTATCAAGGTACAATTACTCAAAATAATCGATTCGGGTTAACTGTTATCATGCTGGTGACATAATTATATTGACTCAAGCCTTGATGAAATGCAATATACATGAAGAATTCCAATTATTACTATAAGGCTTACACTATTGGCTGCTTTTGACAACTATCCTATACATCGTCAAAATTAAGTATTGAGGTGAGAAGTTTTGGGCATTATCATTGTGAGAATTATTAGGCTATTCGAATGTATAATTATGTAGCTTCTGTTAAATATTTGGCATCAACCTGTGTTGGGTGGCTTCATTAGATGCTCATCACTCTTATTTACACCCTTTTGACACAAACAAAGGCTATTAGCTAACTCCTCATCCCAAAGATTTTTCTAAAGTCCATTAATTCGAACTTGCAACAGAACTAAACGTCATGAACTGGAACTAAACCTTTGTATCTGTACAAATCATGATACTAGTAGGAGGCAAATATAATTTATAATGGTTTCAGTATAATAGACTACTATATAAAAGGGTTCAATATAAAATTTAAATTTAAATTTTGAAGATGAAGATCGAATTGGAAAATGAAGAGGGTCTTTATGTGCAAGTCAAATCTTGATTAACATGAATTAGTAGTTCAATATGCATGAATATCATGCTGGACCGCATTTTTATGTTCTAGCCTAGAGTATAGAATTTCTCATCTAGTTGAATGCTCGACACGCCATATATAGAGCTTGTTCCATAAATTTAGTCATATTCCATATTAACAGAATGGATTGCTAAAAGTTATTGCTTTAGGAGGTATAGTCGTTTATATGATCTTCTCCATAAATGTAACAAAGTTCCGGTCTATATATTATTTTATAATGTATAATATCGCTATAATATTTTCTGTATCACAAAAGTATACATCGTACCGTCTACATCGCTGTTTCCTAGATCAGAATGGTTAATCACTTTATCTAATCCGGATGGCTCCCACTGTTTTCTCGAGTCCTCCTCCAAACACAAAAGAAGAATTAGTCGGGATCATCTAAAATCACCCGAGGAGTAAACCAACTTATCAGTGGGAATCGGGATCCAACTATCATCACATGATAACTTGATGGAGTCCACTCAAGTTATCACACTCCAGAAGGTATGTGAATGCCTGGCAAGTTTCCTGTATGTTTGAAACTCCCGATGTGATTTTTACCCCATGCACTTATGACCTTGACGAAGGCCAACAAATCATAAGTCACATGTCAAATTCTACCCGTCATTGTCCAGGTTAATTTGAACCCACCCGTACTCGTCTTTGACAAAGGACAACAAGGTTGTACAACTGTCCCAAACCAACGCATCTATTTATGCAACAGAAAAGTAACAAATATCTACCATACACCATGCCTTGACGAAGGCCAACAAATATAGCATGAATACTAAGTGCTACCCGTCTCAAATGACGGAGGGCTACGAATGGTTTTTTGTGAAAAACCTTTAACGTAATGAACTTGATATCGTTGAAGGAACCATATAGCTTTACAAATATATAGTGGAAAAAACTTTTACTAAAGAGGTCACTCCCGGTGAAGGGATCTCGGCTCTTTCCTCATCGAATGAGGTGCAGGATATTCCAAACTGAATACCACGATGGAAAGCAAAAATAATCGACTATAGTGAAGTTATTACGATGACGCAAACTTTCGCTCAAGGGGTCACTCCCGATGAAGGGATCTCGGCCTTTACCTCGTCGAATGAGGTGCAGGATATTCCAAACTGAATACCACTGTGCAAAGCAAAAGGAAACGTCCTTGTAAAAATAGTTTTTTGAAAATTTTTCCAACAACATCATATAGGTTTTTTTTCCATGCATTGATAAAAAATCAACGCAGTCCCATCAATTAACATATCACGCCACAGAAAAAGGAACGAAAAATAAAATCTACGTATATACCATCTGCATTCGCCACAGGGTCCCGTCATCACCCGTTAGGTTACTTAACTAACGACAGAGCGAGGACTGGACTAACGCGGGTGCAAAACATATACAACATCTACTAGTTTATATATAAATATATATAACAATCGTCCCAGGAAAGATATAAAAAACATCACAGAATCACAGCCGAGCATCACAGAGTGGTGGATAATCCTGGAGACCCGGGTTTCACTTGAGCCGAAAATGAGACCCGACGTTCCCTGTCGTGTGGATAGCCTGTGCAATGAAATCTAGACCCCTACGAGCGCATGAAGTTACCCGCCAATCCCAGAAGCGAGACAACCCTAAACAACAAAGTTAATGGGCCACCTAGCACTTCACAGAATCCGGTAAATTGAGTACCCTATCTTGGGTCAATCTATACCCCCTACGAGTGCGGCGAATAGCCCGCCATTTCTAGAGTAAGGTCCCCTCCTTCTTAATGCCATGAGATGCGGATCCATTACCCTCTAGAACCCGGCTATTCGTGCACTCCACCGTGGGCTAATCCCAGTACAGAAAAGAAAATATATACAAGGGTGATATCGACGTAACTAAACCAGCTCGGTTCTGAGAGTACTATGACCCCGACACCGTTAAGGAGGATCGCTTCTCAACCCGGTCGTGCCCCAAACAATTAATATACGAACTGACTGTGACGGCAGTCCACATATCGGACGCTCACCCCGCAATATCAAATATACAAATGAATCTAAACTATACTACCATTGCACCACTGGCTATCCACCATGACAATCCAACCACAATTACAGCATAACACAGAACATCAACGTGAATGTCACGTTCGCAAACCAGTCTAAAAGAACATATAGCAATTAGACCAGTTGTACCGCTCGAATGACATTCACGGTCGCAGATAGTAATGTATGTACTGTATACATTTAAACAGTGTTAAAATATCGACGTTGAAACACCCCGAATTTCCCCCGAACTAAAGACAACAAAATATCCAAAATGGGCAAAACAAACAATACCATTGCACAAATATTCTAGAGACTAGATAACCCTGCAAAATTCAAGTCCTAACCCTAATAAAAAACCGGCCACACCCGTTTTTTTTTCAAGTCTCACGCGGTCAAAACAGGTGAATGGGGCTCGTTTTTCTAGGGTGTTCTAGTTGTCTCAAAAATAGCCTTCTGCAATTGCTTAAAATTTTTTTTGAAGACTTTGAAAAAAATCGACAGTGACTGGAATATTCAAGGTATTGATTTTGAGATGTTTCGGTTTCGACACTTTAACATCGTCTAAATAAGCTAGCTAAGGGTTTGGTCTAATACCATGTTGGGTTACGGCAGCGCCCCAGCCATCAATCCATGACCAAATGCGGAACAAAAATTTATAAAACTTGGCGCTACCACAACCAATTACCCGGATCTGCCATTAACTCTTAACTAGAAATCTATAAACTAGGAGTTTAGAATGGTTATACCGAATAGATCCGTGTCTTTCGGTCTTCAACCATCATCCCAAGCTCCTAAGGGCTTCCTTGATCAAGCTAGATCTCCGATCTCCCTCCATCGAAGATGATCAACCCGAGAGTCTATGCAACAAGCTCCAACCTTATATCCGCGGCAACTAGGGTACCTAGATCACTACTCTAGATACCATAGAAGATATAGAGAGTGATGGAGGATTAATTTGTCTCAAGACACCCTAGGTTTCTCAACTCATGAGAGGGTTAGGGTGGAGGAAGAAGAAGATGCCATGAGGATGAGGTGTTGAGACCAACCCAAGAATGAGAAAGAGAATGGCTTAATGTTTTGTGTGTTGTGAGAGTTGATTAGAAATAATGGAGCCATAACAATATATATGTCAAGTCTCCAAAATATCTATAGTGAACTAAAAATATCTTAAGTCAACATAATCTCACAACAAACTAAATCCTAAGCATGATAGAATAGCAACCATGGGTCACTAATTAGCTATGCTACAAAAATGCAATAAACACCCCATCCTACACCTCAATAAACTTTTAATCCAAAAAGGTCTAAACCATGATGAGGTGTAATCTTCTAAAAGTAATCTTGTAATAAATTACAAGAATGCCCCTCAACTGTATATACATACCCACATCCGTATTCCGTAGAATACGAATGTAAAGAGACGAAAATAATCCAACAATATAATACGAGGATCCGGCTTAAACCAAAGCCCTCTAGTATTATCCGTCCGAATATCATCCGTGCACAAGTACACGTATGTGATCAAACCCTGCCGTAAAACCATACAGTCTCTATATCGTTTCGCCCAAAGCGGGGAAACCCTCTGTGTGGGACTCTAAAGACACGTCAATATGCTGGCAGTAGGTTTAACCACAAGCACGTCAGCGGCACTAGCTGTACGTAAAGGCTACCCAGGTATTGAGCGAAAGGGAGGCCGACGAGCAAACTCATCCTGAAACCCTACTGAGCCTGACAGTGACAATATCAATACAGTCCGGTCCGTTCGTCTATGACTATTGTATATCGAGTCTAGTGGGTGGATAAAGTCAGACCCCTAATAACGCGGCATTTAGTGTCAGTATGAAGCCCATCACCACCTGAGAAATTTCCGATCTGAATCATTAATTCTTGACTATCTTGGCCAAGGATTTTGGGTGATGCCCACCCGTGCACAACCGCGACATCAACCCCCAATACCGGGAAAGACGAATCCCCCGACAATCGGCTCACTGCCTCCATGTGGCTCGGGGCTGTACTTAACTAAAACCTGTTTACACGACTCCTTTGAACCATGGTAGGGTAGTAATCAAAGCATAGTGGGATCTCACACGATAAAAATGGCAATCTCAGATCGATAGACTAACCTGTGTTGGCTATAGTGCCCTCAAGGCAATTATCGTAATCGCAGTTAGGTGATTATGATGATTGAGGGAGGACCTATACCGGTAGAACTGTCTTACTCCAGATGATAGTATGCTATCTGGTTTGTCTTTATCATCATGTACATACAGATCACTATTACATGTTGACAGAGCCCATAGGATTCTTTCTTGACTACCAGCATTATGATGGCGATTATATATGTGAGAGCTGGGGGTCTATAAGCAAATCCATAAATATCCCTAGTCATGGAAGTTTCGAGATTGGGCATCGATACTCCAAAGTAGACTAGTGTATACTGATCGAGACCCTGACGAGGGGTGGCGGCAAGGTCTCACAAGCCATTGGTGTTAGTTTTTTCACCTAAGATATTATACAGGTGCTCATTGGGTTATGAGTACACTGGACGGACTCGTCGGGAACATGCTAGTTGGTACTATACCTATTGTCAGATAGCTGTCCCAAGGTGACATGTGTACAAGTTAGTCTGTCGACTTGAGATCGTCATTTTGTCTCGTATGAGTTCCCACTGTGCTTTGATTACTAGCCTACCACGGCTCAAAGGTGTCGTGGAAACAGGTTTTAGTTGAGTACAGTCCCGAGCCACATAGAGGTAGCGAGCGGATCGTCGGGGATTCATCTCTCCCGGTATTGGGGGTTGATGTCGCATTGTGCACGGGTGGCCATCATCAGAAATCCTCGGCCGGGTTAATCGAGAATTACTGATCTAGGATCAGTAATTTCTCAGGTGGTAATGGGTTTCATACCGACACTAAATGTCGCATTATTAGGGGTCTGACTTTATCCAACCCCTAGACTCGATATGCGATAGCCTTAGAAGAACGGACCGGACTGTACGGATATTGTCACTGTCAGGCACAGTAGGGTTTCAGGATGAGTTTGCTCGTTGGCCTCCCTTTCGCTCAATACCTGCGTAGCCGTTACGTACAGCTAGTGCCGCTGACGTGCTTGTGGTTAAACCCACTGCCAGTGTATTGACGAGTCTTTAGAGTCCTACATAGAGGGTTTCCCTGATTCGGGCGAAACGATGTAGAGGCCGTATGGTTTTATGGCAAGGTTCGATCATATATGTACATTTGTGCACGTATCATGATTCGGACGGATAATACTAATGGCTTTGGTTTAAACCGGATTCTAGTATTATATTGTTGGATTATTTTCGTCTCATTGTATTCGTATTTTTCGGAATACGGATACGGGTATGTATATACGGATGAGGGGTATTATTGTAATTTCATTACAAGATATTTCTAGAAGATGCCACCTCATTATTTTTTTAACCATTTTTTTTAAATGGTTAATGAGGTGGAGGATGAGTCATGTTCGGCATTAAATTGATGGCATGCTTTGTGATGACTCATGAGGTGAGTCATGGTGCACTATTCTAGCATGCTTGATATTTGGTTAGGGTTGTGAGATATTTTCTTGACTTGGTGTTTTTTTTAGTTGCTTCATGCTTCATGCTCACAACACTTAGCCATTTCCTCTCTTGAGTTGCTTCACTCATCCTCCAATGGCTTCATCTTCTTCCTCCACCCATCAAGTCTCATGTGTTGATAAACATTGGGTGTTTTGAGACAAAGTAATCTTACACACTCTCTACTTCATCTTGGCTATCTAGGCTCGCAAACTAGATACTCGAGTTGCCTTAGTTTTGAGGCGGGAGCCCGTATTACATACTCTTAAGATGGATCGTCTTCGATGGGGGAGACTGGAGATCAAACTTGATCAAGGAGCCTCTTTGAGCTTAGGATGATGGTTGAAGACCGAAGGATACAGATCAACTTGATATAACCATCTAACTCCTAGTTTACATATTGCTAGTTTAGAGTTAAGGGTAGATCCGGGTATCGGGTCATGGTAGCGCCAGTTTAGAAAAATTTTGTTCCGTATTTGGCCACGGTATGATGGCCGGGGCGCTGCCGTAACCCAATATGGTATCAGAGCCAACCCTTTAACCCTACCAGCTAGTTTGTACAAGGTTAAAATCTCGATCAACCAATTTTTCCGAATCATTTTTCCATGTTGATGTGGCCGCTGTCGAATTTCAAAGTTGTTCCAAAAATTTTTTTGGGTATCTTAAAATTTTGTGCAGGCATAACTATAGCTACAGAAAAAATTTGGAGACCTGACTCCAAAATTCCGCCGCGGAACCGGAGCAAAATGTCACATTTTGCGGCACTTCCTCCCCGCTTTTTGGGCTATAGTACCCTAATTTTTTTCTGGAGCTCTAGTTCATGAAAATATGATTTTTGTGATATATGGTTTTGGCCCAGATTTATTTGAGTGCTGGATTTGCATTTGGGGCCAATTTGGAAAATTTTAGTCGATCGAAATTTAAAATGTTTATTTTTCAGTATATACATTATTATCTGCGACCGTAAATGTCATTAGAGCGGTACAACTCGTCTAATTGCTATATGTTCTTTTAGAAGAGTTTGCGAACGTGACATTCACGTTGATGTTCTGTGTTGTGTTGTGTTGTGGTTGGATCGTCGTGGTGGATAGTTTGGGTGCAATGTTAGTACTGCTTAGTTTCATTTGTATATTTGATATTGCGAGGCGAGCATCCGACATGTGGACTGCCGTCACTGCCCGTTTGTATATTATTTGTTTGGGGCACGACCGGGTTGAGGTCGATGTCACCCTTGTATATTATTTTCTTTTTTGTATGAGGATTACCCCAAGGAGGAGTGCACGAATAGCCGGGCTCTAGAGGGCAACGGGTCCGCATCTCATGGCATTGAGACAGAGGGGACCTTACTCTAGAATTGGCGGGCAATTTGCCGCACTCGTAAGGGGTATAGTTTGACCCAAGGAGGGCTGCTCAAGTTACCGGATTTCGTGAAGTGCTGGGTGGCCCACTCACTTTGGTGATTGGGGTTGCCTCTCTTTTAGGATTGGAAGGTAACTTGCCACGCTCGTAGGGGTCTAGGTTTTCATTGCACAGGCTATCCACACGACAGGGAACGTCGGGTCTCATTTGCGGCTCAAGTGAAATCCGGGGCTCCGGGATTATCCACCACTCTATGTTGATTGTTGAGATTATGAGATGTTGCTTTATATCATGCCTGGGATGAATAATTATATATATATATATATATACTAGTAGATGTTGTATATGTTTTGCACACGCGCTAGTCCAGTCCCTGCTCTGTCGTTAGTTAAGTAACCTAACGAGTGATGACGAGACCCAGTGGCGAATGTGGATGGCATATACGTACATTTTATTTTCGTTTTTTTCTGGTGTGATTAATTGATGGGACTACGTTGATTCTGATCAATGCAAGGAAAATAAACCTAATTGATGTTGTTGGAACCAAGTTTTTTTTAAAAAACAGACATTACAGACGTTTTCTTTTGCTTTGCACAGTGGTATTCAGTTTGGAATATCCTGCACCTCATTCGACGAGGCAAGGGCCGAGATCCCTTCACCGGGAGTGACCCCTTGGGCGAAAGTTTGCGTCATCATAATAACTTTTCTATAGTTGTTTCCTTTTGTTTTGCATCGTGATATTCAGTTTGGAATATCCTGCACCTCATTCGACGTGGAAAGATCCGAGATCCCTTTACAGGGAGTGGCCTCGTTAGCAAACGTTTACGCCACTATATATTTGAAAAACCACTCGGTTCCTTCAACGATATCAAGTTCATTACATTAAAGGTTTTTCACCAAAATCTAGCCGTAGACCTCCGTCATTTCAGAATAGTATTGCTTAGTATTCGTCCTACGTTAGTCGTTGCTATTCGCCGAGGCGTAGTGTGCAGTAACTCTGTAATGCTTTTCTGTCGCATGGACATGTGGATTGGTTAGGACGGTCATACGACTTTGTTGATTATTCGTTAAGGGTCGTTCATGTGGGTTTAACGCAATCAAGCGAATGACGGGTTGAACTTGACTAGAACCTTTTGATTTGTTGATTATTCGTCAAGGTCACTTGGGTCCTAGGGGTAAAAATCACATCGGGAGTTTCAAACATACAGGAAACTTGCGAGGCATGCGTATACTTTCTGGAGTGTGGTGACTTGAGTGGCTTCCATCAAGTTATCATGCGATGATAGTTGGATCCCGATTCCCACTGATGAGTAGGTGTTACTCCTCGGGTGATTTTTGATGATCCGACTAATTCTCCTTTTGGGTTTGGAGGAGAATTCGAGAAAACAGTAGAAGCCATCCTGATTAGATAAAGTGATTAACAATTCTGATCTAGGTTAGAGTACACGCTGAGTGTTTCTTCTCTCTCTCTCTCAGGGAGCGACCAAGACCTGACCCTAGACTAAAACTCATGACCAAGTTAACCGAACCTTCTTAAAACACTTTGGCTTTTGGAATGTCACGGAGTCGCATATATCATTTCCATATCTATATCACCTTTGCATTTCTCCAGAACACCCCGTATCATTATGAACATCCACTTCCATTGGATAAATCCATCATATAGTTACATATGAACTCGAAGGAAATTGTTCCAGATTCGGGGATGGATTCTGCTTCTGAAGAGATTGAATAGGATTATTCGGTTGTCTTTTCCCTTTACCTTCTCTCAGGTTGTGAAGATTTCTAGGATTAGTAGTGGGTACACCTATTGAGCTTATTGGATAGTCTTCCTCCAGACCATAGGCAGGTGACGAAAGGTGGGGAAGGAAGAAAACCAATTAGCCTAAAGGTGGTGTACAGAAGGTAATAAGTAAAGACATATAAAGGGAATAGAATAACGGCAATGAAAATTGTGACTGCTATCATTCACGATAAAACTGTTTATACCCCTGCCACCCCCACACCACTTTGGATTTCTCTAGAACACTTCGTATCACTACGAACGTCCATAAAGCTTGGACAATCCATCGTATAGTTACATACGAACTCGAAGGAATTCGTTCCAGATTCGAGGATGGTTTCCGGTTCAGGAGAAATAGAATAAGAATTATTCAGTTGTCTTTTCCCTTTACCTTCTCTCATGTTGCAAGGGCTCCTAGGATTAGGAGAGTACACCTATTATGCTTATTGGATAGTCTTCTTCCAAAGCTTAGGCTGGTGCCGAGGGGTAGGGAAGGAAGAAAACCGATTAGCCTAAAGGTGGTGTACATAAGGTAATAAGTAAAGACAAAATAAAGGGATTGAAATGAGGGCAAGTAAGTATACAGTACTGTCATGAATCAGGATAGTGGAAGAGAAATTACTAGGAATATCCGGATACCCCTTCGAAACATTTTCATGTTTCAGTTTCACTTTGCGATGTTAATTGAAAACTGTTTTCCCAATTGGAATCTAACTCCATGGTATGTATTTACCAGATCAGTTTCTCACATCTGTATGTTATTACAGATGGTGAGTGGGAGTAAGATATTTGGAATTAGGTGATTATATCCTCATTATATCGTAATTCGTTGTAATTGGTGATATTTGAGGAAATCACCTCGGTTTTTTCCTGACGGCAAATATTTTGTTTTGAATATCCGTCGTTATGGACCAATTTCAAACTGATATATCTGTATGTTTATTTTATAAAGTGAGATATAACTTTTTGAAATTAGGTCTGTGATATTTACCTATATCATTTGATGGATAGGTAAGTTGCATTCAACAGCGGTGTAATTCTTCTTAACCATTAAATAGTTTTCAACCTACGACGCACAAGGTTTGAGTTATTGAACTCAGGGGGCTTATACAAAGTATTGTATGTTGTCCAGTGTCCATTAGAACAAAGGGATTGGTACTCATACTATATTCTGTTTACTCATGACTTCTCTAATTTTAGACATGTATTTCGTTGAAATACAAGGTCCAAGTTTTGAGAAGTCATAGGTATAAGAATAAAGTAGAGAACCATATGTTGCAAGTATCAGGATTCTTTGAAATAGTGGAACATGTAGATATTTATGTTTGGTATTCCGATGATAGTAATAGTTTTGAGAACTTACTTCTCTTTCAGATTACTCATGCTTGGATACACTCCTAGTTGAGTAATGTTGATTGGCCTTTTTCCATTTGGTTGATATGCACTGGACACAGCTCCATGATTTTGAATATGGTTCCAATTAAATTAATGCTTTTGTTTCTGTATTGGATATATATAGAATCAATTTATATCTTAACGATGTTAAGGTATAGGGAGTTGTCCGACTGATGCATAAGACCAGAATCTGGACAAACTCAAGGCACGTTTCAGTAAGGGCACTTTGTGGGTTATCCCGGGCTTTGAGGAGGGTTAACTTTCTACCATCAGGAAGATTAATAGTGATACGGTTCTTGACTCGCCACAGTTTTAGTAAAATGGACTTTTTCAGAAAACATTAGTGGGAGCATGGTAGAACTGGAAGTGATTCCAGAACCATAAACAATTACTGAAAATTTAATAGAACCTGAAGATTCAATTGGATTCGACATTCCATTAGCCACTCTGCAGATTTGGTGGGTAACCTCAGGCACCCGAGAGATACTTCGGTCTTCTCAGAGACGGTGACAGGGAGGTTCTTGTTTACCTATACTTTCCATTGTTGCTATTCTAGACTATAAGACCCAGCAGTAGGATGAGTATAGTGTCGTTCTAAATTTGTTTTAAAACTGTACTTATATATGACTCTGCCAGAGGGTTATTGTTGTCAGTGGGAGCAGCGGAAGCATAGTAGGCAAGTAGCTTATGTCTATTTATAGACTAATGCAGGTATAAAGGAAATAGATTATCAATTTTTGATGTAATAGCCATTGGTCTTGACTTCATCAGAATAGGAGATGGATCTGGTAAGAAAGTAGTACAGAGTGATGTCCAGGTATTTGGGATGACATGCACTTGATAGGAAGAGATATTCCTATACTACGATTGGTTATACTGTGGTTATCACAAAGTTGTTTCTCCATATATGATATGGATAAAATATCAGGCTTTCTGGTCACTAAATCTATGGTTTTAGATCTAGATTTGGAAAGTGTCCCAATTTGGGTACTTGACACTATTCTAAAGGTGTTTTAGAATGCACGACTCCTGGCATGGTGGTGAACCTGCAGGTGATGGAGTCACCCTCTCTAAAGGAAGTCTTACAGACTAAAGGGGAGAGGGATGTGCATGATTGGTATATCACTTGCTTAGGCAATTGAGTCAATCATGAGATATCAAGTACCACACCAGATGTTGTATTTGCACTAGATGCAATAAGTTTAAATATTAATCCAATCCTGGAGAAACATTAGGAAGCAGTTTTGAACAAAAGTGGATGTTCATGGGATATGATAACGGAAGCCTCCTTCGAAAGACAGTTATCATTCCAGTCTTCCAAGGTGACTAGGATGACAGAGTGGCTGTCATAGTTTTAGTTTTTCCCTCTTCTGAGGGACAGTATGTTGGACAGGTGGTCCAAGAGGATACTGTGGAATGCATGGCGTAGGTTACTGATTAAATTCAGTAGATGATACATTCTAAGAAGTTTGCTGGATTTGGAGTTCATTTATGAACTGGTTCCCATCAGATATCCAGTCATATTCTAAGAAAGGTATTACTCATTTCAGGAGATAGTCTTTCTCCGCGAATTTGAGATACAGAGAGATAAAGATAGAAATACCGGAGTGGATCCACACACTGAGGCTATTTCTTGAACACAACAAACAAGCTTTGTGAGGCTGATTAGTAGAGAAGTTGGGTGTTCGGTATCACACGGGCTGTGAGTATGCGACATCGCAATAATTGACCTTAAGAGCAAGTAAGAGATTGTTGGCTATAGTTCCATCAAGTCAATTATCGTAATCGCAGGTAGGTGATTATGATGATTGAGAGAGGACCTATACCGGTAGAACAGTCTTACTCGAGATGATAGTATGCTATCTCGTTTGTCTTTATCATCATGTACTTACAGATTACTATTACATGTTGATAGAGCCCATAGGATTCTTTCTTGACTACCAGCATTATGATGGCGATCATATATGTGAGAGCTGGGGTCTATAAACAAATCCTTAAATGTCCCTAGTCGTGGGAGTTTCGATACTCCAGAGTAGACTAGTGTATACTAATCGAGACCCGGACGAGGGGCGGTGGCAAGGTCTCATAAGATATTGGTATTAGTTTGTTCACCTAGGATAGTATACAGGTGCTCATTGGGTTATGAGTATACTGGACGGACTCGCCGGGAACATACTAGTTGGTACTATACATATTGTCAGATAGCAGTTCCTAGGTGATATGTGTACAAGTTAGTCTGTCGACCTGAGATCATCATTTGTCTCGTGTGAGTTCCCACGGTGCTTTGATTACTACCTTACCACGAATCAAAGGAGTCGTGCAAATAGGTTTTAGTTGGGTACAGTCCCGAGCCACATGGAGGCAGTGAGCGGATCGTCGGGGATTCATCTCTCCCGGTATTGAGGGTTGATGTCGCGTTGTGCATGGGTAGCCATCACCAGAAATCCTCGGCCGGGATAGTCGAGAATTATTGATCTAGGATCAGTAGTTTCTCAGGTGGTGATTGGTTTCATACCGACACTAAATGTCGTGTTATTGCGGTCTGACTTTATCCACCCCCCAGACTCGATATGCGATACTCTTAGACGAACGGACCAGACTGTACGAATATTGTCACAGTCAGGCCCAATAGGAGTTCACGATGAGTTTGCTCGTTGGCATCCCTTTCACTCAATAACTACGTAGCCGTTACGTACAGCTAGTGCGGCTGACGTGCTTGTTATTCAACCCACTTCCAGCGTATTGACGAGTTTTTATAGTCCCACATAGAGGGTTTCCCTGATTCGGGTGAAACGATGTAGAGGTGGTTTTATGGCAGGGTTCGATCGTATACGTACACTTGTGCACGTATCATGATTCGGACGGATAATACTAGTGGCTTTGGTTTAAGCCGGATTCTAGTTTTATATTGTTGGATTATTTTCGTCTCGTTGTGTTCGTATTTTTTTGAACACGGATACGGTTATGTATATACGGATGAGGAGTATTCTTATAATTTCATTACAAGATATTTCTAGAAGATGCCACCTCATTATTGTTTTAACCATTTATTTTAAATGGTTAATGAGGTGGAGGATGAGTCATGTTCGGCATTAAATTGATGGCATGCTTTGTGATGACTCATGAGGTGAGTCATGGTGCACTATTTTAGCATGCTTGATATTCGGTTAGGTTTGTGAGATATTTTCTTGACTTGGTGTTTTTTCTTTAGTTACTTCATGCTTCATGCTCACAACACATAGCCATTTTCTTTCTTGAGTTGCTTCACTCATCCTCCAATGGCTTCATCTTCTTCCTCCACCCATCAAGTCACATGTGTTGAGAAAACACACTCTCTACTTCATCTTGGCTATCTAGGCTAGCAAACTAGATACTCGAGTTGCCTCGGTTTTGAGGCGGGAGCCCGTATTACATACTCTCAAGGTAGATCGTCTTCGATGGGGGAGACCGGAGATCAAACTTGATCAAGGAGCCTCTTGGAGCTTGGGATGATGGTTGAAGACCGAAGAAGTCGGATCAACTCGGTATAACCATCTAACTCCTAGTTTACATATTACTAGTTTAGGGTTAAGGGTAGATCGGGGCATTGGGTCATGGTAGCGCCAGTTTAGAAAATTTTTGTTCCGCATTTGGCCACGGTATGATGGCAGGAGCGCTGCCGTAACCCAACAACCTATACACATGTCACCTGGGAACTGCTATCTGACAATAGGTATAATACCAACTAGCATATTCCAGGCGAGTCCGTCCGGTCTACTCATAACCCAATGAGCACCAGTATACATCTTAGGTGAATTATCTGACACCAATGGCTTCTGAGACCGACCACCGCCCCTCGTCAAGGTCTCGATCAGTATACACTAGTCTACTCTGGAGTATCGCTGCCCAGTCTTGAAACTCCCTCGACTAGGGACATTTAAGGATGTGCCTATAGACCACCCAGCTCCCACGTATATGATTGCCATCATACTGCTGGTAGTCAAACAAGAATCCTAAGGTCTCTATCAACATGTAATAGTGATCTGTAATGCCACCTAATGTTGTACATGATGATAAAGACAAACCCGATAGTATATTTGTTAGTGTATATGCCCTAGAGGCCATTACTGTATCATACTAGCTTTTATATTACTTGATGGAAGCTTGGGATATTCACAGTTGTGTAGACAATCTTGCTCAAAATGGTAGTATGCTACTTGGTTTGTTTCTACTTTAATATGTGCATGTGTTTCTTTTAGCATATCGCTTATACATATTAGTAGAGCCCTCAGGATCTTTGCTTGATTACCAGCATTGTGATGGCAGTCACACTTGTGGGGCTGGGTAATCTATAAGCACATCCTTATACAGGTCCCTAGTCGTAGGACTATCGAGACAGGGCATCGATACTCCGGAGTAGACTAGCGTATGCGCTTCTCATTCCAGCAGGGGAGACGGTCTGTCCCACAGCCGTCAGTACGTCGTACTTGAGATAGTATGCGGGTGCTCGTTAGGTTACGAGTACACTGGATAGGACTCGTCGAGAACTGTTGGTTGGTACTATACCTATCATCAGTTATCAGTTCCCAGGTGACATGAGTACAGCTTAGTCCGCTGACTTGACACCGTCACTTCGCCTCGAGTGTGTTCCCACTGTACTTTGATTACTACCCTACCACGGCTCAAAGGAGTCGTCCAAACAGGTAGTAGTTGGGTGCAGTCCCGAAGCACTTGGAGGCAGTGACGGTTAGACAGGATTCGTCTCTCCCAGTATTTGGAGTTGATATCGCGCTGGGCCAAGGAGAGCCATTACACATAGTCATCTCTGGCCAGGGCAAGCGAGATATACTGATAGGTTTCCAGTGTTATCTCAGGGTGTTCTGGGATACACTCCGACACGACTTGTACCGCTATTAGGGGACTGGCGTTTACAGCCCCCTAGGCCCGCCATGCGATATTCTCAGACGAACAGACCGGACTGTACGGAGACTGTCACATTCAAGCTGAGTAGGAGTTCGGATGGGTTCACCTCATCAGTCTTCTTATCGGTATCTACCTGGGGGCCGTTACGCACAGCTAGTGCCGCTTGCGGTCTGTGGTTAAACCCACTGCTAGCATAGTGTCGAGTCTTTAGAGTCCCACACAGAGAGCTATTCTCCTTTAGGCAAAACAGAGTAGAGGTTGCATGGTTTTGCGACAGGGTTCGTTCACATCCGTGCACTTGTGCACGTTTGGTGTCCAGGCAGTTATAACTAGCGGGCTTTGGTTTAAGCCAGATCCTAGTATACGTTTTGGGATTGGTTTTATCTCTTTGTATTCGTGTTCCTCGGAACATGAATGCGGGTGTGTATGCACAGTTGACAGAGACAGAGGCAGAGGATCTCTTTGTATTCGTGTTCCTCGGAACACGGATGCCGGTGTGTATGCACAGCTGACAGAGACAGAGGCAGAGGATTCTCATTAGGGTTGTTGACTGTTGACTTTTTCTAAACTCTAATGAGAATAGGAAATATGATTAATAATAATATTAATTAAGTATTATTGTGCCATGGTTGAGTTGAAAGTTTGACTTTGTTGACTTGTTGACTTTTATTGACCGGTTGACTAGTTTGGACTTGTTGACCATCATCATTTCATGGCTATCATTTCATGGGTATGACTTTTGCTTGCTTGTTGTTGTTTACAAAATGAGTGCAAGAAATGATATTGCCATTGAAATAAACCATCACAAAATACTCAATTACTATTATTATCATGATTGTTTTTGTTTTTGAGAGCATGGTTGCAAAAGTCTTCACTCATTCTATCATTCTCACTCTCTCTCATCCAAGCTCTCTCTCTCTCTCTTCCTCTTGCTCTTCCTCTTGCTCATGGTTCTCATGTCTCATGAGTTGAGAAACATGAACCATTGAGATAAAATCCCTAAAACACTTCTCTACTCATCCTAGAGTACAAGGTCTAGCAAGCCAAGTATTTTAGTTTCCTCTAGATTGAGGTTGGAGCCAAAGGTAGAAGCTTTCGAGTGGATCCATCTTCCGCACAAGGAGACGACGAGGTGAGGCCGTTCCGACCACTACAAGGAGTCGAAGAGAAGGAGTTCAAGATTAGGTATAACCCCTAACATAATAGCTAAACTCTTAGTTAGGTTGTTAGATAGTTAGTTTAGCAAAGATCCGGTTTTAGAGTCCATGTTACCCTTCACCGAAAAATCGTTTTTCACCATTTCCTCAACCCCGAAAGAACCGGGGATGGGTAACGTGGACTTACAGTGGTATCAGAGCCTAGCTAAACACTATCTAGCATGTTAGAAAAATAACTAGAAGTTCGATCGGAGAAAAAAAATCACAAAACTTGCCCGAGACATAAACTTTCTGTCGATTTTTTTCTGCTCTAAAAATAATTTAACACATGTGAGAAATCGTCTCAGGGTTTTCTGTGAACACAGCAGAAAAAAGAGCCAACGAGTCGACCAACTCACCGCGGAACCGCGGCAAGAACATGCTTCTTGCCGTGGATCCGCGGCCGAGTTGACTCGGCCGTGGATCGTTTTTACTGCAGTGTGATCTGTATGCTGTTTTGGGATATTTTGAAAATGTTGTTTCTGCCCAGATTTTTTAGAAAACAAAATTTGTTTTTGGGGTGGTTACAAATCCGTATTTTTATCGAACTTCTATAGACTTTAGCTAACGGGTTATATCTGTGATGTGATATATGTATTGAACGTTTGCTAATCGCTATACGTCGATTAGTGGGGGTTATACATATCTGTGATCTGTAATGTTGATGGTTTGTGTATATGAATTTATTGGATTGTCGCGGATGAATAGCCGGGGGGGTTGTGAGCTGAGAGTTTTTTTTATCTTTCAATTCATGTAATTTGTAATTGATGTAGTATTATTTATATGGCCACACAGCAGGGGGGGTTATGAGATGAGAGGTTGTAGCTTCCATTGTATAATTTCTTTTACTGTTTTTGCTCCTGGGATAGACCCAAGGTGGGGTGCACAAACTACCGGGTACCTCGAAGTGCCGAGTAGCCTACTCACGTTGTTGAAGGAGGTTGCTTCACTTCGGGTATTTGGCGGGTAGTTTGCCGCACCCGTAGGGGTCTAGGGTGGGGTATTGGCTATTCATCGCGACCGTGTAATCCGCTTTTCGTTACAGGCTCGAACGAAATGCGGATTCCTAGTATATCCAATATGTTCATCTGTGATCTGGAATGGCTTTCATTGCATCTGACGAATGTATATATCTATATATGATATCTATTTAGGCGTTGCTTATATTTTGTATCCGCGCTAGTCCAGCCCCCGCTCTGTCGTTAGTTAAGTAACCTGAAGGGTAATGACGGGGCCCCGTGGCGAATGCGGATGGCATAAGCGTACGTCATATTTTCGTTGTTTTCTACAATGGTCGGATTAAATGATAGGACGCATTAAAACTAATGCAAGAAAATAAACCAATGTTAAAGTCGTTGGAATAATTTCAAAACCATTCGGTTTCTTTTCAAAAATAACTTTTAAACGCGGAGCTTAAGCCACTCCTTTTAAAAGCTATCACGTTCCATCGATTATATCATGTTCACTACGTTCACGGTTTCGCCAAAACCATTCGTAGCCCTCCGTCATTTCATATGAATATTCAATAGTATTCAAGCTATGTTTGTTGACCTTCGTCAAGGCATAGTGATTGGTAGCTGTTGGGTGTTCATATGTAGCATAGATAGATGCGTTGGTTTGGGACAGTCGTATTACCTTGTTGACCTTCGTCAAGGGTATATACGGGTGGGTTCAAATTAACCTGGACAATGACAGGTAGAACATGACATGTGACTTATGATTTGTTGACCTTCGTCAAGATCATAAGAGCATGGGGCAAAAATCCACATCGGGAGTTTCTAAAGAATCTGAAACTTGCTAGCGCTGCATACCATTTGGAGTGTGATGATTCTGGTAGGATTCCTTCAGTTTTATCACGCGATGATATTTGGATCCCGATCCTACTATGAGTATATGCTACTCCTCGGGAACTTTCTCACTTAACGATCAATGCTATAAACCAAGTAGGTGTCTAGAAAGGTGTTAACGGGGCTACGCCCCCAGGGAAAAGAGGTTCTTAAATTAAGGAACTTCGCGAAAGCGTTGGAAAACCTCCCTCGAAGTACCGACATTGGCCTGGCTGAACGGTTAAGCAAGTATTGTACGGTGAGATTGATCCCGACTAATTCTTCCTTTTTGGTTTGAGGAGGGATTCGAGAAATAGTGGGAGCCATCCTGTTTAGATAAATTAAAAACCAATCTAAACTTGCAAGAGCATCATGCTGAGTGTTTTCTTCTCTCTCTCTTAATTGCAACGACCCAGTGACCACACATAGGTTACATCTAGATAATAAAATGACTGAACCTGACTGTTATGATTGGCAAAGGTCTGTCTAGATGTCCATTGCCCATGACAAGCTGGGACACCTCTTAACTAATCAAAACCCTGCCGTCTCAGGACCAGTTTCCCCTGTCACGGATATTGACATCCGTAAGACATCGGAAAAAACTGTGCGAAAGCCAAGTGCCTCGTGTTAGCCTCAGTTGATGATGCAAACCAGAGGCAGCACGAGAAGATGGACTTAGTTTCTATCTTCCTCCATAAAGATTTATATGGAGAGCAATCTCGTATCGCAATATATGAGACCTCGAATGAATTGCTTCAAGCGAGGTTGGCTATCGGGTCATCTCTAGGAGGCAATGTCCTTACTGAGACGAGCTATTTTGAGCTTACGGACCTGAAGACCACGTTGAAGAACGTCAGATACTGACTTGATTCTACAGTCTCTGCCCTCTGCTTATACCCTGAAGGAAACCAGGGAAGTAGAAGGGAAGGGAAGGGCAAAAGTTTCGGGACTGGATGTAGTAAAGGGGGGACGTTCCTATTGTTGCTGGAATGAACATTGGCAGAAGGATTGCAGGGCTAGCAAAGCTAGTAGCCAGGATTCGAAGCATGTTGTGGCTTCGGCTTCAGGTGTGTTTGTAGTAGAGAACTGTATGTCAGTTAACCCTACTACCTGGGTATTAGATACCGGATCTGGATCTCACATCTGTAATTCGTTACAGGCTCTAAGAAACCGTAGGGTTATCATGAAAGGTGATATGACTCTCATAGTTGCTAACGGAATGAGCATGGATGCTGAATCCGTAGGGGAATATCATCTTGGACTGACAACTAGGCAGATATTGATTCTGCAAAACTGTTTGTATGTACAGGGTGTGACTTGTAATATCATATCTGTATCCTTACTTTCTAAGGAAGGATTTGATTTTACTTTTGTAAGCGATGTGGTCCACATCCACCTAAATCAAGTTCTAATTGGGTCAGGTACATTAAATAACGGGATATACGTATTGAATCAAGCTCAGATTTTCAGTGTCCAGAACACACTTAAAAGAAAGTCTTCGGAAATAAATCAGGCTTTCTTATGGCATTGTAGACTGGGTCACATCAATGAGAGAAGGTTGACGAAGTTACATACAGAAGGATATTTGGATCTGTTCGAATATCAGTCATATGCAACTTGTCAATCCTGTCTCATGGGAAAGATGACAAAGACTCCGTTCACTGGACACGGAGAATGAGCAAGCGAGCTTTTGGGACTCATACACAGTGACGTGTGTGGTCCAATGTCTACACATGCGCGAAGTGGTTATTCATACTTCATTACTTTCAAAGATGATTTCTCTAGGTATAGACATGTCTTCCTGATGAAGCATAAATCCGAAACCTTTAAGAAAGTTTGGGAGTACAAGAATGAAGTTGAAAAACAAACAGGCAAAAGTATAAAGACACTGAGATCTGATCGAGGTGGTGAATACTTGAGTGCCG
Organism: Agapanthus africanus; assembly: GCA_030015575.1. NCBI lineage: Eukaryota > Viridiplantae > Streptophyta > Magnoliopsida > Asparagales > Amaryllidaceae > Agapanthus > Agapanthus africanus. Next base: position 255,724,023 of record CM057351.1, read on the forward strand.
AGTTTCTGTACTACTTAAAAGAGAATGGAATTCTCTCTCAGTGTACTCCGCCATACACACCACAACACAACGGTGTATCTAAAAGGCAGAATTGAACCCTATTGGATATGGTTCGTTCCATGATGAGTAAGGCTGAGTTACCGCAATCTTTCTGGGGCTATGCACTAGAAACAGCTGCATATCTATTGAACAAGGCTCCAACCAAGACTGTGCCTACCACCCCATATCAGATGTGGAGTGGAAAGAAACCCTGTCTTAAGTATCTTAAGACATGGAGATGTCCATCTTTTGTAAAGAAGCAGCATGAGGAAAAGCTCGAGGCACGCTCAGTACTGTGTAAGTTTGTGGGATACCCAAAGAACTCCAGGGGGTATCTTTTCTATTCCGCAGAGGAACAAAAAGTTTTTGTTTCTCAACATGCCCACTTCTTAGAAACTGAATTTTTGGAAAAACAGATAAGTGGGAGCGCAATAGAACTGGAAGAAATTCCAGAACCACAAGCTATTACTGAAAGCTAGGAAGAACCAGAAGTTTCAGGAGAACCGGACATTCCTGCGCCGCTCCGCAGGAGTAGTAGGCAGTATCATCCGCCCGAGAGATACTTCGGTTTTCTCATAGACGGGGATAGAAAGGATTGCACTATTGATTCTGATGAGCGTACTAGCTTCCAGCAAGCCATTCAGAGCGGTGACTCAGTAAAATGGCTGGATGCAATGCGGACCGAGATGGAGTCCATGTACACCAACAAAGTTTGTACTTTGGACTTTGCTCCAGAAGGGGTAAAACCCGTAGGCTGCAAATGGATCATCAGAAAGAAGATTGGTGTAGATGGGCAGGTCGAAACCTATAAAGCTAGGCTTGTTGCAAAGGGTTTTCGTCAAAGACTTGGTTTGGACTATGACGAGACCTTTTCTCCAGTTGCTAAGCTCAAATCCATTCGGATCCTTCTTGCCATTGCTGCCTTCCAGGATTATGAGATCTGGCAGATGGACGTAAAGACGGCCTTCCTAAATGGAAATTTGGAAGAGTGCGTCTATATGGGTCAGCCAGAGGGATTCATTAAGAGTGGGAGCAGCGGTAACGTGTGCAAGTTGCTCAAGTTCATCTATGGACTGAAGCAGGCATCGCAGAGTTAGAACATCTGCTTTAATGATACTGTCAAAGAATTTGACTTTGTCAAAAACCCAGATGAACCATGCATTTACAGTAAGATTGTAGGGAGAACTGTGGTATTCCTCGTTTTGTACGTGGATGACATTCTCCTAATAGGAAATGATATTCCTATGTTACAGTCAGTCAAAGGATTCTTGTCACAGAGGTTCTCCATGAAGGACCTGGGCGATGCCAACTACATTCTGGGGATCTAGATCTATCATGATAGATCTAAGAGGATGTTGGTAATTTCACAGTCCAGGTACATCGATACCATACTGAAACGATTCAGTATGGATGATTCCAAGCGCGGTAATCTACCGGCATGCCACGGAATCATCCTCTCCAAAGAGATGTCTCCCAAGACTGATTTGGAAAGGGCTCGCATGTCATCTATACCCTACGCATCTGCGGTAGGCTCTATAATGTATGCGATGTTATGTACCAGACCAGATGTAGCATACACATTGAGCGTTGTAAGCCGGTATCTGTCGGACCCAGGAGAGAAACACTGGATAACAGTAAAGAACATTCTCAAGTACCTGAGAAGGACTAAGGAGATGTTCTTGGTGTATGGAGGAAAAGACCTCCAAATCGAGGCCTTTGCTGACTCCAGCTTCCAGAGTGACAAGGATGACTCCAAGTCCATGTCGGGTTATGTCTTTACCCTCAATGGAGGGGAGGTTTGTTGGAAGAGCTCCAAGAAGGAAACCGTTGCTGACTCAACTATGGAAGCGGAGTATATAGATGCTTGCGATGCCGCAAAGGAAGCTGCCTGGATGAAGAAGTTCCTCACGGAGCTTCAGGTGGTTCCTACCATTGTTGATCCAATACCGCTGTATTATGAAAACAACGGCGCTATAGCTTTAGCCAAGGAACCCAGGTCCCATCAGAAGTGCAGGCACATTTTGAGGCGGTACCACCTGATCAGGGAGATCGTAGATCGCCGGAAGATCGAGGTGAAGAGAGTAAATTCAGAAGATAACACTACAGATCCACTCATGAAGGCTTTACCCCAGACTCAGTTCGAGCGGCTGATCGAGATGATAGGTCTTCGATACGCCAGTACATGGCCTTAGTGCAATTGGTAGATTGTTAGTGTATATGCCCTAGAGGCCATTACTGTATCATACAAGATTTTATATTACTTGATGGAAGCTTGGAATATTCACAGTTGTATAGACAATCTTGCTCAAAATGGTAGTATGCTACTTGGTTTGTTTCTGCTTTAATATGTGCATGTATTTCTTTTAGCATATCACTTATACATATTAGTAGAGCCCTTAGGATCTTTGCTTGATTACCAGCGTTGTGATGGCAGTCACACTTGTGGGGCTGGGTAATCTATAAGCACATCCTTATACAGGTCCCTAGTCGTAAGACTATCGAGACAGGGCATCGATACTCCGGAGTAGACTAGCGTATGCGCTTCTCTTCCCAGCAGGAGAGACGGTCTGTCCCACAGCCGTCAGTACGTCGTACTTGAGATAGTATGCGGGTGCTCGTTAGGTTACGAGGACACTGGACAAGACTCGTCGGGAACTGTTGGTTGGTACTATACCTATCGTCAGTTATCAGTTCCCAGGTGACATGAGTACAGCTTAGTCCGTTGACTTGACACCGTCACTTCGCCTCGAGTATGTTCCCACTGTACTTTGACTACCCTACCACGGCTCAAAGGAGTCGTGCAAACAGGTAGTAGTTGGGTGCAGTCCCGAAGCACTTAGAGGCAGTGACGGTTAGACAGTATTCGTATCTCCCAGTATTGGGAGTTGATATCGCGCTGTGTCAAGGAGAGCCATTACACATAGTCGTCCCTGGCTACGGCAAGCGCGATATACTGGTAGGTTTCCAGTGTTATCTCAGGATGTTCTGGGCTACACTCCGACACGACTTGTATCGCTATTAGGGGACTGACGTTTACCGCCCCCTAGGCCCGCCATGCGATATTCTCAGACGAACAGACCGGACTGTACGGAGACTTTCACATTCAGGCTCAGTAAGAGTTCGGATGGGTTCACCTCATCAGTCTTCTTATCGGCATCTACCAGGGAGCCGTTACGCACAGCTAGTGCCGCTTGCGGTCTGTGGTTAAACCCACTGCCAGCGTAGTGTCGAGTCTTTAGAGTCCCACACAGAGAGCTATTCGCCTTTATGCAAAACAGAGTAGAGGTCGCATGGTTTTGCGACAGGTTTCGTTCACATCCGTGCACTTGTGCACGTTAGGTGTCCGGGCAGTTATAACTAGCGGGCTTTGGTTTAAGCCAGATCCTAGTAAACGTTTTGGGATTGGTTTTATCTCTTTGTATTCGTGTTCCTCGGAACACGAATGCGGGTGTGTATGCACAGTTGACAGAGACAGAGGCAGAGGATATCTTTGTATTCGTGTTCCTCGGAACACGGATGCGGGTGTGTATGCATAGTTGACAGAGACAGAGGCAGAGGATTCTCATTAGGGTTGTTGACTGTTGACTTTTTCTAAACCCTAATGAGAATAAGAAATATGATTAATAATAATATTAATTAAGTATTATTGTGCCATGGTTGAGTTGAAAGTTTGACTTTGTTGACTTGTTAACTTTTGTTGACCGGTTGACTAGTTTGGACTTGTTGACCATCATCATTTCATGGCTATCATTTCATGGGTATCACTTTTGCTTGCTTGTTGTTGTTTACAAAATGAGTGCATGAAATGATATTGCCATTGAAATGAACCATCACAAAATACTCAATTACTATTATTATCGTAATTATTTTTGTTTTTGAGAGCATGGTTGCAAAGGTCTTCACTCATTCTATCATTCTCACTCTCTCTCATCCAAGCTCTCTCTCTTCCTCTTGCTCATGGTTCTCTTGTCTCATGAGTTGAGAAACAAGAACCATTGAGATAAAATCCCTAAAACACTTCTCTACTCATCTTAGAGTACAAGGTCTAGCAAGCCAAGTATTTTAGTTTCATCTAGATTGAGGTTGGAGCCAAAGGTAGAAGTTTTCGGGTGGATCCATCTTCGGTACAAGGAGACGACGAGGTGAGGCCATTCCGACCACTACAAGGAGTCGAAGAGAAGGAGTTCAAGATTAGGTATAACCCCTAACATGGTAGCTAAACTCTTAGTTAGGTTGTTAGATAGTTAGTTTAGCAAAGATTCGGTCTTAGAGTCCATGTTACCCTTCACCAAAAAATTGTTTTTCACATTTCCGCAACCCCGAAAGAACCAGGGACGGGTAACATGGACTTACAATATTATCATGTCGAGTAAGACTGTTCTACTGGTATAGGTCCTCTCTCAATCGTTATAATCACCTGCATGCGGTTATGATAATTGCCTTGAGGGTATTATAGCCAACAAACGCAAGGATAGAAGATCACGAATATCACTAAACCTAACTAAAAACCGTTAAATAATAATTTAAAACAATATGGTGTTTTAGTGCAAACTTGGTGGATTACTAACACTATTAGTCACTAATTACACTTAATTACCCTAGTAATACATAAAAACCTAAAACTTAACCTAACCCTCTCTTTAAAACTATAAACTTACACTAATTACTACTTTAACGCCTAATTAAGACTAATTAAAGTAAGAAGGAGGGAACTTGGTTCATACCTCAAGATGTTTGGAAATAGACCCTACTTGATAATGGTTGCCACCATAAAGAAGATTTGCTTGAAAAAACTCCTAAAGTGATTTGAAAATAGGATTTTGGAGTGATATTTGGTTGATTTTGTTGTGATTTGAGGAGGGTTTTCTAGTGATTAAAGAGAGGTTTTTGGCAATGGAGAAGGAGAAATGAGTGAGGGTGAGATGAAGAAATCTCTAGAGAGTGAGAGAGAAAACCCTTGCCATGGCACACCCTCTCACTACAATAAATGCACCATGCTTCTATTTTCAATTTATTTTTATTTTTTTCTTTTTACATAGAAAAACCTAGAACTACCTACATATAAAAGAAAAGGACATGTTACAAAATTATGTTTAAGTTTTCATGGTTACAACAACTAGTATTAGTCTATACTAAACTATGATCAACACTAAATTAGTGTATATGTGGATGTTTAAAATAATATTTAGTAATTAATAAATAATTAATTATTTAAGTGAACAAGTAATGAAATAAATAACTAATAAAACACAAATAAATAAGTAATTACATAAGTGAACTAGTTTATATATATCTATGTTGAAAAATAATTATTAAGTAGTTTTATAGAAAAACACAAGTTATATCACTAATTAACATATAATTATCCTAATCGATTTTTAAAGCGTTACACACACACACACAACATCCATTCCAAATAATGGCCTCTAGAGTATACATATATCCTACAATCTCCCACTTGCATTAGGACCAATTATTTGCATAGCGCATCCCCTAAATCTCGAATTATGCTTGAGGTAAGGCCTTCATGAATGGATCCACTGTGTTGTCTTTTGTGTCCACTCTCAGAAGCTCGATCTCCTTGCGATCTACGATCTTCCTGATCAGGTGATACCGCCACAAGATTTGTCTGGATTTCTGATGGGACCTTGGTTCCTTTGCTAATGCAATAGCCCCATTGTTATAGTAATACAATTGGATTGGCACTGAATGAAACCACCTGAAGTTCAGAAAAAAACTTCCTCATTAAGACTGCCTCTTTTGTGTCATCGTTAGCAGCTTTATACTTATCTTCGACCGTTGAGCCTGCGACGGTATGCTGTTTGGAACTCTTCTAACACACCGCCCATCTATTGAGGGTAAACACGTAAACCGAGACGAATTTAGAGTCATCCTTGCCACTTTGGAAGCCTGAGTCGGTAAAAGCCTCGATCTGGAGGTCTCCATTACCGTATACCAAGAATATCTCCTTAGTCCTTCTCAAGTACTTGTGAAGGTTCATTATTGATATCTAATACTTCTCATCTGGGTTTGACTGATACCTTCTTACCACACTATGTGCGTAAGCTACGTCTGTTCTGGTATATAATATCGCATACATTATAGATTCTACCGCCGAAGCATAATGTATAATGCTCATGCGAGCCCTCTCTTCATCAGTCTTTGGGGACATCTCTTTAGAGAGGGTGATCCCGTGACAAGCGGGTAAATTAGCATGTTTGGAATCTTCTATACTAAATCTCTTTAGTATGGTGTCAATGTACATGGACTGTGAAAGTCTTAACATTCTTTTAGACCTATCACGATATATCTTAATCCCAAGAATGTAGGAGGCATCACCCAAGTCTTTCATGGAGAACTTCTGTGATAAGAAGAGCTTGACAGATTTCAGCATAGGGATGTCATTCCTTATCAGGAGTATGTCATCCACGTATAATACGAGTAAGACGACTGCTCCTCCCATAATCTTCCAATAAATGTGTGACCTGGGAATAGCACGTGACCGGCGCTTGAATCACGTGAAGTTTATAGGACCCCACCGTATACCAAGTAAGCCAAAAACCCCAGAAATCTAAACCTTTTTAGTAAAATAGCTGAGGCGGAGTTTTGAAAATGGGGTATAATTAAAATCAAGTTCTCTTTAAAAGTCTAGTATAGTTCGTTTGAAAATCAAGTAAGATATAAGTTATAACTTGAAATCGTTTTCGTCATTTAAAATTTAGGCAGCACCTCCTTTGTAAATTCAATCCAAAACTAGTACATAACAAGTATAAAATGACATCCCCAAGTGAAAGCTAGCTCTTCGCCAAACGGCGGAAACAACCATGCAAATATGACTATACGACGCCCGAGGCAAAGATCAATGCAGAAAAGAAAGTAAAGGAAAACCAAAGCATCATCAAACCCAAAATAAGGAAGAATACACACATCTTTCTCTAATTCTCAAAGAATATACAAGGCTTTGGTTTCTAAGTCTACCAAATATACATAGTCTAGTTGATGGAGATTTTAACTAGATATAAAAGAATAATAAATGTATACAATGGCGGTTATGATCCGAGGAGTAACCCACCTGCCAATGCAATTCAAACAGAAGAGAAGATGTGCCAGCAAGCCACTACTGATTCGAGGGATCGACCCTATAAGAAAACTATGGCACCACGGGGGTGAGTTGATAACTCGTGAGTAGAAGATATCAGCAGGTAGAAATCGAGTGTATAACGATCTCCTAGGTCGTACTGTAATATAATAATATCATTCCGTGTGGTATCTAGGGTGATCGTGTATACATAAGTGTAATAATAATGATATTGTGCCTATGTCCACATATGGTACCAAGTCATCTGTGTCATATGTATGTATATACGGGTATCATCCAACATGTGTCCATCAGCGATACATCAAATCATCATAAAACCTGAGTACCCAGCATCGACACTCGAAATCATCATAAAATCCGTCTCCAGTATCGACACATAATTCCTCATATCTCAGGCGCCGTCTTATCGGATCAGCCCCCATATCCATATGTTTTATATCACTCCGGTCGGTATCCTCTGGATATTCGAAGATTCCAGTACTGTCACCGGTAGGTAGTGTTCCCCTGCCGGGCCCAAAGCCTTTCTATACGATCTTCTTGCCCCAAAGTACCGTACCGGGTCCACTATGTACCCGCAAACGGTGTCTCCTCACTTCTCTAATTGGGTAATCATCATAGCTCAGCCCCAAGAAAACTCATGGTGGACGTCGAAATATCATATCAAGAGAAACCCTGTTTTTAAAACAATCATAAGACTTTAAAAATATATTTGCGGTTTCTCAAATCCAGAAATCTGACGAAAACAGAATCTCATAAGCATATCACCATAATGGAACAGTAAGTACAGGCACAGAACAGTACTGCAAGGTATAGCAAGTGATTTTCATATAAGCACGTCGTGTAACTAAGTATAGAAGTGCAATATCTGAACTAGCATGTGCGGTAATGAGTAATAAACAATAACTTTAATTCTACAAGTTAGAAGACAATACGGCGACATAACGATTTCTAATGTGTATGTTGCATGGCAATTACCGATAATGTGTGTTTGAGCCGGCGAGTAGGTGTACGTGCAACATGCTCATCATCGGTAATGGTGCATATGTCCTACCGACAAAGTCATAATAAGGTGAGTACACAGAGCGTAAGATATATATGTCGTAAAACAAAATATTATGAGCGTCCGTGGAAATAAGATATCGTAGCGTGAACAGTATAAAATACGTAACCACGTATAAGCCATACAGCTAATGTTAAGATAGTACGAGTCGTTTTTTTTGAAAATAAGGGCTACGGGGATTTAGAAAAAAGTATCATTGAAAATCTGTAGCATTCCTTAAAGTTATCATTTAAAAGTGCATAACGATTAGTTAGTTTTGAAAATAGGTATGGCTATAAATATATCCTAATATATACCTAATGATTTTATCCATATTTCCCAAGTCGATATATATATGTCGGAGATCTATCCACATCATATCACGTACGGTATAATCCATCGTATGATATCAGTAATCAATAGTACGGATCTATAGTCACATAAGTATCAAGCATGCTATTTTTAAAAATTTAAGGGTGCTAAGCCACACTAACCTACAATCTAACTAGATGATTAGGGTTTTAGAATGATATAACAAAAAAACTGTACGAAGTGAAAAAGATTACAACCTTTGTAGATCGTGTCCTTCACTTCAATAGCTCCGGGTTGTAGTCCCTACGGCTCCACTAGGCTCCACTTAAAGAAGGATCAAGCTTCCTACGCAATCATCGTGCCGAATATGATCCACCCAAAGCTCCTCTACTCCAAGCTACCTATTCACTAATATTACTTTAGTGAAGCAAACACCCTACTTTAAAGTGCTAATCTAAACTAGGATGATAAAGTAGGGGTTCTAAGCTCACTTAGGTTTACCCAAAGCCATATGGTTCACATCACATATGAGGGTTAGGGTTTGGAAGAGGAGGAAGAACATGATGGAGAGAGCTAGAAAGAAAAATGAGCTCTTGAGCAAAAATGACCAAGTGTGGAAAACTTAAGTGAAGAATGGCTTATCAATATCCTCACATATTGAAGCATGAAATTAAAACCAATAAATAAATTGAACCATGATTCAATGGTGCAAGCAAATGAATAAATATATGATAAAGCCATGCTTCCCCATTCCACAAATATCTCCTCATTTTCCATCTCACATTTACTATTTTCTAAAAATAGAAATTCTAACCATGCAACATAATATATATATATATATATATTTATATATGTGTGTGTATGTGTGTGTATGTATATGCGCGCGCGCACACACACACATATACATATACATATACATATACATACATACATACATATATATATAGAGAGAGAGAGAGAGACACACACACACACACACACACATAGAGAGAGAGAGTAGAAAGTAATTAGTGAGCAATAATATTAGTTAATATATAATTATATCAAATATAAATATATATCGTATTATTAAATCAACACTTGATTCAATAATCCGGTTATATCACATATAACCGACTAATATCATTAATTTGTAAATCTCATTATCAAATCAACACTTTATTCAATAATCTGGAAGAAGGATCAAGCTTCCTACGTGATCTTCATGCCAAAGATGATCCACCTGAAACTCCTCTAATCCAAGGTACCTCTTCACTAATCTTACTTTAGTGAAGCAAACACCCAACTTTAAAGTACTAATCTAAACTAGGATGATGAAGTAGGGGTTCTAAGATCACTTACGTTTACCCAAAGCCCTATGGTTCACATCACATGTGAGGGTTAAAGCTTGGAAGAGGAGAAAGAAGATGATTGAGAGAGCTAGAAAGAAAAATGAGCTCTTGAGCAAAAATGATCAAGTGTGGAAAACTTAAGTGAACAATGGCTTATCAATATCCTCACTTATTGAATCATGCAATTAAAACCAATAAATAAATTGAGCCATATTTCAATAATGCAAGCAAATAAATAAATAAATGATAAAGCCATGCTTCCGCATTCAACAAATATCTCCTCATTTTCCACCTCACATTTTCTATTTTCTAAAAATAGAAAATCCAACCATGCTACATAATATGTATGTATGTATGTATGTATGTATGTATGTATGTATGTATGCATGTATATGTGTGTGTGTGTGTATGTATGTATGTATGTATGTATGTGTGTGTGTGTGTGTGTATGCATGCATGTATGTATGTATGTATGTACGCGCGCGCGCGCGCGCACACACACATCTACATACATACATACACACACACACACACATAAATATATAGAGAGTAGAAAGTAATTAGTGAGCAATCATGAGGGTTAGGGCTTGGAAGTGGAGGAAGAAGATGATGGAGAGAGCCAGAAAGAAAAATGAGCTCTTGAGCAAAAATGATCAAGTGTAGAAAACTTAAGTGAACAATGACTTATCAATATCCTCACTTATTGAAGCATGCAATTAAAACTAATAAATAAATTGAGCCATGCTTCAATAGTGCAAGCAAATAAATAAACAAATGAAAAAGCCATGCTTCCGCATTACACAAATATCTCCTCATTTTCCACCACACATTTTCTATTTTCCAAAAATAGAAAATCCAACCATACTACATAATACACACACACACACACATACATGTATGTGTGTGTGTGTGTGTATGTATGTGTGTTTGTGTGTGTGTGTATTTATGTATGTATGTATGTATGTACACACACACACACACACACACACACATATATATATACATATACACACACACACACATATATACACACACATATATATGCACACACACACACACACACATAAAGTAGAAAGTAATTAGTGAGCAATAATATTAATTAATATATACTTATATCAAATATAAATATATATAATATTATTAAATCAACACTTTATTCAATAATCTGGAAGAAGGATCAAGCTTCCTATGCGATCTTCGTGCCGAAGAAGATCCACCCGAAACTCCTCTAAATCCAAGCTGCATCTTCACTAATCTTACTTTAGTGAAGCAAACACCCTACTTTAAAGTGCTAATCTAAACTAGGATGATAAATTAGGGGTTCTAAGCTCACTTTGGTTTACCTAATGCCCTATAGTTCACATCACATGTGAGAGTTGGGGCTTGGAAGAGGAGGAAGATGATGATGGAGAGAGGGAGAAAGAATAATGAGCTCTTGAGCAAAAAAGATCAGGTGTGGAAAACATAAGTGTACAATGGCTTATCAATATCCTCACTTATTGAAGCGTGCAATTAAAACCAATAAATAAATTGTGCCATGCTTCAATAGTGCAAGCAAATGAATAAATAAATGATAAAGCCATGCTTCCCCATTCCACAAATATCTCCTCATTTTCCACCTCACATTTTCTATTTTCTAAAAATAGAAAATACAACCATGCTACTGTTAGTTGCATGTATGCCCTAGAGGCCATTATTGTACATGATTTTATATTATAGTGGATGCTGGGACATATATAGGGAGGAATTTCTTGCTCGACATGATAGTATACTATCTGGTTAATCTTTATCTTAACATGTACATTTACTGTCTCTTTGTGACATGTTGATAAAGCCCTTAGGATGTGTACTTGACTACTAGGATTATGATGCAGATCATACCAGTAGGGCTAGGGTAGTCCGTAAGTACATCCTTCAATTGTTCCTAGTCGTAGGAGTATCGAGACGGGGCAACGATATTCCAGAGTAGACTAGCGTATACGTTTCTTGACCCATATGATGGGTGATGGATGATCCTACATCCATTGGTGTTTGACATCAATGATTGTATATGGGTGCTCAGTGGAGACTGGGTACACTGAACAGGACTCGTAGAGAACTTTTAGATGGTATTATACCTCACGTCAGATGGCAGTTCTCTAGTGACACTGGTACAAGTTAGTCTGTAGACCCGAGATCGTCATAGAGTCTTGTGTGATTCCCACTGTGCTTTGATTTCCACATTAACACGTTCAAGAGAACGTGATAAATGGTTGTTTTTAGGTTCAGTCCCGAGTCACATGGAGGCAATGATCGATAGGAGGGGATTTCGTCTCTCCCGGTATTGGGGGTTGATGTTGCGTTATGCTTGATTGGCTATAACTGGAAGTCCTTGGCCAGGGATGCTTTTGAGATTTACTGGTAAGTGTTATCAGTTGTTTCTCGACCCGTTATGAGCCTCATATCGGCATGACTTATCAAGCTATTGGGGTCTGACGTTTACCACCCCCATGCTGGATATGCTACATATCAGACGAAGAGATCAGACTGTACGGTAGTGTTACTTATTGGATTCACAGGAGTATGAGCAGGCATGCTTGTTGATCTTCTGATCGCTCAATACCCGGATGGCCGTTACGTGCATCTAGTACCACTGACGGCTTGTGGGTGACTGATAGGATCATTAGCTACTGCTGGCGTATTGACGAGTCTTTAGAGTACTACACAGGGGTTTCCTGGCTCAGGCAAAACGAAGCTGGAGCACATATGTGATATGTGTGGGACCGAGATTAATACGTGTATGTGATACAGTATTCTAATCTCGCGATATGTGATATCGGCCGGTTATATGTGATATAGCCGGGTTATCAAATCAAGTGTTGATTCGATAAGTTGATACAAATTATATTAGACGGTTATATGTGATATAGCCGGATTATTAAATCAAGTGTTGATTTAATAATTTAATATATAATTATATATTTGAAATATTAACATACATTAACTAATATTAGCCCACTTAAGCATTTCTTTTTCTCACTAAGCCAGCCGTATTAGCTCAGCAACTTGCACATTTAATATATATGTGATATATATTATCGTGTCATGCTTGTTGATACATGCAACATGGGTGTATCAGACTCACACCATACTTAGATAATAATAGGTTTTTATTTATCTAAGTAATTCAAAATTAGATGGAAATTTGTCATGGTTGGAAACTTGGAGAAGCTTATGGTAACCATTGACCTAGTCCACTAATTTTGTTTTACTTGTGATATTTATTAACCCAACCATTATTTTTAGCCATTGTTAAGTCTCTACATGAGTTATATGAGATATAATCTCACCCATGGTTGCTATTCTCACTCATTCATTCTCTACACTTCATCTTCTTCTTCATCTCCAAAAAGCTCTTTAGGTTTTGAGGAGGTGAAGAAAATTAGTGAGAAAAATATTTCTAAAGTGAGCAAAATTCCTAATTCATCAACCTACAGTAGACTAGCCATTTAGTTTAGGTTGTTTGCTTCACTAAATCCCAATTAATGAAGAGGTAGCTTGTGTTAGAGTCTCCTCGACGTAGATCATCTTCGGCCTCGAAAACATCAAGCAAGCTTGTTCCTTTCATCTTGTGGAGCCTAACTTAAGTCCGGGAGACCACTACTTAGAGCGAAGAGACTACTACATGAAGCTATTGAACTGAAGGACCGGTCTATAAAGGTTGTATTCCCATTCACTTAGATATAAAGTTGTTTATATGTATTGTTTACCCTAATTCTCTAGTTAAGATCCTGTGTTAGGGTTTCTTAGCACTCTATTTTTTATAAAATGGCATGGTTGATACCTTCCGAAACCTTGTAGTAGTGCTATGAAACCCTACAGTGGTATCAGATCCAAACTAGAGCATTAGACGTTGTCCAGACGAAGTTATAAGTTCGAACAAACTCTGAATACCTGAAAAACACCCCTCTCCGGAAATTTTTCCAAAATTTGAAATTTTCCATGTTAAAAACATTCAAAAAATCATGCAGGTAATTATATGGACCCTCTAGAAGAACGATCCCCAATCTCGATCACATGACCGCGGAACCGCGGCCAAATAAGTATATATTCTGCGATTCTGCGGCGCAATGTATGAGACATGGGTCAGCCCTTTTACGGTTGGTCCGTAGGTACTGTGGCATATTTTGGGTATTTTTTAACACTTCTCAAGTGTTGAGCTCTCTGGGAAATTTTGGTAATTCGTTGATTCGATCGAAATGTTTAATATCGTCTAGCTATCTGTGAAAATGATACAATATTTGGAATCCACAATTATTAGTTTTGTTGAAACAAATATGAATTTTGTAAATCTAGCAATTTAGTCTCAATTGATTGGTTGCCACTGGATTTTGATGTGGATCAAAAGTCCGTTGCAATTACGTAGTGTACACGGATACTCGCCGGGTAACGTTACTAGATAGCCATACCCCATAGCCCAGACTAAGTGACTGTAGGAGAGCCCCGTTGCCAAAATCATCCGTCCGGGTGCCGCAGCCTTGGTGTTCCGCCTGAGTGCACTTTGTCGATGGCATCGGGGGTGCGACCGTCTACTAAAGATTATGACGTGCATTCGATCAGGATGTCGGGAATCTTGTTGAATTGCCCGACTTGTTATTGGAAAATGTTTTCAATGACGAGACTAAATTGCGGAGTTTATAATTGTTAGGCATAAAATTCGGAATATGAGATATTCCGGGTTTATGATGTCTAAGGAATTCATTTGGTTAGGCATGAAATCCGAAATATGTGATATTTCGGGTTTATGATGTCTAAAGTTTTGCGGTTTCCAATTGTTGTTGTTTTTCACTTTCTTTTCTGGGACCGTAACTGTAATATGTGGGGTATCGCCGGTTTCGTTTCTATACGTCAATGATATTGGGATACGCATATTTACTTACATTGATGAAATGTGATGTTATGTGTTGCTGGGATATGTTATATTGGATCGTTGTGTTTGTATAACCGGGGGTTTTATCTAAGATGAGAGTTTTCATTTTCATTCATGTAAAAACTTGTATGTCATATTCTTTTATTGGGGAACTTCCGGGTTGAGGATGATGTCACCATTAATGTATATTTTTTACTTTTCCGCATTAGGATAGACCCAAGGTGGGGAGCACAAGTAATCGGGTTCTAGGGTCCAGTAGGAGACCATCTCGAGGAGTCGGGACTGGGTCTCCTAACTCTAGAATTGGCGGGGTTACTTGCCTCCCTCGTAGGGGTCCAGGGAGGTGGGTTTGGCTAATTATCAAGACCGTGGAATCCGTGTTTTTTACTGGATTGATTTAAAACACGGAAATCCTAGTATATCTAATATTTCATATGTTGACATCTGCTGCTGATATTCTGTGATGTGATCACTTTGTATTCTGAAATGAATGGTATTATTATAGATATGATATATAATAAAAGTTGCTTATGTTTTACATCCACGCTAGTCCCGCCCCGCTATGCCGTTAGTTAAGTAACCTAACGGTGCATAACGGGACACTGTGGCGAATGCGGATGGCATGAGTGTACATTCTATTTTCGTTTCTTATCTGTGATGCTTAGGAAGCATAAATGATGTGACTTCATTAATGTGATTAATGAAAAGAAATAAACCTAATGATGTTGTGGAATCAAATTTTCAAAAAGGGTAGCTCTAGTTTTTACTTTGCATGGTCGCATTCTTTATAGAATATCCAGCACCTTATTCGATAAGGAAAGAGCCAAGATCCCTTCACCGTGAGTGACCTCTTTAGCGAAACTAGCAGATGCTACAACCAACTCGGTTTTGTTTTTTATTGCTTTTTAGTTCTTGCTTTGCATAGTTGTATTACTTATAGAATATCCAGCACCTCATTCAATGAGGAAAGAGCCGAGATCCCTTCACCGGGAGTGACCTCTTTAGCGAAACTAGTAAAAGCCTCGAAAACACTCCTTTTCAAAAATCACTCGATTCTACAACGATATAAAGTTCATTACGCAAATGGTTTTCTTAAAAACTTGCCGTACCCCTCCGCCATTTCAGATAAGTGCTACTTAGTATTCGTGTTATGTTTGTTGGCCTTCGTCAAGGCGTAGTGTGTGGTAGCTGATTAGTACTTATCTGCTAAAGTATGAGATGCGATTTGATTTGGGTAGTCATGCGACTTTGTTGGCCTTCGTCAATGGTCGTGCGGGTGGGTTTAATTCAATCATGAAATGTACGGGTTGAACTTGACTAGCGGCCAATGGTTTGTTGGCCTTCGTCAAGGTCATAGGACGTTAGGAGCAAAATATTATCGTGAATTTCAAGTGTTGAAATTTGCAATGAGATTGCATACCTTCTATGAGATAGTTGGATCCCGATACCCACTCCGAGTAAGTGTTACTCCTGGGAGAGTTTTGCACTTTACAATTAGCTAACCCATTAGGTGTCTAGAAAGGTGTTAACAAGGTTATGCCTCTGGGAAAACGAGGTTTACTTTAATTAGGTCCGTGCGAAAGCACGGGAAACCTCCCTCAAAGTACCGGCACTGGCCTGGCTGAACGGTTAGCAAACTTGTAGGGTGTAATTAATCCCGTCTAGTCTTACCTTTTAGGGTTTGAAGGAAAACTTGATAAAAACAGTAGGAGTCATCCTGATTTGAGAAAATAATAACCAATCTGATCTTGCAATAGCATACGCAAAGTGTTTTCTTCTCTCTCTCTCTCTCCCCCTGGTAGCGACCGTGGCATGCCTTAATCAAGATAATAATATGGATGTATTGACCGAATCTACTTATTATACTGGGCTGGGGAACGTTGGTTCCGCTCTATCTTATAATTGTTATAAGTCTTAGCAGGAAATAGGGGAATGCCGGGATGCCCATGCCACCCGGTCGAAGAAAGTGCATATTGATGCATATTCTTCATGTGTGTTCCTTACCGAGAACTGTTTGTCACTATACTCTACGTCCGGTATATTTGATACCGGATCAGGATCCCACATAAGTAATCTGTTACATGGGCTTAGATAAGTAGAGAACTGGGATAGGATGATGGTGTAATTGTTGCAGCTATGTCAGTTGGAAAATATCACCTTGTATTATCAAATACATTGATTCTGAACGAAAGTTATTACATATCGAACCTTATATACAACATTACATCAGTTTCTTTATCAAGATAAAGAAGGATATAATTTTGTATTGCAGGATAATGTTGTGAACATTGTCCTGAATCAAGAGTTGATTAGATCATGCACGTTTTGAAATAGCATATACGTTCTAAATCAAACAACAGTTCTAAGTACACAGAACACACACAAGAGGACAAATTCAGAAATGAACGAATCCTTCTTGTGGCGTTATAGACTATGTCATATCAATGCGACACGGCTAGCTAAGGCACATAAGGATGAATATTTGAATCTGTTCAAACTTTCATCTTATGAAACTTGCAAGTCATGTTTCAAAGGTAAAATGACCAAAACTCTGTTTACTGGAAATGGAGAAAGAGTTACTGAACTCTTGGGGCTGAAACATGGTGATGTATGCGGTCCCATGTCTATATATGCCAGGGTTGGTTCCTCATACTTTATTATATTCACTAACCATCTCTCAAGATTCGGACGTGTGTTCCTGTTGAAACACAAGTCTGAAGCTTTTGAGAAATTCATAGAATATAAGAATAAAGTTGAGAACCAGACGGGTAAAGTATTAAATCTTTCGATTTGATCGAATAAGAGAACACTTGGGCATGGAGTTCCTAGTTTATCGAAAATAGAATGAGATTCTCTCTCAGCTTACTCCTCTGTATACACCACAGCACAACGGTGTATCGTGGCGCAGGAATCGCACCCTATTAGATATGGTGCACTCTATGATGAGTATTACTGAGTTACCTATTTCCTTTTGGAGTTATGCACTTGAGAAGCTGCATACCCATTGAATAGGGTTTCGACCAAATCGGTGCCTACCACTCCATATGAGATATGGTTTGGGAAGAGACCATGTCTTATAAAAAGTTAAGATATGGTGTTGTCCGGTCTATGTTGAAAGGCAAAATCTGGACAAACTCGAGGCAAGGTCAGTTCTGTAAGTTTGTTGGATATCCTGAACATTCATGAAGGAATAAATTCTACCAAACCGAGGAACAAAATATGTTGTGTTTCTCAACATGCTACCCTTTTTAGAAAATGGAATTTCTTGAAAAACAGTTTAGTGGTCATGAGGTAGAACGGGAAGGAGTTCCAGCTATACAAACTACGACTGATGATTTAGTGGAACCAGAGGATTCGATAGTCTCCAATGAACCTCAGTCTCTCCACGAATTTGGTAGGGTTCCTCATCCACCTGAGAGAAACTACGGTTTTCTAAGTGACGGTGGGAGTGAGGATTGCATCATGGTAGATGATGACCCAACTTGATTCAGGAAGGCCATCACGAGTGGGGACTCTATGAAATGACTGGATGCAATGAGATCTAAGATGGAATCTATATACACCAAAAATGTATGGACTTTGCATATTGCTCCTGAAGAGGTAAAACCCGATGGGAGTAAGTGGTTCTTTGAGAAAGATACTTGGTGTAAATGGAAAAATTTAGAATTTCAAAGCTTGACTTGAAGAAAAAGTTTTTCGTCATACAAACCAGGTGTGGATTATGATAAAACCTTCTCTCCAGTGACTATGCTTAAATCCATCCGGATCCTACTTGCCATCGCTGGATACCATGACTACGAAATCTGGCAGTTGCACGTCATGACCGCTTTTCTAAATGGTGATTTAGAAGGAAGCGTGTACATGACAGCCAGAAGGCTTCGTAGATAATGGGCGTAGCAGAAAGGTGTGCAAGCTGCTTGGTTGAAGCATGCATTGCGGATTTGGAACATCTATTTTGATAGCGGTCAAAGAGTTGGACTTCATCAAAAAGGTAGATGGACCTTGTATATACAAGAAGGTTGTTGAGAGTAAGATTGCTTTCCTCGTATTGTACGTAGATAACATACTCTTGATAGGAAATAGTGTTCCTATGCTACACTCGGTCAAGCTCCTCTTATCATAAGGATTCTCCATGAAAGATCTGGGTGATACCAACTATATCTTGGGGATTGAGATCTATAGAGATAGATCTAAACGGATGTTGTGAGTGTCCCAATTCCAGGTACATTAACACCATACTAAAGTGGTTTAGTTTGGATGATTCTAAGCGTGGTCATTCGTCCACTTACTCAAGATTCACTCTCTCTAAAAAGATGTCTCCCGAGACTGATTTGGAGAGAGCTCGCGTGCAAGGGAAATCCTATGCTTCTGCAGTAGGTTCTATTATATATGCGATGTTATGTACCAGACCAGATGTAGCTAACTCACTAGGTGTAGTGATCAGGAATCAATCAGATCTTGGGAGAATCACTGGACAGCTGTGAAGGAAATTCTTAAGTACTTGAGAAGCACTAAAGATATGTTCTTGGTGTTTGGTAACAGGTGAACTCCAGTGAGAGTCCGTTATCGATTCGGGTTTCTATAGTGATAAGGTCGACTGAAAGTCAGTCTCAGGCTTTGTCTTTACTCTCAGTGGAGGGACGGTATGTTAGAAGAGTTCCAAGCTATATAACGTGGCAAACTAGACGATAAAAGCTGAATACATCGCTACCAATGATGCTACCAAAGAGGTCTGGATATTTCTTGTTCATGAGATGAACATGGTTCCTACCATTGTGGTGACAATGGAGTTGTGGTTTTGTCTTAGGAACCCCGGTCCCATCAGCGATCCAGACATAATCTGAGGCAGTATCAGCTTATCAGGGAGATGGTTGATCTTCAGGGGATCGAGGTCAGGAGAGTTGACGCGAAGGATAACACAGCAGATACACTCACAAAGGACTTTCCCAAGAGAGACATTTATGGGACGTTGGGTATGAGATACTACAACAACTGGCCTTACTGCAAATGGAAGATTGTTAGTTGTATGTACTCCCTAAAAGCCATTATTGTACAGGATTGTATATTATAGTGGTTGCTGGGACATATATAGGGAGGACTTTCTTGCTCGACATAATAGTATGCTATCTGGACTCTTTATCTTAACATGTATACTTACTGTATCTCTGTGACATGTTGATAAAGCCCTTAGGATGTGTACTTGACTACCAAGATTATGATGCAGATCATACTAGGAGGCTAGGGTAGTCCGTAAGTACATCCTTCAATTGTTCCTAGTCGTAGGAGTATCGAGATGGGGCTTCGATATTCCGGAGTAGATTAACGTATAGGTTTCTTGACCCATATGATAGGGAATGGATGATCCCACATCCATTGGTGTTTGACATCAAAGATTGTATATGGGTGATCAGTGGAGACTGGGTACTGAATGTTAGTGTATATGCCCTAGAGGCCATTACTGTATCATACTAGTTTGTATATTACTTAATGGAAGCTTGGGATATTCACAGTTGTATATACAATCTTGCTCGAAATGGTAGTATGCTACTTGGTTTTTCTCTGCTTTAATATGTGCATGTGTTTCTTTTAGCATATTGCTGGTATACATATTAGTATAGCCCTTAGGATCCTTGCTTGATTACCAGCGTTGTGATGGCGCTCGCACTCGTGGGAGCTGGGTAATCTATAAGCACATTCTTATACAGGTCCCTGGTCGTTGGACTATCGAGACAGGGCATCGATACTCCGGAGTAGACTAGCGTATGCGCTTCTCATCCCAGTGTGGGAGACGGTCTGTCCCACAGCCGTTAGTACGTCGTACTTGAGATAGTATGCGGGTGCTCGTTAGGTTACGAGTACACTGGACAGGACTCGTCGGGAACTGTTGGTTGGTAATATACCTATCGTCAGTTATCAGTTCCCAGGTGACATGAGTACAGCTTAGTCCGCTGACTTGACACTGTCACTTCGCCTCGAGTGTGTTCCCACTGCACTTTGATTACTACCCTACCACGGCTCAAAGGAGTCGTGCAAACAGGTAGTTTTTGGGTGCAGTCCCGAAGCACTTGGAGGCAGTGACGGTTAGACAGGATTCGTCTCTCCCGGTATTGGGGGTTGACATCGCGCTGTGTCCAGGAGAGCCATTACACGAGTAGTCCCTGGCCAGGGCAAGCGAGGTATACTGGTAGGTTTCCAGTGTTATCTCAGGGTGTTCTGGGCTACACTCCGACACGACTTGTACCGCTATTAGGGGACTGACGTTCACCGCCCCCCTAGGCCCGCCATGCGATGTATCAGACGAACAGACCGGACTGTACGGAGACTGTCACATACAGGCTCAGTAGGAGTGCAGATGGGGTTCACCTCGTCAGTCTTCTTATCGACATCTACCTGGGGACCGTTACGTACAGCTAGTGCCGCTTGCGGTCTGTGGTTAAACCCACTGCCAGCGTAGTGTCGAGTCTTTAGAGTCCCACAAAGAGAGCTATTCGCCTTTAGGCAAAATGAGTAGAGGTCGCATGGTTTTGCGACAGGGTTCGTTCGCATCCGCGCACTTGTGCACGTTTGCTGTCCGGACAGTTTATACTAGCGGGCTTTGGTTTAAGCCGGATCCTAGTATATGATTTGAGATTGGTTTTTCTCAGAGTATTCGTGTTCCTCGGATCACGAATGCGGGTGCGTATGCACAGTTGCTTGAGATTGAGGGAGAGGACCTTGTTTAGGGTTAATGACTATTGTCATTTTATTAACCCTATTGCTTTTGTGTGTATTATTGTTAATTGATAATTAGCTTAATTGTTGTGCATGGTTGTTGTTGTTGACCTTTTGACTTCATTGACTTGTTGACCAAGTTGACAATTTGACCATGATCAATTCATTTGGAAGATGCTCTTTGATCCTTGCAATTTGCATTAATAATGAAATGATAATGGTCACCTCTTGATTAAACCATGACAATTTTCTAGCTAATTAATTAATTAAAATATCACACACATATTAGTAAGAATGGCTCACTAATAATTCATTCTCTCATATCTTTCCTCTCTCTTGCTCATCCTCTCCCTCATGCTCTCTCCCTCTCATGTGTTGAGAAACAAAAAGCTTGAGAAAAACCTTCACTTGATCTTCTCTACTCTCTTCTAGGGTTCAAGTCTTAGCATTTCTTGCACTCTAGTTACTCCTAGCTTGGAGTTGAAGCTAAAGGTCGAGGCTTTCGGGTGGATCCTTCTTTGACGGAAGAAGACAAGCAAGGTGAGGCCTTTCTACCATTCCGACGAGCAAGGAGAGAAGGAGTTCGAGCTCAAGGTATAACCTTTCTACAACTTAGCTAGTTGTCAGTTTGCTTTAGCTAGTTTTCGTTTAGTAAAGATCCTCACAAGCAAGGTCCATGTTGCCTAAGTCATTAAAAATCCGTTTTTTATTATGTTTTCCGCCTCCCCGTAAGCACCGGGGTGGGCAACGTGGACTTACAGTGGTATCAGAGCCTAACTAAACTCAAACTAGCAAGGTAGTGAAGTGTAACGAAGTTTCGAAACCGGAAAATCCAAAAACCAAACTTTTGCAAAACCCTAGTTTCTGTTAAAATTTTTTCTGCTCTAAATGAAAAACTTTATACTTGTAAATTCGGCTCAGGGTTTTGTGTGAACACCCAAGAAAAACGATGCCCTAATTCATTCAAACCGCCGCTCTTCAGCCGCACGAGGTAGCCATGTGCCGCGGAAGCGCCGCCGTTTGTCGTCTTCTGTGCATCGTTTTTCGTGCAGTGTGTTTCTGTATTGGTTTTGGGATTTTTAGATTATATTATATGTGCCCAGATTTTCCAGAAAAGAAATTTACTTTTGGGGTCCTATAATTCCGTATTTTTTTCGGAACTTCACTACACTTTAACTACATCGGTTATATCTGTGATGCTTGCATGTATTGAACGTCGGCTAATCGCTATAAGACGATTAGTCGGGGTTATACATGATCTGTGATTGTTATTGGTTTGTGGATATGAATGGATTGGATTGTCGCGGGGGAATGGCCGGGGTGGATGTGAGATGAGCGTTGTTTTTCATTCATTCATTTGTAACATGTAAATTGATGTAATAATATTATTTGTATGGCCGCACAACCGGGTCGGGGTTGTAGCCGTCATTGTATAATTCTTTTTACTGTTTTTGCTCCTAGGATAGACCCATGGAGGGGGTGCACAAACTACCGGGTATCTCGAAGCGCCGAGTGGCCTACTCACGGTGGTGAGGGAGGTTGCTTCGCTTCGGGTGCTTAGCGGGTAGTTTGCCGCACCCGTAGGGGTCTTGGGTGGGGTATTGGCTATTCACCGCGACCGTGTAATCCGCTTTACGTTGCAGGCTTGAACGCATTGCGGATTCCTAGTATATCCAATGTATTCATCTGTGATCTGTAATGTCTATCATTGCTATATATTTATATATAATAACTATTTAGGCGTTGCTTATGTTTTACAGCCGCGCTAGCCCAGCCCCCGCTCTGTCGTTAGTTAAGTAACCTAACGGGTGATGACGGGGCCCCGTGGCGAATGCGAATGGCATAAGCGTACGTCATATTTTGGTTGTTTTCTGCAATGGTAGGATTAAATGATGGGACGCATTAAAAGAACTAATGCAAGAAATAAACCAAGTAAAAGTCGAATGGAACACTTTGAAAACCACTCGGTTCTTTTCAAAACTAAACTTTTAAACGCGGAGCTTGAACCACTCCTTTTAAAAGCTATCTCGTTCCATCGATTATATCAAGTTCACTACGTTCACGGTTTCGCCAAAACCATCCGTAGCCCTCCGTCGTTTCATATGAATATTCAACGGTATTCAAGCTGTGTTTGTTGGCCTTAGTCAAGGCACAGTGTTTGGTAGCTGGTGGGTATTCATATGTTGCATAGATAGAATGCGTTGGTTTGAGACAGTCGTATTGCCTTGTTGGCCATAGTCAAGGGTGGATACGGGTGGGTTCAAATTAACCTGGATAACGACGGGTAGAACTTGACATGTGACTTATGATTTGTTGGCCTTAGTCAAGGTCATAAGAGCATGGGGCAAAAATCCACATCGGGAGTTTCATAAGTACTGAAACTTGCTAGATTTGCATACCATTTGGAGTGTGGTGATTCTGGTAGGATTCCTTCAGTTTCGTCACACGATGATATTTGGATCCCGATCCTACTGTGAGTATATGCTACTCCTCGGGAAAACTCTCACTTAACGATCAATGCTATAAACCTAGTAGGTGCCTAGAAAGGTGTTAGCGGGGCTACGCCCACAGGGAAAAGAGGTTATTTAATTAAGGAACTTCGCGAAAGCGTTGGAAAACCTCCCTCGAAGTACCGACACTGGCCTGGCTGAACGGTTAAGCAAGTATTGTACGGTGAGAATGATCCCAGCTAATCCTTTTCTTTATGGTTTGAGAAGGGATTCGAGAAACAGTGGGAGCCATCCAGTTTAGACAAACTAAAAACCACTCTAAACTTGCAAGAGCATCATGCTAAAGTGTTTCTTTTCTCTCTCCTAATTGCAGCGACCATTCAACATGACCGGACTTAAGTTACTGTTAGATAAAAATATATTGACAGGGCCAAACTACAAAGATTGGCTCAGGAATGTCAAGATGGCTATCACTTATGACAAGCTGGGGTATATACTTACCACCAAAGCTCCCCCTGTCCCAGGTCCCACCTCCAGCGTCGCGGATGTAGAAATCCGTAAGACATGGGAGATAGATTGCGCGAGGGCCAGATGCCTCGTACTAGCCTCGATGGACAACGAACATCAGAGGAGGCACGAGAATATGGACCTAGAGTCCATATTTCTCCATACAAAAGAACTGTATGGAGAGCAGTCTCGTATCGCCAGATACGAAGTGTCGAAGAAGCTTTTTTCGGCAAGGTTGGCCGTCGGATCATCGGTAGCGGACCACGTGCTTAAGATGATCGGCTACATAGAGGAGCTCGCGGACCTAGGGACCACGTTGGAGAATGAACTCTATACCGATTTGATTCTCCAGTCCCTTCCTTCCACTTACGCCCAGTTCGTTCTTAACTTCAACATGCAAGGAAAGGAGGTTGAACTTGCCGAACTTCTGAACATGTTGAGGACTGCTGAGGGCACCCTACAGAAGGGTAGGGAGACATCCACTTTGTTTGTAGGAGGATCTTCCTCTTCTAGGTCCAGGGCGAAAGCCAAGGGCAAGAAGAAGAAAGCCCCCGCCAAACCAAGAGGCGGTGTCGGTAAAGTGGATACGAAGGGAAAGGGTAAAGCAACAAACGTAGCGGGGAAGATGGTGGGGAAGGAAGAATGCTTCTATTGTCACAAAAGTGGTCACTGGAAACAAGATTGCAAGGCTTGGAAAGCCAGAACACAGGATTTGAAGCGAGTTGCAGCTTCAACTTCAGGTGTGTATGTTATTGAAAACTGTCTATCAATAAACTCTACATCCTGGGTATTGGATACCGGATCAGGATCTCATATCTGTAATTCTTTGCAGGCGTTGAGAAAGCGTAGAGTTTTGAAGGCAGGTGACATGACCCTCAGAGTTGCGAACGGTGCTAGCATGGATGCTGAGGCCGTGGGGGACTATCACCTGGGATTATCAGATGGACACTTTTTGGTTTTGCGTAGTTGTTATTATGTACCAAATGCAACCTGTAATATCATTTCTGTATCTTTATTATCTAAAGAAGGTTATGAATTTGCATTTGTAAGTAATGTAGTAAACATTCACCTTAATCAAGTTTTGATTGGGTCAGGTACATTAAACAACGGTATTTACGTTTTAAACCAACCACAGGTTTTCAATATCCAGAATACACACAAAAGAAAGTCTCCAGATATTAATCAGGCTTTCTTATGGCATTGTAGACTGGGTCACATCAATGAGACACGGTTGACTAAGTTACATAAAGAAGGATACTTGGATCCGTTCAAGTATCAATCTTATTCCACTTGTGAATCTTGTCTCATGGGAAAGATGACAAAGGCTCCGTTCACTGGACACGGAGAAAGAGCGAGCGAGCTCTTGGGACTCGTACACAGCGACGTGTGCGGTCCAATGTCTACACATGCGCGAAGCGGTCACTCTTACTTCATTACTTTTACGGATGATTTTTCAAGGTACGGTTATGTCTTCTTAATGAAACATAAGTCCGAGGCTTTTGAAAAGTTCCAGGAATATAAGAGTGAAGTGGAGAAACAGACCGGCAAAAGTATCAAGATTCTAAGATCGGATCGAGGTGGAGAATACTTAAGTGCCGAGTTCCTGAATTATTTAAAAGAAAATGGAATTCTCTCTCAGCTTACTCCTCCATACACTCCGCAACACAACGGTGTATCGGAGAGACGGAACCGAACCCTATTGGATATGGTACGGTCCATGATGAGTAAGGCTGAGTTACCGCGATCTTTCTGGGGTTATGCACTGGAAACAGCTGCACATCTCTTGAACCAAGTTCCTACTAAAACAGTGCCTACCACACCATATCAGATGTGGAGTGGGAAGAAACCCTGTCTTAAATCCTTTAAGACATGGGGATATCCAGCTTTTGTAAAAAAGCAGCATGCGGACAAGCTCGAGGCACGCTCAGTACAGTGCAAGTTTGTGGGATACCCAATGAACTCCAAGGGGTATCTCTTCTATTACGCAGAGGAGCAAAAAGTCCTTGTTTCTCGTCATGCCCGCTTCTTGGAAACTGAGTTTTTAGAAAATCAGATAAGCGGGAGCGCAGTAGAACTGGAAGAAATTCCAGAACCACAAACCATTACTGAAAGCTTAGAGGAACCAGAAGGTTCGAAAGAACAGGACATTCCTATGCCACTCCGCAGGAGTAGCAGGCAGTCTCATCCGCCCGAGAGATACTACGGTTTTCTCATTGACGGGGATAGAGAGGACTGCATCATAGATTGTGATGAGCCTAATAGCTTCCAGCAAGCCATTCAGAGCGTCGACTCAGTAAAATGGCTGGATGCAATGTGGACCGAGATGGAGTCCATGTACACTAAAAAAGTATGGATGTTGGACATTGCTCCAGACGGGGTAAAACCCGTAGGATGCAAGTGGATCTTCAAAAGGAAGATTGGTGTAGATGGACAGGTTGAGACCTATAAAGCTAGACTGGTAGCAAAGGGTTTTCGTCAGCGACCTGGTTTGGACTATGACGAAACCTTTTCTCCAGTAGCTATGCTGAAATCCATTCGGATCCTTCTTGCCATCGCTGCTTTCCACGATTATGAGATTTGGCAGATGGACGTAAAGACAGCTTTTCTAAATGGTCATTTAGAGGAGTGTGTCTATATGGACCAGCCAGAGGGTTTCATTCAGGGTGGGAGCAGCGGAAAGGTGTGCAAGTTGCTCAAGTCCATTTATGGACTCAAGCAGGCATCGCGGAGTTGGAACATCTGTTTTGATGAGACGGTCAAAGAATTTGGCTTTATCAAAAATCCAGATGAACCATGCATCTATTGTAGATTTGTAGCGAGAACTGTAGTATTCCTCGTTTTATACGTGGATGACATTCTCTTAATAGGAAATGACATTCCTATGCTACAATCTGTCAAGGGTTTCTTGTCACACAGGTTCTCCATGAAAGACCTGGGTGATGCCTCATACATTCTGGGTATCCGGATCTACCGTGACAGATCCAAGAGGATATTAGGACTCTCACAGTCTAGGTACATCGACACCATACTGAAGAGATTCAGTATGGAAGATCCCAAGCGCGGTAATCTACCGGCTTGTCACGGGATCACCCTCTCCAAAGAGATGTCTCCTAAGACTGATTTGGAGAGGGATCGCATGTCTATTATACCCTACGCTTCTGCGGTAGGCTCTATAATGTATGCGATGTTGTGTACCAGACCGGATGTGGCTTATGCACTGAGTGTGGTAAGCAGGTATCAGTCACACCCTGGGGAGAAACATTGGATACCAGTAAAGAACATTCTCAAGTACCTGAGAAGGACTAAGGAGATGTTCTTGGTGTATGGCGGAAAAGACCTGCAGATTGAGGCCTTTGCTGACTCCAGCTTCCAGAGTGACAAGGATGATTCCAAGTCCATGTCGGGTTTTGTCTTTACCCTCAATGGAGGGGCGGTGTGTTGGAAGAGCTCCAAACAGGAAACCGTTGCTGACTCGACTATGGAAGCGGAATACATCGCTGCATCTGATGCCGCAAAAGAAGCTGTCTGGATGAGGAAGTTCTTGAAAGAACTTCAGGTGGTTCCGTCCATTGTTGACCCAATACCTCTGTATTGCGACAACAACGGGGCTATAGCTTTAGCGAAGGAA
Source organism: Agapanthus africanus (assembly GCA_030015575.1). Classification (NCBI taxonomy): domain Eukaryota; kingdom Viridiplantae; phylum Streptophyta; class Magnoliopsida; order Asparagales; family Amaryllidaceae; genus Agapanthus; species Agapanthus africanus. The sequence goes on from CM057351.1 coordinate 255,752,048, forward strand.
CCCCGGTCCCATCAGAAATCCAGACACATCTTAAGGCGGTATCACCTGATCAGGGAGATTGTGGATCGCCAGGAGATCGAGGTCCGGAGAGTTGCATCAGAGGATAACACAGCAGATCCATTCACCAAGGCCTTGCCCCAGACTCAGTTCGAGCGGCTGATCGAGATGATAGGTCTTCGATACGCCAGTATATGGCCTTAGTGCAAGTGGGAGATTGTTAGTGTATATGCCCTAGAGGCCATTACTGTATCATACTAGTTTGTATATTACTTAATGGAAGCTTGGGATATTCACAGTTGTATATACAATCTTGCTCGAAATGGTAGTATGCTACTTGGTTTTTCTCTGCTTTAATATGTGCATGTGTTTCTTTTAGCATATTGCTGGTATACATATTAGTAGAGCCCTTAGGATCCTTGCTTGATTACCAGCGTTGTGATGGCGCTCACACTCGTGGGAGCTGGGTAATCTATAAGCACATCCTTATACAGGTCCCTGGTCGTTGGACTATCGAGACAGGGCATCGATACTCCGGAGTAGACTAGCGTATGCGCTTCTCATCCCAGTGTGGGAGACGGTCTGTCCCACAGCCGTTAGTACGTCGTACTTGATATAGTATGCGGGTGCTCGTTAGGTTATGAGTACACTGGACAGGACTCGTCGGGAACTGTTGGTTGGTAATATACCTATCGTCAGTTATCAGTTCCCAGGTGACATGAGTACAGCTTAGTCCGCTGACTTGACACTGTCACTTCGCCTCGAGTGTGTTTCCACTGCACTTTGATTACTACTCTACCACGGCTCAAAGGAGTCATGCAAACAGGTAGTTTTTGGGTGCAGTCCCGAAGCACTTGGAGGCAGTGACGGTTAGACAGGATTCGTCTCTCCCGGTATTGGGGGTTGACATCGCGCTGTGTCCAGGAGAGCCATTACACGAGTAGTCCCTGGCCAGGGCAAGCGAGGTATACTGGTAGGTTTCCAGTGTTATCTCAGGGTGTTCTGGGCTACACTCCGACACGACTTGTACCGCTATTAGGGGACTGACGTTCACCGCCCCCCTAGGCCCGCCATGCGATGTATCAGACGAACAGACCGGACTGTACGGAGACTGTCACATACAGGCTCAGTAGGAGTGCAGATGGGGTTCACCTCGTCAGTCTTCTTATCGACATCTACCTGGGGACCGTTACGTACAGCTAGTGCCGCTTGCGGTCTGTGGTTAAACCCACTGCCAGCGTAGTGTCGAGTCTTTAGAGTCCCACGCAGAGAGCTATTCGCCTTTAGGCAAAATGAGTAGAGGTCGCATGGTTTTGCGACAGGGTTCGTTCGCATCCGCGCACTTGTGCACGTTTGCTGTCCGGACAGTTTATACTAGCGGGCTTTGGTTTAAGCCGGATCCTAGTATATGATTTGAGATTGGTTTTTCTCAGTGTATTCGTGTTCCTCGGATCACGAATGCGGGTGCGTATGCACAGTTGCTTGAGATTGAGGGAGAGGACCTTGTTTAGGGTTAATGACTATTGTCATTTTATTAACCCTATTGCTTTTGTGTGTATTATTGTTAATTGATAATTAGCTTAATTATTGTGCATGGTTGTTGTTGTTGACCTTTTGACTTCATTGACTTGTTGACCAAGTTGACAATTTGATCATGATCATTTCATTTGGAAGATGCTCTTTGATCCTTGCAATTTGCATTAATAATGAAATGATAATGGACACCTCTTGATTAAACCATGACAATTTTCTAGCTAATTAATTAATTAAAATATCACACACATATTAGTGAGAATGGCTCACTAATAATTCATTCTCTCATATCTTTCCTCTCTCTTGCTCATCCTCTCCCTCAAGCTCTCTCCTTCTCATGTGTTGAGAAACAAAATGCTTGAGAAAAACCTTCACTTGATCTTCTCTACTCTCTTCTAGGGTTCAAGTCTTAGCATTTCTTGCACTCTAGTTACTCCTAGCTTGGAGTTGAAGCTAAAGGTCGAGGCTTTCGGGTGGATCCTTCTTTGACGGAAGAAGACAAGCAAGGTGAGGCTTTTCTACCATTCCGACGAGCAAGGAGAGAAGGAGTTCGAGCTCAAGGTATAACCTGTCTACAACTTAGCTAGTTGTTAGTTTGCTTTAGCTAGTTTTCGTTTAGTGAAGATCCTCACAAGCAAGGTCCATGTTGCCTAAGTCATTAAAAATCCGTTTTTTATTATGTTTTCCGCCTCCCCGTAAGCACCGGGGTGGGCAACGTGGACTTACACTGAAAGGTTCCTAGGCACCCTATAGAGGTCTCACAAGGCATCAACCATGCCAATTTACAAAAATTATGGGTGCCGCGAAACCCTAACGCGGATCTTAGACTAGAATTCTAGGCGAAATACAAAACTAGTTAACAAATTAACTAAAGTTAAGATGCTACAACCTTTGTAGATCCGGATACTCACTTCCTTAGTTCCACGTGGGCGTCCTCTCGCTGTCCATCTTGAACCTTGGACTCTCGCGACGGCTTCATCGGAGAAACGTGCGGAATAGGTCGTCGGCTTCGTGTCAAAGACGATCTACGTCGAGGCATCACAAGTTCAAGCTCCAACTTCACCAAGTTGTGAAACTTGTGAAGAAAACACCCAAGACAACTTGGCAAGAGGTAGAGGGTGAAGAAATAGGAGGTGGGTTCACTTTAGAATTGGATTTCTCTCACTTTAGCTCAAGTTGCCATTGATGAACCTTAAGCTTTTCTTGAGGAAGAAGATGATCAAGGAGAAAAAGAATATGATAAGATATTTTAAAAAAGAAATTAATACGAATACTTATCATATCTTGACCATGGTCAAGTGTAGAGATTAAACTAAAGTTAGTGGGAATGGTTAGGGTTAAGGATGAGATAAGAATGGTTGACTTAATCAAAGCTTCAAGAAGCTTCAACATAAAAACAAAATAAGCCACCATCCTTACTAATATCCAAAATGAATAAATAAATAAATAAATAAGTGAATAAACAAAACCCTAACCATTCACATAACCATGGTCTAATCTTTATACAAACCCAAGTGAGCAAGTATCATCAAACATGATACAAACAAGTATACAAAAGTATATCACATATACAATGTGTACATTAAGTGAGAAAATCCATATAAAGTGAACCAATACTAGTTAATGCAAAGTAATATATCAAATATATAATTATACATTAAATCATTAAATCAACATTTGATTCAATGATCCGGTCATGTCACACATAACCGACTAGTATTCAATGTATCGATTGATCGAATCAATGATTCGAGAACTAGGTCATATCGAATATAACCAATCGAAACATTTGTCGTGAGAATGAAATGCGGTATCACATACACGCATTATTCTCGCTCCCGCACATATCTCATTTGCGCTCTTATTTCGTTTCGTTTGAGCCAGGAAACCTCTGACTCTAAAGACTCGTCAATACGCCGGTAGCAGATGATGATCATATCAAGCATCCACAAGCCGCAAGCGATCTGCTAAACGTAACGGCCATCCGGGTATTGAGCGATCAGAAGATCGACGAGCTAGCCCGCTCACACTCCTGTGAATCCAACCAGTAACACTTACCGTACAGTCCGGTCTGTTCGTCTGATACGTCGCATATCAAGTCTAGGGGTGGTAAACGTCAGACCCCAATAACCGATAAGTCGTGCCGATGTGAGGCTCATAACTGGTCGAGAAACTACTGGTAACACTTACCAGCAAATCTCTGATCAGCCCTGGCCAGGGACTTCCCTGTTACGGCCAATCGAGCACAGCGCAACATCAACCCCCAATACCGGGAGAGACGAAACCCCTCCTATCGCTCATTGTCTCCATGTGACTCGGGACTGTACCCAAAGACCACCGTTTTGCACGCCCTCATGGACGTGGTAAGGTGGAGATCAAAGCACAGTGGGAATCACACAAGACTCTATGACGATCTCGGGTCTACAGACTAACCTGCACAAGTGTCACCTGAGAACTGCCATCTGACGTGAGGTATAATACCATCTGGGAGTTCTCGGCAAGTCCGTCCAGTGTACCCAGTCTCCACTGAGCACCCGTATACCATCTCTGATGTCAAACACCAATGGATATGGGATCATCCATCGCCCATCTCATGGGTCGAGAAGCGTATACGCTAGTCTACTCTGGTATATCGATGCCCCATCTCGATACACCTACGACTAGGGACCTTGAAGGATGTACTTATGGACTACCATGTCCCCACTAGTATGATCTGCATCATAGTCCAGGTAGTCAAGTACACATCCTAAGGGCTTTACCAACATGTAACTATAAGACAGTCCAAAGAGACAAGTGTACATGTTAAGATAAAGAGTAACCAGATAGCATACTATCATATCGAGCAAGAAAGTCATCTCTATATATGTCCAAGCATCCAATATAATATACAATATCTGTACAATACTGGCCTCTAGGGCATACATACAACTAACAATCTCCCACTTGCACTAGGGCCAGCTGTTGTAGTATCGCATACCGAGCATCCCGAAGAGTCTCTCAAACTGTATCTGGGGAATGACCTTCGTGAGTGGATCCGCCGTGTTGTTCTTCGTGTCAACCCTCCTGACCTCGATCTCCCGGCGATCAACTATCTCCCGGATCAGGTGATACCGCCTCAGAATATGTCTGGACCGCTGATGGGACCTGGGTTCCTTGGCCAAAGCCACCGCTCCATTGTTATCGCAATACAAAGGTATTGGACGCTCAATGGATGGAACCACACCAAGTTCAGTAATGAACTTCTTGATCCTGACAGCCTCTTTGGCAGCATCGTTGGCAGCGATGTATTCAGCCTCCATCGTCGAGTCTGCCACGGTTTCCTGCTTGGAACTCTTCCAGCTAACCGCCCCTCCGTAAAGGGTAAAGACAAAGCCCGACTGCGACTTAGAGTCGTCCTTATCACTCTGGAAGCTCGAATCGGTAAAGGACTCCTCTTGGAGCTCTCCGTTACCATACACCAAGAACATATCTCTAGTCCTTCGTAAGTACTTGAGAATGTTTTTCACAGCTGTCCAGTGACTCTCTCCAGGATCAGCTTGATACCTGCTCACTATACTTAGTGAGTATGCTACATCGGGTCTGGTACATAGCATCACATACATGATAGAGCCTACTGCCGAAGCATAGGGTATCCCTTGCATGCGAGCTCTCTCCAAATCAGTCTTGGGAGACATCTCTTTGGAGAGAGTGACTCCAGAGATCGTGGGCAAGTTCCCACGCTTGGATTCTTCCATACTAAACCTCTTTAGTATGGTGTCAATGTACCTGGATTGGGACAATCCCAATATCCGTTTGGATCTATCTTTATAGATCCTAATTCCCAATATGCAGGAGGCATCACCAAGATCTTTCATTGAGAATCTTTGTGATAAGAAGAGCTTGACCGATTGCAGCATAGGAATATCATTTCCTATCAAGAGTATGTCTTCCACGTACAATACGAGGAAAACAACCTTACTCTCTGCCACCTTCTTGTAGATACAAGGTTCATCTGGATTTTTGACGAAATCAAACTCTTTGATAACGACGTCAAAGCAGATGTTCCAACTCCGCGATGCTTGCTTTAATCCATAAATGGATTTAAGAAGCTTGCACACCTTCCCGTTGCTCCCACTGTCTACGAAGCCCTCTGGTTGAGTCATGTACACGCACTCTTCTAAATCACCATTTAGAAAGGCGGTCTTAACATCCATTTGCCAGATTTCGTAATCATGATAAGCAGCGATGCCAAGCATGATCCGGATGGATTTAAGCATAGCCACTGGAGAAAAGGTCTCGTCATAGTCCACACCTGGTCTTTGACGAAAACCCTTTGCTACAAGTCTAGCTTTGAAAGTCTCCACTTTCCCATCTACACCAAGTTTCTTCTTGAAGATCCACTTGCTCCCAATGGGTTTTATCCCTTCAGGAGCAACGTCCAAAGTCCATTCTTTGTTGGTGTACGTGGATTCCATCTCGGACCGCAATGCATCCAGCCATTTCACTGAGTCCCCACTCGTGATGGCCTGCTCGAAGCTAGTTGGGTCATCTTCCTCCATGATGCAATCCTCGCTCCCACCGTCCATGAGAAAACCGTAGTATCTCTCAGGTTGGCGAGGAACCCTACTAGATCGGTGGAGTGGCTGGGGTTCATCGGGAACTACGGAATCCTCTGGTTCTACCATGTCTTGTGTTATAGTTTGTGTCGCTGGAGCCTCTTCCAGTTCTACCTCAATGCCACTTGTCTGTTTCATAAGAAAACTCTTTTCTAAGAATGTGGCATGTCGAGAAACAAACACTTTTTGTTCCTCGGGATGGTAGAAGATATACCCTTTTGAATTCTTGGGATATCCTACAAACTTACATAAGACTGATCTTGCCTCGAGTTTGTCCGGATTCTGTCTTTTGACATAGGCTAGACAACCCCATATCTTAATGTAATTAAGATGTGGTCTCTTCCCTATCCATATCTCATATGGAGTGGTAGGCACTGATTTGGTAGGAACTCTATTCAATAGGTCCATGGCTGTCTCAAGCGCATATCCCCAGAAGGAAATAGGTAACTCAGCTGTGCTCATCATAGAGCGCACCATATCTAATAGGGTGTGGTTCCTCCGTTCTGATACACCGTTGTGCTGTGGTGTATATGGAGGAGTCAGCTGAGAGAGAATCCCATTCTCTTTTAGGAAGTCCAGGAATTCGTTGCTCAAGTATTCCCCTCCTCGATCAGATCGAAGAATTTTAATAATTTTTCCGGTTTGGTTCTCAACTTCTTGTTTATATTACCTAAATTTCTCAAAAGCTTCTGATTTGTGTTTCATCAGGAACACATACCTGAACCTAGAGAGATCGTCAGTGAATGTAATGAAGTATGAAGAACCATCCCTGGCATGTGTAGACATGGGACCACATACATCACTATGTATAAGTCCCAAGAGTTCGGTAACTCTTTCTCCGTGTCCTGTAAACGGAGTTTTGGTCATCTTGCCTTTGAGACATGACTGGCAAGTGTCATAAGATGAAAGTTCGAAAGGTTTCAAATATCCATCCTTATGCAACTTAGCCAGTCGTGTCACATTGATGTGACCCAGTCTACAATGCCACAAGAAGGATTCGTTGAGTTCAGAACTCTTCCTCTTGTGTGTGTTTGTTATGCTCAGAACTGTTGATTGATTTAGAACATAAATGCCATTGCACAATGTGCCTGATCCAACCAACTTTTGGTTACGGAAAATGTTCATAACATTGTCCTGTAATACAAAATTATATCCCTCTTTACTTAATAAAGAAACCGATATAATGTTGCATATCAGGTTCGGCATGTAATAGCATTCGTTCAGAACCAATGTATTACCAGTTGGTAATACAAGGTGATATTCCCCGACAGTCTTAGCTGCAACAATTGCACCATTTCCAACTCTACTGTCTTTATCACCTTCTCCAAGTTCTCTACCTTTCCTTAGCCCATGTAACTGATTACATATATGGGATCCTGACCCGGTATCAAATACCCAGGACGTAGAGCAAATAGAGAAACAGTTCTCAGTAACGAACACACCCGAAGAAAATGCATCAACATGTACTTTCTTCAATCGGGTGGCATGGGAATCCTGGTATTCCACTATTTCCTGTTCATTCCTATAACTCTTATAAGAAAGAACGGAACCAACGTTCCCCAGCACAGTATAACATGCGGGTTCGGTCAATACATCCATATTATTATCTTCATTAGGGCATGAAATGGTCGCTACCTGGAGAGAGAGAGAAGAAAACACTTTAGCGTATGCTCGTGCAAGATCAGATTGGTTATTATCTTATCTAATCAGGATGGCTCCCACTGCTTTTTATCAAATCTTCCTCCAAACCCTAAAAGGAAAGACTAGCCGGGATTAATTACACACTACAAGTTCGCCAATCTTTCAGCCAGGCCAGTGTCGGTACTTTGAGGGAGGTCCCCCGTGCTTTTGCACGAACCTAATTAATGTAAACCTCGTTTTCCCAGAGGCGTAACCCCGTTGACACCTTTCTAGACACCTACTTTATCGGCTAATTGCAATGTGTAAAACTCTCCCAGGAGTAACTCTTACTCGCAGTGGGTATCGGGATCCAACTATCTCATAGAAGGTATGCAATCTCATTGCAAATTTCAACACTTGAAATTCCCGATAATGCTTTTGCCCCTAGCGTGCTATAACCTTGACGCATGCCAAACAACCCATAGTCCGCTAGTCAAGTTCAACCCGTACAATTCGTGATCGAATTAAACCCACCCGTACGACCCTTGACGCATGCCAAACAACGCCGTACGAATACCTTAATCCAATCGCATCTCATGCTGCAGATAAGTAATAATCACCTACCGTACACTACGCCTTGACGCATGCCAAACAACCGTAGCACGAATACTGAATATTACATATCTGAATTGACGGAGGGCTACGCAGGTTTTTCTGAAAACCATGAGCGTAATGAACTCGATATCGTTGTAGAAACAAATGAAGTTTTGAAATGGAGTGATTTTGAGGCTTTTCTAGTTTTGCTAAAGGAGTCACTCCCGGCGAAGGGATCTCGGTCCTTTCCTCATCGAATGAGGTGCGGGATATATCATATATATCTCTGTACAAAGAAAAAACCCTAAAGCAGTCAAAAAGCAAACCGAGTGTGTAGCATCTGCCAGTTATTGCTAAAGGAGTCACTCCCGGTGAAGGGATCTCGGTCCTTTCCTCATCGAATAAGGTGCAGGGTATATCATATATACCGCTGTGCAAAGCAAGAACTGTAGCTACCTGTTTTATTTTAAAATTCGATTCCACAACATCTTAGGTTTCTTATCTTTCATTAATCACATTAATGAAGTCCCATCATTTAAATACCTAAACATCACAGATAGATATGACGTACACTTATGCCATCCGCATTCGCCTCGATGTCCCCTCGTGCACCGTTAGGTTAGGTAACTAACGACAGAGCAGGGCAGGGCTAGCGCGGGTGTAAAACATAAGTAACGTCTATATAATATATCATATATACTATATAATATATCCATCACAGAATCACAACACAGATATCGCAGCAGAATCAACATATAAAATATTGGATATACTAGGACGTCCGTGTTTTCAATACGAGCCAGTATAAAACACGGATTCCACAGTCGTGATGAATAGCCAATCCCACACCCCTAGACCCCTACGAGAGCGGCAAGCAACCCTGCCAATTCTAGGGTTAGGAGACCCGGACTCGACTCCTCGAGTTGGTCTCCCACTGGACCCCAGAACCCGGTTACTTGTGCTCCCCTCCTTGGGTCTATCCTAATGCGGAAAAGTAAATAATTTACAAAGGGTGACAACTTCCGCTACCTGGAAGTTCCCCAAATAAAAGAATATTACATACAAGTTTTTACATGAATGAAAATGAAAAACACTCATCTCACATAAAAACCCCCGGCTATTCAAACACGACGATCCAATATAACATATCCAGCAACACATAACATCACATGTCATCAACGTAAGTAAATATGCGCATCCCAATTGTCGTTGACATATAGCAACAAAACCGGCGATATCACATATTACACTTACGGTCACAGAAAAGAAAGTGTAAAACTACAACAGTTGGAATCCGCAAGTTCTTTAGACATCACATGCCTAATCAAATGAAATACTTAGACATCACATGCCTAACAGATATAAATCCCGCATTTTAGTCTCATTATCGAAAACTCTTTTCAATATCATCTGGGACTAAACTGCTATATTTATAACAATCATCCAGTTATCTCATAACTGTTTGTGAATTCCAATTATTATATCCCATTCCAGACAAACAGAAAATGTTAAACTTTCCGATCGAACAGTCGAATACCCAAGTTTTCCCGATACAGTCCAACACATGAAATAAGTCTAACAACATTCAGTTCGTGCCTCAGTACCAACGGTCCAGCCGTAGAAGGGTCAAGCCAACGCCTCACATGTGGCACGCCGTACTGCCCCAAACCCGAAGGTTCAAAGGGCAGTTCAAGACGGTCACATAATCGAGTTAAGGTTTGTTGTCTTCTAGAGGGTCCATCGCATTACTTGCACTACTTAGAATGTCGTTAAACTACGGAAAAATCCAACACTTGGAAAATTTCCCGACAGGGGAAAAGTTGGGTATTTATATCCGGTCGAACTTTTTAACATATTCTATAAATTATCCGGAAGTACATAAAGACGAAATTTGATAATCCGGTCAAAACACCGAAGCTCTAAAACACCCCAGAAAATTAAACTCTGGAATAATTATTAAAAATACCCATAAAACTCAGCTACAGAAACTATGAATTACTATGCAGAGGAGGAGGTATGACGTCATCAAGCGGCCGCGGAACCGCCGCCTAAGCTGGCTTAGGCCGCGGTTCCGCCGTGCTTATCACTGTTCATTGGAAACAATTTGCATCGTAATTCTTAGAATTCCATGCTGAATTTTTTAAGCCTTTTTAATATTGAAAAATCCCAGATTTTAGAAAATGTACAGAGAGCATGTTTGGTTTAGGGTTTCGGGTTCGTTCGGGCTTCAAATTGCATCTAGAATTCGCCTAAGGCTCTAGCTAGGCTCTGATACCAATGAAAGGTTCCTAGGCATCCTATAGAGGTCTTACAAGGCATCAACCATGCCAATTTACAAAAATTATGGGTGCCGCGAAACCCTAACGCGGATCTTAGACTAGAATTCTAGGCGAAATACAAAACTAGTTAACAAATTAACTAAAGTTAAGATGCTACAACCTTTGCAGATCCGGATACCCACTTCCTTAGCTCCACGTGGGCGTCCTCTCGCTGTCCATCTTGAACCTTGGACTCTCGCGACAGCTTCATCGTAGAAACGTGCGGAATAGGTCATCGGCTTCGTGTCAAAGACGATCTACGTCGAGGCATCACAAGTTCAAGCTCCAACTTCACCAAGTTGTGAAACTTGTGAAGAAAACACCCAAGACAACTTGGCAAGAGTTAGAGGGTGAAGAAATAGGAGGTGGGTTCACTTTAGAATTGGATTTCTCTCACTTTAGCTCAAGTTGCCATTGATGGACCTTAAGCTTTTCTTGAGGAAGAAGATGATCAAGGAGAAAAATAATATGATAAGATATTTTCAAAAAGAAACTAATATGAATACTTATCATATCTTGACCATGGTGAAGTGTAGAGATTAAACTAAAGTTAGTGGGAATGGTTAGGGTTAAGGATGAGATAAGAATGGTTGACTTAATCAAAGCTTCAAGAAGCTTCAACATAAAAACAAAATAAGCCACCATCCTTACTAATATCCAAAATGAATGAATAAATAAATAAATAAATAAGTGAATAAACAAAACCCTAACCATTCACATAACCATGGTCTAATTTTTACACAAACCCAAGTGAGCAAGTATCATCAAACATGATACAAACAAGTGTACAAAAGTATATCACATATACAATGTGTACATTAAGTGAGAAAATCCATATAAAGTGAACCAATACTAGTTAATGCAAAGTAATATATCAAATATATAATTATACATTAAATCATTAAATCAACATTTGATTCAATGATCCGGTCATGTCACACATAACCGATTAGTATTCAATGTATCGATTTATCGAATTAATGATTCGATAACTAGGTCATATCGAATATAACCAATCGAAACATTTGTCGCGAGAATGAAATGCGGTATCACATACACGCATTATTCTCGCTCCCGCACATATCTCATATGCGCTCCTATTTCGTTTCGCTTGAGCCAGGAAACCTCTGTGTAGGACTCTAAAGACTCGTCAATACGCCGTTAGCAGATGATGATCATATCAAGCATCCACAAGCCGCAAGCGGTCTGCTAAACGTAACGGCCATCCGGGTATTGAGCGATCAGAAGATCGACGAGCTAGCCCGCTCACAATCCTGTGAATCCAACCAGTAACACTTACCGTACAGTTCGGTCTGTTCGTCTGATACGTCGCATATCAAGTCTAGGGGTGGTAAACGTCAGACCCCAATAACCGATAAGTCGTGCCGATGTGAGGCTCATAACGGGTTGAGAAACTACTGGTAACACTTACCAGCAAATCTCTGATCAGCCCTGGCCAGGGACTTCCCTGTTACGGCCAATCGAGCGCAGCGCAACATCAACCCCCAATACCGGGAGAGACGAAACCCCTCCTATCGCTCATTGTCTCCATGTGACTCGGGACTGTACCCAAAGACCACCGTTTTGCACGCACTCATGGACGTGGTAAGGTGGAGATCAAAGCACAGTGGGAATCACACAAGACTCTATGACGATCTCGGGTCTACAGACTAACCTGCACAAGTGTCACCTGAGAACTGCCATCTGACGTGAGGTATAATACCATCTGGGAGTTCTCGGCGAGTCCGTCCAGTGTACCCAGTCTCCACTGAGCACCCGTATACCATCTCTGATGTCAAACACCAATGGATATGGGATCATCCATCGCCCATCTCATGGGTCGAGAAGCGTATACGCTAGTCTACTCTGGTATATCGATGCCCCGTCTCGATACACCTACGACTAGGAACCTTGAAGGATGTACTTATGGACTACCATGTCCCCACTAGTATGATCTGCATCATAGTCCAGGTAGTCAAGTACACATCCTAAGGGCTTTACCAACATGTAACTATAAGACAGTCCAAAGAGACAAGTGTACATGTTAAGATAAAGAGTAACCAGATAGCATACTATCATATCGAGCAAGAAAGTCATCTCTATATATGTCCAAGCATCCAATATAATATACAATATCTGTACAATACTGGCCTCTAGGGCATACATACAACTAACAGGTACATCGAACAGGACTTGGTGAGAACTCCAAGATAGTATTATAGCTCACGTCAGATAGCAGTTCTCTGGTGACACTGGTATAGGTTAGCCTGTAGACCCGAGATCATCATAGAGTCTTGTGTGATTTCCACATTACCATGTTTAAGAGAACATGCAAAACAGTGGTTTTTGGGTACAGTACCGAGTCACATGGTGGCAATGAGCAATAGAAGGGGATTTCGTCTCTCTCGGTGTTGGAACTTTACCCACGCGCGCAAACGTGTATGTTTTGGAAATAGAATCGGTTTTGGAAATAATGCGCATGCGAGCTCGGTCTCATTTTAAAATTTATAAACCACAAGTGCACGGCGCGTTGTAGCGAGCCGGCAAGTACGGGTCGATCCGTAGGGAATTGTTTATTAGGTTTTGTTGCTTTAAGGTTCGAGAACAAAGAATAGGTTGGGTTGTCACTAAAAAATATGAAACACGAAAACAAGAAAACAAGTTATGAAAGAAATGGCCATGGCTTTGGCTCGGATGGTCGAATCGCGACGATTCCTTCGATGCTCCTATGCTCTGGAGTTGTCCGTTCTTGTGTCGATCCCGTCGTGAAGCATGATTTGTCAAAGCAGCCGCGAAGCACAAATCATCAAGTTCTCGGATCTCGACTCAAAACACGAAACGAGTCTGTATTGTTCACTTACCGTTTCTATGTCCAAGCTTGAGGTATCAACACTAAGCAAAAGGGTTAGCAAGCATACAACAATATCAAAAATACAAATTAGCGAGTGAGAGCAATTAGTTTTAGTGTTCACTTTGCTAAGTGTCTATGATAGTATAGGGTATATGAAAACCGAGGGTTTGTTAAGCCACTTAGTTACAAAATACCGTATCTAAACTTAGCAAACTTAACACCAAATTGATTTTAACTTAAACATTGTGAAATGGGGAAAGGGAGTGCATATGGTATATGAAGAGGTTACAAAGTAACCATGGTTTCAAAATACCATATCACATCAATACATAAACACTCTTTAAGTTAGAATCGTATTAAGCACTTTAAACATGAACTAGAGGAGGAAGAAAGCAAGGCCTTTCATCTCATATCCTCACCATAACCACAACCAAAGAAGATTTAGTTATACATAATGAAAAGAAAAGTAAGTAAAGAACAAAGCAAAAGAACAAAACAATATTATTAACACTTAATGTAGTTGAGATACAAGATATTGGTTACTTGTTCAACCTCCATAATGAAGCTCTCAAAAGAAAGTTTCAAGAGGGAAGAAGAAGAAACCAAGTTAAGCCCACACAACTCTCAAGCTAAATAAATGTAGGGTTGCTAGGCACGCGCACAAGGGTCTACGAGGCATCGACCATGCCCGATTAAAAATGTAGCCGTGCCGAACAACCCGAATACGGATCTTTAAACTAGAGATTAGGCGAAAACTAACATGCTAAACACTTTAACACTAAGTGAGAGGGATTACAACCTTTGTAGATCTGGTCCTTCACTTCATATGCTCCGTGTTGAGGTCCCTTCGCTGCGATCATCGGGTTCCGGACTCTCGAGAGGTTCCACGAAGAGAAAGATGCAACCTTTGCTTCCGATCTTCGATACTAAGATGATCTACCGTGAAGTTCCGTTAACACAAGCTAACACTCATGAAATGATGTGAACACCCTCATCTAAATGGCAAGGGAAGATGAGGATGATGAAGTAGGATTTTTGCTCTCTTTATTTTTCTTTTTCTCTTATTTATTCATCACTTTGGAAAAATCTAGAAAAGCTTTTTCATGAAGAGAATGAAGGAAAAAGATGAACAATAATAGAATTATCATTTGTGATGAATAATGCAAAGAAGATAATGATGAATTATGCAACCATGGTTAACCAAACAATTGTAGAGATTTAACCAAGGGTATAGGGTTTGGGTTAGGTTAAGGATGAGTCATAACAAAATATCTTTCACAAAACAAAACTAAACCTTCTAGAATCATCTAGAAAGCATTAACCCAAATCAAACCCTAATCTTGTTTAATCTCTACTAAACAAGTTGCATTATTTATCATATCATGTTACAATATTATATATCACATATATAATATTTATTGTAACCAAATAAAATAATACAATTAACATATATCGCATATATATCAATGTATTATCCGAGTGAGAAAAGGAATCTTTTAGTGAGAAAATATTAGTTAATGTAATTTAATATATCATATATATTATTATACATTAAATTATCGAATCAACACTTGATCCGACAATCCGGCTATATCGCATATAACCGACTAATATTTATCCGTACCGATTCATCGAATCAACACTTGATCCGATGACCCGGCTGATATCAAATATCGCGAGAATATAATACGGTATCACATATCGCATTATC
Source organism: Agapanthus africanus (assembly GCA_030015575.1). Taxonomy (NCBI): domain Eukaryota; kingdom Viridiplantae; phylum Streptophyta; class Magnoliopsida; order Asparagales; family Amaryllidaceae; genus Agapanthus; species Agapanthus africanus. The sequence goes on from CM057351.1 coordinate 255,767,267, forward strand.
CTCGGTCCCGCACATATCACATATGTGCTCCTACTCCGTTTTGCCTGAGCCAAGAAACCTCTGTGTAGGACTCTAAAGAATCGTCAATACGCCGGCAGTAGGTGATGATAATATCAAACACCCACAAGCTGCAAGCGGTCAGCTAAACGTAACAGCTACCCAGGTATTGAGCGCTCAGAAGATCAACAAGCAAGCCTGTACATTCTCCTGTGAATACAAACAGTAACACTCCCGTACAGTCCGGTCTCATCGTCTGATATGTTGCATATCTCGCCTAGGGGTGGTAAACGTCAGACCCCAGTAGCTCGATAAGTCGTGTCGATATGAGGTCTATAACAGTTCGAGAAACTACTGATAACACTTACCAGTAAATCTCAGCAACCCTGGCCAGGGATTTCCGGTTATAGCTAATCGAACACAGCACAACATCAACTCCCTATACCGGGAGAGACTAATCCCCTCCTATCGCTCATTGCCTCCATGTGATTCGGGACTGTACCCAAAAGCCACCTTTTTGCACGCCCTCTTGGACGTGGTATAATGGAAATCAAAGCACAGTGGGAATCACACAAGACTCTATGACGATTTCGGGTCAACAGACTACTCTGTACCAGTGTCACCGGAGAACTGCCATCTGACGTGAGGTATAATACCATCTGGGAGTTCTCGGCGAGTCCGTCCAGTGTACCCAGTCTCCACTGAGCACCCGTACACCATCCTTGATGTCAAACACCGATGGATATGGGATCATCCATCGCCCATCATATGGGTCAAGATGCGTATACGCTAGTCTACTCTGGTGCATCGATGCCCTGTCTCGATACACCCACGACTAGGAACAATTATAGGATGTACTCGTCGACTACCGTGGCCCCACTAGTATGATCTCATCATAGTCCCAGTAGTCGAGTACATATCCTAAGGGCTTTATCAGCATGTAATATAGAGACAATCAGAGTACATGTTAAGATAAAGTACAACCAGATTGCATACTATCATATCGAGCAAGAAAGTCCTCCCTATATATTTCCTAGCATCCACTACAATATAAATCGTATGTACAGTAATGGCCTCTAGGGCATACATATAACTAACAATCTCCCACCTGCACTAGGGCCATCTGTTGTGGTATCACATACCAAACAATTAGCTGTGGTTGAAGTATCTCATACTTAACCGTCCCATAAAAAATCTCTACTGGGAAAAAGGCCTTTGTGAGTGGATCCACGCTGTTGTCCTCTGTGTCTACTCTCCTAACATCGATCTCCCTAGAGATCAACCATCTCCATGATCAGGTGATACTGCCTAAGAATTATATCTGGATTTCTGATGGGACGGGAGTTCCTTGGCATAAGCCACAACTCCATTTTCTCACAATGGTAGGAAGGAAGTTCATCGCATGAACTTATAAATATCCAGACTGCCTCTTTTGGTAGCATCATTGGTAACGATGTATCTTGCCTTTAATCGTCTAGTATGTCACGGTATCTAGCTTAGAACTCTTCCAGCATACCGTCCCTCCACTGAGGGTAAAGACAATGCCTGCGACTGACATTCAGTCGTCCTTATCACCCTGGAACCTTTCCAGTGATTCTCCCCAGGATCGATTGATACCATCTCACTACAACTAGTGAGTATCCTAACATCCAATTAGATCTATCTCATAGATCCAAAATCCAGGATTTAGGAGGTATCAACTTCGATCCTATATGGAGAATCCTTATGATAAGCAGAGATTGACCGAGCGTAGCATAGGAAACTCCTTCCCTATGAAGTGTATGTCATCCACGTACTCTACGAGGATCTCCACCATACTCTCTACTACCTTTTTGTATATACAAGGTTCATCTACCATTTTGATGAAGTCAAACTCTTTGACTACCACATCAAAAACAGATGTTCCAACTCCGCAACGCCTGTTTTATCATACAAAACATCTTGCACACGTTTCCGCTGCTCCCACTGTCTACGAAGCCCTCTGGCTGTGTACTTATAGACGCTCTCTTCTAAAACATCACTTAGAAAAGCAGTCATGACACCCAACCACCAGATATCGTAGTCATGGTATGTAGCCGTGGCAAGTAGGATCTGGATGGACTTAAGCATAGCTTTGAAAGTCTCAACTTTTCCATGTACACCAAGTAATCTTCTCAAGATATACTCGCTCCTGATGGGGATTTAACCTTTCAGATAAAGCAACCAAAGTCCATACTTTGTTGGTGTATAAGGATTCCATCTCAGATCGATAAGCATCCAACCATTCTTACAGAGTCCCACTCCTGATGGCCTGCTCGAAACTAGTTGGGTCATCATCTCATGATGTAATCCTCGCTCCCACTGTCATAAAGAAACCGAAGTACCTCTCAGGTGGGTGAGGAACCCTACTAGATCGACGGAGAGGCTGAGGTTCGTTGGAAACTATTGAATCCTTTGGTTCTACCAAATTATCAGCTGCATTTTGTATAGCTGGAACCTTTCCAGTTGTACATAACAGACCTTGCCTCGAGCTTGTCCGGATTTTGCTTTTAGACATAGGCCGGACAACCCTAAATCTTAACAAGCTTAAGATATGGGCTCTTCCCTTTCCATATCACATATGAAGTGGTAGGCAACTGATTTGATTTGAACCCTATTCAATAGGTATGCATCTTCTCAAGCGCATAACATCCAAAAGGAAATAAGAAACTCAGTAGTACTCATCATAGAGCACACCATATCACATAGGGTGCTATTGCTCCGCCCCGATATACCATCGTGCTATGGTGTATAGGAGGAGTAATGCTGAGAGAGAATCTCATTCTCCTTTAGAATAGTCCAGGAATTCTGTGCTCAAGTATTCTCCTCCTTGACCTCATCAAAGGACATAATACTTATACCCGTTTTTTGGTTCTCTACTTCTAATTTATATTCTGTGAATATCTCACAAGGTTCGGACCTGTGTTTCAACAGAAACATATGTCTGAATCTTTAGAGATTAACAGAGAATGTAATGAAGTAGAAAGAACCGATCTTGGCATGTGTAGACAGGGGACCTTACATACATCAACATGTATCAATCCCAAGAGTTCACTAACTCTTTCTCTGTTTCCAATAAACAGAGCTGTGATCATCTTATCTTTGTGACATGACCGGCAAGTTTCACAAGATGTAAATTCAAACTAATTTAAATATGCATCTAAATGTAACTTCAGCCAGTCGGGTCGCATTGATATGACCTAGTCTACAATGCCTCAAGAAGAATTTGTTCATTTCTGAACTCTTCCTCTTGTGTGTGTTCTGTATACTAAGAACTGTAGTTTGATTTAGAACGTCAATGCTTTTAGATAACGTGCCTGAACCGATCAACTCTTGATATAGGAAATGTTCAAAACATTATCCATAAATACAAAATTATATCCTTTCTTTACTAATAAAGAGACTGATATGATTTTATATATCAGGTTCGGTATCTAATAACATTCGTTCAGAATCAATGTATTCATGTAATACAAGGTGATAGTGACCAACAGACTTGGCTGCAACACTTGCACCGTTTTCTGTCTCATGAAACTTATCACCCATTCTCAGTTCTTTACCTTTCTGTAGCCCATGTAACAGATTACATATACGGGATCCTGATCCGGTATCACATACCAAGGACGTAAAGGATACTAAGAAACAGTTCTGTGTAATGAACACACCCGAAGATGATGCATCAGCATGCACTTTTTTCGTTTGGGCGGCACGGGAAATCTGGTATTCCCCAATTTCCTGCTCTGTCTTATAACAATTATAAGTTGGAGCGGGACCAACGTTCCCCAGCTCAGTATAACAAGCGGGTTCGGTCAATATATCCGTATTCTTATCTTGATTAAGACGTGATATGGTCGCTACCTGGAGAGAGAGAGAAGAAAACACTCAGCGTATGCTCTTGCAAGATTAGATTGGTTATCTAATATATCTAATCAGGATGTCTCCCACTGTTTTAATCAAATCTTCCCTCAAACCCTAAAAGGAAAGACTAGCCGGGATTAATTACACGCTACAAGTTCGCCAATTTTTCAGCCAGGCCAGTGTCGGTACTTTGAGGGAGGTCCCCCGTGCTTTCGCACGAACCTAATTAATGTAAACCTCATTTTCCCAGAGGTGTAACCCCGTTAACACCTTTCTAGACACCTACTTGATCGGCTAATTGTAATGTGTAAAACTCTCCCAGGAGTAACTCTTACTCGCAGCGGGTATCGGGATCCAACTATCTCATAGAAGGTATGCAATCTCATTGCAAATTTCAACACTTGAAATTCCCAATAATATTTTACCCGTAGCGTCCTATGACCTTGACGAAGGCCAAACTACCCATAGTCCGCTAGTCAAGTTCAACCCGTTCATTTCTTGATTGAATTAAACCCACCCGCACGACCCTTGACGAAGGCCAAACTACGCCGTACGAATATCCTAATCCAATCGCATCGTATGCTAGCAGATAAGCACTAGTTAGCTACCGTACACTACGCCTTGATGAAGGCCAAACTACCGCATCACAAATACTAACTAGTACTTATCTGAAATGACGGAGGGATACGACAGGTTTTTAAGAAAACCTATTGCGTAATGAACTTGATATCGTTGTAGAATCGAGTGATTTTAAATGGAGTGTTTTTTAGGCTTTTCTAGTTTTGCTAAAGGGGTCACTCCCGGTGAAGGGATCGTCGGCCCTTTCCTCGTCGAATGAGGTGCGGGATATATCATATATATCACTGTGCAAAGCAAGAACTACAGAAGCAATCAAAAGACAAACCGAGTTTGTAGCATCTGCCAGTTATTGCTAAAGGAGTCACTCCCGATGAAGGGATCTCGGTCCTTTCCTTATCGAATAAGATGCTGGATGTTCTACAAGGAACACCGCTATGCAAAGCAAGAACTAGAGCTACCAGTTTTTTATTAAACAAGTTTCTACAACATCTTAGGTTTCTTTTATTTCATTAATCTCATTAATGAAGTCCCATTTTATTATGCTTCACAAGCTTCACAGTTGAAACGAAATCTGCAATATAACATATATCTCATATATATAATATAAACATTCGTCTCAGGCAGTAATATGATCTCATCACAGAACATTACAGCAGAAGAACATATATGAAATATTGGATATACTAGGACGTCCGTGTTTTCAATACGAGCCTGTATAAAACACGGATTCAACGGTCGCGATGAATAGCCAAACCCACATCCCTAGACCCCTACGAGAGCGGCAAGTAACACTGCCAATTCTAGGGTTAGGAGACCCGGTCTCGACTCCTTGAGATGGTCTCCCACTGGACCCTAGAACCCGGTTACTTGTGCTCCCCGCCTTGGGTCTACTTAATGCGGAAAAATAAATAATATACAACGGTGACATCTTCCGCAACCTGGAAGTGCCCCAATAAAAGAATATTACATACAAATGAATTTTACATGAATGAAAAAGAAAAAACTCTCATCTCACATAAAACCCCCGGCTATTCAAGAAGCGACGATCCAATATAACATATCACAGCAACACATAATATCTCATATCATCAACGTAAGCAAGTATGCGTATCCCGATTATCGTTGATGTATAGCAACGAAGCCGGCGATACACCACATACTACGCTTACGGTCACAGAAAAGAAAGTGTAAAGCTACAACAGTTGGAATCCGCAACCTCCTTAGACATCGCATGCCTAACCAAATGAATTCCTTAGACATCGCATGCCTAACAATTATAAACCCCGCATTTTAGTCTCTTTATCGAAAACTCTTTTCAATGTCAAGACGGGGAATTCAACTAGATTCCCGACGTCCTGATCGAATGCTCGTCGAAAACTTTAGTAGACGGCCGCACCCCCAGATGCCGTCGACGAAGTGCACTAAGGAGGAACACCGCTGCCGCGAGCACCCGAACGGATGCTTTCGGTGACGGGGTTCTCCTACAGTCACTTGGTCGGGGCTTTGGGGCATAGCTGTCTATTAAGTTTACCCGGCGAGTATCCACGTATGCTACGTGATTGCGACGGACTTTTGATCACATCAAAATTCCGTGGCAACAGATCATTTGAGACTAAACTGCTATGTTTATAATATTCAAATTAGTTATCTCATAACTACCTGTGGATTCCAAATATTGTATCACAATCCAGATAAATAGACAAAGTTAAACTTTCCGATCGAATCATCAAACACCCAAGATTTCCCCAATATTTCTCAACACTTGAAATCAGTTTAAAAACATCCATCACATGCCACAGTACCTATGGTCCAGCCGTAGAAGGGTCAAGCCAACGCCTCACATGTGGCACGCCGTACTACCCCAAACCCTAAGGTTCAAAAGGCAGTTCAAGACGGTCACATAATCGAGTTAAGGTTTGTTGTCTTCTAGAGGGTCCACCGCGTTACTTGCACGACTTATAATGTTCTTAAACACGAGGAAAAATCCAACTTCTGAAAAAATTTCCGACAGGGGAAAAAGTGAGTTATTGATATCCGTTCGAACTTTTTAACAGTTTCTAAAAGTTATCCGGACAAAACACAAAAGACGCAGTTATTGTTCCCGATCGAATCATTGAATCCCCAATACAACCCAGAAAATTCAACAGTTGAATAAATTTTAAAAATATCCAGGAAAACCAGCACTTCAACATATGAATTACTGTGCCAAAACCAATGCAAGATACGACAAAATGGCCGCGGAACCGCCGCACAAGCCATGCTTGTGCCGCGGTTCCGCCGCGTTATAGTGGAATCATGGACACGTGTTGCACAGTAATTCATAGGATTCCCTGCTGATTTTTCTGCATATTTTTAATTTGGAAAAAATCACAGTTTTAAAAAATTTCCAGAAACTAGGGTATATTGGGTTTTCCGGGTTCGATCGGACTTTAAACTTCGTCTAGACTTCGCCTAAAGCTCTAGCTTGGCTCTGATACCACTGTAGGGTTGCTAAGCACGCGCACAAGGGTCTACAAGGCATCGACCATGCCCGATTAAAAATTTTGCCGTGCCGAACAACCCGAATACGGATCTTTAAACTAGAGATTAAGCGAAAACTAACATGCTAAACACTTTAACACTAAGTGAGAGGGATTACAACCTTTGTAGATCTGGTCCTTCACTTCATATGCTCCGTGTTGAGGTCCCTTCGCTGCGATGATCGGGTTCCGGACTCTCGAGAGGTTCCACGAAGAGAAAGATGCAACCTTTGCTTCCGATCTTCAATACTAAAATGATCTACCTTGAAGTTCCGTTAACACAAGCTAACACTCATGAAATGATGTGAACACCCTCATCAAAATGGAAAGGGAAGATGAGGATGATGAAGTAGGATTTTTGCTCTTTTTATTTTTCTTTTTCTCATAATTTTTCATCACTTTGGAAAAATCTAGAAAAGCTTTTTCATGAAGAGAATGAAGGAAGAAGATGAACAATAATAGAATTATCATTTGTGATGAATAATGCAAAGAAGATAATGATGAATTATGCAACCATGGTTAACCAAACCATTGTAGAGATTTAACCAAGGGTGTAGGGTTTGGGTTAGGTTAAGGATGAGTCATAACAAAATATCTTTCACAAAACAAAACTAAACCTTCCAGAATCATCTAGAAAGCATTAACCCAAATCAAACCCTAATCTTGTTTAATCTCTACTAAACATGTTGCATTATTTATCATATCATGTTACAATATTATATATCACATATATAATATTTATTGTAACCAAATAAAATAATACAATTAACATATATCGCATATATATCAATGTATTATCCGAGTGAGAAAAAGAATCTTTTAGTGAGCAACTATTAGTTAATATAATTTAATATATCATATATATTATTATACATTAAATTATCGAATCAACACTTGATCCGACAATCCGGCTATATCGCATATAACCGACTAATATTTATCCGTACCGATTCATCGAATCAACACTTGATCCGATGACCCGGCTGATATCAAATATCGCGAGAATATAATACGGTATCACATATCGCATTATCCTCGGTCCCGCACATATCACATATGTGCTCCTACTCCGTTTTGCCTGAGCCAAGAAACCTCTGTATAGGACTCTAAAGAATCGTCAATACGTCGGTAGTAGGTGATGATCATATCAAACACCCACAAGCTGCAAGCGGTCAGCTAAACGTAACAGCTACCCAGGTATTGAGCGCTCAGAAGATCAACAAGCAAGGCTGTACATTCTCCTGTGAATCCAAACAGTAACACTCCCGTACAGTCCGGTCTCGTCGTCTGATATGTTGCATATCTCGCCTAGGGGTGGTAAACGTCAGACCCCAGTAGCTCGATAAGTCGTGTCGATATGAGGTCTATAACAGTTCGAGAAACTACTGATAACACTTACCAGTAAATCTCAGCAACCCTGGCCAGGGATTTCCGGTTATAGCCAATCGAACACAGCATAATATCAACTCCTTATACCGGGAGAGACGAATCCCCTCCTATCGCTCATTGCCTCCAAGTGATTCGGGACTGTACCCAAAAGCCACCTTTTTGCACGTCCTCTTGGACGTGGTATGATGGAAATCAAAGCACAGTGGGAATCACACAAGACTCTATGACGATCTCGGGTCAACAAACAACTCTGTACCAGTGTCACCGGAGAACTGCCATCTGACGTGAGGTATAATACCATCTGGGAGTTCTCGGCGAGTCCGTCCAGTGTACCCAGTCTCCACTGAGCACCCGTACACCATCCTTGATGTCAAACACCGATGGATATGGGATCATCCATCGCCCATCATATGGGTCAAGATGCGTATACGCTAGTCTACTTTGGTGCATCGATGCCCTGTCTCGATACACCCACGACTAGGAACAATTATAGGATGTACTCGTCGACTACCGTGGCCCCACTAGTATGATCTCATCATAGTCCCAGTAGTCGAGTACATATCCTAAGGGCTTTATCAACATGTAATATAGAGACAATCAGAGTACATGTTAAGATAAAGTACAACCAGATAGTATACTATCATGTCGAGCAAGAAAGTCCTCCCTATATATTTCCTAGCATCCACTACAATATACATCGTATGTACAGTAATGGCCTCTAGGGCATACATATAACTAACAACAAAAACTAAAACAAAACTGTCAGTGTTATAACTTAATTAAAATTCTGACACTTGGTACTTTAAAATTTGTACCACACTGCAATGCAGTGGAGAGGGACCAAAGGGGGCCTACAAAATCTAGATGATAATTCATCGATTAATAATTAATAAAAAAGCTTCATCATTTGATGAGACTGTTAATTAAGTGAGGAAATCCTCAAGAAAATTCTCATTAAATGAGAGATCCCTCGGGAAGTGGAGTAAATCTCCCTTTGAGAGCAATGCTCTATGACCGAGTGACACTTATCAAACTCTGATCATGAGGGAATAAAAATTCCTCAAGAGCCTTTCTTTGGAAAAATTGACGATAGAAAAAACCTATCAGAAAAAGAAAATTAAAATCAATTTTTATGAATTAAAAATTCTAAGATCTCCAAGATCTATGAACAAACTCTAAGAGTTCTTTATGAGCAAAGCTCTGTTCATGGGTTAAAAAACCCTGAAACAAGATCTCCTTAGATCTATGGGTTCATGATTTGAAGAGAGCAAAGATCTTTTAATGAAACCCTAAAAAGGATTTTCTTTAGATCAAAGATCTATGAAGAGAAAGGCTATGTTAATAGGTTAAACCCTAGTTTATTAAAAGATTTAATTTTTTCCTAAGTTTTGATAGAGTTTTAACTCTTAAAATCTCTTAAGATGAAGAGTTATGCTCTGAATAAAAATTCTCAAAGAAAGAAGATGAACAGAATCATCTAAATGACCAAAGGTCCTATTTATAGGCATTGAAAGGCCTCTTCAACTTCTGAGTTGATCCAAGGACGCAGATGCAGCCACCACAGCACTCACATGTGGGCCACGTGAGCGCAACGGTGGGGGGCATTTGTTTCCCCCAATTTGAGGAAAACTCTGTTTGAAATTCGAATTTCAAAAATTGAAGCAACGCTCCAGATCCAGCGCCAGGTGCGCTGCGCCCTAGGAAGCGCACCATATGTGTGCTAGCACTAGGCGTGCCGCGTGTCGAACACGGGTGCGCTAGTGCAGAGAGCGCTGCGCTCCGAGCAGCGCACCCGTATCAATATGCGCTGCCTATTAAGCAGCGCACCACGTGCAAAGCACGGGTGCGCTAGAGAAGGAATAAAAAAAATTCCCCACCGTTAAATCAAAGATCTAATAGTAATGATAAATCATTAATTAATCAGAATTAAATTCTGTTAAAGAAAGATTTCTAAATAACAAGATTGTGCTCTGTAAATCAGAGCACCGTTGGATCAATGATCCAATCGTGATTAAAAATCACCAGAAACACAGAATAAATTCTGTTCAAAAAAGATTTTCCAATCTTGGTAAAAACAAGAAGATTGCCATCTGTAAAACAGAAGCCCTATGATCAAAGATCCAATGGTGGGAAATATCCACAAATCAATCAGAGAAAAGATCTCTTTAACTGATTCAACAAATCAGCTCGCCCTATATAAAGACCCCAAGACTTCAAGTCTGATATAGAGAAAACCCCCTCCCCCCCCCCATAAACTTTGAAAAAACTCAAAGATAAAGAGCAGGCTCTTGCAAGAAGATACTTCTTCAAGGTAAAGATGATGGATGATGAACACAGAGATGAAATCATCTCATAAAAAGAAGAATTCTTTTCTCCAAAAAGATCATAGATAGATCTTCAAGACAAAAAGTATTTCATAAAAGAGATCAAAGGATCTCATCATAAAATAAGAGAAGAACATAATTCTTCTCACAGATCATGGATCTATAAAGGCAAATCCTTTCATCGAAATAAGAGATTGAAAATCTCTCCTGCAAAATAAGAACTGTTGTTCTTGAATCTTAAGACAAAGTCTCTTTTAAAAGAACATAAACTTGTTTTTTCAAGATCGTAAAATTGATCAAATGCGCTTTGTGCTCTTGAACTGTGCTTCTGCGCTCCCTGGATCGGCGCTCAGCGCCAAATGCGCCACGTGTCAACCACGTATGCGCCAATTAAACAACTTGCGCTTTGCGCATCTGAAATAGCGCACTGCGCTCACGAGCTGGCGCTCAGCGCCAAATGCGCCACATGTCACTCACGTGTGTGCCACTAAAAGCGCAATGCGCTCATTAATTAGCGCTCATCGCTCATAAACTGGCATCATGCGCTCATCATTTGGTGCTTAGCGCTTAGTGCGACACGTGTCCCTTGCATGTGCGCCACGTGGCAGAAGCGCACTGCGCTCTTTAATTGGCGCAAAGTACCTAGCGTGCCACGTGTTGCGCTGACAGAACATAAATTGTTCTGTAATAAGCCAAAGGCTATGAGGAATGCTCAGCATTCAGCAAACACAAAAACACTGTCAGGGCCAAACCCAAATAAAGGCTCAATAGCCAGAATAAAAATGTTAAACATTTATTGGACTTAGCCCAATATTGGCCATAAGTCCTCAACTTATATTTAATTGAGCCCATCTGCTCATGAATATTTAACAGATCTTAGTTCCAAATTGGACTACAGTTCTTTCAACCAACTCACACCGGTTCGAGGGTACATCTATTTACTCCTCTGATATCTGTCGTTGTAATCCTTCAACGTCTTCAGAGAGGTGACAGGTCCCGACAACCACACCTTTCACGGACTGTGGGGTCCTTAAGCCCACGCATTACGATGTCCTTAACCTTGACTGTGAGGTCTTTAAAACCCACGGACTACGATGTCCTTAAACTCGGACTGTGGGGTCCTTTTAAACCCACGGACTACGATATCCTTAACCCTCGACCGCAATGTCTTTAAACTAATATTCGACCGCAATGTCTTTAAACTAACATTTGACCGCAATGTCTTTAAACTAACATTGGACCGAGATGTCCTTAAACTAACATTGGACCTACATGTCCTTAAACTAATATTGAACCGTAATGCCCTTAAACTAACATCGACCGTAATGTCTATAAACTAACATTCGACCGCAATGTCTTTAAACTAATATTGGATCGAGATGTCCTTAAACTAACATTAGACCGAGATGTCCTTAAACTAATATTGGAACGTAATGTCCTTAAACTAACAATCGACCGCAATGTCCCTAAACTAAACAATTGAGTCCAAATACTCTCTTGTTGGATCTAAACGATCCCGTTAAGTTGATCTTAGTCTAAAATTAGACTAACGTATTCTTAACTAACGTTTAAGTTGATCTTAGTCTCAAATGAGACTAACGTATCCTTAAAACAAACCCCCAAACCCAAATCTAAGAAGATACGGATTTGGACTAATCCATGTCCTACGGGCGACGACATAAATTAGTCTCCGTATACAATCCACGGGCAACCAAAAACAAAACAAACACCCACGATACAAAGTGACCATCTGGAGAAGGAGAAAGTGGTTACCGCGATGCGGTACCGTAATTAACTGCAGGGGCTTGCGCCTGCAGGGAAGAGCGTCCCCACAATCAAAAACCCCTTACAACGAGGGGGAATCTGACAAAGTCTGCTACATCGGACGCATCCATTTAAACCTTCGATATATGGTGTCATAAATCAACTTGGCATTTTCGGAGAGGTGGACGGATAGCACCAATTAGAATCTGCCCCGAATTCAGGAATGACAGACCAACTCGGTTGCGTCTCCGTGTTCGGAGGGGAACAATGTATTTTCATGTGTTGTACCCGTTTGGGGGCTAGTATTTACAAAGGTGGCTCTGCCGAAATTTTTGGGAAATTTGATGCATTAAAATGTTTTATGGTGACTTTATTTTACAAAACCATCTTTTTTAGTTAAATTTTCCTTCTCTATATTTATTTAAACGGTTTAGATTTATGGGCTTTGGCTTACTTAGATTACGTTACGCCTTTAGACGTTTCGTAATTTAAGTGACGGTCATGTTCCGTACCTTTGGGTCGTGACAGATACAAAAGAATTAACGTTCAAAAGTTAAACACGTGTGCACTTGGTGCACAAAACGCAGGCGACAGCGTCTAAAACCACCTCGATTAGCTGTTTTCCATAGAAAACGCCAAATCCAAAAGAGAAATGTATGTATCGTACATTAACGAAACACTGACTTTAAAGTAAATTGGTCCCGAATTTTATCTAGAGGCTAAATAGAAGAAACAAAGTATACCAAATATCCTAAAACTCCCAAAGAGAATTGCCTACATAAACCCAACACCTAAGTGCTACAGGGAACCGGCGGTGCCAGGAAATTTGGGATTCTCGCCGGTCGAAGATTGGAGGGGTGGGTCCGTGTTTTAGTGGTATACTCAGGGCTCTAACACTACTCTACTGTATTGTTTGATTTTATTGCCGATCAACGCTATTGGGTTACGGCAACGCCCCGACCATCAATCCGAGACCAAATGCGGAACAAAAATTTATAAAACTTGACGCTATCACAACCAATTACACGGATCTACCATTAACCCTTAACTAGCAATCTATAAACTAGGAGTTTAGAATGGTTATACCGAATAGATCCGTGTCCTTCGGTCTTCAACCATCATCCCAAGCTCCTAAGGGCTTCCTTGATCAAACTTGATCTCCGGTCTCTCTTCATCGAAGATTATCCACCCGAGAGTCTATGCAACGAACTCCAACCACATATCCGCGGCAACTAGGGTACCTAGATCGCTACTCTAGATGCCGTAGAAGATGCAGAGAGTGATGGAGGATTAGTTTGTCTCAAGACACCCTAGGTTTCTCAACTCATGAGAGGGTTAGGGTAGAGGAAGAAGAAGATGCCATGAGGATGAGGTGTTCAGACCATCCCAAGAAAGAGAAAGAGAATTGCTTAATGTTTTGTGTGTTGTGAGAGTTGATTAGAAATAATGGAGCCATAACAATATATATGTCAAGTCTCCAAAATATCTTGAGCGAACTAAAAATATCTTAAGTCAACATAATTTCACAACAAACAAAACCCTAAGCATGATAGAATAGCAACCATGGGTCACTAATTAGCCATGCTACAAAAATGCAATAAACACCTCATCCTACAGCTCAATAACTTTTTAATCCAAAAAGGTCTAAACCATGATGAGGTGTAATCTTCTAAAAGTAATCTTGTAATAAATTACAAGAATACCCCTCGACTGTATATACATACCCGCATCCGTATTCCGGAGGATACGAATACAAAGAGACGAAAATAATCCAACAATATAATATTAGGATCCGGTTTAAATCAAAGCCCTCTAGTATTATCCGTCCGAACATCATACGTGCACAAGTATACGTATGTGATCGAACCCTGCCATAAAACTATACATCCTCTACATCGTTTTTCCCAAAGCGAGAAAACCTTCTGTGTGGGACTCTAAAGACTCATCAATACGCTGGCAGTGGGTTTAACCACAAGCACGTCAGCGACACTAGCTATACGTAACGGCTACCCAGGTATTGAACGAAAGGGAGGCCGACGAGCAAACTCATCCTGAAACCCTACTGAGCCTGACTGTGACAATATTCGTACAGTCCGGTCAGTTCATCTATGACTATCGCATATCGAGTCTAGAGGGTGGATAAAGTCAGACCCCTAATAACACGGCATTTAGTGACGGTATGAAGCCCATCACCATCTGAGAAACTACTGATCCGAATCAGTAATTCTCGACTACCTTGGCCAAGGATTTTTGGTGATGGCCACCCATGCACAACCGCGACATCAACCCCCAATACCGGAAGAGACGAATCCCCCGACGATCGGCTCACTACCTCCATGTACCTCGGGACTGTACCCAATTAAAACCTGTTAGAATGACTCGTCTGAGCCGTGGTAGGGTAGTAATCAAAGCACAGTTGGAACACACATGAGACAAATGATGATCTCAGGTCGATAGACTAACCTGTACACATGTCATCTAGGAACTGCTATCTGATAATAGGTATAATAACAACTAGCATATTCCCGGCGAGTCTGTCCAGTGTACTCATAACCCAATGAGCACCTGTATACATCTTAGGTGAACAAACTGACACCAATGGCTTGTGAGACCAGCCACCGCCCCTCGTCGGGGTCTCGATCAGTATACACTATTCTACTCTGGAGTATCGATACCGAGTCTCGAAACTCCCTCGACTAAGGACATTTAAAGATGTGCCTATAGACTACCCAGTTCCCACATATATGATCGATGTCATGCTCCCCTTCCCAGTAGATAGAAACGGTGGCGTGGCAAGCCCGCGACGTATTTATTCCGAGAAGGTCATTTCTCGAAATAAATACGCTAAGCGTAATGTAAGCAGTATAACAATGACAAGAATAGACAAGTGGAAATAAAATCCAACCATTTTATATATTTACATTCTCAACTTTACAGAATTTAATTGATACAAGAAGTCTGACCATAAAAAAATGTTTAAACATGTAACTTACTAAAAAGAAAAGTTGGAAAGAAAACTGATAATCTGCTTCAGGTGCGAACTGGTTGTAATTCTCTGCAATCGCTTCCACCTCCTCTGATCCTAAGGTACCAGACGAACATTCCAAGAAACAAAAGGTGGGTGGAATGCCCGTCAATGAACTTGAACTCGGTAAGTCACAATAGAGATGAGTAATATATAGATTGAGTGCAAGATGACATATAATATAGTATAAATAGAAATTGTAATATGTGAACAAGTATGGTAATGTATATGGAAACTATATCAGCATGGAAGTGTAACATGAGCATAGAACACAAGTATAGCATGGTCGTGGAGTATAGGTATAGTGAATATGAAGTGAATGTAAGTGTCCTAAAATGTCTCAAAAAGGGTAAAATTAACTAACGTGAGTTCAAGTATGAATGTCAACCAATTTCAAGAGTATTCTCGAACCCAAGGCTATCATCCAGGGGCAAGGAATCACAGGCCCAAAATAGCGGGACTTCAATTGTTATTGAATTATTCCAAACCCAACAGGCTATCATCTAGGGGCTTGAAAACACGGGCCCTCATTCATGAATTTATGATGTACCATTTCAGCCCGGTACCACAGCAACGTTATTTGTGCTGTTTCAGCCTGGTACTACGACGACGTTATTTTTTATAATGGGACTTAGGAGATTCCGTTGGATTCATACTCAAACTACCCCAACACCCAGTATATATATTAGTCTACGATTAATATTACGGGTCTTGATCAAATTCATGAATACAAAAGGTGGTCTAAAATATCAAGGTACAATTACTCAAAATAATCGATTCGGGTTAACTGTTATCATGCTTGTGACAAAGTTATATTGACTCAAGCCTTGATGAAATGCAATATACATGAAGAATTCCAATTATTACTACAAGGCTTACACTATTGGCTGCTTTTGACAACAATCCTATACTTCATCAAAATTAAGTATTGAGGTGAGAATTTTTGGGCATTATCATTGTGAGAATTATTAGGCTATTCGAATGTATAATTATGTTGCTTCTGTTACATATTTGGCATCAACCTGTGTTGGGTGGCTTCATTAGATGCTCATCAATCTTATCTACACCCTTTTGACACAAACAAAGGCTATTAGCTAACTCCTCATCCTAAAGATTTTTCTAAAGTCCATTAATTCGAACTTGCAACAGAACTAAACGTCATGAATTGGAACTAAACCTTTGTATCTGTACACATCATGATACTAGTAGGAGGCAAATATAATTTATAAAGGTTTCAATATAATAGACTACTGTATAGAAGGGTCCAATATAAAATTTAAATTTAAATTTTGAAGATGAAGATCGATAGGGAAAATGAAGAGGGTATTTTTGTGCAAGTCAAATCTTGATTAAAATGAATTAGTAGTTCAATATGCTTGAATATCATGCTGGACAGCATATTTATGTTCTAGCCTAGAGTATAGAATTTCTCATCTAGTTGAATGCTTGACACGCTATATAGAGCTACTTGTTGCATAAATTTAGTCATATGCCATATTAACAGAATGGATTGCTAAAAGTTTTAGCTTTAGCAGGTATAGTCGTTTATATGATCTTCTCTATAAATGTAACAAAGTTCCGGTCAATATATTATTTTATAATGTATAATATCGCTATAATCTTTTCTGTATCATAAAAGTATAAAGAGTACAGTCTATATCGCTGTTAAAAAAGCAGTAATTTATTGTTAGTGTCAATTACTGGTTTAATGCTTGAGTCACCTAATTTAACATATTTTAGAAATATTGCTTTCATAGCATAAGTATTAATTCTACAACTATTCATAACATTTTGGTGTACAAGCATTAAAGAGTATATGTAACAAATCAAAGAGATCTGTAATTCGATAAAGTACAAAAATGGATGTTTTAAGTATATGACATATTCATTGAATTAGAAATAAGAAACTCTCTCTGCTCATTCAAAACCATTTTAACTTTTGTACATGATTTATTTCTTTACAAGCAATGGTTGAAATCACAAAATCATAGAGCTACTATAGAACATGCGGTAGCATATGAAGGAACAGATAACATAGACTCAAAGAACCAAGTTTACACCATACTTTGAGAATTCATCATCAAAAGAAATCACTCACGCAATAAAATATGTATAATTAGCTATAAGTTATATTATGACAGAATTGTTTCAGTTAAAAAATTTGTTTCTAAGAAGGAAGGGGGACTTACGACGAGGGGGGAAATCGGTTTATTGAAATCATAACAGAGGCAAGGAAGGAGAGAGATGGAGGAAAGAATGGACTTACGACGCGATTAGAATGGGTGAAAATGAGAGAAAACTTTTTCGGGCATTTCATCGAACATCTTCAAGCTCAAATTGAAACGTCGATGGATGAGGGTCTGCAGGCGTCGATGGTGGCCTTAGCGGCTGTGGGCGACGGCTAGGATCTCCGACAGTGGCTCAAAGGAGACACGACGACGATGGAGCTCGAGTTTGGATGCTGGAGTTGGCTCGAGTCTTGAGTTCGGCTGCTCAAGTTCGGAGGGGGTGGCGTGAGACTCGGGGGTGGAGGCCGGTGAGGAGAGATGAGAGATTCGTTTACGGATTTGATGGAGAGGGAAAATGAAGAAGATAGGTATCGATTTCAAATGGAGAAAGGGATGAACATTAGGGAGTTAATGCATGGAATGTGAATGAATTTTGTTTTATTACATTAAAATGGATTTAACAGGGAAGGAAGAAGAAATTGTTGCATTGTAATTTAGTGGGGTTTAATTAGGCTAGAAGAGAAATAATGAAGGTAATCTAGTGGGTTTTAATTAGGCTAGAAGAGAAATAATGAAGGAAGAGGACGAGTTTATTTTAAAAAGAAGAAGAAGATGGGACTGTATGGGCATTTGGGTTATTGGCAGAGACTTAGGCTCACGTTTTGCAAGGAAATGAAGAGGTGTAAGAATACAGAAAATGGAATTAGGCTTTTTTCTTTTTTCTTTTTTCTTTTTTCTTTTTGGGTTAATAAGAATAAAAATGGATTTACGGTTTTAAAATAAAATAGAGAAAGGAATATGGGTTAATTGATTTGGTAATTTAATAAAAGAAAATGGTTTTATTAAGAATGTTCATTTGGTAATATAAAGAGAAGAAGAAATAGCTAAGTGATTAAATACTCTAAACGGTCTTTTAGGCTCAAGGAAAATAATCGGAAAAATAAATGGAGGGATAAAAATAGTAATATAAAAATAACATATAGTAGAAAACAAAATTTATAGAAAATATCAATAACAAATAAATACTGTATTTTATGTATATATAAAAAAGGCAATACGAAGATATAGAAATTTTGGGGTCGTTACATTCTACTCTCCTTAAAAATAATTTCGTTCTCGAAATTACCTAAGAAGGATGATACAACCGAACAAATAAGCAAAATGGTTAAAAGATCGAGATGGCGATGAAAGATTTATACATTTGTTTCCGTAGCGTGCGTCGAGACGTGGGAAAACAAAAAAAGGATTCAAGGGAATATAATTCAGGAATACAGTCGTTTCAGTCTACAATTGTTAAAAGAATTTCGTCCACACAATTCTCTCAAGAAGTACGTTGCAAAAACTCAAGAATTAAAACAGTTATATAGGTTGGGGTAAGGACTACTATTTGAACACCTGCGTTGTGTGGAAAATTCAAGTAAAAGAAGAAACAAAAATGCAAGGATTCGAAATGGCTGAAAATGATGGAAAGAAATTACCATGGACAACCTGATTCATGGCTTTGGCCTCGACGGCCGACATTCTGAAAGCCTAGCATCTCGGCAAATTCTTTTGTGCCCGATGGTACACTTGTTGCAGAGGGGGTAAAGGTTGCCCATGCTGAGTTGGTGCAGGAAGATCTAAACGAGGAGCGGAAGATTGAATAGTCAGTTTAGGTGTGTAGGCTGTGCCAGATCAGTACTATGGGCAATCTCTTAAAATGTGAATAGGCGATCCACAAATCTTACAAAGACCGTTAGCTACTCTGCAATCTTTTGCCAGGTACCCCGACCTCTTGCAGTAATTGCAGAATTTTGATCCATGGTTGTAAAACGACCCTCTTGATCTCTTAGGTGGCGCTATAGATTCTGGCATCGAGGAGGCTTCTCCAGTAATCTGGCTAACTGGGCATTTTTCTCCGGCCGACTGTGGTCTTCCTTTCTTCTTGATGACAGCTTCATAACGACGGGCTGCCTTCAAAGCTGCTTCATGAGTCGGAAAATCTCCCGTTGCTAGAACAGCCTAGATATCGAGGTCTCAACTTTGCTGAAAACGTCTGGCGCGGTTCTCGGCGGTAGGAATCAGATGGGCAGCGAATCTGGCGAGCATAGTCAAATCGGCATCGTATTCATCTACCGATTTTTCCCACATGGATCCTTGTTGTAGGTGGACAAATCGTTGCTCCATCTCAAAACGAGCAGTCTCAGGAAAGTACGTGGTGTCAAAAAGTTAACGAAACATCTTCAACTCGATAGGATGGGTAATCCGACTTTCTTCGGCCTTCTACCAGACCCTGGCATTATCTGTAAGCTGGAGTTTTGCTACTCGAACCCAAGCTGCTTCTGGAACTTGGGCTGCCGCCAGGTCATCTTAGATACTCTGAGCCTATTCTTCAGTTTCAAGTGGGCTCTCCTTACCCGAGAAGTTCTTTGGGTGTAAGGCCCGGAACTATTTTACTCAAGGTGTTTCGGCCTCGGGACGGTTCATAAGGATAGCTGGCTGCTGCTGCTGACCCTCCAATAGGCTCTTGATAACCTCAAGAAACGCCGTCTGTTCTGTGATGGGAGTTGCAGTAACAGATGGTGGTGGTGTCTCGCCGTTGTTGTTGATCGGTTCGAGGGAAGCCATCACCTTGGATAGGAAAGATGGATTATGATAGATTCAAAGGAATTGAAAGGTAAAGAATGTAAAAGTTGTCGGATTTTATCTTTCTTGTATCATATTGCTTACGACTTCATGCAGAACTGGACCTGCATGGGCCACCAACAAAACCTGTCACGCCCCGCTTCCCAGTAGATGGAAACGGTGACGTGGCAAGCCCACGACGTATTTATTCCGAGAAGGTCATTTCTAGAAATAAATACGCTAAGCGTAATGTAAGCAGTATAACAATGACAAGAATAGACAAGTGGAAATAAAATCAAACCATTTTATATATTTACATTCTCAACTTTACCGAATTTAACTGATACAAGAAATCTGAACATAAAAAAATGTTTAAACATGTAACTTACTAAAAAGAAAAGCTGGAAAGAAAACTGATAATCTGCTTCCGGTGCGAACTGGTTGTAATTCTCTACAATCGCTTCCACCTTCTCTGATCCTAAGTCACCTGACGAACATTCCAAGAAACAAAAGGTAGGTGGAATGCCCGTCAGCGAACTTGCGCTCGGTAAGTCCCAATAGAGATGAGTAATATATAGATTGAGTGCAAGATGACATATAATATAGTATAAATAGAAATTGTAATATATGAATAAGTATGGTAATGTATATGGAAACTATATCAGCATGGAAATGTAACATTAACATAGAACACAAGTATAGCATGGCCGTGGAGTGTAGGTATAGTGAATATGAAGTGAATGTAAGTGTCCTAAAATGTCTCAAAAAGGGTAAAATTAACTAACGTGAGTTCAAGTGTGAATGTCAACCAATCTCAAGAGTATTCTCGAACCCACGGCTATCATCCAGGGGCAAGAAATCATGCGCCCAAAATAGCGGGACTTCAATTGTTATTGAAGTATTCCAAACCCAACAGGCTATCATCCAGGGGCTTGGAAACACGGGCCCTCATTCATGAATTTATGGTGTACCATTTCAGGCCGGTACCACAGCAACGTTATTTGTACCGTTTCGGTCCGGTACTATGGCAACGTTATTTTTTATAATGGGACTCATGAGATTCCGTTGGATTCATACTCAGACTACCCCAACACCCCGTATATATATTAGTCTATGAGTAATATTACGAGTCTTGATCAAATCCATGAATACAAAAGGTGGTGTAAAATATCAAGGTACAATTACTCAAAATAATCGATTCGGGTTAACTGTTATCATGCTGGTGACATAGTTATATTGACTCAAGCCTTGATGAAATCCAATATACATGAAGAATTCCAATTATTACTATAAGGCTTACACTATTGGCTGCTTTTGACAACTATCCTATACTTCGTCAAAATTAAGTATTGAGGTGAGAAGTTTTGGGCATTATCATTGTGAGAATTATTAGGCTATTCGAATGTATAATTATGTAGCTTCTGTTACATATTTGGCATCAACCTGTGTTGGGTGGCTTCATTAGATGCTCATCACTCTTATCTATACCCTTTTGACACAAACAAAGGCTATTAGGTAATTCCTCATCCCAAAGATTTTTCTAAAGTCCATTAATTCGAACTTGCAACAGAACTAAACGTCATGAACTGGAACTAAACCTTTGTATCTGTACACATCATGATACTAGTAGGAGGCAAATATAATTTATAATGGTTTCAGTACAATAGACTACTGTATAAAAGGGTTCAATATAAAATTTAAATTTAAATTTTGAAGATGAAGATTGAATTGGAAAATGAAAAGGGTATTTTTGTGCAAGTCAAATCTTGATTAACATGAATTAGTAGTTCAATATGCATGAATATCATGCTGGACCGCATTTTTATGTTCTAGCCTAGAGTATAGAATTTCTCATCTAGTTGAATGCTCGACACGCCATATAGAGCTTGTTGCATAAATTTAGTCATATTCCATATTAACAGAATGGATTGCTAAAAGTTTTAGCTTTAGCAGGTATAGTCGTTTATATGATCTTCTCTATAAATGTAACAAAGTTCCGGTCTATATATTATTTTATAATGTATAATATCGCTATAATATTTTCTATATCACAAAAGTATACAGCGTACAGTCTACATCGCTATTACCAAAACAGTAATTTATTGTTAGTGTCAATTACTGGTTTAATGCTTGAGTCACCTAATTTAACATATTTTAGCAATATTTCTTTCATAGCATAAGTATTAATTCTACAACTATTCATAACATTTTGGTGTACAAGTATTAAAGAGTATATGTAACAAATCAAAAAGATCTGTAATTTGATAAAGTACAAAAATGGATGTTTTAAGTATATGACATATTCATTGAATTAGAAACAAGAAACTCTCTCTGCTCATTCAAAACCATTTTAACTTTTGTCCATGATTTATTTCTCTACAAGCAAAGGTTGAAATCATAAAATCATGGAGCTACTATAGAACATGCAGTAGCATATGAAGGAACAGATACCATAGACTCAAAGAACCAAGTTTACACTATACTTTGAGAATTCATCATCAAAAGAAATCACTCACGCAATAAAATATGTATAATTAGCTATAAGTTATATTATGACAGAATTGTTTGAGTTAAAAATTTTGTTTCTGAGAAGGAAGGGGGACTTATGAAGAGAGGGGAAATCGGTTTATTGAAATCATAACAGAGGCAAGGAAGGAGAGAGATGGAGGAAAGAAGGGACTTACTACGCGATTAGAATGGCTGAAAACGAGAGAAAACTTTTTCGGGCATTTCATCGAACACCTTCAAGCTCAAATTGAAACGTCGATGGACGAGGGTCTGCAGGCGTCGACGGTGGCCTTAGCAGTTGTGGGCGACGGCTAGGATTTCCGGCAGTGGCTCAAAGGCGACATGATGACGATGGAGCTCGGGCTTGGATGCTGGAGTTAGCTCGAGGATTGAGTTCGGCTGCTCAAGTTCGGAGGGGGTGGCGTGAGGCTCGGGGGTGGAGGACGGTGAGGACAGATGAGAGATTCATTTATGGATTTGATGGAGAGGGAAAATGAAGAAGAGAGGGATCGGTTTCAAATGGAGAAAAGGATGAACATTGAAGAGTTAATGCATGGAAGGTGAATGAATTTAGTTTTATTACATTAAAATGGATTTAACAGGGAAGGAAGAAGAAATTGGTGCATGGTAATTTAGTGGGGTTTAATTAGGCTAGAAGAGAAATAATGAAGGTAATCTAGTGGGGTTTAATTAGGCTAGAAGAGAAATAATGAATGAAGAGAAAGAGTTTGTTTTAAAAAGAAGAAAAAGGGACTGTATGGGCATTTGGGTTGTTGGCAGATGCTTGGGCTCACGTTTTGCAAGGAAATGAAGAGGGGTAAGAATATAGAAAATGGAATTAGGCATTTTTCTTTTTACTTTTTACCGGGTTAATAAGAATAAAAATGGATTTATGATTTTAAAATAAAATAGAGAAAGGAATATGGGTTAATTGATTTGGTAATTTAATAAAAGAAAATGGTTTTATTAAGAATGTTCATTTGGTAATATAAAGAGGAGAAGAAATAGCTAAGTGATTAAATACTCTAAACGGTCTTTTAGGGTCAAGGAAAATAATAGGAAAAATAAATGGAGGGATAAAAATAGTAATATAAAAATAGCATATAGTAGAAAACAAAATTTATGGAAAATATCAATAACAAATAAATACTGTATTTTATATATATAAAAAAAAGGCAATACGAAGATATAGAAATTTTGGGGTCGTTACAATCGCTATCATATTGCTGATAGTCAAGCAAGAATCCTAAGAGCTCTATCAACATGTAATAGTGATCTGTAATGCCACCTAATGCTGTACATGATGATAAAGACAAACCATATTGTATACTATTATCTTGGGTAAGACTGTTCTACCGGTATAGGTCCCCCCTCAATCATCATAATCACCTGCCTGCGACTATGATAATTACCTTGAGGGCACTATAGCCAACAATCTCCCACTTGCACTTAAGGCAAATTATTGCGATGTCGCATACTCACAGCCCGTGTGATACCGAACACCCAACTCCTCTACTAATCAGTTTCACAAAGCTTGTTTGTGAAACTATTGTGTTCGAGAAATAGCCTCAGTAAGTGGATCCGCTCTAATATTTCTTTCTGTATCTCTCTATATCTCAACTTCGCGGAGAAAGCTATCTCCTGAAATGAGCATTACCTGTCTTAGAATATGTCTGGAAATTTGATCGGACACAGTTCATAAATGAACTCCAAATCCAGCAAACTTCTTAGACTGTAACGTGTACTGAATATAATCAGTATCCTACACCATACCTTCCTCGGTATCCGCTTGGACGACCTGTCCAACATGCTGCCCCTCTGAAGAGGGAAAACCAGAACTCTCACAGTCGCTCTGTCATCCAGGTCACCTTGGAAGCCAGAAATGATAACCGTCTCCCGAAGGAGGCTGCTATTACCATATCCCAGAACATCCACTTATGTTCATAAACTGCTTCCCAACGTTTCTCCAAGATTGGATTAATATATACTTGTTGCAGCTAGTACAAAAACAGCATCTGGTGTGGTACATGATATCACATGATTGACTCAATTGCCTAAGCAAGCGATATGTCAATCATGCAAATCCTTCTTCCCTTTAGCCTGTAAGACACCTTTAGAGAGGGTGACTCTATCACCTGCAGGTACACCACCATGCCAGGATTCAACAATTCTAAAACACCTTTAGAATAATGTCAAAGTACCCAGATTGGGTCACTTCCGTAATCAAGAACTAAAATCTTAGATATAGTAACCAGAAGCCCTGATATTATATCCATATCCTATGTGGAGAAACAACTGTGTGATAACCACAGTATAACCGGTCGTAGTGTAAGAATTTCACTTCCTACAAAGTGTATGTCATCCTAATACTAAAACATCACACCCTACTACCTTCTTACGAGATCCATCTCCTATTCTGATGAGGTCAAAGCCTATAACTGTCACATCAAAAATAGATGATCTATCTTCGCTATAATTGCTTTAGTCTATAAATAGACACATGCTACTTGTCCACTATACTTCCGCTTCTCCCACTGACTACAACAACCGTCTGGCAGAGTCATATACACATGCACTTCTAAAGCTAGTTTAGAACGACACTATGTTCATCCTCCTGCCGGGCTCATAGTCTAGAACAGCAGCAATGGAAAGTCTGGGTAAACAAGAACCACCCTGTCATCGTTTCTGAGAAGACCGAAGTATCTCTCGGGTGCCTAAGGTTACCCACCATATCTGCGGAGTGGCTAATCGAATGTCAAAACCAGTTGAATCTTTAGGTTCTATTAAATCTTCAGTAATCGTTTGTGGTTCTGGAATCACTTCCAGTTCTACCATACTCCCACTAATGTTTTCTGAAAAAATCTATTTTATTAAAACTGTGGCGAGTCAAGAACAATATAACTATTGATTTTCCAGATGGTAGAAAGTTAACCTTCGATATTGCCCGGGCAAACCCACAAACAGCCATTACAGAAACGTGTCTTGAGATTATCCAGCGTCTGGTTTCAAGCATAAGCCGGACAACTCCATATACCTTAACAATGTTAAGGTATGAACCATTCTATATACAATATAAAAACAGAGGCACTAATTTAATTGGAACCAGATTCAAATCATGCTGCTGTCTCCGGTGAATGTCAACTAAGTGGAAGGAGGCCAAGCAGCATTACCCATCTAGGAGTACATCCACATATGAGTAACCTGAAAGAGAATCAAGTTCTCAAAACCATTACTATCAACGGAATACCTAGCACAAGTATCTACAACTTCGATCACCTTGAAGAATCCTAATACTCTGCAACATATGGTTCTCTAGTTTATTCATATACCAACAACTTCTCAAAATTTGGACCTTGTATTTCAACGAAATACTTGTCTAAAAACTAGAGAAGTCGCAAGTAAATAGAATATAGTACGAGCACCAACCCCTTTGTCCTAATGGACACTGGACAACATACAATACTTTGTATAAGTTCCTTGAGTTTAATAACTCATACCCTGTGCGTCGTAGGTTGAAAATTGTACTATGGTTAAGAAGAATTACACCGTTGTTGAATGCTCCTTACCTAACCATCGACTGATATAGGTAAATGTCATAGACATAATTTCAAAAAGTTATATATCTCACTTTATAAAATAAACGTACAGATATATCAGTTTGAAACTGGTGCATAACTACGGATATTCAAAACCAAAAATTTTCCGTCCGGCAAAAACCCGGGTGATTTCCTCAAATATCACCAATTACAACGAATTCCGATATAATGAGGATATAATCACCTAATTCCTAATATCTTACTCCCACTCATCATCTATAATACCATACAGATGTGAGAATCAAATCTAATAAATACATACCCAAGAATAAGAATCTAATTGGGAAATCAGTTTTCAATTAACATCACATAGTGAAACCGAAACATGATAATGTTTCGGAAGGGTTCCGGGTATTCCTAGTAATGCCTCTTCCACTATCCAGATTCATGACCGTAACCGTATATTTTTTTGCCATCTCTCCAATCCCATTATATGTCTTTACTTATTACCTTCTGTACACCGTACTTAGGCTAAATGGTTTTCTTCCTTCCCTACCTTTTGGCACCAGTCTATGGTTTGGAAGAAGACTATCCAATAAGTGTAATAGGTGTACCCTCCTAATCCTAGGAGCCCTCGCAACCTAAGAGAAGGTAAAGAGAAAAAACAACCGAATAATCCTTATTCTATTTTTCCTGAACCGGAAACCATCCTCGAACTGGAACAAGTTCCTTCGAGTTCGTATGTAACTATACGATGGCTTATCCAATAAATATGAATCTTCATAGTGATACGGAATGTTTAGGAGAAATGCAAAGGTGAAATAGGAGTGGCGATGATATACGCGGTTTCTTCGTGAATGATAGTAGTCGCAATTTACTTTGCCCCATTTCTAATCCCTTTATTTGTCTTTACTTATTACCTTCTGTACAACACACTTTGGCTAATTGGTTTTCTTCCTTCCCTACCTTTCGGCACAAGCCTATAGTTTGGAAGAAAACTATCCAATAAGCGTAATAGGTGTACTCTCCTAATCCTAGGAGCTCTCACAAGCTGAGGGAAGGTAAAGGGAAAAAACAACTGAATAGTCATATTCAATTTCTCCAGAACAGGAAACCACCATCGAATCTGAAACAAGTTTCTTCGAGTTCATATGTAACTATATGATAGTCATATCCAATAAGTGTGGATCTTCGTAGTGATAAGAAATGTTCCGGAGAAATTCAAAAAGTAAAAATAGGAGCGGCAATGATAAATGCGACTCTGACATTCGAAAAGAAAAAAAATGTTTTAAGAAGGTTCGGTTAACTTGGTTCATGAGTTCTAGTCTAAGGTCGGGCCATGGTCGCTGCCAGAGAGAGAGAGAAAAAAAACACTCAGCGTGCACTCTGTAGGGGTTCCACGGCACACCCATGATGTTCTACAACTGATCAAGCATGTCCAATTCAAAAATTTGTATGCCGAAGAACCCTTATACGGATCGTTGACTAGAGAATAGGCGAAAATAGCAACTAGTTATCAACATAACTAAAGAGTGAACCGAAAAACAACCTTTGTAGATCCGGTAGTCCACCTCCATTGCTCCATGACGATGTCTCTTCGCTGCGATCATCGGATCCGGGACTCCGGCGATGGTTTCGTCGGAGAAAAGAACGGGCTAGGTCGATGACTTCGACGCCTATGATGATCTACGTCGAGGCATCTCAAACTCGAGCTCCGCCTTCGCCAAGTGAAAGAACTTGTGAAGACAACACACTCTACCACATGGCAAGTGATAGAGAATGAAGAAATAGGAAGTGGGTTGGTTTTAGATTTTGATTTCTCACTCTTTTGACAAGGTTGCCATTAATGGAAGAGAGCTTTTCTTCTTCTTGATGAAGAAGAAGAAGAAGCATGAAGAATGATAAGTCTTATTTTTCCAATAGGTAAAAATAATATGATAAGTATCATAATGGCAACCATAGTTAGATGTAGAGATGGAACCATGGTTGGGTTGAATGGTTGGGTCAAAGTCAAGAGACAAAATGGTGTAAGCTTCAAAGCTTCATCAATTTTTATGAAAGATAAAAAATTAGCCACCATTTTATTCTTGCCCCCCCCACTAAGAATAACAAATGAATAAATAGATAATGAAAAGAAAACCCTAACCATTATACAACCATGGTTTGATCTTTACACAAACTTAAGTTAGCTTGTATCAACAAACATGATACAAACAAGTGCACATGAAAATATATCACATATACAATGTGCACATCAAGTGAGAAAATCCATCTTAAGTGAACCAATACTAGTTAATGTAAAGTAATATATCAAATATATAATTATACATTAAATCATTAAATCAACACTTGATTTAACGATCCGGTCATATCACATATAACCGACTAATATGAATAGTAACAAATTATCGAATCAACACTTGATCCGATAACCCGGCTATATCACATATAACCGATCAATGTTACATTTCGCGAGAATGGAATACAGTATCACATACACGTATTATTCTCGGTCCCGCACATATCTCATATGCGCTCCTATTTCGTTTTGCTCGAGCCAGGAAAACCTCTGTGTAGGACTCTAAAGACTCGTCAATACGCCGGCAGCGGGTGATGATCATATCAAACACCCACAAGCCGCAAGCGGTCTGCTAAACGTAACGGCCACCCGGGTATTGAGCGATCAGAAGATCAACGAGCAAGCCCGCTCACACTCCTATGAATCCAACCAGTAACACTTACCGTACAGTCCGGTCAGTTCGTCTGATATGTCGTATATCTCGCCTAGGGGTGGTATACGTCAGACCCCAATAGCTTGATAAGTCATGCCGATATAAGGTCCATAACAATCGTGAAACTACTGATAACTCTTACCAATATATCACTGCAACCCTGGCCAGGGATTTCCTGTTATGTCCAGTCGTGCATAGCGCAACATCAACCCCCAATACCGAGAGAGACGAATCCCCTCCTATCGCTCATTGCCTCCATGTGAATCGGGACTGAACCCAACAACCACCCGTTTGCACAACTCAGTAGAGCCATGGTAGGGTGGAAATCAAAGCACAGTGGGAGACACACAAGACTCTATGACGATCTCGGGTCAACAGACTAAGCTGTACCAGTGTCACCAGAGAACTGCCATCTGACGTGAGGTATAATACCATCTGGGAGTTCTCGGCGAGTCCGTTCAGTGTACCCAGTCCCCACTGAGCACCCGCATACCATCTCTGATGTCAAACACCAATGGATATGGGATCATCCATCGCCCATCACATGGGTCGAGAAGATATACGCTAGTCTACTCTGGAATATCGATGCCCCGTCTCGATATTCCCACGACTACGAACATTGAAGGATGTACTCATTGACTACCCAGGCCCCACTAGTATGATCTGCATCATATTCCTGGAAGTCGAGTACACATCCTAAGGGCTTTATCAACATGTAATAGAGAGATAGAAAGTATACACGTTAAGATAAAGAGCAACCAGATAGTGTACTATCATGTCGAGCAAGAAAGTCCTACCTATATATGTCCCAGCATCCACTACAATATACATCCAATGTACAGTAATGGCCTCTAGGGCATACATATAACTAACAATCTCCCACTTGCACTAGGGCCATCTGTAGCAGTGGTTGCAGTATCACATACTCAACCATCCCATAAAAGTCTCTCTTTGGGAAAAGGCCTTCGTGAGTGGATCCGCTGTGTTATCCTCTGAGTCTACTCTCCTAACCTCGATCACCCTGGAGATCAACCATCTCCATGATCAGGTGATACTGCCTTAGAATATGTCTGGATCACTGATGGGACGGACGTTCCTTGGCCTAAGCCACAACACCATTGTCACACAATGGGAGGAACTAAGTTCATCTTATGAACCATTATACACCCAGACTTCCTCTTTGGTAGTATCTTAAGTAGCGATGTATCCAGCCTTTATCTTCTAGTATGCCACGGTATCTAGCTTGGAACTCTTCCAACATACCGTCCCTTTACTGAGGGTAAAGACAATGCCTGTGACTGACATTCAGTCGTCTTTATCACCCTGGAACTCTTCCAGTGATTCTCCCCAGGATCGATTGATACCATATCACTACATCTAGTGAGAATCCTAGCATCCAATTACATCTATCTCATAGACGAAGACTCGGGATTTAGGAGGTATCACTTTGATCCTATTTAGAGAATTCATGTGATAAGAGGAGATCGACCGATCGTAGTATAGGAAACTCTTTTCCTATCAAGAGTATGTTGTCCACGTACAATACGAGGATGACCACCTTACTCTCTACTACCGTTTTGTATATACAAGGTTCATCTACCATTTTGATGATGTCAACTTCTTTGACTAATCCATCAAAACAGATGTTCCAACTCCGCGATGCCTGCTTTATCCTATAAAGCATCTTGCACACGTTTTCGCTGCTCCCACTGTCTACGAGGCCCTCTGGCTGTGTACTTATAGACGCACTCTTCTAAAACATCATTTAGAAAAGCAGTCATGACACCCAACCACCAGATATCGTAGTCATGGTATGTAGCCGTGACAAGTAGGATCTGGATGGACTTAAGCATAGCTACTGGGAAAAAGGTTTCATCATTATCCACGCCTGGTCGATGACGAAAACCTTTAACAGGTCTAGCTTTGAAAGTCTCAACTTTTCCATCTACACCAAGTAATCTTCCCAAGATTTACTTGCTCCTGATGGGGATTTAACCCTTCAGACATAACAGCTAAAGTCCATACTTTGCTGGTGTACATGGATTCCATCTCAGATTGCTAAGCATCCAGCCATTCTTACAGAGTCCATACTCTAGATGGCCTGCTCGAATCTAGTTGGGTCATCATCTCATGATGCATTCCTTGCTCCCACTGTCATCGAGAAACCGATGTATCTCTCAGGTGGGTGAGGAACCCTACTAGATCGGCGGAGAGGCTGAGGTTCGTTGGAATCTACTGAATCCTTTGGTTTTATCAAATCATCAGCTGTAGTTTGTACAGCTGGAACCTTTCCAGTTCTACATTACAGACCTTGCCTGGAGCTTGTCCGGATTTTGCTTTTAGACATAGGCCGGACAACCCCAAATCTTAACTAGCTTAAGACATGGGCTCTTCCCTTTCCATATCATATATGAAATGGTAGGCAACTGATTTGATTAGAACCCTATTCAATAGGTATGCAACTTCTCAAGTGCATAACTCCCATAAGGAAATAGGTGACTCAGTAGTACTCATCATAGAGCACACCATATCAAATAGGGTGTATCTGCTCCACCCCGATATACCATCGTGCTATGGTGTATACGGAGGAGTAATGCTGAGAGAGAATCTCATTCTGCTTTAGAATAGTCCAGGAATTCCATGCTCAAGTATTCTCCTCCTCGATCACATCAAAGGACATAATACTTATACCCGTATTTTGGTTCTCTACTTCTAACTTATATTCTGTGAATATCTCAAAAGGTTCGGACTTGTGTTTCAACAGGAACATAGGTCTGAATCTCGAAAGATCATCAGAGAATGTAATGAAGTAAAAAGAACCAGTCCTGGCATGTACAGACAGGAGACCTTACATACATCATAATGTATCATCCCAAGAGTTCACTAACTCTTCCTCTGTTTTCAATAAACAGGGCTGTAGTCATCTTATCTTTGTGACATGACTGGAGAGTTTCACAAGATGTAAATTCAAACTGATTTGAATATGCATCTACATGCAACTCCAGCTAGTCGGGTCGCATTGATATGACCTAGTCTACAATATCTCAAGAAGAATTCGTTCATTTCTGAACTCTTCCTCTTGTGTGTGTTCTGTATATTAGGAACTGTAGTTTGATTTAGAACTTCAATGCTTTTAGATAATGTGCCTGAACCGATCAACTTTTGATATAGGAAATGTTCAAAACATTATCCAACAATACAAAATTATATCCTTCTTTACTAATAAAGAGACTGATATGATTTTGTATATCAGGTTCGGTATCTAATAGCATTTGTTCAGAATCAATGTACTGGTGATACAGGGTGACAGTGACCAACAGACTTGGCTGCAACACTTGCCCCGTTTTCTGCCTCATGAAACATATCGCCCGTTCTCAGTTTTTCTACCCTTATGTAGCCCTATGTAACAGATTACATATCTGGGATCCTTATCCGGTATCAAATACCCAGGATACGGAGGATACTGAGAAACAGTTCTTTATAAAGAACACACCCGAAGATGATGCATCAGCATGCACTCTCTTCGTTTGGGTGGCATGGGAAATCTGGTATTCCCCTATTTCCTGCTCTGTCTTATAACAATTATAAGTTGGAGCGGGACCAACGTTCCCCAGCTCAGTATAACAAGCGGGTTCGGTCAATAATCCGTATTATTATCTTGATTAAGGCATGATATGGTCGTTACCTGGAAAGAGAGAGAAGAAAACACTCTGCGTGCACTCTTGCAAGATTAGATTGGTTATTTATTTTATCTAATCAGGATGGCTCCCACTGTTTTTATCAAATCTTCCTTCAAACCCTAAAAGGAAAGACTAGCCGGGATTAATTACACTCTACAAGTTCGCCAATCTTTCAGCCAGGCCAGTGTCGGTACTTTGAGGGAGGTTCCCCGTGCTTTCGCACGGACCTAATTACTGTAAACCTCGTTTTCCCAAAGGCGTAACCCCATTGACACCTTTCTAGACACCTACTAGATCGGCTAATTTGCAAAGTGCAAAACTCTCCCACGAGTAACACTTACTCGCAGTGGGTATCGGGATCCAACTATCATATAGAAGGTATGCAATCTCATTGCAAATTTCAACACTTGAAACTCCCGATAAAAGGTTTTTACCCCTAGCACCTATGACCTTAACTATGGTCAACAAATCATAAGTACTAGTCAAGTTCTACCCGTCATTTCGTGATTAATTAGACCCACCCACATGACCCTTAACTAAGGTCAACAAAGTCACGCGACTGTCCTAACTAATCGCATCATATGCGGTGTAGGAAGACATCACTTAGCTACCGTACACTGTGCCTTGACTATGGTCAACAAACACAGCACGAATACTAAGTACTCTACTTCCTAAAATGACGGAGGGTTGCGAATGGTTTATATGAAAACCTTTAACACTCTGAACTTGATCTCGTTGCGGAATCAAACGGTTTTTAAATGGAGTGTTTTTGAGGCTTTTCTAGTTTTGCTAAAGGGGTCACTCCCGGTGAAGGGATCGTCGGCCCTTTCCTAATCGAATGAGGTGCGGGATATATCATATATATCACTGTGCAAAGCAAAAACTCTTAAAAGCAATCAAAAACAAACCGAGTGTGTAGCATCTGCCAGTTATTGCTAAAGGAGTCACTCCCTGTGAAGGGATCTCGGTCCTTTCCTTATCGAATAAGGTGCAGGATATATCATATATACCGCTGTACAAAGCAAGAACTGTAGCTACCTGTTTTATTTGAAATTCGATTCCACAACATCTTTAGGTTTCTTTTGTTTCATTAATCACATTAATGAAGTCCCATCTTTTAAATTTACCTAAACATCACAGATAAATACGACGTACACTTATGCCATCCGCATTCGCCTCGATGTCCCCTCATGCACCGTTAGGTTAGGTAACTAACGGCAGATCGGGGCAGGGCTAGCACGAGTGTAAATCATAAGTAACGTCTATATAATATATCATATATACTATATACAGTATTCATCACAGAACATATCACATGATCACATCACAGATATCGCAGCAGAAGAATCAAATGAAATATTGGATATACTAGGACGTCCGTGTTTTCAATACGAGCCAGTATAAAACACGGATTCCACGGTCGTGATGAATAGCCAAACCCATACCCCTAGACCCCTACGAGAGCGGCAAGCAACCCTACCAATTCTAGAGTTAGGAGACCCGGACTCGACTCCTCGAGTTGGTCTCCCACTGGACTCCAGAACCCGGTTACTTGTGCCCTCCTCCTTGGGTCTATCCTAGTGCGGAAAAGTAAATAATATACAACTGGTGACATCTTCTGCAACATGGAAGTGCCCCAAATAAAAGAATATTACATACAAGTTTTTACATGAATGAAAATGAAAAATACTCATCTCACATAAAAAACCTCGGCTATTCAAACACGACGATCCAATATAACATATCCAGCAACACATAACATCACATGTCATCAACGTAAGTAAATATGCGCATCCCAATTGTCGTTGGCATATAGCAACGAAACCGGCGATATCACATATTACACTTACGGTCACAGAAAAGAAAGTGTAAAACTACAACAGTTGGAATCCGCAATCTCTTTAGACATCACATGCCTAATCAAATGAATTACTTAGACATCGCATGCCTAACAATTATAAACCCCGCATTTTAGTCTCGTTATCGAAAACACTTTTCAATATCAAGTCGGGCAATTCAACAAGATTCCCGAAAATCTGATCGAATGCTCGTCGCAAACTTTAGTAGGCAGCCGCACCCCCAATACCGTCGACAAAGTGCACCAAGGCGGAACACCACTACCGGGAGCACCCGAATGGATGCTTTCGGCGACGGGGTTCTCCTACAGTCACTTGGTCGGAGCTATGGAGTGAGGCTGTCTATTAAGTTTACCCGGCGAGTATCCGCGTACGCTACGTGATAGCGACGAACTTTTGATCACATCAAAATTCCGTGGCAACCGATCAAGTGAGACTAAACTGCTATGTTTATAACATTCATTCGGTTATCTCA
This sequence comes from Agapanthus africanus, assembly GCA_030015575.1. Lineage (NCBI taxonomy): Eukaryota > Viridiplantae > Streptophyta > Magnoliopsida > Asparagales > Amaryllidaceae > Agapanthus > Agapanthus africanus. Next base: position 255,802,359 of record CM057351.1, read on the forward strand.
TAACTCTTTGTGAATTCCAATTATTGTATCCCATTCCAGATAAATAGAAAATGTTAAACTTTCCGATCGAACATTCAAACACCCAAGTTTTCCCTAAACAGCTCAACACATGAAACAAGTCTAACAACATTCAGTTCGTGTCTCAGTACCAACGATCCAGCCGTAGAAGAGTCAAGCCAACGCCTCACATGTGGCACGCCGTACTGCCCCAAACCCGAAGGTTCAAAGGGCAGTTCAAGACAGTCACATAATCGAGTTAAGGTTTGTTGTCTTCTAGAGGGTCCATTGCGTTACTTGCACTACTTAGAACGTCGTTAAACTACGGAAAAATCCAACACTTGGAAATTTCCCAACAGGGGGAAAAATTGGGTATTTATATCCGGTCGAACTTTTCAACATATTCAAAAATTATCCGGAAAACACATAGACAGAATTAGACTTTCCGATCGAAACTACGAGTTCCCAAAACAACTCAGAAAAACTCAACTCTTGAGTTCAGATTAAAATATTCCAGGAAAATAAACACTATATTATAGGAGTTACTGTGCTAAACTGGACACGTGTCGTGAACAGTTGGCCGCGGAACCGCCGCACAAGCCTGCTTGTGCCGTTGTTCCGCCGCAGTATGAAGGAATCATGAGCCCAAATTTCACAGTAATTCTTACAAAAGCCTGCTTGTTTTTCTGGATATTTCTAATTCCCAAAAATCAACAGTTTTGAAAAAAGTACAGAGAGCGATTTTGCAATGGGATTTCGGTTCGATCGGATTTCTAACTCCGTCCACGGATCGCCTAAGGCTCTAGCTGGGCTTTGATACCACTGTAGGGGTTCCACGGCACACCCATGATGTTCTACAACTGATCAAGCATGTCCAATTCAAAATTTGTATGCCGAAGAACCCTTATACGGATCGTTGACTAGAGAATAGGCGAAAATAGCAACTAGTTATCAACATAACTAAAGAGTGAACCGAAAAACAACCTTTGTAGATCCGGTAGTCCACCTCCATTGCTCCATAACGATGTCTCTTCGCTGCGATCATCGGATCCGGGACTCCGGCGATGGCTTCGTCGGAGAAAAGAACGGGCTAGGTCGATGATGATCTACGTCGAGGCATCTCAAACTCGAGCTCCGCCTTCGCCAAGTGAAAGAACTTATGAAGACAACACACTCTACCACATGGCAAGTGATAGAGAATGAAGAAATAGGAAGTGGGTTGGTTTTAGATTTTGATTTCTCACTCTTTTGACAAGGTTGCCATTAATGGAAGAGAGCTTTTCTTCTTCTTGATGAAGAAGAAGAAGAAGCATGAAGAATGATAAGTCTTATTTTTCCAATAGGTAAAAATAATATGATAAGTATCATAATGGCAACCATAGTTAGATGTAGAGATGGAACCATGGTTGGGTTGAATGGTTGGGTCAAAGTCAAGAGACAAAATGGTGTAAGCTTCAAAGCTTCATCAATTTTTATGAAAGATAAAAAATTAGCCACCATTTTATTCTTGCCCCCCACTAAGAATAACAAATGAATAAATAGATAATGAAAAGAAAACCCTAACCATTATACAACCATGGTTTGATCTTTACACAAACTTAAGTTAGCTTGTATCAACAAACATGATACAAACAAGTGCACATGAAAATATATCACATATACAATGTGCACATCAAGTGAGAAAATCCATCTTAAGTGAACCAATACTAGTTAATGTAAAGTAATTTATCAAATATATAATTATACATTAAATCATTAAATCAACACTTGATTTAACGATCCGGTCATATCACATATAACCGACTAATATGAATAGTAACAAATTATCGAATCAACAATTGATCCGATAACCCGGCTATATTACATATAACCGATCAATGTTACATTTCGCGAGAATGGAATACAGTATCACATACACGTATTACTCTCGGTCCCGCACATATCTCATATGCGCTCATATTTCGTTTTGCTCGAGCCAGGAAAACCTCTGTGTAGGACTCTAAAGACTCGTCAATACGCCGGCAGCGGGTGATGATCATATCAAACACCCACAAGCCGCAAGCGGTCTGCTAAACGTAACGGCCACCAGGGTATTGAGCGATCAGAAGATCAACGAGCAAGCCCGCTCACACTCCTATGAATCCAACCAGTAACACTTACCGTACAGTCCGGTCAGTTCGTCTGATATGTCGTATATCTCGCCTAGGGGTGGTACACGTCAGACCCCAATAGCTTGATAAGTCATGCCGATATAAGGTCCATAACAATCGTGAAACTACTGATAACTCTTACCAGTATATCACTGCAACCCTGGCCAGGGATTTCCCGTTATGTCCAGTTGTGCATAGTGCAACATCAACCCCCAATACCGGGAGAGACGAATCCCCTCCTATCGCTCATTGCCTCCATGTGAATCGGGACTGTACCCAACAACCACCCGTTTGCACAACTCAGTAGAGCCATGGTAGGGTGGAAATCAAAGCACAGTGGGAGACACTCAAGACTCTATGACGATCTCGGGTCAACAGACTATGTTGTACCAGTGTCACCAGAGAACTGCCATCTGACGTGAGGTATAATACCATCTGGGAGTTCTCGGCGAGTCCGTTCAGTGTACCCAGTCCCCACTGAGCACCCGCATACCATCTCTGATGTCAAACACCAATGGATATGGGATCATCCATCGCCCATCACATGGGTCGAGAAGATATACGCTAGTCTACTCTGGAATATCGATGCCCCGTCTCGATATTCCCACGACTAGGAACATTGAAGGATGTACTCATTGACTACCCAGGCCCCACTAGTATCATCTGCATCATATTCCTGGAAGTCGAGTACACATCCTAAGGGCTTTATCAACATGTAATAGAGAGATAGAAAGTATACACGTTAAGATAAAGAGCAACCAGATAGTGTACTATCATGTCGAGCAAGAAAGTCCTACCTATATATGTCCCAGCATCCACTACAATATACATCCAATGTACAGTAATGGCCTCTAGGGCATACATATAACTAACACACTCTAACCTAGATCAGAATGGTTAATCACTTTATCTAATCCGGATGGCTCCCACTGTTTCCTCGAGTCCTCCTCCAAACACAAAAAAAGAATTAGTCGGGATCATCTAAAATCACCCGAGGAGTAAACCAACTTATCAGTGGGAATCGGGATCCAACTTTCAGCACATGATAACTTGATGGAGTCCACTCAAGTTATCACACTCCAGAAGGTATGTGCATGCCTGGCAAGTTTCCTGTATGTTTGAAACTCCCGATGTGATTTTTACCCCATGCACTTATGACCTTGACGAAGGCTAACAAATCATAAGTCACATGTCAAATTCTACCCGTCATTGTCCAGGTTAATTTGAACCCACCCGTACTCGCCCTTGACAAAGGACAACAAGGTTGTACAACTGCCCCAAACCAACGCATCTATTTATGCAACAGAAAAGTAACAAATATCTACCATACACTATGCCTTGATGAAGGCCAACAAACATAGCATGAATACTAAGTGCTACCCGTCTTAAATGACGGAGGGCTACGAATGGTTTTTGGTGAAAAACCTTTAACGTAATGAACTTGATATCGTTGAAGAAACCATATAGCTTTACAAATATATAGTGGAAAAAACATTTACTAAAGAGGTCACTCCCGGTGAAGGGATCTCGGCTCTTTCCTCATCGAATGAGGTGCGGGATATTCCAAACTGAATACCACGATGGAAAGCAAAAATAATCGACTATAGTGAAGTTATTACGATGACGCAAACTTTCGCACAAGGGGTCACTCCCGATGAAGAGATCTCGGCCCTTACCTCGTCGAATGAGGTGCAGAATATTCCAAACTGAAGACCACTGTGCCAAGCAAAAGGAAACGTCCTCGTAAAAATAGTTTTTTGAAAAATTTTCCAACAACATCATATAGGTTTTTTTTTCCGTGCATTGATAAAAAATCAACGCAGTCCCATCAATTAACATATCATGCCACAGAAAAAGGAACGAAAAATAAAAGCTACGTATATACCATCCGCATTCGCCACAGGGTCCCGTCTCACCCGTTAGGTTACTTAACTAACGACAGAGCGAGGACTGGACTAACGCGGGTGCAAAACATATACAACATCTACTAGTTTATATATAAATATATATAACAATCGTCCCAGGCAAGATATAAAAAACATCACAGAATCACAGCTGAGCATCACAGAGTGGTGGATAATCCTGGAGCCCCAGGTTTCGCTTGAGCCGAAAATGAGACCCGACATTCCCTGTCGTGTGGATAGCCTGTGCAATGAAATCTAGACCCCTACGAGCGCATGAAGTTACCCGCCAATCCCAGAAGCGAGGCAACCCTAAACAACAAAGTTAATGGGCCACCTAGCACTTCACAGAATCCGGTAACTTGAGTACCCTATCTTGGGTCAACCTATACTCCCTACGAGTGCGGCGAATAGCCCGCCATTTCTAGAGTAAGGTCTCCTCCTTCTCAACGCCATGAGATGCGGACCCATTACCCTCTAGAACCCGGCTATTCGTGCACTCCACCGTGGGCTAATTCTAGTACAGAAAAGAAAATATATACAAGGGTGATATCGACGTAACTAAACCAGCTCGGTTCTGAGAGTACTATGACCCCGACACCGTTAAGGAGGATCGCTTCTCAACCCGGTCGTTCCCCAAACAATTAATATACAAATTGACAGTGACGGCAGTCCACATGTCGGACGCTCGCCCCGCAATATCAAATATACAAATGAATCTAAACTGTACTATCATTGCACCACTGGCTATCCACCATGACAATCCAACCACAATTACAGGACAACACAGAACATCAACGTGAATGTCACGTTCGCAAACGCGTCTAAAAGAACATATAGAAATTCGACCAGTTGTACCGCTCGAATGACGTTCACGGTCGCAGATAGTAATGTATGTACTGTATACATTTAAACAGTGTTAAAATATCGACGTTGAAACACCCCGAATTTCCCCCGAACTAAAGACAACAAAATATCCAAACTGGGCAAAACAAACAATACCATTGCATAAATATTCCAGAGACTAGATAACCCAGCAAAATTCAAGTCCTAACCCCAATAAAAAACCGGCCACACCCGTTTTTTTTCAAGTCTCACCGGGTCAAAACAGGTGAATGGGGCTCGTTTTTCTAGGGTGTTCTAGTTGTCTCAAAAATAGACTTCTGCAATTGCTTTAAATTTTTTTTGAAGACTTTGAAAAAATCGACAGAGACTGGAATATTCAAGGTATTGATTTTGAGTTGTTTCGGTTTCGACACTTTAACATCGTCTAAATAAGCTAGCTAAGGGTTTAAGGGTTTTGTCTGATACCATGTTGGGTTACGGCAGTGCCCCAGCCATCAATCCATGACCAAATGCGGAACAAAAATTTATAAAACTTGGCGCTACCACAACCAATTACCCGGATCTGCCATTAACCCTTAACTAGAAATCTATAAACGAGGAGTTTAGAATGGTTATACCGAATAGATCCGTGTCCTTCGGTCTTCAACCATCATCCCAAGGTCCTAAGGGCTTCCTTGATCAAACTAGATCTCCAGTCTCCCTCCATCGAAGATGATCAACCCGAGAGTCTATGCAACAAGCTCCAACCATATATCTGCGGCAACTAGGGTACCTAGATCACTACTCTAGATACCATAGAAGATATAGAGAGTGATGGAGGATTAATTTGTCTCAAGACACCCTAGGTTTCTCAACTCATGAGAGGGTTAGGGTAGAGGAAGAAGAAGATGCCATGAGGATGAGGTGTTGAGACCAACCCAAGAAAGAGAAAGAGAATGGCTTAATGTTTTGTGTGTTGTGTGAGTTGATTAGAAATAATGGAGCCATAACAATATATATGTCAAGTCTCCAAAATATCTATAGTGAACTAAAAATATCTTAAGTCAACATAATCTCACAACAAACTAAACCCTAAGCATGATAGAATAGCAACCATGGGTCACTAATTAGCCATGCTACAAAAATGCAATAAACACCCCATCCTACACCTCAATAACATTTTAATCCAAAAAGGTCTAAACCACGATGAGGTGTAATCTTCTAAAAGTAATCTTGTAATAAATTGCAAGAATGCCCCTCAACTGTATATACATACCCACATCCGTATTCTGTAGAATACGAATGTAAAGAGACGAAAATAATCCAACAATTTAATACTAGGATCCGGCTTAAACCAAAGCCCTCTAGTATTATCCGTCCGAACATCATCCGTGCACAAGTACACGTATGTGATCAAACCATGCCGTAAAACCATACAGTCTCTATATCGTTTCGCCCAAAGAGGGGAAACCCTCTGTGTGGGACTCTAAAGACACGTCAATATGCTGGCAGTAGGTTTAACCACAAGCACGTCAGCGGCACTAGCTGTACGTAAAGGCTACCCAGGTATTGAGCGAAAGGGAGGCCGATGAGCAAACTCATCCTGAAACCCTACTGAGTCTGACAGTGACAATATCAATACAGTCCGGTCCGTTCGTCTATAACTATCGTATATCGAGTCTACGGGGTGGATAAAGTCAGAACCCTAATAACGCGACATTTAGTGTCAGTATGAAGCCCATCACCACCTGAGAAATTACCGATCTGAATCATTAATTCTTGACTATCTTGGCCAAGGATTTTGGGTGATGCCCACCCGTGCACAACTGCGACATCAACCCCCAATACCGGGAAAGACGAATCCCCCGACGATCGGCTCACTGCCTCCATGTGGCTCGGGGCTGTACCCAACTAAAACCTGTTTGCACGACTCCTTTGAGCCATGGTAGGGTAGTAATCAAAGCATAGTGGGATCTCACACGATAAAAATGACAATCTCAGGTCGATAGACTAACCTCTGTTGGCTATAGTGCCCTCAAGGCAATTATCGTAATCGCAGTTAGGTGATTATGATGATTGAGGGAGGACCTGTACCGGTAGAACTATCTTACTCCAGATGATAGTATGCTATCTGGTTTGTCTTTATCATCATATACATACAGATCACTATTACATGTTGACAGAGCCCATAGGATTCTTTGTTGACTACCAGCATTATGATGGCGATCATATATGTGAGAGCTGGGGGTCTATAAGCAAATCCTTAAATATCCCTAGTCATGGAAGTTTCGAGATTGGGCATCGATACTCCAAAGTAGACTAGTGTATACTGATCGAGACCCTGACGAGGGGTGGTTGCAAGGTCTCACAAGCCATTAGTGTTAGTTTGTTCACCTAAGATATTATACAGGTGCTCATTGGGTTATGAGTACACTGGACGGACTCGTCGGGAACATGCTAGTTGGTACTATACCTATTGTCAGATAGCTGTCCCAAGGTGACATGTGTACAGGTTAGTCTGTCGACCTGAGATCGTCATTTTGTCTCGTATGAGTTCCCACTGTGCTTTGATTACTACCCTACCACGGCTCAAAAGAGTCGTGCAAACAGGTTTTAGTTGGGTACAGTCCCGAGCCACATAGAGGTAGTGAGCGGATCGTCGGGGATTCATCTCTCCCGGTATTGGGGGTTGATGTCGCGTTGTGCACGGGTGGCCATCATCAGAAATCCTCGGCCGGGTTAGTCGAGAATTACTGATCTAGGATCAGTAGTTTCTCAGGTGGTGATGGGTTTCATACCGACACTAAATGTCGCGTTATTAGGGGTCTGACTTTATCCACCCCCTAGACTTGATATGCGATACCCTTAGACGAACGGACCGGACTGTACGGATATTGTCACTGTCAGGCACATTAGGGTTTCAGGATGAGTTTGCTCGTTGGCCTCCCTTTCGCTCAATACCTGCGTAGCCGTTACGTACAGCTAGTGCCGCTGACGTGCTTATGGTTAAACCCACCGCCAACGTATTGACGAGTTTTTAGAGTCCTACATAGAGGGTTTCCCTGATTCGGGCGAAACAATGTAGAGGCCGTATGGTTTTATGGCAAGGTTCGATCATATATGTACACTTGTGCACGTATCATGATTCGGACGGATAATACTATTGGCTTTGGTTTAAGCCGGATTCTAGTATTATATTGTTGGATTATTTTCGTCTCATTGTATTCGTATTTTTCGGAATACGGATACGGGTATGTATATATGGATGAGGGGTATTCTTGTAATTTCATTACAAGATATTTCTAGAAGATGCCACCCCATTATTGTTTTAACCATTTATTTTAAATGGTTAATGATGTGGAGGATGAGTCATGTTTGGCATTAAATTGATGGCATGCTTTGTGATGACTCATGAGGTGAGTCATGGTGCACTATTCTAGCATGCTTGATATTTGGTTAGGGTAGTGAGATATTTTCTTGACTTGGTGTTTTTTTTAGTTGCTTCATGCTTCATGCTCACAACACTTAGCCATTTCCTCTCTTGAGTTACTTCACTCATCCTCTAATGGCTTCATCTTCTTCCTCCACCCATCAAGTCTCATGTGTTGATAAACATTGGGTGTTTTGAGACAAAGTAATCTTACACACTCTCTACTTCATCTTGGCTATCTAGGCTCGCAAACTCGATACTCGAGTTTCCTTGGTTTTGAGGCGGGAGACCGTATTACATACTCTTAAGATGGATCGTCTTCGATGGGGGAGACTGGAGATCAAACTTGATCAAGGAGCCTCTTTGAGCTTAGGATGATGGTTGAAGACCGAAGGACACGGATCAACTTGATATAACCATCTAACTCCTAGTTTACATATTGCTAGTTTAGGGTTAAGGGTAGATCCGGGTATCGGGTCATGGTAGCGCCAGTTTAGAAAATATTTGTTCCTCATTTGGCCACGGTATGATGGCCGGGGCACTGCCATAACCGAACATGGTATCAGAGCCAACCCTTTAACCCTACTAGATAGTTTGCACAAGGTTAAAATCTCGATCGACCAATTTTTCCGAATCATTTTTCCATGTTGATGTGGCCGCTGTCGAATTTCAAAGTTGTTCCAAAAAATTTTTTGGGTATCTTAAAATTTTGTGCAGGCATAACTATAGCGACAGAAAAAATTTGGAGACCTGACTCCAAAATTCCGCCGCGGAACCGGAGCAAAATGTCACATTTTGCGGCACTTCCGCCGCGCTTTTTGGGCTACAGTACCCTAATTTTTTTTTTGGAGATCTAGTTCATGAAAATATGATTTTTGTGATATATGGTTTTGGCCCAGATTTATCTGAGTGCTGGATTTGCATTTGGGGCCAATTTGGAAAATTTTAGTCGATCGAAATTTAAAATGTTTATTTTTCAGTACATACATTATTATCTGCGACCGTAAATGTCATTAGAGCGGTACAACTCGTCTAATTGCTATATGTTCTTTTAGAAGAGTTTGCGAACATGACATTCACGTTGATGTTCTGTGTTGTGCTGTGTTGTGGTTGGATCGCCGTGGTGGATAGCTTGGGTACAATATTAGTACTATTTAGTTTCATTTGTATATTTGATATTGCGAGGCGAGCGTCCGACATGTGGACTGCTGTCACTGCCCGTTTGTATATTATTTTTTTGGGGCACGACCGGGTTGAGGTCGATGTCACCCTTGTATATTATTTTCTTTTCTGTATGAGGATTACCCCAAGAAGGAGTGCACGAATAGCCGGGTTCTAGAGGGAAACGGGTCCGCATCTCATGGCATTGAGACGGAGGGGACCTTACTCTAGAATTGGCGGGCAATTCGCCGCACTCGTAGGGGGTATAGTTTGACCCAAGGAGGGCTGCTCAAGTTACCGGATTTCATGAAGTGCTGGGTGGCCCACTCACTTTGGTGATTGGGGTTGCCTCTCTTCTGGGATTGGCAGGTAACTTGCCGCGCTCGTAGGGGTCTAGGTTTTCATTGCACAGGCTATCCACACGACAGGGAACGTCGGGTCTCATTTACGGCTCAAGTGAAATCTGGGGCTCCAGGATTATCCACCACTCTGTGTTGATTGTTGAGATTATAAGATGTTGCTTTATATCATGCCTGGGATGAATGATTATATATATATATATACACTAGTAGATGTTGTATATATTTTGCACACGCGCTAGTCCAGTCCCCGCTCTGTCGTTAGTTAAGTAACCTAACGAGTGATGACGAGACCAAGTGGCGAATGTGGATGGCATATACGTACAGTTTATTTTCGTTTCTTTCTGGTGTGATTAATTGATGGGACTATGTTGATTCTGATCAATGCAAGGAAAATAAACCTAATTGATGTTGTTGGAACCAAGTTTTTTTAAAAAACAGACATTACAGACGTTTTCTTTTGCTTTGCACAGTGGTATTCAGTTTGGAATATCTTGCACTTCATTCGACGAGGCAAGTGTCGAGATCCCTTCACCGGGAGTGGCCCCTTCGGCGAAAGTTTGCGTCATCATAATAACTTTTCTATAATTGTTTCCTTTTGTTTTGCATCGTGATATTCAGTTTGGAATATCCTGCACCTCATTCGACGAGGAAAGATCCGAGATCCCTTTACAGGGAGTGTCCTCGTTATCAAAAGTTTACGCCACTATATATTTGAAAAACCACTCGGTTCCTTCAACGATAACAAGTTCATTACATTAAAGGTTTTTCGCCAAAATCTAGTCGTAGACCTCCGTCATTTCAGAATAGTATTGCTTAGTATTCGTGCTACGTTTGTCGTTGCTATTCGCTGAGGCGTAGTGTGCAGTAACTCTGTAATGCTTTTCTGTCGCATGGACATGTGGATTAGTTAGGACGGTCATACGACTTTGTTTATTATTCGTTAAGGGTCGTTCGGGTGGGTTTAACGCAATCAAGATAATGACGGGTTGAACTTGACTAGGACCTTTTGATTTGTTGATTATTCGTCAAGGTCACTTGGGTCCTAGGGGTAAAAATCACATCGGGAGTTTCAAACATAGAGGAAACTTGCAAGGCATGCATATACTTTCTGGAGTGTGGTGACTTGAGTGGCTTCCATCAAGTTATCATGCGATGATAGTTGGATCCCGATTCCCACTGATGAGTAGGTGTTACTCCTCGGGTGATTTTTGATGATCCGACTAATTCTCCTTTTGGGTTTGGAGGAGAATTCGAGAAAACAGTGGGAGCCATCCTGATTAGATAAAGTGATTAACCATTCTGATCTAGGGTAGAGTGCACGCTGAGTGTTTCTTCTCTTTCTCTCTCAGGGAGCGACCAAGACCTGACCCTTGACTAAAACTCATGACCAAGTTAACCGAACCTTCTTAAAACACTTTGGCGTTTGGAATGTCACGGAGTCGCATATATCATTGCTACATCTATATCACCTTTGCATTTCTCCAGAACACCCCGTATCACTATGAACATCCACTTCCATTGGATAAATCCATCATATAGTTACATATGAACTCGAAGGAAATTGTTCCAGATTCGGGGATGGATTCTGGTTCTGAAGAGATTGAATAGGATTATTCGGTTGTCTTTTCCCTTTACCTTCTCTTAGGTTGTGAAGACTTCTAGGATTAGTAGTGGGTACACCTATTGAGCTTATTGGATAGTCTTCCTCCAGACCATAGGCAGGTGACGAAAGGTGGGGAAGGAAGAAAACCAATTAGCCTAAAGGTGGTGTACAGAAGGTAATAAGTAAAGATATATAAAGGAATTAGAATAACGGTAATGAAAATTGTGACTGCTATCATTCACGATAAAACTGTTTATACCCCTTCCACTCCCACACCACTTTGGATTTCTCCAGAACACTTCGTATCACTACGAACGTCCATAAAGCTTGGACAATCCATCGTATAGTTACATACGAACTCAAAAGAATTCGTTCCAGATTCGAGGATGGTTTCCGGTTCAGGAGAAATAGAATAAGAATTATTCAGTTGTCTTTTCCCTTTACCTTCTCTCATGTTGCAAGGGCTCCTAGGATTAGGAGAGTACACCTATTATGCTTATTAGATAGTCTTCTTCCAAACCTTAGGCTGGTGCCGAGGGGTAGGGAAGGAAGAAAACCGATTAGCCTAAAGGTGGTGTACATAAGGTAATAAGTAAAGACAAAATAAAGGGATTGAAATGAGGGCAAGTAAGTATACAGTTACTGTCATGAATCAGGATAGTGGAAGAGACATTACTAGGAATACCCGGATACCCCTTCGAAACATTTCCATGTTTCAGTTTCACTGTGAGATGTTAATTGAAAACTGTTTTCCCAATTGGAATCTAACTCCATGGTATGTATTTACCAGATCAGTTTCTTACATCTGTATGTTATTACAGATGGTGAGTGGGAGTAAAATATTGGGAATTAGGTGATTATATCCTCATTATATCGTAATTCGTTGTAATTGGTGATATTTGAGGAAATCACCCGGGTTTTTTCCTGATGGCAAATATTTGGTTTTGAATATCCGTCGTTATGCACCAATTTCAAACTGATATATCTGTATGTTTATTTTATAAAGTGAGATATAACTTTTTGAAATTATGTCTGTGACATTTACCTATATCATTTGATGGATAGGTAAGTTGCATTCAACAGCGGTGTAATTCTTCTTAACCATTAAACAATTTTCAACCTACGACGCACAAGGTTTGAGTTATTGAACTCAGGGGGCTTATACAAAGTATTGTATGTTGTCCAGTGACCATTAGAACAAAGGGGTTGGTACTCATACTGTATTCTGTTTACTCATGACTTCTCCAATTTTAGACATGTATTTCGTTGAAATACAAGGTCCAAGTTTTGAGAAGTCATAGGTATAAGAATAAAGTAGAGAACCATATGTTGCAAGTATCAGGATTCTTCGAAATAGTCGAAGATGTGGATATTTATGTTTGGTATTCCGATGATAGTAATAGTTTTGAGAACTTACTTCTCTTTCAGATTACTCATGCTTGGATACACTCCTAGTTGAGTAATGTTGATTGGCCTTTTTCCATTTGGTTGATATGCACTGGACACAGCTCCATGATTTTGAATCTAGTTCCAATTAAATTAAAGCTTTTGTTTCTATATTGGATATATATAGAATCAATTTATATCTTAACGATGTTAAGGTATAGGGAGTTGTCCGGCTGATGCTTAAGACCAGAATCTGGACAAACTCAAGGCACGTTTCAGTAAGGGCAGTTTGTGGGTTATCCCGGGCTTTGACGAGGGTTAACTTTCTACCATCAGGAAGATCAATAGTGATAGTGTTCTTGACTAGCCACAATTTTAGTAAAATGGACTTTTTCAGAAAACATTAGTGGGAGCATGGTAGAACTGGAAGTGATTCCAGAACCACAAACGATTACTGAAAATTTAATAGAACCTGAAGATTCAATTGGATTCGACATTCCATTAGCCACTCCGCAGATTTGGTGGGTAACCTCAGGCACCCGAGAGCTACTTCGGTCTTCTCAGAGATGGTTACAGGGAGGTTCTTGTTTACCCATACTTTCCATTGCTGCTATTCTAGACTATAAGACCCAGCAGTAGGATGAGTATAGCGTCGTTCTAAATTAGCTTTAAAACTGTACTTATATATGACTCTGCCAGAGGGTTGTTGTAGTCAGTAGCAGCAGCGGAAGCATAGTAGGCAAGTAGCTTATGTATATTTATAGACTAATGCTGGTATAAAGGAAATAGATTAGCAATTTTTGATGTAATAGCCATTGGTCTTGACTTCATCAGAATAGGAGATGGATCTGGTAAGAAAGTAGTAGAGAGAGATGTCCAGGTATTTGGGATGACATGCACTTGATAGGAAGAAATATTCCTATACTACGATTGGTTATACTATGGTTATCACAATGTTGTTTCTCCATATATGATCTGGATAAAATATCAGGCTTTCTGGTCACTAAATCTATGGTTTTAGATCTAGATTTGGAAAGTGTCCCAATTTGGGTACTTGACACTATTCTAAAGGTGTTTTAGAATGCACGACTCCTGGCATGGTGGTGAACCTGTAGGTGATGGAGTCACCCTCTCTAAAGGAAGTCTTACAGACTAAAGGGGAGAGGGATGTGCATGATTGGTATATCACTTGCTTAGGCAATTGAGTCAATCATGAGATATCAAGTACCACACCAGATGTTGTATTTGCACTAGATGCAATAAGTTTAAATATTAATCTAATCCTGGAGAAACGTTAGGAAGCAGTTTTGAACATAAGTGGATGTTCTTGGGATATGATAAGGCAGCCTCCTTCGGAAGACAGTTATCATTCCAGTCTTCCAAGGTGACTAGGATGACAGAGTGGCTGTCATAGTTTTAGTTTTTCCCTCTTCTGAGGGACAGTATGTTGGACAGGTTGTCCAAGCGGATACTGTGGAATGCATGGCGTAGGTTACTGATTAAATTCAGTAGATGATACAGTTTAAGAAGTTTGCTGGATTTGGAGTTCATTTATGAACTGGTTCCCATTAGATATCCAGTCATATTCTAAGAAAGGTATTACTTATTTCAGGAGATAGTCTTTTTCCGCGAATTTGAGATACAGAGAGATAAAGATAGAAATACCGGAGTGGATCCACTCACTAAGGCTATTTCTCGAACACAACAAACAAGCTTTGTGAGACAGATTAGTAGAGAAGTTGGGTGTTCGGTATCACACGGGCTATGAGTATGCGACATCGCAATAATTGACCTTACGAGAAAGTAAGAGATTGTTGGCTATAGTTCCATCATGTCAATTATCGTAATCGCAGGTAGGTGATTATGATGATTGAGAGAGGACCTATACCGGTAGAACAGTCTTACTCGAGATGATAGTATGCTATCTGGTTTGTCTTTATCATCATGTACATACAGATCACTATTACATGTTGATAGAGCCCATAGGATTCTTGCTTGACTACCAGCATTATGATGGCGATCATATATGTGAGAGCTGGGGTCTATAAACAAATCTTTAAATGTCCGTAGTCGTGGGAGTTTCGATACTCCACAGTAGACTAGTGTATACTAATCGAGACCCTGACGAGGGGCGGTGGCAAGGTCTCACAAGACATTGGTATTAGTTTGTACACCTAGGATAGTATACAGGTGCTCATTGGGTTATGAGTATACTGCATGGACTCGCTGGGAACATACTAGTTGGTACTATACCTATTGTCAGATAGCAGTTCCTAGGTGACATGTGTACGAGTTAGTCTGTCGACCTGAGATCATCATTTGTCTCGTGTGACTTCCCACTGTGCTTTGATTACTACCCTACCATGAATCAAAGGAGTCGTGTAAATAGGTTTTAGTTGGGTACAGTCCCGAGCCACATGGAGGCAGTGAGCGGATCATCGGGAATTCATCTCTCCCGGTATTGAGGGTTGATGTCGCGTTGTGCATGGGTGGCCATCACCAGAAATCCTCGGCCGGGATAGTCGAAAATTACAGATCTAGGATCAGTAGTTTCTCAGGTGGTGATGGGTTTCATACAGACACTAAATGTCGTGTTATTGGGGTCTGACTTTATCCACACCCCCCCACACTCGATATGCGATACTCTTAGACGAACTGACCAGACTGTACGGATATTGTCATAGTCAGGCCCAATAGGAGTTCACGATGAGTTTGCTCGTTGTCATCCCTTTCACTCAATAACTACGAGCCGTTACGTACAGCTAGTGCCGCTGACGTGCTTGTTGTTCAACCCACTGCCAACGTATTGACGAGTTTTTAGAGTCCCACATAGAGGGTTTCCCTGATTCGGGCGAAACGATGAAGAGGTGGTTTTATGGCTGGGTTCGATCGTATACGTACACTTGTGCACGTATCATGATTCGGACGGATAATACTAGTGGCTTTGGTTTAAGCCGGATTCTAGTTTTATATTGTTGGATTATTTTCGTCTCATTGTATTCGTATTTTTTGGAATACGGATACGGTTATGTATATACGGATGAGGGGTATTCTTATAATTTCATTACAAGATATTTCTAGAAGATGACACCTCATTATTGTTTTAACCATTTATTTTAAATGGTTAATAAGGTGGAGGATGAGTCATGTTCGACATTAAATTGAAGGTATGCTTTGTGATGACTCATGAGGTGAGTCATGGTGCACTATTTTAGCATGCTTGATATTTGGTTAGGTTTGTGAGATATTTTCTTGACTTGGTGTTTTTTCTTTAGTTACTTCATGACTCATGCTCACAACACTTAGCCATTTCCTTTCTTGAGTTGCTTCACTCATCCTCCAATGGCTTCATCTTCTTCCTCCACCCATCAAGTCTCATGTGTTGAGAAAACACACTCTCTACTTCATCTTGGCTATCTAGGCTAGCAAACTAGATACTCGAGTTGCCTCGGTTTTGAGGCGGGAGCCCGTATTACATACTCTCAAGGTAGATCGTCTTTGATGGGTGAGACCGGAGATCAAACTTGATCAAGGAGCCTCTTGGAGCTTGGGATGATGGTTGAAGACCGAAGAAGACAGATCAACTCGGTATAACCATCTAACTCTTAGTTTACATATTACTAGTTTAGGGTTAAGGGTAGAACGGGGCATCGTGTCATGGTAGCGCCAGTTTAGAAAAATTTTATTCCGCATTTGGCCACGGTATGATGGCCGGGGCGCTGCCGTAACCCAACAACCTATACACATGTCACCTGGGAACTGCTATCTGACAATAGGTATAATACCAACTAGCATATTCCAGGCGAGTCCATCCGGTCTACTCATAACCCAATGAGCACCTGTATACATCTTAGGTGAACAATCTGACACCAATGGCTTGTGAGACCGGCCACCGCCCCTCATCAGGGTCTCGATCAGTATACACTAGTCTACTCTGGAGTATCGATGCCCAGTCTCGAAACTCCCTCGACTAGGGACATTTAAGGATGTGCCTATAGACCACCCAGCTCCCACGTATATGATTGCCATCATACTGCTGGTAGTCAAACAAGAATCCTAAGGTCTCTATCAACATGTAATAGTGATCTGTAATGCCACCTAATGTTGTACATGATGATAAAGACAAACCCGATAGTATATTTGTTAGTGTATATGCCCTAGAGGCCATTACTGTATCATACAAGCTTGTATATTACTTGATGGAAGCTTGGGATATTCACAGTTGTGTAGACAATCTTGCTCAAAATGGTAGTATGCTACTTGGTTTGTTTCTACTTTAATATGTGCATGTGTTTCTTTTAGCATATCGCTTATACATATTAGTAGAGCCCTTAGTATCTTTGCTTGATTACCAGCGTTGTGATGGCAGTCATACTTGTGGGGGTTGGGTAATCT
Organism: Agapanthus africanus; assembly: GCA_030015575.1. Classification (NCBI taxonomy): domain Eukaryota; kingdom Viridiplantae; phylum Streptophyta; class Magnoliopsida; order Asparagales; family Amaryllidaceae; genus Agapanthus; species Agapanthus africanus. The sequence goes on from CM057351.1 coordinate 255,819,569, forward strand.
ATAAGCACATCCTTATACAGGTCCCTAGTCGTAGGACTATCTTGACAGGGCATCGATACTCCGGAGTAGACTAGCGTATGCGCTTCTCATCCCAGCAGGGGAGACGGTCTATCCCACAGCCGTCAGTACGTCGTACTTGAGATAGTATGCGTGTGCTCGTTCGGTTACGAGTACACAGGACAGGACTCGTCGGGAACTGTTGGTTGGTACTATACCTATCGTCAGTTATCAGTTCCCAGGTGACATGAGTACAGCTTAGTCTGCTGACTTGACACCGTCACTTCGCCTCGAGTGTGTTCCCACTGTACTTTGATTACTACCCTACCACGGCTCAAAGGAGTCGTGCAAACAGGTAGTAGTTGGGTGCAGTCCCGAAGCACTTGGAGGCAGTGTTAGTTAGACAGGATTCGTCTCTCCCAGTATTGGGAGTTGATATCGCGTTGTGTCAAGGAGAGCCATTACACATAGTCGTCCCTGTCTAGGGCAAGCGAGATATACTGGTAGGTTTCCAGTATTATCTCAGGGTGTTCTGGGCTACACTCCGACACGACTTGTACCGCTATTAGGGGACTGGCGTTTACCGCCCCCTAGGCCCGCCATGCGATATTCTCAGACGAACGGACTGGACTGTACGGAGACTGTCACCTTCAGGCTCAGTAGGAGTTCGGATGGGTTCACCTCATCAGTCTTCTTATCGGCATCTACCTGGGGGCCGTTACGCACAGCTAGTGCCGCTTGCGGTCTGTGGTTAAACCCACTGCCAGCGTAGTCTCGAGTCTTTAGAGTTCCACACAGAGAGCTATTCGACTTTAGGCAAAACAGAGTAGAGGTTGCAAGGTTTTGCGACAGGGTTCGTTCACATCCGTGCACTTGTGCACGTTTGGTGTCCGGGCAGTTATAACTAGCGGGCTTTAGTTTAAGCCAGATCCTAGTATACGTTTTGGGATTGGTTTTATCTCTTTGTATTTGTGTTCCTCGGAACATGAATGCAGGTGTGTATGCATAGTTGACAGAGACAGAGGCAGAGGATCTCTTTGTATTCGTGTTCCTCGGAAAGGATGCGGGTGTGTATGCACAGTTGATAGAGACAGAGGCAGAGGATTCTCATTAGGGTTGTTGACTGTTGACTTTTTCTAAACCCTAATGAGAATAAGAAATATGATTAATAATAATATTATTTAAGTATTATTGTGCCATGGTTGAGTTGAAAGTTTGACTTTGTTGACTTGATGACTTTTATTGACCGGTTGACTAGTTTGGACTTGTTGACCATCATCATTTCATGGCTATCATTTCATGGGTATGACTTTTGCTTGCTTGCTGTTGTTTACAAAATGAGTGCATGAAATGATATTGCCATTGAAATGAACCATCACAAAATACTCAATTACTATTATTATCATGATTGTTTTTGTTTTTGAGAGCATGGTTGCAAAAGTCTTCACTCATTCTATCATTCTCACTCTCTCTCTCTTCCTCTTGCTCTTCCTCTTGCTCATGGTTCTCTTGTCTCATGAGTTGAGAAACAAGAACCATTGAGATAAAATCCCTAAAACACTTCTCTACTCATCCTAGAGTACAAGGTCTAGCAAGCCAAGTATTTTAGTTTCCTCTAGATTGAGGTTGGAGCCAAAGGTAGAAGCTTTCGAGTGGATCCATCTTCGGCACAAGGAGAAGACGAGGTGAGACCGTTCCGACCACTACAAAGAGTCGAAGAGAAGGAGTTCAAGATTAGGTATAACCCCTAACATTGTAGCTAAACTCTTTGTTAGGTTGTTATATAGTTAGTTTAGCAAAGATCCGGTTTTAGAGTCCATGTTACCCTTCACCGAAAAATCGTTTTTCACCATTTCCGCAACCCCGAAAGAACCGAGGATGGGTAACGTAGACTTAAAGTGGTATCAGAGCCTAGCTAAACACTATCTAGCATGTTAGCAAAGTAACTAGAAGTTCGATCGGAGAAAAAAAATCACAAAACTTGCCCGAGACATAAACTTTCTGTCGATTTTTTCTGCTCTAAAAATAATTTAACACATGTGAAAAATCGTCTCAGGGTTTTCTGTGAACACAGCAGAAAAACGAGCCAACGAGTCGACCAACTCACCGCGGAACCGCAGCAAGAACATGCTTCTGGTCGTGGGTCCGCGGCCGAGTTGACTCGGCCGTGGATCGTTTTTACTGCAGTGTGATCTGTATGCTGTTTTTGGATTTTTTGAAAATGTTGTTTCTGCCCAGATTTTCCAGAAAACAAAATTTGTTTTTGGGATAGTTACAAATCCGTATTTTTATCGAACTTCTATAGACTTTAGCTTACGGGTTATATCTGTGATGTGATATATGTATTGAACGTCTGCTAATCGCTATACGTCGATTTGTGGGGGTTATACATATCTGTGATCTGTAATGTTGATGGTTTGTGTATATGAATTCGTTGGATTGTCGCGGATGAATATCCGGGGGGTTGTGAGATGAGAGTTTTCTTTATCTTTCAATTCATGTAATTTGTAATTGATGTAGTATTATTTATATGGCCGCACATCCGGGATGAGGTTGTAGCCGCCATTGTATAATTTATTTTACTGTTTTTGCTCCTAGGATAGACCCAAGGTGGGGTGCACAAACTACTGGGTACCTCGAAGTGCCGAGTGGCCTACTCACGTTGTTGCGGGAGGTTGCTTCACTTCAGGTATTTGGCAGGTAGTTTGCCACACCCGTAGGGGTCTAGGGTGGGGTATTGGCTATTCATCACGACCATGTAATCCGCTTTTCGTTATAGGCTCGAACGAAATGCGGATTCCTAGTATATCCAATGTGTTCATCTGTGATCTGGAATGGCTATCATTGCATCTGACGAATGTATATATCTATATATGATATCTATTTAGGCGTTGCTTATGTTCTGTATCCGCGCTAGTCCAGCCCCCGCTCTGTCGTTAGTTAAGTAACCTAACGGGTAATGACGGGGCCCCGTGGCGAATGCGGATGGCATAAGCGTACGTCATATTTTCGTTGTTTTCTGCAATGGTAGGATTAAATGATGGGACGCATTAAAATTAATGCAAGAAAATAAACCAATGTTAAAATCGTTGGAACAATTTCAAAACCACTCGGTTTCTTTTCAAAAACAACTTTTAAACGCGGAGCTTAAGCCACTCCTTTTAAAAGCTATCACGTTCCATCGATTATATCAAGTTCACTACGTTCACGGTTTTGCCAAAACCATTCGTAGCCCTCCGTCATTTCATATGAATATTCAATAGTATTCAAGCTATGTTTGTTGACCTTCGTCAAGGCATAGTGATTGGTAGCTGTTGGGTGTTCATATGTAGCATAGATAGATGCGTTGGTTTGGGACAGTCGTATTACCTTGTTGACCTTCGTCAAGGGTATATACGGGTGGGTTCAAATTAACCTGGACAATGACGGGTAGAACTTGACATGTGACTTATGATTTGTTGACCTTCGTCAAGATCATAAGAGCATGGGGCAAAAATCCACATCGGGAGTTTCTAAAGAATCTGAAACTTGCTAGCGTTGCATACCATTTGGAGTGTGATGATTCTGGTAGGATTCCTTCAGTTTTATCACGCGATGATATTTTGATCCCGATCCTACTATGAGTATATGCTACTCCTCGGGAACTTTCTCACTTAACGATCAATGCTATGAACCAAGTAGGTGTCTAGAAAGGTGTTAGCGGGGCTACGCCCCCAGGGAAAAGAGGTTCTTAAATTAAGGAACTTCATGAAAGCGTTGGAAAACCTCCCTCAAAGTACCGACACTGGCCTGGCTGAACGGTTAAGCAAGTATTGTACGGTGAGATTGATCCCGACTAATTCTTCCTTTTTGGTTTGAGGAGGGATTCGAGAAATAGTGGGAGCCATCCTGTTTAGATAATTAAAAAACCAATCTAAACTTGCAAGAGCATCATGCTGAGTGTTTTCTTCTCTCTCTCTTAATTGCAACGACCCAGTCACCACACATAGGTTACATCTAGATAATAAAATGACTGAACCTGACCGTTATGATTCGCAACGGTCTGTCCAGATGTCCATTGCCCATGACAAGCTGGGACACCTCTTAACTAATCAAAACCCTACCGTCTCAGGACCAGTTTCCCCTGTCACGGATATTGACATCCGTAAGACATCGGAAAAAAACTGTGTGAAAGCCAAGTGCCTCGTGTTAGCCTCAGTTGATGGTGCAAACCAGAGGCAGCACGAGAAGATGGACTTAGTTTCTATCTTCCTCCATAAAGATTTATATGGAGAGAAATCTCGTATCGCAAGATATGAGACATCGAACGAATTGCTTCAAGCGAGGTTGGCTATCGGGTCATCTCTAGGAGGCAACGTCCTTACAGAGACCAGATATTTTGAGCTCACGGACCTGAAGACTACGTTGAAGAACGTCAGATACTGACTTGATTCTACAGTCTCTACCCTCTTCTTATACCCTGAAGGAAACCAGGGAAGTAGAAGGGAAGGGAAGGGCAAAAGTTTCGGGACTGGATGTAGTAAAGGGGGACGTTCCTATTGTTGCGGGAATGAACATTGGCAGAAGGATTGCAGGGCTAGCAAAGCCAGTAGCCAGGATTCGAAACATGTTGTGGCTTCGGCTTCAGGTGTGTTTGTAGTAGAGAACTGTATGTCGGTTAACCCTACTTCCTGGGTATTGGATACCGGATCAGGATCTCACATCTGTAATTCGTTACAGGCTCTGAGAAACCGTAGGGTTATCAGGAAAGGTGATATGACTCTCAGGGTTGCTAACGGAATGAGCATGGATGCTAAATCCGTAGGGGAATATCATCTTGGACTGACAACTGGGTAGATATTGATTCTGCAAAACTATTTGTATGTACCAGGTGTGATTTGTAATATCATATCTGTATCCTTAGTTTCTAAGGAAGGATATGATTTTACTTTTGTAAGTGATGTGGTCCACATCCACCTAAATCAAGTTCTGATTGGGTCAGGTATATTAAATAACGGGATATACGTATTGAATCAAGCTTAGATTTTCAGTATCCAGAACACACTTAAAAGAAAGTCTCCGGAAATAAATCAGGCTTTCTTATGGTATTGTAGACTGGGTCACATCAATGAGAGAAGGTTGACGAAGTTACATACAGAAGGATATTTGGATCCGTTCGAATATCAGTCATATGCAACTTGTCAATCCTGTCTCATGGGAAAGATGACAAAGACTCCGTTCGCTGGACACGGAGAAAGAGCAAGCGAGATCTTGGGACTCATACATAGTGACGTGTGTGGTCCATTGTCTACACATGCGCGAAGTGGTTATTCATACTTCATTACTTTCACAGATGATTTCTCTAGGTATAGACATGTCTTCCTGATGAAGCATAAATCCGAAACCTTTAAGAAATTTTGGGAGTACAAGAATGAAGTTGAAAAACAAACAGGCAAAAGTATAAAGATACTGAGATCTGATCGAGGAGGTGAATACTTGAGTGCCGAGTTTCTGGACTAATTAAACGAGAATGGAATTCTCTCTCAGCGTACTCCGCCATACACACCACAACACAACAGTGTATCTGAAAGGCGGAATCGAACCCTATTGGATATGGTTCTTTCCATGATGAGTAAGGCTGAGTTACCGCAATCTTTCTGTGGTTATGCACTAGAAACAGCTGCATATCTATTGAACAAGGCTCCAACCAAGACTGTGCCTACCACTCCATATCAGATGTGGAGTGGGAAGAAACCCTTTCTTAAGTATCTTAAGACATGGGGATGTCCATCTTTTGTTAAGAAGTAGCATGCGGAAAAGGTCGAGGCACGCTCAGTACTGTGTAAGTTTGTGGGATACCCAAAGAACTCCAGGGGGTATCTTCTCTATTCCGCAGAGGAACAAAAAGTTTTTGTTTCTCAGCATGCCCACTTCTTGGAAACTGAATTTTTGGAAAATCAGATAAGTGGGAGCGCAATAGAACTGGAAGAAATTCCAGAACCACAAGATATTACTGAAAGCTAGGAAGAACCAGAAGTTTCAGGAGAACCGGACATTCCTACGCTGCTCCGCAGGAGTAGTAGGCAGTATCATCCGCCCGAGAGATACTACGGTTTTCTCATAGACGGGGATAGAGAGGATTGCACTATTAATTCTGATGAGCCTACTAGCTTCCAGCAAGCCATTCAGAGCAGTGACTCAGTAAAATGGCTGGATGCAATGCGGACCGAGATGGAGTCCATGTACACCAACAAAGTTTGGACTTTGGACTTTGCTCCAGAAGGGGTAAAACCCATAGGCTGCAAATGGATCATCAGAAAGAAGATTGGTGTAGATGGGCAGGTCGAAACCTATAAAGCTAGGATTTTTGCAAAGGGTTTTCGTCAAAGACTTGGTTTGGACTATGACGAGACCTTTTCTACAGTAGCTATGCTCAAATCCATTCGGATCCTTCTTGCCATTGCTACCTTCCAGGATGATGAGATCTGGCAGATGGACGTAAAGACGGCCTTCCTAAATGGAAATTTGGAAGAGTGCGTCTATATGGGTCAGCCAGAGGGATTCATTAAGAGTGGGAGCAGCGGTAACGTGTGCAAGTTGCTCAAGTCCATCTATGGACTGAAGCAGGCATCGCAGAGTTGGAACATCTGCTTTGATGATACTGTCGAAGAATTTGACTTTGTCAAAAACCCAGATGAACCATGCATTTTCAGTAAGATTGTAGGGAGAACTGTGGTATTCCTCGTTTTGTACGTGGATGACATTCTCCTAATAAGAAATGATATTCCTATGTTACAGTCAGTCAAACGATTCTTGTCACAGAGGTTCTCCATGAAGGACCTGGGCGATGCCAATTATATTCTGGGGATCTAGATCTATCGTGATAGATCTAAGAGGATGTTGGGACTTTCACAGTCCAGGCACATCGACGCCATACTGAAACGATTCAGTATGGATGATTCCAAGCACGGTAATCTACCGGCTTGCCATGGAATTATCCTGTCCAAAGAGATGTCTCCCAAGACTGATTTGGAAAGGGCTCACATGTCATCTATACCCTACGCATCTGCGGTAGGCTCTATAATGTATGCGATGTTATGTACCAGACCAGATGTAGCATATGCATTGAGCGTTGTAAGCCGGTATCAGTCGGACCCAGGAGAGAAACACTGGATAGCAGTAAAGTACATTCTCAAGTACCTGAGAAGGACTAAGGAGATGTTCTTGGTGTATGAAGGAAAAGACCTCCAGATCGAGGCCTTTGCTGACTCCAGCTTCCAGACTGACCAGGATGCCTCCAAGTCCATGTCGGGTTATGTCTTTACCCTCAATGGAGGGGAGGTTTGCTGGAAGAGCTCCAAGAAGGAAACCGTTGCTGACTCAACTATGGAAGCGGAGTCTATAGCTGCTTGCGATGCCGCAAAGGAAGCCTCCTGGATGAAGAAGTTCCTCACGGAGCTTCAGGTGGTTCCTACCATTGTTGATCCAATACCGCTGTATTGTGACAACAACGGCGCTATAGCTTTAGCCAAGGAACCCAGGTCCCATCAGAAGTCCAGGCACATTTTGAGGCGGTACCACCTGATCAGGGAGATCATAGATCGTCGGGAGATCGAGGTGAAAAGAGAAAATTCAGAAGATAACACTGTAGATCCACTCATGAAGGCCTTACCCCAGACTCAGTTCGAGCGGCTGATCGAGATGATAGGTCTTCGATACGCCAGTACATGGCCTTAGTGCAAGTAGGAGATTGTTAGTGTATATGCCCTAGAGGCCATTACTGTATCATACTAGCTTTTATAATACTTGATGGAAGCTTGGGATATTCACAATTGTATAGACAATCTTTCTCAAAATGGTAGTATGCTACTTGGTTTGTTTCTGCTTTAATATATGCATGTGTTTCTTTTAGCATATCACTTATACATATTAGTAGAGCCCTTAGGATCTTTGCTTGATTACCAGCGTTGTGATGGCAGTCACACTTGTGGGGGCTGGGTAATCTATAAGCACATCCTTATACGGGTCCCTAGTCGTAGGACTATCGAGACAGGGCATTGATACTCCGGAGTAGACTAGCGTATGCGCTTCTCATCCCAGCAGGAGAGACGGTCTGTCCCACAGCCGTCAGTACGTCGTACTTGAGATAGTATGCGGGTGCTCGTTAGATTACGAGTACACTGGACAAGACTCGTCGGGAACTGTTGGTTGGTACTATACCTATCGTCAGTTATCAGTTCCCAGGTGACATGAGTACAGCTTAGTCCGCTGACTTGACACCATCACTTCGCCTCGAGTATGTTCCCACTGTACTTTGACTACCCTACCACGGCTCAAAGGAGTCGTGCAAACAGGTATTAGTTGGGTGCAGTCCCGAAGCACTTGAAGGCAGTGACGGTTAGACAGGATTCATCTCTCCCGGTATTGGGAGTTGATATCGCGTTGTGTCAAGGAGAGCCATTACACATAGTCGTCCCTGGCCACGGCAAGCGCGATATACTGGTAGGTTTTCAGTGTTATCTCAGGGTGTTCTGGGCAACACTCCGACACGACTTGTATCGCTATTAGGGGACTGACGTTTACCGCCCCCTAGGCCCGCCATGCGATATTCTCAGACGAACAGACCGGACTGTACGGAGACTGTCACATTCAGGCTCAGTAAGAGTTCGGATGGGTTCACATCATCAGTCTTCTTATCGGCATCTACCTAGGGCCGTTACGCACAGCTAGTGCCGCTTACGGTCTGTGGTTAAACCCACTGCCAGCGTAGTATCGAGTCTTTAGAGTCCCACACAGAAAGCTATTCGCCTTTATGAAAAACAGAGTAGAGGTCGCATGGTTTTGCGACAGGTTTCGTTCACATCCGTGCACTTGTGCATGTTTGGTGTCCGGGCAGTTATAACTAGCGGGCTTTGGTTTAAGCCAGATCCTAGTATACGTTTTGGGTTTGGTTTTAACTCTTTGTATTCGTGTTCCTCGGAACACGAATGCGGGTGTGTATGCACAGTTCACAGAGACAGAGGCAGAGGATCTCTTTGTATTCGTGTTCCTCGGAACACGGATGCGGGTGTGTATGCACAGTTGACAGAGACAGAGGCAGAGGATTCTCATTAGGGTTGTTGACTGTTGACTTTTTCTAAACCCTAATGAGAATAAGAAATATGATTAATAATAATATTAATTAAGTATTATTGTGCCATGGTTGAGTTGAAAGTTTGACTTTGTTGACTTGTTAACTTTTGTTGACCGGTTGACTAGTTTGGACTTGTTGACCATCATCATTTCATGGATATCATTTCATGGATATGACTTTTGCTTGTTTGTTGTTGTTTACAAAATGAGTGCATGAAATGATATTGCCATTGAAATGAACCATCACAAAATACTCAATTACTATTATTATCATGATTGTTTTTGTTTTTGAGAGCATGGTTGCAAAAGTCTTCACTCATTCTATCATTCTCACTCTCTCTCATCCAAGCTCTCTCTCTTCCTCTTGCTCTTCCTCTTACTCATGGTTCTCTTGTCTCATGAGTTGAGAAACAAGAACCATTGAGATAAAATCCCTAAAACACTTCTCTACTCATCCTAGAGTACAAGGTCTAGCAAGCCAAGTATTTTAGTTTCCTCTAGATTGAGGTTGGAGCCAAAGGTAGAAGTTTTCGGGTGGATCCATCTTCGGTACAAGGAAACGACGAGGTGAGACCGTTCCGACCACTACAAGGAGTCGAAGAGAAGGAGTTCAAGATTAGGTATAACCCTAACATGGTAGCTAAACTCTTAGTTAGGTTGTTAGATAGTTAGTTTAGCAAAGATTCGGTTTTAGAGTCCATGTTAACCTTCACCGAAAAATCGTTTTTCACCATTTCCGCAACCCCGAAAGAACCGGGGACGGGTAACGTGGACTTACAATATTATCATGTCGAGTAAGACTGTTCTATTGGTATAGGTCCTCTCTCAATCGTCATAATCACCTGCATGCGGTTATGATAATTGCCTTGAGGGCATTATATCCAACAAACGCAACGATAGAAGATCACAAATATCACTAAACCTAACTAAAAACCATATTTAAATATTAATTTAAAACAATATGGTGTTTTAGTGCAAACTTGGTGGATTACTAACACTATTAGTCACTAATTACACTTAATTACCCTAGTAATACATAAAAACCTAAAACTTAACCTAACCCTCTCTTTAAAACTCTAAACTTACACTAATTACTACTTTAACGCCTAATTAAGACTAATTAAAGTAAGGAGGGAACTTGGTTCATACCTCAAGATGTTTGAAAATAGACCCTACTTGATAATGGTTACCACCATAAAGAAGATTTGCTTGAAAAAACTCCTAAAGTGATTTGAATATAGGATTTTGGAGTGATATTTGGTGGATTTTGTTGTGATTTGAGGAGGGTTTTCTAGTGATTAAAGAGAGGTTTTTGGCAAAGGAGAAGGAGAAATGAGTGAGGGTGAGATGAAGAAATCTCTAGAGAGTGAGAGAGAAAACCCTTGCCATGGCACACCCTCTCACTACAATAAATGCACCATGCTTCTATTTTCAATTTATTTTTATTTTTTTCTTTTTACAAAGAAAAACCTAGAACTACCTACATATAAAAGAAAAGAACATGTTACAAAATTATGTTTAAGTTTTCATGGTTACAACAACTAGTATTAGTCTATACTAAACTATGATCAACACTAAATTATTGTATATGTGGATGTTTAAAATAATATTTAGTAATTAATAAATAATTAATTATTTAAGTGAACAAGTAATTAAATAAATAAGTAATTACATAAGTGAACTAGTATATATATATATCTATGTTGAAAAATAATTATTAAGTAGTTTTATAGAAAAACACAAGTTATATCACTAATTAACATATAATTATCCTAATCGATTTTTAAAGCGTTACACACGCACACACACACATACACGACATCCATTCCAAATAATGGCCTCTAGAGCTTACGTATATCCTACAATCTCCCACTTGCATTAGGACCAATTATTTGCATAGCGCATCCCCTACATCTCGAATTATGCTTTAGGTAAGGCCTTCATGAATGGATCCACTGTGTTGTCTTTTGTGTCTACTCTCAGAAGCTCGATCTCCTTGCGATCTACGATCTTCCTGATCAGGTGATACCGCCTCAAGATTTGTCTGGATTTCTGATAGGACCTTGGTTCCTTTGCTAATGCAATAGCCCCATTGTTATAGAAATACAATGGTATTGGATTGGCACTGAATGAAACCACCTGAAGTTCAGAAATAAACTTCCTCATTAAGACTGCCTCTTTTGTGTCATCGTTAGCAGCTTTATACTTATTTTCGACCGTTGAGCCTGCGACGGTATGCTGTTTGGAACTCTTCTAACACATCGTCCATCCATTGAGGGTAAACATGTAAACCGAGAGAAATTTAGAGTCATCCTTGTCACTTTGGAAGTCTGAGTCGATAAAAGCCTCGATCTGGAGGTCTCCATTACCGTATACCAAGAATATCTCCTTAGTCCTTCTCAAGTACTTGTGAAGGTTCTTTATTGATATCTAATACTTCTCATCTGGGTTTGACTGATACCTTCTTACCACACTAAGTGCGTAAGCTATGTCTGTTCTGGTATATAATATCGCATACATTATAGATTCTACCGCCGAAGCATAAGGTATAATGCTCATGCGAGCCCTCTCTTCATCAGTCTTTGGGGACATCTCTTTGGAGAGGGTGATCCCGTGACAAGCGGGTAAATTAGCATGTTTTGAATCTTCCATACTAAATCTCTTTAGTATGGTGTCAATGTACATGGACTGTGAAATTCTTAACATTCTTTTAGACCTATCACGATATATCTTAATCTCCAGAATGTAGGAGGCATCACCCAAGTCTTTCATGGAGAACTTCTGTGATAAGAAGAGCTTGACAGATTTCAGCATAGGGATGTCATTCCTTATCAGGAGTATGTCATCCACGTATAATACGAGTAAGACGACTGCTCCTCCCATAATCTTCCTATAAATGTATGGCCTGGGAATGGCACGTGACCGGCACTTGAATCACGTGAAGTCTATAGGACCCCACCGTATACCAAGTAAGCCAAAAAACCCAGAAATCTAAACCTTTTTAGTAAAATAGCTGAGGCACAGTTTTGAAAAGGGGGTATAATTAAAATCAAGATCTCTTTTAAAGTATAGTAAAGTTCGTTTGAAAAGCAAGTAAGATATATGTTATAACTTGAAATCGTTTTCGTCATTTAAAATTTGGGCAGCACTTCCTTTGTAAATTCAATCCAAAACTAGTACATAACAAGTATAAAATGACATCCCCAAGTGAGAGCTAGCTCTTCGCCAAACGGCGGAAACAACCATGCAAATATGACTATACGACGCCCGAGGCAAAGATCAATGCAGAAAAGAAAGTAAAGGAAAACCAAAGCATCATCAAACCCAAAATAAGGAAGAATACACACATCTTGCTCTAATTCTCAAAGAATATACAAGGCTTTAGTTTCTAAGTCTACCAAATATACATAGTCTAGTTGATGGAGCTTTTAACTAGATATAAAAGAATAATAAATGTATACAATGGCGGTTATGATCCGAGGAGTAACCCACCTACCAATGCAATTCAAACAGAAGAGAAGATGTGCCAGCAAGCCGCTACTGATCCGAGCGATCGACCCTATAAGAAAACTATGGCATAACGGGGGTGAGTTGCCAACTCATGAGTAGAAGATATCAGCAGGTAGAAATGGAGTGTATAACGATCTCCTAGGTCGTACTGTAATATAATAATATCATACCGTGTGGTATCTAGGGTGATCGTGTATACATAAGTGTAATAATAATGATATTGTGCCTATGTCCACATATGGTCCAAGTCATCTGTGTCATATGTATGTATATACGGGTATCATCCAACGTGTGTCCATCAGCGATACATCAAATCATCATAAAACCTGAGTACCTAGTATCGACACTCGACATCATCATAAAATCCGTGTCCAGCATCGACACATAATTCTTCATATCTCAGGCGCCGTCTTATCGGGTCAGCCCCCATATCAATATGTTTTATATCACTCCGGTCGGTATCCTCTGGATATTCGCCGATTCCAGTACTGTCACCGGTAGGTAGTGTTCCGCTGCCGGGCCCAAAGCCTTTCTATACGATCTTCTTGCCCGAAAGAACCGTACCGGGTCCACTATGTACCCGCAAACGGTGTCTCCTCACTTCTCTAATTAGGTAATCATCATAGCTCAGCCCCAAGAAAACTCATGGTAGACGTCGAAATATCATATCAAGAGAAACCCTGTTTTTAAAACAATCATAATACTTTAAAAATATATTTGCGGTTTCTCAAATCCAGAAATCTGACGAAAACAGAATCTCATAAGCATATCACCATAACGGAACAGTAAGTACAAGCACAGAACAGTACTGCAAGGTATAGCAAGTGATTTTCATATAAGCATGTCGTGTAACTAAGTATAGAAGTGCAATATCTGAACTAGCATGTGCGGTAATGAGTACTAAACAATAACTTTAATTCTATAAGTTAGAAGACAATACAGCGACATAACGATTTCTAATGTGTATGTTGCATGACAATTACCGATGATGTGTGTTTGAGCCGGCGAGTAGGTGTACGTGCAACATGCGCATCATCGGTAATGCTGCATGTGTCCTACCGACAAAGTCATAATAAGGTGAGTACACAGAGCTTAAGATATATATGTCGTAAAAGAAAATATTATGAGCGTCCGTGGAAATAAGATATCGTAGCGTGAACAGTATAAAATACGTAACCACGTATAAGCCATACAGCTAATGTTAAGATAGTACGAGTCGTAGTTTTTGAAAATAAGGGCTACGGGGATTTAGAAAAAAGTATCATTGAAAATCCGTAGCATTCCTCGAAGTTATCATTTAAAAGTGCATAACGATTCGTTAGTTTTGAAAATAGGTATGGCTATAAATATATCCTAATATATACCTAATGATTATATCCATATTTCCCAAGTCGATATATATATGTCGGAGATCCATCCTCATCATATCACGTACGGTATAATCCATCGTATGATATCAGTAATCAATAGTATGGATCTATAGTCACATAAATATCAAGCATGCTATTTTTAAAAATTTAAGAGTGCTAAGCCACACTAACCTACAATCTAACTAGATGATTAGGGTTTTAGAATGATATAACAAAAAAACTGTACGAAGTGAAAGAGATTTCAACCTTTGTAGATCGTGTCCTTCACTTCAATAGCTCCGGGTTGTAGTCCCTACGGCTCCACTAGGCTCCACTTAAAGAAGGATCAAGCTTCCTACGCAATCATCGTGCCGAATATGATCCATCCGAAGCTCCTCTACTCCAAGCTACCTATTCACTAATATTACTTTAGTGAAGCAAATACCCTACTTTAT